>OY997266.1:296141462-296826462 GCA_963921465.1 Triticum timopheevii | reverse complement strand
GAAGTCGTCCTCGATGGAAGCTCATCTTCCTCTCCCAAATAAGGCTTCAAATCTGCAATGTTAAAAGTGGGACTAACCCCAAAATCTGCAGGCAGCTCAAGTTTATATGGATTATCATCTATTTTCTCTATCACCTTAAAAGGTCCGTCAGCACGTGGCATTAGCTTTGATTTGTGCAAATCAGGAAATCTATCCTTACGCAAATGTAACCAGACAACATCTCCAGGTGCAAACACAACATGTTTTCTACCCTTATCTCCAGCAAGTTTATATGTAGCATTCATACGCTCAATGTTTTCCTTAGTTAACTCATGCATTTTTAAAATCAATTCAGCACGTTTAGCATCAAACTTAACCTTCTCCGAAGATGGAAGAGGCAACAAATCAATAGGTGCATGAGGTAGGAAACCATACACTACTTCAAAAGGGCACATCTTAGTAGTAGAATGCAATGAATGATTATAAGAAAATTCAATATGAGGCAAGCATTCTTCCCACATTTTCTTATTACAGCTCTAAGCATAGTAGACAATGTTCTATTGACTACTTCAGTTTGTCCATCAGTTTGGGGGTGACAAGTAGTACTAAAAAGCAGTTTAGTATCACGATCTGAAATAATAGTATTTGGCACGCCATGCAAGCGAATAATTTCACGAAAGAACAAATCAGCAACATTAACAGCATCATCGCTTTTATGACATGGTATAAAGTGTGCCATTTTCGAGAATCTATCCACGACAACAAATATGCTATCCCTCCCCTTCTTTGTTCGAGGTAAACCTAAAACAAAGTCCATAGATATATCCTCCCAAGGAACACTAGGTACAGGCAAAGGCATATATAAACCATGAGGATTGAATCGTGACTTAGCTTTTTGACATGTAGTGCAGCGAGCAACAAAGCGCTCAACATCCCGTCTCATCTTTGGCCAAAAGAAATGTGTAGCAAGTACGTCCTCCGTCTTCTTCACACCAAAGTGTCCCATTAATCCTCCTCCATGCGCCTCCTGCAACAACAAAAGACGAACGGAGCTAGCTGGAATGTATAGCTTGTTAGCACGGAACACAAAGCCATCATTAACGACGAACTTATTCCATGTTCTACCTTCGTTACAATTCTGCAATACATCTTTAAAATCAGCATCATGCACATATTGATCTTTGATGGTCTCAAAACCAAATATTTTGAAGTCAAGTTGTGAAAGCATAGTATAGCGACGAGACAATGCATCAGCAATAACATTTTCTTTACCCTTCTTCTATTTAATGACATAAGGGAAAGTCTCAATGAATTCAAACCATTTAGCATGTCTACGATTCAGTTTAGCTTGACTTTTGATATGTTTCAAAGATTCATGATCAGAGTGTATAACAAAATTCTTTGGGCCATAAATAATGTTGCCATGTTTCTAAAGTCCGAACAAGAGCATATAAATTTTTATCATAAGTAGAATAATTCAGACTAGGCCCACTCAATTTTTCAGAAAAGTATGCAATATGTTTGCCATCTTGTAATAACGCACCTCCTAATCCAATTCCACTAGCATCACATTCAGGCTCAAAAGTCTTATTAAAATCAGGAAGTTGAGTAAAGGAGCATGTGTCAACTTATCTTTCAGTACCATGAAGGCTTCTTCCTGTGCGGTACCCCAAAGAAAAGGCACATCTTTCTTTGTAAGCTCATTGAGAGGTGCAGCAATGGTGCTGAAATCTCTCACAAAACGCCTATAGAATCCAGCGAGGCCAAGAAAACTCCTCACTTGTGTGACCATTTTGGGCTGTGGCCAACTCTCAATAGCTTCAATCTTGGCTTTATCAACTTCAATTCCCTGTGGAGTAACAACATAGCCAAGAAAAGATACTCGGTCGGTGCAAAAGGTGCGCTTCCCAAGGTTACCAAACAAACGCGCATCACGTAAAGCAATAAAAACAGCACGTAAATGTTGCAAATGTTCCTCTAAAGATCTGATGTAAATCGGTATATCATCAAAATAGACTACCACAAATCGTCCAATAAAAGCACGTAAAACTTCGTTCATTACTCTCATGAAAGTACTAGGTGCATTAGTTAACCCAAAAGGCATGACTAACCACTCATATAATCCAAACTTAGTTTTAAATGCCGTTTTCCATTCATCTCCCAATTTCATACGAATTTGATGGTATCCACTACGCAAATCAACTTTGGAGAATATTGTAGAGCCACTCAATTCATCAAGCATATCATCTAGCCTAGGAATAGGATGACGATAATGAATAGTAATATTATTAATGCCTCTACAATCAACACACATACGTGATGTACCATCCTTTTTCGGCACTAGAATAATAGGAACAGCACAAGGACTAAGGGATTCACGTATATAACCTTTGTCGAGCAGCTCCTGTACTTTACGCATAATCTCCTTCGTCTCCTCTGGATTGGTACGGTATGGTGCACGGTTGGGTAATGATGCACCGGGAATTAAGTCAATCTGATGCTCAATCTCTCGAATGGGAGGTAATCCCGGTGGCACGTCTTGTGGAAAGACGTCAGCGAACTCCTACAAAATGTTAGTGACAGCAGGAGGCAAAGAGGAAGGCACGTCCTCAAATGAAAATAATGCCTCTTTGCACACAAAAGCATAGCAAACAGATTTGCTAAAATCTAGCTCATCAATATCAGATTTAGTGGCAAGTAAACATGCACTTTTCAATTTAATTTCAGAAGCAACACTAGATGGTTTACTATTAGGCTTCATTTGTTGCTCAAATTCTTTTGCCACAATCTGATTTTCACTCTTATTTTCTCCTGTTTTGCTTTATTAGCTCTATTAATATCATCTTTCAAAATGGAATCAGGAGTCATAGGAAGCAAAGTAATATTTTTATCCTTATGAACAAGAGTATAATGATGGTTTCGACCATGGTGTACAGAATTTTTATCAAATTGCCATGGTCTACCAAGTAATAAGGAACATGCTTGCATAGGTACCACATCACACTCAACATAATCAGCATATGTAGAGATACTAAAATGCACACGAACAGTACGTGTTACCTTAACCTTGCCGCTGTTGTTGAACCATTGGATGTAGTAAGGTTGTGGATGTGGTCTTGTGGTGAGAGAAAGCTTCTCCACCATCTCCATGCTAGCCAAGTTGTTGCAGCTCCCTCCGTCTATGATGACGTGCATAGAATGTTCCTTCACAACTCCCTTTGTATGGAACAAATTATGCCTCTGATTTTGCTCAGCTTGTGTGAACTGCACACTCAAAACACGTTGAGCAACTAAACATTCATACCTGTCAGCATCGTCAGGAGCCATGTATTGCGTCTCATGATCAGAATCATCTCCACCGTGTTCTTCACGTGTAATAAGAGCCAAAGTCTCCTCATCATAGTCACTAGCGGACTCATACCCACCATCCTCAGTAGCAATCATCACACGCTGAGATTTGCATTCTCGCGCATAATGACCTCTTCCCTTACAACGACGACAAATAATATCACTTGTGTGCCCTGTTGATGCCATGGAAGAAGAAGAGCTCTGTGCAGGCCCGGTAGGTGCGCTCTTGGCAGATAATGATGGTTGTGCCTGCTTTCTTGTATCACGAGTGGAGATGGCACCTAATGGAGGTGCTAGTGCAGTTGAAGTAGAAGATGCACGCGGTGTCCATGATGAAGGTCGACCTACAGAAAAGTTAGTTCGCGCCAATGCTTGTCGATCCTGCACTTCACGTTTAGCTTTACAAGCAAGATGAAATAAATGAGTGATATTAGTATACTCCTTATACTCTAGAATGGTCTGAATCTCTCTATTTAATCCACCCATAAAACGTGCAAGCATAGCTTCATTCTCCTCAACAATACCACATCTAATCATGCCACTTTGAAATTCCTGATAATATTCTTCTACAGAATTTTTTCCTTGTCTTAAACGCTGCAATTTTTGAAGCAATTCACGTTGATAATATGGTGGAACCCAAAGAGTACGCATAGAAGTTTTCAAAGCAGCCCAAGTAGCTGGAATAGGATATAATCTACAATGTTCAGACCACCATACACATGCAAAACTAGTGAAAGCACAAACAGCAGCAGCAACCCGTCTCTCCTCGGGATATTGCAAACATGTAAAACGTTGTTCAGTTTCTAACTCCCAAGTAAGATATATATCAGGAACATATCTACCCTCAAATGGTGGAATATTCAATTTCAGTTTAGGAACATGGTCATGATCTCGTACCTGATGTGGTGGTGCAGGCCTACCATTGCGAATATATACCTGAGGTCGACCTGCTGGTGGTGGTGCTGGTGGCTGCACGTAGTTCTGATTTTGATCAACCTCATCCTCGTAATCGCCCGCATACTCATCATCCACCTGGGTACCAGGAGCAGCAGTAGCGGGAGCCAAAGAAGCATCAACAACAGGTACAGCAGCACCAGAAGTTTGGCCATCCTCAAGAGGAACACGCTTCGCTCGTCCATACTGATTTGGAAGGGGGCGTTGTTGTTGTTGTTGCAAAGGTGCAATAGGTGCAGCCGGCGGTGGTTGTGGAAAACGCGCGAGCAACTCATTAAACTTGCTATCAAGCTTTTTTTCGAACGTCTTCTCAATGCCATCTATCTTCTCCATGGCCTCGTCAAATCTGTTTAGCACATCTTGCACCTGTCCACTCATCATTTGCTGAAATTTATCATGTAGCTGTTTGTTCGTCAGGTTCACCCAATCAGTCTCATCGGCTTGTGATCCTACCATGGTTAGCAGCAAATAGAAACACACAAGAATATGATCCTACAGACTACTAAGAAGTGGTGGTGGTGTATCACAAACCCGTCAAGCAAATATCAAATTCTTACCAGTTCTTACCCAGCAGCAGGTGGTGATCGGCAACCGTTGTAGTCAAAACTCTTAAAGCTTGGATAGAGCGATTACCAGGGAGAGTCAAACGCACGACGTAGATGTATGTGGAGCTGGGAAGGCTTATAATATGGTAGCAAAAAAAAAGGTCAGCAATAATCAATTCAGAGATGCAAAGTTGAATAAACGCTCAACGACGGTACTGTGCTGGTCCTAGGCTACACTGTGCTAGAGACGCGAGCCTAGAACACTAACAAAATCACGGCGCTGCATGGAAACAAGCGAGAAGCACACTCTGAAATTTTTTCACTCTTTTTTTTGCGCTCTTTTTTTGCACTCCTTTTTTTTTCGAAAATCACTATAATGGCGAGTGTCTCAAAACTCTTCCCAAGTCAAGATAACAGGATAGGCACGAAAAATTTCGACCATTTTTTTTCGACTGCCCGGACCCAAAAACTGGAAACGGGTCAAAAAAACTTTCTATAATGGCGGCTGTCTCAATACGCTTAGAAACACCTAAAAATAGGATAGCCAGAAATTTTTTTGTGAAGTGCGTTTTTGGAAAATTTTGGGCCTAAACGGAGGGTGTTTTTTTTTCCGAAACCTACTCAGGCAAGGAAACACGAATCGGAAATTAGATGGATCTCGAAAACAAACCTAATATGCAAGGAACTCGGATTGGTGGTGGATATATGGTGGTGGTATATGGCAGCGGTGGTGGTAGCAGTATATGGATATGGATCAGTGGTGGTATATGGATACGGATTGGTGGTGGTATATGGATACAGATTCGGAGCGGTGGTGGTAGGTGGCAGGGGCGATGATGATGGTGCGGTGGCGGCGTGACAACTTATGACCAGAACTCGAAACTCTAAAAGACTAGACGCTAAGACCAGAAACTTGACGCGACGATGCAACCACAAATTCAACAAAGCAAAATACATAAAAGACTATGCAAAGGCTCAGACTGGTTCGGATAGGATGAACTAACCCTAATTTTTTTTGGCTTTTTCGTGGACTATAGGTTTGAAGAACAGACTCGATCTAAACTACGAAAAACTGTAAAATCTCACCGAGCAACCTGGAAATCTGATACCACTTGATAGAGGCAAAGGTGCCCTATCTTTCAGTGAGATGATGGATATCGCTTTGGTGGAAGTCGACTTTGACGATCCGACTACGAACGTGCGAGGACGTCGCGCCTTAGCAATCGCTAAACCAACTCCGAGAGGTTATTGACCACACCGGAGCACGATCAACCTGACCACGAGGGTCTGTTTCCTGCGAGCAAATGAAGAACAAGCAAGAAACTGAGATTGCAATCTGATATTGCGAATATAAGATGAAAGCTTTATTGATCAAGGTGGGGTTCTGTGACGTCTTTGTCTGGTCGTTGAACACAAACGAAGTACGCGAAGTTGCAGCTATGGCGAACTTTAATCTAAACAAAACCCAAAGTCTAAACGACGCCCTAAGGGCTGTATATATGGAGGAAGAGGGGGGGGGGGGAATTTCGTTGCCCTTGGGGAAGGGGTCCGAAACCAACCCTATCTCTTGTTTCCCCACACATACGGACTCTAAAAGCAGCCTATACTGAAGTATTTCGAAAATACATGGGCCTGGCCCAATAATAAGGTGACGCAGCACCTAGAATAGCCTCTGGACGAAAGTTATGAAGTGGCATCTTGTATATTTCGTCCAAGGCCTCATGCACACATTATGGTGGCTTCAACGTCCTGAAATCATCACTTGTAACTCCGTTCTTGTTCCCCTTGCGCATGCCATCATCTCCATGCTTGTTCTTGCTCCAATGTTCATCCTTCTCCAAGCTAGGCCCTTCATTTGTAAGCAAAACAAATGTATCCAATTTAGGCAGCATCATGTTCTCATGAACATTAGAATCATTACCAAGAAACGAAAGTACCTGGTAATTTAATTGGCGTGCGCGAGCTCTAGTAATTGGTCCAGTATGTATAGCAGCAGGGGCTGTGGGTGTAACAATGGTATTGATGTCCTCATCAGGTGTTTTATTTCTCTGATGAATCCGGCCTCAAGTAGCTTGGCTAGCTCCTCCCCCATAGCTTGTCATTTGGGTATGGAAAACCGCCACAATGCTTGCTTGACCGGCTTATATCCCTTTAGTATGTTTAGGCTGTGTTCGGCCAACCTGCATGGGATCCCTGGCATATCAGAAGGGTGCCAGGCGAATATGTCCCAGTTTTCGCGTAGGAACGCTCGCGGTGCGGCGTCGACCGTGGGCTCCAGCTGTGCCCCGATGGATGTTGTCTTCTTGGAGTCCATTGGGTGGACTTAGAATTTGACTATTTCGTCTGTTGGTTTAAAGGAGGTGGATTTGGATCGCTTGTCCAAGACCACGTCGTCCCTATCCACCATGGAGCGCAACGCGGTTAATTCTTCGGCCGCGAGGGCTTCATACAATGCCTAGAGGTCCAGGGCTGCGGTTTTATTTTCCCGCTCCAAACTCTGCTTCAGTCTAGAAACCTCAGCAGTATGAGAGGTTGCAGCCAGTAATGACGCCTGCTTGTTCACATTGACTCACCTGGTTAGTCTCCTACAAACTTGTTTGATCCTCTGTCCGACTTTTCTCTTCGAACACCGGACAGTGTCTGAGGGGCTACTGTCTACACTGTGACATTCTTTTTACATAATTGCATTGCTTACCTCAAAGCCTGTTAGAAGGCTTGTGTAGGCTTCGGTCAGTCCGCTCTTCGCGGACTAAATCCTCTCAACCACCATACCCATAAGGGAACGGTGTTCCGCAACAATGGAAGCACTTCGCAGCGCTTCCATTAGAGTGTCCGGTGCCTCTGGCTGGACAGAGGTCACCGCCGGAATTGGCGCACCTCCTCGTTTTGAAGGAGGCTGCTTGCTAGGTTCCGGAGCCGCATAGGTCTCCGGGACCGTATTCGGCTGGGGGCCGAACTGAATATGGCCCCCATCGCCAGTCTCCACGGGGATTTGCTCCCCCATGTGTCCGGCGGCTGAGGTTTCACCTTCCTGCGCCGCCCCGACGGCCTCCTAAGTCTCTCCCTGGCTTGGGATCCTACGGGACAACACCTCGGTGTCATCCATGGCCTCTGAGAGGAGTCCGCCGGAAGGGACCCGCTGTCCATCGCCTTCGGGTCGAGCGAATTCCCTGAAGATGAGGATCGCTCGAGGTCGGACTGAGCCAGACTGCAAATGCATGATTCAACATGTTAAGACTATGAAGTAGAGAGGCCGGATATATGAATGCGTCCAGGTTTTTGAGTACTCACGATTTGGCCAGGGGCTTGTCTCGGGGGCGCCGCTCTGGGCTGCTGTTGACGTCCCACGCGGAGTTATCCACGAGGGAACCCTTCGCCCTCTTGGACGCATCTGCCTCCAGATTTGTGGAGGCCGCCCTCTTCTTCCTTCCCCCTCAGGGGGAGAGTTGCTTTCCTCCTCTTCTTCGTCCCCGGCGGCGCAGGAGTGAGTCTCAGTGTCTTCGAACGTCATGTCCGAAGCACCCTTGCGGCGGAGACTGCTTCTGGTCACCTTGGCCTTCCCCTTGGCCTTCTTCTCCGGCGCCTGGTAGGGCACCGAAACCAGCATCTTCGTTAGAAGCGGGATGGATGGTTCCTCGGGCAGCGAAGCCGGACACTTGATCCGCTCCGCTTTCTTTGTCCATCCCTGCAAAAATAAATAGGAGGCTCAGGCATCTTCCTTGAATGAGTAAGTAAAGGATTCACCTTGAAATGCGAAAAACTTACCGGACTGGCGGGATGGGTCAGGTTGTACCCACGGTCTTCGGTTTCCTTCGGCCACGTCTCATTGGCCTTGAAGAGCACCTTCCAAATGCCTTCGTGCGTGACGCCGAAGAAATGTTGCACGGTCTGGTGCTCGGCCAGATCGAACCCCCACAAATTACAGGTCCGGCTTTGGCATGGAAGGATCCGGCAAACCAGCATCACCTAGATCACGTTGACAAGCTTGATGTTCTTGTCCACCATGCTCTGGATGCGCATCTACAGTGCTGTCAGCTCGTCCGACGCAGCCCAATTCAGGCCCTTCTCCAGCCAAGAGGTGAGCCGCATTGGGGCTCCAGACTTGAATTCGGGAGCTGCGGCCCAGGTGGCGTTGCAGGGTTCTGTGATATAGAAGCATGACTGCAGCCATCCTTTGAAGGTCTCCACGAAGGAGCCTTCGGGCCATGTGACATGGGGGTATCTTGCTCACCATGGCGCCTCCGCACTCTGTGTTGGACACCCACCACCTTCGGGTTCACATTGAAGATCTTTAACCACAATCCGAAGTGGGGAGGGACGCAGAGGAAAGCCTCACACACGACAATGAATGCCGAGATGTTGAGGAAAGGGGGCTAGATCATGGAAATCTAGCCCGTAGTAGAACATGAGTCCATGGACGAATGGGTGGAGAGGAAATCCTATCCCGCGGACAAAGTGGGGGATGAACACCAGCCGCTCATGGGGCTCCGGAGTGGGGATGATCTACCCCTCGGCCGAGAGCCGGTGGGCTATTTCTTTAGCCAAATACCCCGCCTTCTGGAGCTTCGTAATGTCCTTCTCCTTGCCGAAGGAGACCATCCACTTGCCCTGCGCTCCGGATCCGGACATGGTTGGAGTGCTTTCTTGGGGCTGAAAAGATGAGAACAATGGCGTTGGAGCCCGAGAATGGGAGAGGCAAAGAGAGAGAAGGCGTGGGTAAAGGGGGTGAATCCTTATCTCTTTATAAAGGTAGTGAATATCAAGCGCCTCCCCACTCGCCCTAAAAACTTGCCTATTCCCAAGGGCCATGCAGACGATATGGTGGGATTACCCATGCCTGTATTGATGAGAATCCCGCAATAAGGGGACACGGTCTCTACTTTGACAAGCCGTGCCAATGAAACCACATCTCGAAATATGGAGCGTCATGCTAAAAAACGGTTCGAAATAATGGCCGGGCGGCAACGTGATGTCACGCTACAAAAAGTTATCAGCGGATTGGACTCGTGGAATATTATACTCTCTGCGGTTGTGTGTGGAATTTGTTTTGCAGAGCCAGACACAATTCTTGTGTTCAAAGACTATTTTGGAGTATTCGGAAAAGGAACCGGCCTTGCAATGCCGAAGACAATTCGCGCGCCATACACCTCGTCATTGAAGCTTGGTTCAGGGGCTACTGAGGGAGTCCTGGATTAAGGAGTCCTCGGACGGCCGGACTGTTGGGCCGTGAAGATACAAGACAGAAGACTCTCTCCCGTGTCCGGATGGGACTCTCCTTGGCGTGGAAGGAAAGCTTGGCGCCCGGATATGAAGATTCCTTTCTCTATAACCGACTTTATATAACCCTAGTCCCCTCCGGTGTCTATATAAATCGGAGGGCTTAGTCTGTAGAGGCAATCATAATCATACATGCTAAACTTCTAGGGTTTTAGCCATTACGATCTTGTGGTAGATCAACTCTTGTAATACTCATATTCATCAAGATCAATCAAGCAGGAAGTAGGATATTACCTCCATAGAGAGGGCCCGAACCTGGGTAAACATCATGTCCCCCACCTCCTGTTACCATCAACCTTAGACGCACAGTTCCGGACCCCCTACCCGAGATCCACCGGGTTTGACACCGACAGTGGTGTCGATGCCGATGTGACCTTGCTGAAGATGGTAGCTCAGAAGGATGTGCACTTGAGCATCTTCTCAAAGATGAGGAAGATCTCTCGTAGGACTTGATGAGGGCTTTGATCTCCTCCATTTGAGCATCCATCTTGGCATCGAAGTTGTTGTTCATGCCACCAAACTCGTCGTTGTTATTGTAGATCGAAGGAGGTGTGCTTTGAATATCCATCACAAGACTCGAGCAAATGTGGGTGGGAGAAAGAGAAGAACTAGACCAATGTAGCTTACCCGGTGTTGAAGATGGATCAATGATCACTCAATAATGTATGAAGGAAATATCACAATTGGTACCGGATCTTGTCAATTCTCACACCTATACAAATAAGGCTTATGGAGTAGCTTGGTGAGGATAGTGGCACAAAAATTTGATGCAAAATGTTAGCAAGAGCCAATAATGTTGAAAGGGATTCACAAATTTGCAAGTGAAACAAGTAGAACAATAGCAATATGTGGCACACGGAAACACACACATGGATAGATATGTGGGGTCGTGCAACCAAGGAATGAGCTCAAAATGTGGAATCCACGGGAAATGCTCTTGTTGTACAATGCTAGAGAGACGCTAGCTCGATTGTTCAATAGGCGGATACGACACTTGTGCACAACCTATAAGAGACAAAATGCAATGACTTCTATCCCAAGTATGCTACGTATGTATGATTCCCGGTGTTCCTCTCAAGATGATCGAGTATGACAATCTTATATCCAATGTGGTATGATGTTATGGCACTTGCTTACAAGCTCTGTGTTCAGTCTTTTTCTTAAAAGCTTATTATTTTTCTTTTTTTGACATGCCACTATGCGAAATGCACAAACCAAGATAGCAATTGTGTATATGTGTAAACAACATTGTGACACAAGAGATGATATGAGGATACCAAGATGAGGATACCAAAATGATAGGGTACATATGCAATGGAAGGTGTAGGTCGATGATCACTAATGTGCACAAGTAACGTTGCCGGCAATACTCAATGGCTAGTCTCGATAGGTAAGTAACGCAAAATGGGCTAGGGGTTATCAATACTATGTCAAGAATGAATGTAAATGATGGGATACCACGATACCAAGGTGATATAGAGGTTACCGTCTTGCTTATGGTTTGGGTGTTAAAATAGTGAAGGTGGTCAATGTCGAATGCTTGTCGAAGTTGAGCGGTGGTGTTGTCGATGTCGAACCGTTCCTAGTTAGCTGAAACACCCTAGGAAACAGAAAACCAGAAACTCAAAATCACAAAGGCCCAATGTCAAATGGTGGTAGCGGAATGCGGTGGTAGTTGCGGAAGTATTGGTGGAAACCCGGTCAAAATGGGTTAAGGTGGAAGGGTATGATGGGCTATACACGGTGTCGGAGTTGAAGGCAAGGTCCCTAAGTAGCCGAATCACCTTAGGAGACACAACTCACAACACAAAAAAATTGGGTTAAGTTGGGATGGCGGTAGTGTATGGTGGGCAAGCCTATGCGAAAGTTATGGTGGTGGTTGATGAAGAAGAAACCCTCCCTAATTAGCTGAAAAACCTTAGGAGACTCAAATCACAACTCAAACTACCACAAATGGAATGGGGAACAAAATGGGTTAGGTTGCAGAAGTCAGTGGTGGTAATGTAGAGGGTATGGTGGCGTCAAATGATCATGCTAGTATTTTTATGTGATGGGGTATGTCAATATCTTCAAAACGAGCTAAAGAAGGTCAAAATCGGACTCCGGATGAATTAGTTATGGTCAAAACGGTGAAACACAAGAGCATGAAGTTACAGGGGCGGGCATCCGGGGTTGGGGCCAGAAATCCGGGCTGTTTGTACAGAAACTTGCGCGAAAGTGCGCTCCAGGAGCCGGATATCTGGGCCTATGGGCCGGATGTCTGGGGCCACGGGCCGGATGTCCCGGCTCCAAATCCGACAATGAACTCAAGGAACTCGATTTTGGGGGTGGAAATTGATGATTCTAAGGGCAAAATTGGAGAGATTTAGTGGATAGAAAGTGGGAAAAAGATGGGGGAAAGCTAGATCTACTCAAGACACAACGAATCCACAGATCAAAATCAACAAAACATCATCAAACCAGCAAATCACAAAAAATTGGGGGCTATTTTTGGTGGGCATTTTCGAATTTTAGGACGAAATCAACAAAGTTAGGCTAGAAAACAAAGGGTAGGGACTCCAAAATCGTGATCAACCTTGGCTCATGATACCAAGATGATGTAGGGTGGAAAACCTAAGGCCGATCTTTCACGAAATGGAGGGGATCCCGTGAAGAACACGAAGAACACAAGGGGAAAATACGAGTGGAAATGAGAGGAATCACTCAAATCAACGAGAAACGGCCACACATGTGCTAGATCCATGAACACAAAGACAGATACACGGTCCGAAGTCAAAGATGATACAAATGGTAACTAGTTCATCTCCATGAGGAGGTATGAGTCTGTGAGGGATCTTCGCATGAGGGGTCTTGAATCCAAGCGTGGATCTTCTCCATAGAGGCCACGGTTTCTCGATGGAGGAGAACCACAAGGATGACCAAAGCTCTATCTCTAAAATGTGCTAAACGTATGCTAACCCTAACTAGGAGGATGAGGGGGTCTATATATAATGCTAGTCCCCGAAGCAGTAAGTGAGAGGGGGTATACATGGGCCTCTGGCCCTGTCCATGCGCGCAGGCAGGCGCCTGATGTCTGGCCGTTTGCGGGGCGCCGGATGTCCGGCCTGGCGGTGGCCTAATCTGGTGCGTTTGATGCCAAATTTCTAGGGGAAGGCCAGATGTCCAGGCTCTCGGGAGGCGCCGAATGTCCTTCCGCTGATGCTTTTGGGCATCGGGTGGTGCAGCTCCTTGGCGGCTGCACAGGCGCCGGATGTCCATCCTCTGGCCCGGATGTCCGGCCGCTATAGCTTCTGCAGCTCTGTCTTCTTTCGTCGTCATTTCCGTGCTTCCCTCGTGGATGGTGTAGTTGTTCCTTGGCGCTTGCACTCCTCCTTATCGTCCGTGAAGCTCTGACAATACCTATGCATGCACACGAGAGGGGTGTCAAGTAGTATACCATCCTCGAAGGGGTCACGTGAGCACATGTAAAGGAGATGATTCACCTTTGTGTATGTGAAGTAGATGTTGCATATGTCACTCGCCGAATGGACTCTTGACATGGTGATGCCCGTAGGATGCTCCGCATCACCTTGACCCTCCTTTTATAGCTTGGTTACCACAGTGGCAAAAGGGTAATTACATTTTGATTAGATTGCAACAGTGTTATCATACCTAACTTTGTCGGGCTAGGACAAAAACATTTAATGCTCTATTAGGTGTCATGAGGCGGAGGAGCCCCGGCAAGACTATTGTACCGCTTGCCCAACCGCCTCCGATTATCATGACATGCCATGTGCTCGACAGATCCACCAAACCACATGGAGGCTCGAAACCTCATCGGTTAGTGACTAGCTGATCGAGGAGGTGGAGTGCTGGTGGTTGGGAAGAGCTTGCCGTCCATGGAGCTTTCCAGGCTTTCACCTTGTCGGCTCGACCTTGCCAGCAGGGGATGCTTCTAGTGCTCAGTCTTTTCAAGTATTTTTAGCCATGAATCTTGGTCTTCTTAATGCGCTTCTTGATCTCTCAAAGAGCATCTCTCCTCTGGTTTGCGAACCTTCTTCGTAGCTCAACAACTTTGGTTTTGATCAATCCTTGTTAACCCCTTTGGCGGACAAGGGAACTGCTACTCGTCTATGCATAAGTTAGGGTGTAAAACACCCATGTTTTATACACCGATAGAACACAATATCACAAGCGGTTTGTTTACTTAAACCATGTTCGTTAAATGAGCAATGTACGTACGTGATACGTCCATTTTGCATCATGTTTTACTACTATTATTTATAATGTTTTTATGCATAATAATGCTTTATGAAGTAATTCTAATGCCTTTTCTCTCATAATATGCAAGGTTTACATAAAGAGGGAGAATACCGGCAAGTGGAATTCTGGACCTGAAAAAGCTACGTCAGAGTTACCTATTCTGCACTTCTCCAAATGAGCTGAAATTTTACGGAGAATTATTTTTGAATAAATAAAAAATACTGAGAAAAGAGTTACCAGAGGGGGGGTGCATGATGCCCACAAGACACCAGGACGCGCCAGGCCCCCAGGCGCTCTCTAGTGGGTGCTGGGCACCCCAGCCCACCTCCGGTGCCCATCTTCTAGTATATAAGGCATTTTGACCTAGAAAAAATAAGGAGAGGACTTTCAGGATGGAACGCCACCGTCTCGAGGCAGAACTTGGGAAGGAGCACTTTTCCCCTCCGGTGGAGCGATTCCGCAGGGGGAACTTCCCTCCCGGAGGCAAAAATCGAAGCCATCGTCATCACCAACAACCCTCTCATCTTTGGGAGGAAAATCTCCATCAACATCTTCAACAACACCATCTCATCTCAAACCCTAGTCCATCTCTTGTGTTCAATCTTTGTACCGGATCCTCAGATTGGTACCTGTGGGTGACTAGTAGTGTTGATTACATCTTGTAGTTGATTACTATATGGTTTATTTGGTGGACGATTATATGTTCAAATCCATTATGCTATTTAATACCCCTCTGATGTTGATCATGAATATCATTTGTGAGTAGTTACCTTTGTTCTTGAGGTCACGGGAGAAGTCATGTTGCAAGTAATCATGTGAACTTGATATGTGTTCGATATTTTGATGATATGTATGTTGTGATTCCCTTAGTGGTGTCATGTGGATGTCAACTACATGACACTTCACCATGTTTGGGACTAAGGGAATGCATTGTGGAGTAGTTATTATATGATGGGTTGCTAGAGTGATAGAAGCTTAAACCCTAGTTTATGCGCTACTTCGTAAGGGACCGATTTGGATCCATATATTTAATGCTATGGTTAGATTTTTATCTTAATACTTTTCTTGTAGTTGCAGATGTTTGCGAGAGGGTTAATCATAAGTGGGAGGCTTGTTCAAGTAAGGACAACACCCAAGCACCGGTCCACCCACATATCAAATTATCAAAGAAGCGAAAGCGAATCAAACCAACATGATGAAATTGACCTGATAAATTCCCGTGTGACCTCAAGAACGCTTTGATTATTACAAAAGACCATTTTGACATGTCTTTTGCTACAAAAAGGATTGGGCTACCTTGCTGCACTTTATTTACCGTTACCATTACTTGTCTGTTACGAATTATCTTGCTATCAAACTACCTGTTACCGACTATTTTAGTGCTTGCAGAAAATACCTTGCTAAAAACCACTTGTCATTTCCTTCTGCTGCTTGTTGGGTTTGACAGTCTTACTTATCCTTATCGAAAGAACTATGATTGCTCCCGTATACTTGTGGGTCATCCAGAATCTTTTCTAGCACCGTTGATGGGGAGTGAAACGCTCTTGGTATGTAGAAATCGGTAAGGAAAAATTTATACTACGTGCTGAAATTTATTGTCACTTGCTACTATGGAAAACAATCCTTTGCGGGGTTTATTCAGGGTATCCTCACCTTGACCGGAAACACAGAGTTGCCCCTCAACCTATTGCACCTACTGAAAATATTGGTTATGAAATTCCTCGGGTATGATAGAACAACTGCCAGCTAATCCTTGTGAACAAGATGGAACAGAACATCCTAATATGCATTTGATACATGTGGATGAAATCTGATGATTATTTAAGCTTGCAGGTTTACCCAGAGATGAAATTAAGAAGAAGGTTTTCCCTTTATTTTTGAAGGGAAATGCATTGAAGTGGTATAGGCTATGTGATGATATTGGATCATGGAATTGGAATCGACTGAATTGGAATCTTACCAAATTTTTTATCCTATGCATGTAGTTCATCATGATCAGAATTATACATATAATTTTTGGCTTCGTGAAAGAGAAACTATTGCTCTAGCTTGAGGGAGGCTTAAGTCAATGTTATATTCATGCCCCAATCCTGAGCTCCCGAGAGAAATTATTATCCAAATTTTTTATATTGGCTTTCTTGTAATGATCAATCTATGTCAATACTTCTTGTGCTGGTTCTTTTATGAAGAAGACTATTGAATTCAGGTGGGATATTTTAGGAATAATTAAAAGCAACTCTGAAGATTGGTAACTCGACGAATGTAAGGAGTCAGGTATTAAGCTTGAGTTTGATTGTGTTAAATCTTTTATGAATATTGTTGCTTCTCACAAGTTTAGCACTAAATATGGACTTGACTCCGAGATAGTAGCCGCCTTTTCTGAATCATTTGCTACTCATGTTGATCTCCTTAAGGAGAAGTGGTTTAAATATCACCCCCTATTGAAAAAGAAATTAAAGAATCAGTAAAAGTTAAAGATGAAACAATTATTTACAATGTTGATCCAGTTATGCCTACTGCTTATATTGAAAAACCACCTTTCCCTGTTAGGATAAAGGAACAGCTAAGGTATCCACTGTGGTTCGCAAAAGTAATATTAAAGCACCTAAACCATCTGAACAAACTAAAGTAGAACCTAGTGTTGATATGGTTAAAGATCTCTTGGTAGAAAATACTGATGGGCATGTTATTTACTTCTGTGATGAAGCTGCTAGAATTGCCAAACCCGATGAAAGAGATAAACATAGACCTGTTGTGGGCATGCCTGTTGTCTCAGTTAAAATAGGAGATCATTTCTATCATGGTTTATGTGACCTTGGTGCTAGTGTGAGTGCTATTTCTTTTACCTTATACCAAGAAATTATGAATGATATATCACCTGCTGAAATAGAAGACATAGATGTCACTATTAAACTTGCAAACGGAGACCATCACACCACTTGGGGTTGTTAGAGATGTTGAAATCTTGTGTGGGAAAATGAAATATCCTACTGATTTTTCCCCACAAGATGACTTTCGCCCCATAATCTTTGGTAGACCTTTCTTGAACACTGTCAATTCTAAAATAGATTGTGAGAAAGAAACTATCAGTGTTAGCTTTGGTGATGTGTCTCATGAGTTTAATTTCTCTAAGTTTTGTAGACAACCTCATGATAAAGAATTACCTAGTAAGGATGAAATAATTGGTCTTGCTTCTATTGCTGTACCTCCTACTATTCCATTAGAACAATATTTGCTAGACTATGAAAATGATATGCACTTGCATGAAAGAAATAAAATTTTCTTTAAACAACAACCTCTCCTTAAACACAATTTGCCTATTGAAACTCTAGGAGGTCCTCGTCCACCTAAGGGTGATCCTGTGTTTGAATTAAAGAAATTGCTTGACACTCCAAAATATGTTTATCTTGATGAGAAAAAGATATATCATGTTATTATTAGTGCTAACCTTTTAGAACATGAAGAAGAAAGATTATTAAAGATACCGAAGAAGCACCGTGCTGCTATTGGATATACTCTTGATGATCTTAAGGGCATTAGTCCCACTCTATGTCAGAGAAGATTAATATGGAGCGTGATGCGAAACCTGTTGTTTATCACCAACGATGTTTGAATCCTAAGATGAAAGATGTGGTAAGAACTGAAATACTAAAGCTTTTGGAAGCACGTATAATATATCCCATAGCTTATAGTAGATGGGTAAGTCCTGTTCATTGTGTCCATAAGAAAGGAGGTATTACTGTTGTTCCTAATGATAAAAATGAACTTATTTCACAAAGAATAGTGACTGGCTATAGAATGGTAATTGATTTTATAAAATTAAACAAAGCTAGTAGAAAACATCATTACCCTGTGCCTTTCATTGATCAAATGTTAGAAAGACTATCAAAGCACACACACTTTTGTTTTCTTGATGGATATTTTGGTTTCTCACAAATACTTGTTTCACAACCTGATCAAGAGAAAACCACCTTTACTTGTCCTTTTGGAACCTATGCTTATAAACGTATGCCTGTTGGTTTACGCAATGCACCTGCTACCTTTCAAAGATGTATGACTGCTATATTCTCTGATTTTTGTGAAAAGATTGTTGAGGTTTTCATGGATGATTTTTCCGTTTACAGAACTTCTTTTGATGATTACTTAAGCAACCTTGATCGAGTTTTGCAGAGATGTGACCAAACTGATATTGTCTTGAATTGGGAGAAGTGCCACTTTATGGTTAATGAAGGCATTGTATTGGGGCATAAAATTTCTGAACAAGGTATTGAGGTGGATAAAGCTAAAGTCAATGCAATTGAGAAAATACCATGTCCTAAAGATATCAAAGGTATTCATAGTTTCCTTGGTCACGCTGGTTTCTATAGGAGGTTTATTAAAGACTTCTCTAAAATTTCTAGGCCTCTTACTAACCTTTTACAAAAGGATGTTCCATTTGTTTTTGATGATGATTGTGTAGAAGCCTTTGAAACACATAAGAAAGCCTTAACTTCTGCACCTATTGTTCAACCACTTGATTGGAACTTACCTTTTGAAATTATGTATGATGCTAGTGATTATGCTGTTGGTGATGTTGTAGGACAAAGAGTTGATAAGAAATTAAATATTAACCATTATGCTAGCAAAACTCTAATCAGTGCCCAAAGAAATTATGCTACCATTGAGAAAGAATTTTTAGCAGTTGTGTTTGCTTGTTGATGAGGACATCAATACCATTGTTACACCCACAGCCCCTGCTGCTATACATACTGGACCAATTACTAGAGCTCGCGCACGCCAATTAAATTACCAGGTACTTACGTTTCTTGGTAATGATTGTTATGTTCATGAGAATATGATGCTGCCTAAATTGGATACATTTGTTTTGCTTACAAATGAAGGGCCTAGCTTGGAGAAGGATGAACATTGGAGCAAGAACAAGCATGGAGATGATGGCATGCGCAAGGGGAACAAGAACGGAGTTACAAGTGATGATTTCAGGACGTTGAAGCCACCCTAATGAGTGCATGAAGCCTTGGACGAAATATACAAGATGCTACTTCATAACTTTCATCCAGAGGCTATTCTAGGTGATTTGTCACCTTATTATTGGGCCAGAACCATGTAATTTTGAAATACTTGAGTATAGGCTGTTTTTAGAGTCCGTGTGTGTGGCGAAACAAGAGATAGGGTTGGTTTCGGACCCCTTCCCCAAGGGCCACGAAATTCCCCCCTCTTCCTCCATATATACAGCCCTTAGGGCGTCGTTTAGACTTTGGGTTTTTTTTAGATTAAAAGTTCGCTATAGCTGCAACTTCGTGTACTTTGTTTGTGTTCAACGACCAGACCAAGACGTCACAGAACCCCACCTTCATTAATAAAGCTTTCCTCTTATATTCGCAATATCCAGATTGCAATCTCAGTTTCTTGCTTGTCCTTCATTTGCTCACAGGAAACATACCCTCGTGGTCAGGTTGATCGTGCTCCGTCCTGGTCAATAACCCTCGGAAGTTGGTTTAGTGATTGCTAAGGCGCGACGTCTCGCACGTTCGTAGTCGGATCATCAAGGTCGACTCCCACAAAAAAAACTATAGCCACCATCTCATCGAAACATCGGGACACCTTTGCCTCTATCAAGTGGTATCAGATTTTCAGGTTGCTCCGTGAGATTTTACAGTTTTTCGTAGTTTAGATTGATTCTTTTTCTTCATACCTATAGTCCACGAAAAAGCCAAAAAAAGTAGGGTTAGTTCATCCTTTCCGAACCATTCTGAGCCTTTGCATAATATTTTCTGTATTTGCTTTGTTGAATTTGCGGTTGCATCATCGTGTCAAGTTGCTGGTCTTAGCGTCTAGTCCTTTAGAGTTTCGAGTTCTGTTCACAGGTTGTCACGTCGTCGCTGCCATATATCACCACCGCATCATCATTGCTGCTGCCATATACCACCACCGCACCAACTTCATCGCCGCCACCATATACCACCACCACATATTCACCGCCAATCCGAGTCCATATACGCCACCACATATCCGCCGCCATCACGCCAATCCAAGTCGACCTGCAACATATATCTGTCATCAGTCCGAGTTCCACCAGATTCATCGCCGCCAGCAGTCCGATTTCCACCAGATTCATCCCCGCCACCAGTCCTAGCCCGAGTCTAGTATTTGTTACTCTGTTTTGGATTTCGAGATCACACCATACTCTGAGTCGTGACAGAGAAGGACTCCCGAACTTTCGTGCTACCCGCAATAGAAAAATAGTTCCAGTTTCAAAAAAAATTAAGTCTGGAAAATTCTGGCTAGGCAGTTTTTATCCATTTGTAGACTTTTTCAAAAAAATTGTTGCGGAGCAAAAAAAAGAGGAAAAAAGTGCAAAAAATATGCAAAAAAATGAAAACAAATTCAGAGTGTGCTCCTCCCTTGTTTACGTGCAGCGCCGTGATTTTGTTAGTGTTCTAGGCTCGCGTCTCTAGCACGGTCTAGCCTAGGACTAGCACAGTACCGTCGTCAAGCGTTTATTCAACTTTGCATCTCTGAACTAATTATTGCTGACCCTTTTTGCTACCATATTATAAGCCTTTCCAGTTCCACATACATCTATGTTGTGCGTTTGACTCTCCCTCGTAATCGTTCTATCCAAGCTTTGAGATTTTTGACTACAACGGTTGCCGATCATCACCTGCAGTTGGGTAAGAACTGGTAAGAATTTGAGAGTCGCTTGACGGATTTGTGACACCCCACCACCACCATTTTCCAGTAGTCTGTAGGATCATATTCTTTTCTGTTTTTATTGCTGCTAACTATGGCAGGATCACAAGCCGACAAGATTGACTGGGTGACGAACAAGGAGCTTCATGATAAGTTTCATCAAATGTCGGGTCAACAAGTGGAAGACATGATGTCCATCTTTGGAAAGGCAATGGAGAAGATGGATGACATTGAGAAGACAATTGACACCAAGTTGGATGCCAAGTTCGATGAATTACTCAAACATCTCCTACAACCAGCTCTACGCCGCGATACAGTAGGGCGAGCACAGCGTGTTCCTATTGAGCCAGGACAAAATTCTGGTGCCGCTGCTACTGCTATTGGTGAAGGACTATTACAAGGATGAGGTTGATCAAAATTAGAACTACGTGCAGCCACCAGCACCACCACCAGCAGGTCGACCTCAGGTATATATTCACAACGGTAGGCCTGCACCACCACCTCAGGTACGAGATCATGACCATGTTCCTAAACTGAAATTGAATATTCCACCGTTTGAGGGTAGATACATTCCTGATGTTTATCTTACTTGGGAGTTAGAAACTGAACAACGTTTTACATGTTTACAATATCCCGAGGAGAGACGGGTTGCTGCTGCTATTTGTGCTTTCACTAGTTTTGCATGTGTATGGTGGTCTGAACATTGTAGATTATATCCTATTCCAGCTACTTGGGCTGCTTTGAAAGATGCTACGTGTACTCATTGGGTTCCACCATATTATCAACGTGAATTGCTTCAAAAATTGCAGCGTTTATGACAAGGAAAAATTCTGTAGAAGAATATTATCAGGATTTACAAACTGGCATGATTAGATGTGGTATTGTTGAGGAGAATGAAGCTATGCTTGCACGTTTTATGGGTGGATTAAATAGAGAGATTCGGACCATTCTAGAGTATATGGAGTATACTAATATCACTCGTTTATTCCATCTTGCTTGTAAAGCTGAACGTGAAGTGCAGGATCGACAAGCATTGGCGCGAACTAACTTTTCTGCAGGTCAACCTTCATCATGGACACCGCGTGCATCTTCTACTTCCACTGCACTAGCACCTCCATCAGGTGCCACCTCCAGCCGTGATACAAGAAAGCAGGCACAACCACCACTATCTTCCAAGAACGCACCTGCTGGGCCTGCACATACCTCTTCTTCTTCCATGGCATCAACAGGGCACACAAGTGATATTATTTTTCATCGTTGTAAGGGACGAGGACATTATGTGCGAGAATGCAAATCTCAGTGTGTGATGATTGCTACTGAGGATGGTGGGTATGAGTCTGCTAGTGACTATGATGAGGAGACTTTGGCTCTAATTACAAGTGAAGAACACGGTGGAAATGATTTTGATCATGAGACACAATACATGGCTCCTGAAGATGCTGACAGGTATGAATGTTAGTTGCTCAATGCATTTTGAGTGTGCAGGTTACACAAGCTGAGCATAATCAGAGGCAAAATATGTTCCATACAAAGGGAGTTGTGAAGGAACATTCTGTGCGCGTCATCATAGATGGAGTGAGCTGCAACAACTTGGCTAGTATGGAGATGGTGGAGAAGCTATCTCTCACCACAAGACCACATCCACATCCTTACCACATCCAATGGTTCAACAACAGCGCCAAGGTTAAGGTAACACGTACTGTTAATGTGCATTTTAGTATCTCTACATATGCTGATTATGTTGATTGTGATGTGGTACCTATGCAAGCATGTTCCTTATTGCTTGGTCAACCATGGCAATTTGATAAAAACTATGTACACCATGGTAGAAACAATCAGTATACTCTTGTTCATAAGGATAAAAATATTACTTTGCTTCCTATGTCTCTGGATTCCATTTTGAAAGATGATATCAATAGAGCTAATAAAGCAAAATAGGAGAAGAATAAGAGTGAAAATCAGATTGTGGCAAAAGAATTTGCGCAACAAATGAAGCCTAATAATAAACCATCTAGTGTTGCTTATGAAATTAAATTGAAAAGTGCATGTTTATTTGCCACCAAGCCTGATATTGATGAGCTAGGTTTCAGCAAATCTGTTTGCTATGGTTTTGTGTGCAAAGAGGCATTATTTTCATTCGAGGACGTGCCTTCCTCTTTGCCTCCTGTTGTCACTAACATTTTGCAGGAGTTCGCTGACGTCTTTCCACAAGACGTGCCACGGGATTACCGCCTATTCAAGGGATTGAGCATCAGATTAACTTAATTCCCGGTGCTTGACTGCCAAACCGTGCACCATACCGTACCAATCCAGAGGAGACGAAGGAGATTATGCGTCAAGTACATGAGCTTCGTGACAAAGGTTATATACGCGAATCCCTTAGTCCTTGTGGTGTTCCTATTATTCTCGTGCCAAAAAAGGATGGTACATCGCGTATGTGTGTTGATTGTAGAGGCATTAATAATATTACTATTTGTTATCGTCATCCTATTCCTAGGCTAGATGATATGCTTGATGAATTGAGTGTCTCTACAATATTCTCCAAAGTTGATTTGCGTAGTGGATACCATCAAATTCGTATGAAATTGGGGGATGAATGGAAAACAACATTTAAAACTAAGTTTGGATTATATGAGTGGTTAGTCATGCCTTTTGGGTTAACTAATACACCTAGTACTTTCATGAGATTAATGAACAAAGTTTTATGTACTTTCATTGGACAATTTGTGGTAGTTTACTTTGATGACATATTGATTTATAGCAGATCTTTGGAGGAATATTTGGAACATTTACGTGTTGTTTTTATTGCTCTACGTGATGCACGTTTGTTTGGTAACCTTGGGAAGTGCACCTTTTGCGCCGACTGAGTGTGTTTTCTTGGCTATGTTGTTAATCCACAGGGAATAGAAGTTGATAAAGCCAAGATTGAAACTATTGAGAGTTGGCCGCAGCCCAAAACGGTCACACAAGTGAGGAGTTTTCTTGGCCTTGCTGGATTCTATAGGTGTTTTGTGAGAGATTTTAGCACCACTGCTGCACCTCGCAATGAGCTTACAAAGAAGGATGTGCCTTTTGTTTGAGGTACCGCACAGAAAGAGGCCTTCACGGTGTTGAAAGATAAGTTGACACATGCTCCTTTACTCCAACTTCCTGATTTTAATAAGACATTTGAGCTTGAATGTGATGCTAGTGGAATTGGATTAGGAGGTGTGTTATTACAAGATGGCAAACCTGTTGCATACTTTTTTGAAAAATTGAGTGGGCCTAGTCTGAATTATTCTACTTATGATAAAGAATTATTTGCTCTTGTTCGGACTTTAGAAACATGGCAACATTATTTATGGCCCAAAGAATTCGTTATACATTTTGATCATGAATCTTTGAAACATATTAAAAGTCAAGCTGAACTGAATTGTAGACATGCTAAATGGGTTGAATTCATTAAAACTTTCCCTTATGTCATTAAACACAAGAAGGGTAAAGAAAATGTTATTGCTGATGCATTGTCTCGTCGTTATACTATGCTTTCACAACTTGACTTCAAAATATTTGGTTTGGAGACCATCAAAGATCAATATGTGCATGATGCTGATTTTAAAGATGTATTGCAGAATTGTAAAGAAGGTAGAACATGGAACAAGTTCGTCGTTAATGATGGCTTTGTGTTCCGTGCTAACAAGCTATGCATTCCAGCTAGCTCTGTTCATCTTTTGTTGTTGCAGGAGGTGCATGGAGGAGGATTAATGGGACACTTTGGCGTGAAGAAGACGGAGGACGTACTTGCTACACATTTCTTTTGGCCAAATATGAGACGGGATGTAGAGCGCTTTGTTGCTCGCTGCACTACATGTCAAAAAGCTAAGTCACGACTCAATCCTCATGGTTTATATATGCCTTTGCCTGTACCTAGTGTTGCTTGGGAGGATATATCTATGGACTTTGTTTTAGGTTTAACCTCGAACAAAGAAGGGGAGGGATAGGATATTTGTTTTTGTTGATAGATTCTCGAAAATGGCACACTTTATACCATGTCATAAAAGCGATGATGCTGTTAATGTTGCTGATTTGTTCTTTCGTGAAATTATTCGCTTGCTTGGTGTGCCAAATACTATTGTTTCAGATAACGATACTAAATTTCTTATCCACTTTTGGAGATGTTTATGGGCTAGGTTGGGGACTAAGCTGCATTTTAGTACTACTTGTCACCCCCAAACTGATGGACAAACTAAAGTAGTCAATAGAACATTGTCTACTATGCTTAGGGCTGTTTTGAAGAATATTAAGAAATTGTGGGAAAAATGCTTGCCTCATATTGAATTTGCTTATAATCGTTCATTGCATTATACTACTAAGATGTGCCCTTTTGAAATTGTGTATGGTTTCCTACCTCGTGCACCTATTGATTTGTTGCCTCTTTCATCTTCGGAGAAGGTTAATTTTGATGCTAAACAACGTGCTGAATTGATTTTAAAAATGCATGGGTTAACTAAGGAAAACATTGGGCGTATGAATGCTAAATATAAACTTGCTGGAGATAAGGGTAGGAAACATGTTGTGTTTGCACCTGGAGATCTTGTTTGGTTACATTTGCGTAAGGATAGATTTCCTAATTTGCACCAATCAAAGCTAATGCCTCGTGCTGACGGTCCTTTTAAGGTGTTAGAGAAAATAAACGATAATGCATATAAACTTGAGCTGCCTGCAGATTTTCGGGTTAGTCCCACTTTTAACATTGCAGATTTGAAGCCTTATTTAGGTGAGGAAGATGAGCTTCCATCGAGGACGACTTCATTTCAAGAAGGGTAGGATGATGAGGACATCAATACCATTGTTACACCCACAGCCCATGCTGCTATACATACTGGACTAGTTACTAGAGCTCACGCACGCCAATTAAATTACCAGGTACTTTTGTTTCTTGGTAATGATTCTTATGTTCATGAGAATATGAATGCTGCCTAAATTGGATACATTTGTTTTGCTTACAAATGAAGGGCCTAGCTTGGAGAAGGATGAACATTGGAGCAAGAACAAGCATGGAGATGATGGCATGCGCAAGGGGAACAAGAATGGAGTTACAAGTGATGATTTCAGGATGTTGAAGCCACCCTAATGAGTTCATGAAGCCTTGGACAAAATATACAAGATGCTACTTCATAACTTTCGTCCAAAGCTATTCTAGGTGCTGCGTCACCTTATTATTGGGCCAGGCCCATGTAATTTCGAAATACTTGAGTATAGGCTATTTTTAGAGTCCGTATGTGTGGGCAAACAAGAGATATGGTTGGTTTCGGACCCCTTCCCCATGGGCCACGAAATTCTCCCCTCTTCCTCTATATATACAGTCCTTAGGGCGTCGTTTAGACTTTGGGTTTTGTTTAGATAAAAAGTTCACCATAGCTGCAACTTCGTGTACTTTGTTTGTGTTCAACGACCAGACCAAGACGTCACAGAACCCCACCTTCATTAATAAAGCCTTCCTCTTATATTCGCAATATCCAGATTGCAATCTCAGTTTCTTGCTTGTTCTTCGTTTCCTCGCAGGAAACAGACCCTCGTGGTCAGGTTGATCGTGCTCCGGCGTGGTCAATAACCCTCGGAAGTTGGTTTAGCGATTGCTTAGGCGCGACGTCTAGCACGTTCGTAGTCGGATCGTCAAGGTCGTCCCACAAAAAAATGATAGCCACCATCTCATCGAAACATCGGGACACCTTTGCCTCTATCACTTTGTGATATGCTCATATCTTACATCGTTGATTCCAAAGTTATTGTTCACACTGATCATGCTGCTATAAAATATCTTATGTAAAATAAAGATGCTAAACCTATACTCATTAGGAGGGTTCTCTTTCTACAAGAATTGGACTTACATATCACTGACAGGAAAGGAGCTGAGAACCCCGTAGCTGATAACCTATCTAGGTTAGAAAATATTTTTATGACCCACTACCTATTGATGATAGCTTTCCTGATGAACAACTAGCTGTAATAAATGCTTCTCATAATACTCCTTGTTATGCTGACTATGCTAATTCTATTGTTGCTAAATTTATACCACCTAGTTTCACATACTAACAAAAGAAAAAATTCTTCTATAATTTAAGACATTACTTTTGGTATATCCACATCTTTATAAAGAAGTACTAGATGGTATAATTAGATGTTGTGTACCTGAGCATGAACATGAACAAATCCTACGGAAATGTCACTCTGAAGCTTATGGAGGACATCATGCGGGAGATAGAACTACTCACAAGGTATTACAATCTGGTTTTTATTGGCCTACTCTTTTCAAGGATGCCCGTGGGTTTGCACAAATCAAAGCTAATGCCTCGTGCTGACGGTCCTTTTAAGGTGTTAGAGAAAATAAATGATAATGCATATAAACCTGAGCTGCCTGTAGATTTTGGGGTTAGTCCCACTTTTAACATTGCAGATTTGATGCCTTATTTAGGTGAGGAAGATGAGCTTCCATTGAGGACGACTTAATTTCAAGAAGGGGAGGATGATGAGGACATCAATACCATTGTTACACCCACAGCCCCTGCTGCTATACATACTGGACCAGTTACTAGAGCTCGCACACGCCAATTAAATTACCAGGTACTTTTGTTTCTTGGTAATGATTCTTATGTTCATGAGAATATGAATGCTGCCTAAATTGGATGCATTTGTTTTGCTTACAAATGAAGGGCCTAGCTTGGAGAAGGATGAACATTGGAGCAAGAACAAGCATGGAGATGATGGAATGCGCAAGGGGAACAAGAATGGCGTTACAAGTGATGATTTCAGGATGTTGAAGCCACCCTAATGACTGCATGAAGCCTTGCACGAAATATACAAGATGCTACTTCATAACTTTCGTCCAAAGCTATTCTAGGTGATGCGTCACCTTATTATTGGGCCAGACCCATGTAATTTCAAAATACTTGAGTATAGGCTGTTTTTAGAGTCCGTATGTGTGGGGAAACAAGAGATATGGTTGGTTTCGGACCCCTTCCCCAAGGGCCACGAAATTCCCCCCTCTTCCTCTATATATACAGCCCTTAGGGCGTCGTTTAGACTTTGGGTTTATTTAGATTGAAAGTTCACCATAGCTGCAACTTCATGTACTTCATTTGTGTTCAGCGACCAGACCAAGACGTCACAGAACCCCACCTTCATTAATAAAGCTTTCCTCTTATATTCGCAATATCCAGATTGCAATCTCAGTTTCTTGCTTGTTCTTCGTTTGCTCGCAGGAAACAGACCCTTGTGGTCAGGTGGATCATGCTCCGGCGTGGTCAATAACCCTCGGAAGTTGGTTTAGCGATTGCTAAGGCGTGACGTCTATCACGTTCGTAGTCAGATCGTCAAGGTCGACTCCCACAAAAAAACGATAGCCACCATATCATCGAAACATCGGGAGACCTTTGCCTCTATCACTTGTGATAAGTTCATATCTTACATCGTTGATTCCAAAGTTATTGTTCACACTGATCAAGCTGCTATAAAATATCTTATGTAAAAGAAAGATGCTAAACCTATACTCATTAGGTGGGTTCTCTTGCTACAAGAATTGGACATACATATCACTGATAGGAAAGAAGCTGAGAACCCCGTAGCTGATAACCTATCTAGGTTAGAAAATATTTTTGATGACCCACTACCTATTGATGATAGCTTTCCTAATGAACAAATAGCTGTAATAAATGCTTCTCATAATACTCCTTGGTATGCTGACTATGCTAATTTTATTGTTGCTAAATTTATACCACCTAGTTTCACATACTAACAAAAGAAAAAAAATTCTTCTATGATTTAAGACATTACTTTTGGTATGTCCACATCTTTATAAAGAAGTACTAGATGGTATAATTAGACGTTGTGTACCTGAGCATGAACATGAACAAATCCTACGAAAATGTCACTCTGAAGCTTATCGAGGACATCATGCGGGAGATAGAACTGCTCACAAGGTATTACAATCTGGTTTTTATTGGCCTACTCTTTTCAAGGATGCCCGTGGGTTTGTTTTATCTTGTGATGAACGTCAAAGAATAGGTAATATCGGTAAGCGTTAGGAAATGCCTATGAATTATTCACTTGTTGTTGAACCGTTTGATGTTTGAGGCTTTGACTTTATGGGACCTTTTCCTTCCTCTAATGTGTATATGCATATTTTGGTTGATGTTGATTATGTTACTAAGTGGGTAGAAGCTATTCCAACTAGTAGTGCTGATCATAACAGCTCCATTAAAAATTCTCAAAGAAGTCATTTTACCAAGGTTTGGAGTCCCTAGGTATTTAATGAATGATGGTGGTTCACACTTTATTCATGGTGCTTTTCGTAAAATGCTTGCTAAATGTGATGTTAACCATAGAATTTCATCTCCCTATCATCCTCAATCTAGTGGTCAAATTGAACTTAGCAATAGAGAAATAAAATTAATATTATTAAAAACTGACAATAGGTCTCGAAAGAATTGGTCTAAGAAATTAGATGATGCACTTTGGGCCTATAGAATAGCTTATAAAAATCCTATGGGATGTATCCATATAAAATGGTTTATGGAAAAGCTTGTCATTTGCCTCTTGAGTTAGAACATAAAGCATATTTGGCAATTAAAGAACTCAATTATGATTTCAAACTTCTCGGTGAAAAGAGGTTATTTGATATTAGCTCAGTAGATGAATGGAGAACCCAAGCTTATGAAAATGCCAAACTGTTTAACGAAAAAGTTAAAAGATGGCATGACAAAAGAATCCGAAAGCAGGAATTCAAAGTTGCTGAACATGTTCTATTGTACAACTCTCGTTTTAGGTTTTTTTGCAGGAAAACTTCTCTCCAAATGGGAAGGACCATATACAAACAAGTTTATCACTCTGGAGCTATTAAGATCAATAATGCCGAAGGTACCAACCCGAAGGTGGTCAATGGACAAATAATTAAGCACTATATCTCAGGTATGCCTATTAATGTTACAACCAATATTATTGAAACCATGACGCCGGAGGAGCACATAAAAGAAACCTTTTAGAACACTCTAGAACCCTGGAAAGGAAGAGGTACGTGATACGGTAAGTAAACGGACTCCGGAAAATCCGCAAAATATTTTCTGTCAGTTTTGGAATATTAGAAAAAAATAGGAAAATAAGAAACAATCGGGACAGCAACCCAGGTGCCCACAGGACACCAGGGCGTGCCTGCCCCTCCTAGCACCCCTGGTGGGTGGTGGGGCCCTCGGGCACCTTCTCGACTCCGTTTTTCTTCCATATGCTTGTTTCCCAAGATAAAAAAATCTTTATATGTACTCCCAGACGATTTGACCACCGTATCACGGAGAAATCCTCTGTTCTTGTTTCGTGCTATTTTTCTGTCAGATCTATCAAGCCAGGCATCATGTCCTCTCCCTCCTCCAACAATGAAGAAGGCGAAGTTTGGTTGCTACAGGTGGAGTTAAGTGGAGAAGGAATTGAGGAGGTTTCCACGGAGTAAGATGAAAGAAATTCTCTTGGAGTTCACCCTCTGGCTTTCGAGAGGGGCACATTGACCAACATCTCCATTTGTCCTAATCCCCATCAAGCCATGAGATCAACAAATAGTCAAGAGAGCCCCGAAGTGCAGGAAGGCCCCCTCCAAGGAGGCCTTTACACAGGTTACATCAAAACAATTTTCACAATTTGATTCACATTGATGGGTTTGAGAATACTCCTCATGTGCACATACCATCCAATTGGGACATATCTCGTCCAAGAGAAAGTGATGTAGGAACAAAATCTTGGGGACGGAGAATAAACATATTATGGATGGTGTCGTGGGAAACGAACACCTATGGGGAAGGGCCCCTTTCGGTCCGGCAGGGAGCGGAGATCGCACGAAGAGCGGATCAAGGCGGGGCACGCGAGCGATTTTACCCAGCTTCGGAGCTCTCCGGAGAGATCATACTCCTACTGCTGCTTTGTGGTTGTATTATGTTCTTGCTCTAGAGCGTGGGAGTGTTCTGGTTTCGAATGAGTCGAACCCCCTCTACGTTGCGCATGGGCCTCCTTTTATATGCTAAAGGGGTCACCGACAGGTGGCAACGCAGGCAAGGGTACAAATGTAAAAAGAGTGGTTGGTACAACTGCTTCTACAGTGGATCCTACCTAACTCTGACGGCAGGGGACAAGAGCATTTAATGCCCGTCCGCGTCGCCCAAACAGTGCAGAAAAGCGACCGTTAGGGGCGCCACCGCTTGCCACGGTGGCCATCTCATCATCTTCGCTCGCCACCTCGCACCGCTTGGCTACACAGCCTCTCGCCACGTGCGCCTGGAATGGTCCTGTGGCAACACGTCGACGGATGCGCTGGAGCGTAGGCATAGAGTGGTGGCTTCACCGCGGCAAGCACTTTGCCGCGGTCGTTGTTCTGCCGCGCCCGGAAGCTTGTCGCTCGCTGGGTCTTGCCGGGACGCGCGGCGCGTCACGACAATTTCCTTGAAATGCTTTGGTTGGCCTTCCCGGCAAGCTCCTCTTGCCGGGGCTTTGTCCTTCCCGGCAAGCTCCTCTTGCCGGGGCCTTGTCTTCTTGGCTTGGACACTTTGTTCTTGAATGGCTCCAAGGGAAACACGGAGGACCTTGGCGGGTACCCGGCAAGCCTTGCCGCGGGGCGGTGCGACTGCCCGTGCACAAGTTCGGGATACTAAGGTACCCCTACTTTAGTACACCGACAGATGGAGTGAGAAGAACACTGAGTTGCCTCATCGAGCCCTTCAAGAGATTCAAAGTTTGAGGGAGGTACTTATGAATATATTTAAGAATATGGCCACTACATCATCATCTTCCCCATCAAAGGAGACTTGAGTCCACGGGTATGGGCACTCCCCTTGGCTTTTGCCAAGCTTGAGGGAGATGCCCCGGTATCGTATCACCATCACTTTTCTTACCTTTACCTATCTTAGTTCGATCTTTAGCTATTTGGTGATTTAGTTGAATAAAAATTTAGTATGATCTACTTTCGAGTGCTAGTTTCCTGATCTATCTATCTATGTAATTGAGTGAGAGTTATATAATACAATTTAGTGTGAATTTTTGCTTCTTTACTTTTATGTTTCAATCAAAATAAAAGGAAATAATGAAAAAGATCATATGCTATCTTATGGTAAGTAATGACATCTCATCAGGAAAAGTATAAGTGGTAAAATTTGTTGGAAGTTGACAAACATAGCATTGGTCAATGATGCAATTCATTAAAGAATTAATAAGGGAAGAGAAGATTCACATGCAAATACACTATCTTGGACATCTTTTATGATTGTGAGCCCCCGCTAAAGATCTTATGCCAAACTGTTGACGTTGGACAAGGAAGACAACATAATGGTTTATGTTTGTTCATATTCACATAGAAGTTATATTGTCATAGGTCCATCAACATGTGGTGCTTTCCCAATATCTTTGCTAGCCAAAATTCCGCACTAAGTAGAGATAGTACTTGTGCATCCAAAAACCTTAAACCCAAACTCTTGTTTTCGAGAGTCCACTATACCTACCTATGGATTGAGCAAGATCCTTCAAGTAAGTTGTCATCGGTGCAATAAGGAAATAAAAATTGCTTCTAAATGTGTTTGATCATTTAGTGTAAGAGAAATTAACTGTTGTACGAACTTGTGATGGCAAAGTAATAAAAGCGACAGACTGCATAATAAAGGTTGCTGTCATAAGGGGCAATATAACGTGATGTTCTTTTACATTAAGGGATTGTGCATACAACTCAAAAAGTGCATGAGAACCCCTGCTTCCCTCTATGAAGGGCATATCTTTTACTTTTATGTATTTACTTTTTATGCAATAGTCAAAGTATTTTCCTCTATTCCTTTTTATTTTCTCTTTGGCAAGCATCTTGTGGTGGGGAAAGATCTAGGCACATATATCCAGTTGGATATGAGTGCACATGAGTTATTATTGTTGACATCACCCTTGAGGTGAATAAGTTGGGAGGCGAAACTATAAGCCCCTATCTTTCTATGTGTCCACTTGAAACTTTTTGCTCATATATATGTTGTGAGTCTTAGCAATCATAGAAGATTAAATGATGGTTGACTATGTGGACTTGCAAAAAGAGTCCAATATGAGACCCTTCCTGAAAATATGATGAATTGTAGTTGCAAAGATGACTGAGACCATAGTTTGTTGGTTTTCAATAAAGTTTATGATTTCTACTTTGATGTTGTGATTAATTGCTACTTGTTCATGAGAATTTAAAAGATAAAGTTCTACGATAAAGTTTGTTGCTGTTATAATAATATGCATGATGCTACTATGTTCGTATTTTTTTTATCGACACCTCTGTCTCTAAACATGTGGACATGATTCTCGATATCGGCTTTCGCTTGATGACAAACGAGGTCTAAGCTTGGGGGAGTGATGTTGGCTTTAACTACATCGCTATTTTCCCAAAGCGGAAGGGATGATGCATCACAACAATGGTAGGTAATTCCCTCAGTGATGAGACCAAGGTTATCGAACCAGTAGAAGAACCACACAACACTATGTAAATGGTACCTGCACACAAAGAAGAAATACTTGCAAACCGACGTGTTAAAGGGGTTGTCAATCCCTTTCGGGTAACGGTGCAAGAAATTCTCAAGTTGACAAGATAAAACTGTAGTTGATTAATAGATGCAAATATAATTCAGTGAGGTATTTTTGGGTTCTTGATAATATAGATCTGAAAATAAAAGCGATTAAAAATAGATCTCGAAGGCAAATATGATAAAGAAGAGACCCGAGGGCCGTAGATTTCACTAGTGGCTTCTCCCGAGAAAAATAGCATACAATGGGTAAACAAATTACTGTTGGGCAATTGATAAAACTTCAAATAATTATGACAATATCCAGGCTATGATCATTATATAGGCATCACATCCAAGATTTCTAGACCGACTCATGCCTGCATCTACTACTATTACTCCACACATCGACCGCTATCCAGCATGCATCTAGTGTATTAAGTTCATGGAGAACAGAGTAATATAATAAGAACAATGACATGATGTAGACAAGATCTACTCATATAGGAATAGATCCCATCTTGTTATCCTTAATAACAACGATACATATGCGTCGGTTCCCCTTCTGTCACTGGGATCGAGCACCGTAGATGGCAAGAAAAATCAATCTAGTCGGCCGAACTAAACCGAAGATTCGAAGAAGAAATACGAGGCTATAAGTATTCATGCATACAAGAGATCAAAAGACTCAAATAACTTTCATAGATAAAAACATAGATCTGATCATAAACTCAAAGTTCATCGGATCCCAAAAAACACACCGCAAAAAGGGTTGCATCAAATAAATCTCCAAGAGACCATTGTATTGAGAATCAAAAGAGAGAGATGAAGCCATCTAGCTACTAACTACGGACCCGTAGGTCTACAATGAACTACACACGCATCATCGGAGAGGCACCAATGAGGATGATGAACCCCTCCGTGATGGTGTCTAGATTGGATTTGTGGTTTCTGGAACTTGCGGTAGCTGGAATTGTTTTTCGTGGCCTCCTCTAGGGATTTTGCAATATTGGGGTATTTATAGAGCAAAGAGGCGTTGTGGGAGGCGGGCGAGGTGGGCACAACCCACCAGGGCACACTCGGGCCCCCAGGCGCACCCAGGTGGGTTGTGCTCCCCTCGGTGCCCCCTCTGGTACTTCTGTGGCCCAATAGGTGTCTTCTAGTCCAGAAAAAATCACTAAGAAGTTTTGCTGCCTGTGGACTCCATTTGGTATTGATTTCTTGCGAAGTAAAAAACAAGCAAAAAAAGCAACTGGCACTGGGCACTACGTCAATAGGTTAGTCCCAAAAAATGATATAAATTTGCTATAAAATGATTGTAAAACATCCAAGAATGATAATATAACAACATGGAACAATCAAAAATTATAGATACGTTGGAGACGTATCAGCATCCCCAAGCTTAATTCCTGCTCATCCTTGAGTAGGTAAATGATAAAAACGGAATTTTTCATGTGGAATGCTGCCTAACATGTTCATCACATGATATTTCCTTTGTAGCATGGACATTTGGACTTTTATCTGATTCAAAGCAATAGTCTAGTTTTGACATGAAGATTTCAATACTCAAGCATATCAACAAGCAACTATGTCTTTTCAAAATATCAATGCTAAAGCAAGTTATCCCTAGCCCATCATGCTCTATCATTGATCCATTCATGAAACACACTCACATATTAGCTACACCCAATGCTCAAGTACGATCATAGTGCCCCTTAGCTGGTGTTGTATAAGACAAGATGGAGACTCTAATAAAAATAAAATTACATAAAGTAAATAGAAAGGCCCTTCGCAGAGGGAAGTAGGGATTTGTAGAGGTGTCAGAGCTCAAAGCTAAAAAGATAGAGACAAAATATTTTGGGTGGCATGCCTTTCCTGTCAACAAAAATGATCGAGTGAGGGAGTCCTGGACTAGGGGGTGTCCGGACAGCCGGACTATCATCGTCAGCCGGACTCCAAGACTATGAAGATACAAGACTGAAGACTTCGTCCCGTGTCCGGATGGGACTTTCCTTGGCGTGGAAGGCAAGCTTGGCAACACGGATATGTAGATCTCCTACCATTGTAACCGACTATGTGTAACCCTAGCCCTCCTCGGTGTCTATATAAACCGGAGGGCTTTAGTCCGTAGGACGAACAACCATTACAACAATCATACCATAGGCTAGCTTCTAGGGTTTAGCCTCCTTGATCTCGTGGTAGATCCACTCTTGTACTACCCATATCATCAATATCAATCAAGCAGGAGTAGGGTTTTACCTCCATCGAGAGGGCCCGAACCTGGGTAAAAACATCGTGTCCCTTGTCTCCTGTTACCATCCACCTAGATGCACAGTTCGGGACCCCCTACCCGAGATCCGCCGGTTTTGACACCGACATTGGTGCTTTCATTGAGAGTTCCTCTGTGTCGTCACCGATAGGATTGATGGCTTCTTCAATCAACAACAACGCCGTCCAGGGTGAGATTTTTCTCCCTGGACAGATCTTCGTATTCGGCAGCTTCGCACTGCGGGCCAATTCACTTGGCCATCTGGAGTAGATCGAAAGCTACGCCCCTGGCCGCCAGGTCAGATTTGGAAGCCTAAACTTCACGGCGGATATCCGCGGAGACTTGATCTTCGACGGATCCAAGCCGCAGCCGAGTGTGCCGCGCTGTCACGATGGGTATGATCTAGCTCTGCCGCCGGACAGTACTTTGGAGGCCGCACACGAATCCGCACCGACCCATAATTCGGAGCCGATCGCGCAGATCGAGGACGGGTGGCTGGACACCACCTCAGGAGCTGCAACTTCCACGGCGATGGAGCCGAACACTGACCTCGTCCCTTATAAAGCTCGTGACTCCGAGGTGCCGGACTCCCTGCCGGACTCCGAACCTCCTGCGCCCCTGCCAATCGAATCCGATCGGGCGCTGATCATGGAGTTCACCGCCGCGGACATCTTTCAGCACTCACCCTTTGGCGACATCCTAAATTCGCTAAAACATCTCTTGCTATCCGGAGAGCCCTGGCCGGACTACCGCCAGGATGGTTGGGATGCAGACTACGAAGAAATTCAAAGCCCACCCACCACCCACTTTGTAGCAACTGTCGACGATCTAACAGACATGCTAGATTACGACTCCGAAGACACCGACGGTATGGACGACGATGCCGGAGACGATCAAGAACCAGCGCTCACCGAGCACTGGAAGGCCACCCCAACCCATGATGTATATATGGTGGACACCCCAAAAGGAAGCGATAATGAGGACCAACGGGACGCGGCAAAGGATAATCCCACCGACAAACAACCAAAACGGCGACGCAGATGCCGCCCTAAGTCCCGCCTCGACAAAAACAACGCTCCTAATGACCCAGCAATAGAGCAGGGCAAACCAGTGGACGACGAACATGCAACCAAGCAACCGTCCAAACAGGACGAATCGGATAATCAATCCATGCCCGGCGAAACCAACTCTCCAGAAGACCTCACGCCGGACACACCACCGGAGAATAAGAGCCTTCACAAAAGACTCATCACCACTGCAAGAAGTCTGAAGAAGGAAAAACGGAAGCTCAAAACAGCGGAAGACATACTCAGAATGAGGTGGAGCAAAGTGCTCAAAACCGCAGACAAATACGGCAATGGCCATCAAACAAAGAGCTACCCGAAGCGCAAGCTGCTGCCAAAATTTGACGAGGAAGACATAGAGCCCCCACAGTCAAAAAACAAAGAGGCCGCCTGGCCGAATAGATGGCCAGATGATAGGCCAAAAACGACAAGTGGCTCCGCACACAAGCCAACTCATGATCCTGGGAAAACAGATGGCCCAGCCAGGTCCATTTACGGGCCAAAACAGAGGGCCCCAGGAAACAACACAACACGCCAAGTGTTCGAAGACAGTGGCACACCCAAGTACAGGGGCGCCGCACACCCACTATGTTTCACCAATGAGGTGCTGGATCATGAATTTCCAGCAGGGTTTAAACCCATAAACATAGAGGCTTACGACGGAACAACAGACCCTGGAGTCTGGATAGAGGATTATATACTACACATACACATGGCTAGAGGAGATGATCTCCACGCCATAAAATATCTACCCCTCAAGCTCAAAGGGCCAGATCGGCATTGGCTCAAAAGCCTCCCAGAAAACACCGTTGGAAGTTGGGAAGAGCTCGAGGACGCGTTTAGAGCAAATTTTCAAGGGACTTATGTCTGCCCTCCGGATGCAGACGATCTAAGTCATATAACTCAACAGCCTGGAGAGTCAGCGCGCAAATTCTGGAACAGGTTCCTTACCAAAAAGAACCAAATAGTCGACTGTCCGGACGCTGAAGCCCTAGCAACTTTTAAACACAACGTCCGAGACGAATGGCTCGCCAGACACCTCGGCCAAGAGAAGCCGAGGACAATGACCGCGCTAACAAGCCTCATGACCCGCTTTTGCACGGGGGAAGACAGCTGGCTAGCAAGACGCAGCACCAGCGACCCGAGTACATCTGAGATCAGAGATGGAAACGGAAAATCACGGCGCCGAAAGGATCAGCGCCGGAATAAAGAAAAAAGCCCAAAGAACACGGCGGTCAACGCCGGATTCAAAAGCTCGCGGCCAAACAACAAAACACTGCCTCTTAAGGACAACAGTGATGAGCTATCCAACTTAAACAAAATTTTGGATCGGATATGTCAAATCCACAGTACCTCCGTAAGGCCTGCAAACCACACCCACCGAGATTGTTGGGTTTTCAAACAGTCCGGCCGACTCAACGCCGAACACAAGGGGCTCGACGCACCAAGCGAGAATGATGATGAACCCCACCAGCAGAGCACCGGAAAACAAAAGACTTTCCCACAAGAAGTCAAAACAGTAAACTCACTTCATGTGATATTACGGAAAAATAATGCGGCACCCGCTAAAATAAGTGCCGCACGGTCCACCCCAGTAGAACCTCAAAGTTGGATGTCAAAACCAATCACTTTCGACCACCTGGATTATTCCAGAAGCATTCGAAACGCAGGATGGACTGCTCTGATATTGGATCCTATAATTGACGGACTACAATTTACACAAGTCCTGATGGACGCCGGCAGCGATTTAAACCTGCTATATCCGAACACAATCCGCAAGTTGGGGATAGACCTTACTAAAATTCGACATAGCCGCACTTCCTTTAAAGGAGTGACGCCAGGCCCTTACGCCAAGTGCACAGGCTCCTTATTACTAGAAGTTGTGTTCGGGTCACCGGACAACTTGCGACGCAAAAAGCTAATATTTCATGTGGCCCCATTCAAAAGTAGCTATCAAGCACTATTGGGACGTGAAGCTTTTGTCCGCTTTAACGCAATACCACATTACGCGTCTCTTACAGTTAAAATGCCCGGTCCACGTGGCATCATTTCATTAAGAGGGTCATTCAAAGACCCCGGACACGGCTAGACGAGTCCGGCATAAATAAGCTAGGGGCTCCCTAGCCGCACACCCCTTCACAAGGGGCTGTGCATATAAGCAATAATGAGCTAATATAGACTCAACTTTATTCATTTATCAATATTTTTATGCACTTTTTGCACGATTTCCTTTCAAACTAAGTTCCTCTCTTTTTACAGATGAACAACATGCACACCTGTCCAGGATAACGGCACAACAGAGACACAGGCGCAGACGTGCAGTAGGGACCCGTTGCAAGGATTCTTTTCAAATTAAGACCCTGCGTAAACCTTTTTTACTGTCTCTTGTTGTTGTAATCCCCTGGTTTCTCATTATAACCAGAGTGGAGACTGACGTTTTGGCATCGGCCGCGTCAGAAGACCTCGCCCGTACCTGGACACTAGGGGCTCAGGGCATTGTTCTGCCCATTATTATAAAGACCGAACACCTTAGGGAGTGTTCGGCGTCTCGAGTTAGGCCTTATTGCATCAGCTACGAGTCATGTCTTTGGTCAAATGTTGGGTTTGCCCGGCTCCTGTGTTTTGCTGCCTTACGTTCCGTATCATCGGCTAACGCGGCACCAGGAGAACTACTGCGATTGTGCCCCAGTTCGGCTGGGCGAGCACCTCAGTAGAGAAAGCCGAAAACTGACTGTCATGATACAGCGAGAGACTGGTCAACCACTCGATTGACCACCGGAATGTTTAGAATTCCTCCGCTTTGACGAAGGACCGTTTCCCGGTCAGGCACATACGCTCCCCGAATTCGGAGAGCGCGGTCCTCCCAGGGGCTATATCGTAGTCCCACCCTCTAACTCCAATGGCTAAGTGAAAGTGATAAAGCATTATAGTCCGGTTGCCTCGTTTGCTAAGCTTCCACCTCCTTAACAGGACCGAGACGTCGGATTAAGTGTGAAAATGCGCTATTTTTGCGAACACCCCCGCACCTTGTGCTTGGGGGCTGAAGCCGACGACTGCCATCTTTCAGGTTATACATACGTATACATAAACGGCCGCACAGGAGATATTTCAATACTTGAACGCACAAGTACAAAAAGCGCCTACATCATAAACATTGTTTTATAAAATTAAATGTTCATTTGAACGTGACATTTTTTGAGCACTGCGACTCTATTACACGAGCACCATGCAGAACTTCCCCAAAATAGTGCTCGGTGGGTAACCGGCTCTCGTCCTAACCCTGGGTCGCAACAGCGGTGGCATCCATCTCCGTCCAATGTGTCTTCACACGGGCGAGTGCCATCCATGCACCCTCTATGCAGGCCAACCGCTTCATCGCCTTGATATGCGGCACCGCCCCAAGAAATTGCTGCAATCAGCCAAAATAGCTCTTCGGCTTGGGCCTATCCGGCCAGACACGAGTCACGATATCCGTCACGGCAAGTCCGGATAACATATTCAGCTCAGCCCATTCGGCCAACCGATCAGTCAGCGCAAGTGAACGATCCGGACTATGGAATTGAGACCGAAACAGCTCTTCCGTCTTGTGATCCTTCTGACTTCGGAAGTGCACAACGGCATCCGCCGCACTCGCCGCTAAGTCCATATAAGGATCCTCCGAACCCCACAGCTGGCCAAGCTGGGCATACTTTGGATCCATAAACCTGCGGCGCAGCAGAAAAGGCTTGCCAGCCACAATGTCTTCGGCCTGGCGTAGCTCCTCCTTTATAGCCCGCATTGCAGAACGGGCATCCTTACCTTCGGCGGTGGCCTTCCCCAGGTCTTCTCGGTCCGATAGGCGCTCCTTTTCAAGAGCCTCATTGCGGTCGGTAGCATCCTTCAACTTAACGGTCATTTCGGCCATTTCTTCCCTACTTCGGCAGTGTGCAGCCCTTTCGGCTTCCAACTCCTCGGCCGCCCTCGAGACAGCCGCATCACTCCTTCTGGCTTGCTCATTGGCTTGAGCAAGTTCTGCCCGAAGGCTCTCCACAGCAGCGGCACCATCTGCGTCAAGCACAAATATTGTAAGAGGTGGGCTTTGGCTCCCTTAATAGGTGACTGCAGAGAAACAACTTACCTTGCGACTCGTCAAGTCGCTTGTTGACTAGCGCGATGTCCGCGTCCGCAACATCGAGATGCCGCTTTAATTCAGCAACTCCATCAGTCCGGCTAGCCCCCGGACTATCCGCCACCTGCATAGGAAAGGCGACACTCAATACCTGCGATTTTGATCCTCGGCACGCTATCATTTTCGACAACCTACCGAGTCTCAGGGGCTACTATCTATACAGGGCGCACTTTATGTGCAAAACTATCAAAAAGGGGTGTCATTTTTACATACCACAAACCCCGCCAGCAAACTCCTGACGGCATTATGCAATCCGCTTTCGGTGGACGAAATCCTTCCAATCACCATGCTCATCAATGCACGGTGATCTTCTGAGATGGACGCCCTCTCAAGCAGATCCTTCAGCTCCCCCGGCCGAACACTAGTCGGCGCCGAACTCTTCGGCTCTGCCAGGCTCGGGGATACCCTCCGTGATGACACTTCAGGCTCGTCCGCCCTATCTGCGTCTCGCTCTCCACCATCTCCGGACGAAGGTCCCCCGAAGACTAGCTCATCTGAGAAGGTCGGAGATCCGAACTACAAGGTAAAAATTTCGGTTATCCTCAGAAGCACAAATAGGGATGTCTTTCATTAACGAACTCCTTTTTTTTCTACTTACGGCTCGCTGGAGGGCTGATCCTTTAAGGGAGACTGTGCGGCCGGGGCCTCCCCAGACGCAGGACCCTCTGGTGAAGATTTCTTCCCCCGCTTAGGGGCTTTGGCCTCCAGGTCTTCGGAGGCGGTCCTCTTCACCCCTGGAGGGAGGGATTCTCGATCCCCCCTCTTTCAAGAGCCTCCTTGGACGAGGCGGTAGCTCCTCTATTTTCCCCTTCGCCTTCTTCTGAAGGCGCAACCTCCAGCATCTTGACCAGCACGGGATCCGGCGCAGTCTCTGGGAGGGGGGCCGGACACCGTATCAGCTTTGCTTGCGCTATCCACTCCTGTTAAAGGATAACGGGTTAAAAGGCGAATTGTAGAAAGGCAAACAAACGGTACGTCCGAACACTGAGCTACTTACTTGAGTATCCGGGCGATTGCAGCTTAGGCCGGCGTCCTCGGTCAATTCCGGACACACCGCCCGTGATCCGAAGAACAACTCGTACATCTCCACGGGTGTCGTACCCATAAAGTGTTGGAGAATCCGTGGTCCCTCCGGATTGAACTCCCATAGCCGGAGAGGACGGCGTTTGCAGGGCAGGAGACGCCTAATCAGCATAACCTGCATCACCACGACCAGATCGATCTCCCTCGCCTGGAGGCCTCGAATCCGGCCCTGCAATAGGGGCACGTCTTTTGACGGCCCTCAGTTGAGCCCTTGGTTGACCCACGACATCAACCGTCGAGGAGGTCCCGAGCGGAATACAGGCGGCGACTTCTGCCTGCTGCCCTTCGGAGCGGTGATATAGAACCACTCCTATTGCCATAAGCCAAGCTCCTCTTGGAAGGAGCCCTCGGGCCACGGGGCATCGGCCCTCCTGCTCACGGCCGCCCCGCCGCACTCTGCTTGACGCCCCTCGATCATCTTCGGCTCCACATTCAAGGTCTTCAGCCACATGCCAAAGTGGGGGGTGACGTGGAGGAAGGCTTCGCATACGATGATAAACGCGGAAATATGGAGGATGGACTCCGGAGCCAAGTCATGGAATTCCAACCCATAGTAGAACATGAGCCCTCTCACAAAAGGAACCATCGGGAAGCCTAAACCCCGACGGAGGTGGGATACAAAGATGACGTACTCGCCGGGCTCGGGGGTAGGGATGGCCTGCCCTTCGGCGGGCAACCTGTGCGAAATCTCGTAAGATAGGTACTTGGCCTCTTGCAGCTTTAGCACGTCCTCCTCCTTGACGGAGGAGGGCATCCACCAGCCCTGAAGGTCGGAGTCGGACATTGTTGAAGGTCCGAGGCACTCGAATCTGGGGCTCTGGGTGTTGGAACTCGGGGCAAGGAGAAGATTCGATGGAGGATTGAAGAAAAGAAACGAGCCTTGGTCCTATTATAAAGAGGAAGAATACCAAGAGCCGTCTCCGTGACCGTTCGGGACTCACCTTCGATAGAGGGAGCGTGGCGACGGGCGCGGTTGGCTTACCCACGTCTGTATTGATGAGAATCCCGAAATAAGGGGAACACGATCTCTGCTTCGACAAGACGTGCCAAGGAAACCGCTTCGCTAAACGCGCTGAGGTGGTATAATAAAAAACAATTCAAGTAAAGTCTTGGTAGTGGCGTGACGTCATGCTACAAGATACGTCAGCCGATTGAACTTGTGTACATATTATTCTCTCTACGGTGGAATGTGGAATTTATTTTGCAGAGCCGGACACTATCCTGGTGTTCACAATCTTCAATGAATTATTCGGAGGAGGAACCCGCCTTGCAATGCCGAACAATATGCGCGCCGCACTCATCGTCATTGAAGCCTGGTTCAGGGGCTACTGACGGAGTCCTGGACTAGGGGGTGTCCGGACAGCCGGACTATCATCGTCAGCCGGACTCCAAGACTATGAAGATACAAGATTGAAGACTTCGTCCCGTGTCCGGATGGGACTTTCCTTGGTGTGGAAGGCAAGCCTGGCAATACGGATATGTAGATCTCCTACCATTGTAACCGACTCTGTGTAACCCTAGCCCTCCCCGATGTCTATATAAACCGGAGGGCTTTAGTCCGTAGGACGAACAACCATTACAACAATCATACTATCGTGGGAACGAACACCTATGGGACCGGAGCCCCTTTCGGTTCGGCGGGGGGGGGGGGGGGGGGAGATCGCACGAAGAGCGGATCGAGGCGGAGCACGCGAGCGGTTTACCCAGCTTCGGAGCTCTCCGGAGAGATAATACTCCTACTGCTGCTTTGTGGTTTGTATTGTGTTCTTGCTTGAGAGCGTGAGTGTTTTCTAGTTTCGAATGCTTCGACTCCCCCCCTACGTTGCGCATGGGCCTCCTTTTATATTCTCAAGGGGTCACCGACAGGTGGCAACGTAGGCGAGGGTAAAAAAGTAAAAGAACATGAGGTTGGTACACCTACTTGCACAGTGTATCATACCTAACCCTGACGGCAGGGGACAAAGGCATTAAATGCCCGTCTGTGTCGCCCAAACAGTGCAGAAAAGGGACCGTCAGGGTCGCCACCGCTCGCCACGATGGCAACCTTGTCAGCGCCGCTTGCCACCTCGCACCGCTGGCTGCACAGCCTCTCGCCACGCGCGCCTGGAAAGGTCCCATGGCGACACATTGACGGATGCGCTGGAGCGTGGGTACAGAGTGGTGGCTTGCCGTGGCAAGTGCCTTGCCGCGGGCGTTGTCTTGCCGCGCCCGGAAGCTTGTCGCTCACCGGGCCTTGCTGGGACGCGAGGCGCGTCGCAGCAAGTTCCTTGAGATGCCTTGGTTGGCCTTCCCGGCAAGCTTCTCTTGCCGGGGTCTTGTCTCCTTGGCTTAAACACTTTGTTCTTGAATGGCTCCAAAGGAACCATGGAGGACCTTGGCGATCACCCGGCAAGCCTTGCCGCGGGGCGCTGTGACTACTCGTGCACAAGTTCGGGATACTAGGGTACCCCTACTCTAGTACACCGACAGGAGCCCCCGGGCCTGGGCCACACACGGTGCCGAGCGCTGTTGGGCCAGGCCCAAAACAGGGCACGGGCACGCGCGGCCTGGATCCACGCTGTATCTTGCTCCGTATCCACTGTGCCCTCCCCTAACAGCACGCGTTGAATGCGGCGTCGTGGGAGAGATCGTGGGTGGTTCTTTATTCGGAAAAGCGGAACATCCGCCCCCTCCCTCCTTATAAGCAGAGGAAACAGGGGCAGTTCCCTCATCTCGCCAGTTGCTACTTCCAATCTCAGAAATCTCCGCCGCTCCCCCTTCTTCCAAAGCCGAAAGAGAGCAGCGCTCCGCCCCCCATCGCCACCGTCGCCACCAACGCCGTCGATCTCCCCCACCACCTCCGCCATGGCTCCGAAAGCCGGGAAGGGCGTGAAGTCGGCCGAGGCGCTGCGGCTCGAGGCGCTGCGAAAGGAGCGGGCAACTCCCCCCCCCCCCCCGCCCCCCGAGCTCGCCGCGAAGGAGCTGAGGGAGTGGTACAACCTCTTCTGGTCGACGGAGACGCGAGCGCATCTGCGCACGAAGGTACTCTCCGCCGCCGCTTCCGAACGGGCTCCGAACGGATACCCTTTCTTTGCGCTGTTCTTCTACTGCGGGCTGTGCCCGCCTTTCTCTGAATTCTTCTATGACATTATGAACACCTACGGGTTCCATCTCCTTGACTTCACCCCCAATGCTGTTCTGACCATGGCAGTTTTCGCACACCTCGCGAAAACTTTGTTGGAGTCCACCCAAACGTAGCTCTTTTCCGCCACTTCTTTATGCCCTGGGTCGAGAGAGGAGAGCCTTTAGCCGGCGGAATCGCCTGGATCTCGAGAGCCGGCAAGAAGGAGGCTTATCTGGAGGGAAAGCTCCGCAGCAAATGGGAGGAGTGGAGAGAAGAATGGTGTTGGATTGTTGAGGAGAACCCGCAGCCGTTTACTGCCCTGCGCCAAACCCCAGCAGTGCGCGGCAATGATTGGAGCGCCTTGGCCGCGGACGACAATAAGCTGAAGATTGCTATCACCCGGATCTTGCGGCTCAGGCTTGCCGGGCTGACTGTAGGCGCCGTTGGCGCGGATTTTCTTCGCCGCCGCATCGCCCCCCTGCAAGAGAGGAGGAGACCCGCCTGGGAGTTCGGGGGTCCGGCGGACATCATGAGGCTGCGCCCGGGCCTCAACTTCAACTTCACTGTCTTGGAGCTGGACGCGATGCTCAAGGAGCTGTTCAAGCACGACCCTCAGCATCCCGAATGGTTCAGGTTGCCGCAGGGTGTCGTTCCGCTGTGCAACAACTCCTAGCTCGACCGCATTCGCGCAATGATGCCGTTGTGCGACTCGCATGGGCTTGTCCCAACCTGGCAAGAGCCTGCGGACGACGTTGTGCAGCAGTTTTTCGACGGCTTGGTGGAGGTGGCGGTCCGTGCCGACGAACAGAAGAGCCTCACCCGCGACACCACCGATGCGGAAATGCGGCGCATCGCCACTAGGGCGGAAGAGGCGGCGGCAGCCGCCGCCGCGGGCGAGTTTGGGTTCACCGTGGAGGAGGCAGAGGCAGCCGAGGCGGCAAGCCATGCTGATCGAGATGAGCTTGCCGGAGAGCTTGCCGGCGAGGGAGAGCTTGCCGAGCCTGAAGCCGAGTCGAGCGAGCCCGCCGAGGGTGCGAGCGGTCCACCATCTTCAAGCAGCTTGCCGCAAGCAGAGCCCCCAGCGCAGCCCCCAGCTCCACCAAGGAGGCGTCTCCGCAGGGCTGCGGACGTAGCAGGGCGGCATACGGGTCAACAGCCGTCGCGCCGCGCGACGCGCTCCGCCGCGACAAGCACTGTTGCCGCGGGAGCACCTCACGCCGCTGTGGCAACTGGAGCGGGATCCTACCGGACCGCCGCTTCTGATCCTGCCGCTGCTCCCGCCAAGCGGTCAAGGGAGCCTACTCCTTCGCCTCGTCGAGCCGAAAGAGGGCTGGACTTCGACCTCTCCGCGCTCAGCTCCGACGAGGAAGAAGAAAAGTAAGATTCTTTGTTGTACTTCTATTTCTTCAATCCTTGCTGTCTTGTCTTGTATCTGATTTACTTTACTCTGGACTCACTCCTTTTCAGGACCCTAGCCCAGAGAGCGGCGAAGAGAGCCAAGGCTCCGGTGATTGTCATCGAGGACGAGCCCACCGCGACAGCAGGGGGCGCGCCCGAGACCACCTTGCCGGACCCGGCAACTACTCCTCGAAGCAGCCCCCAGCGCAGCCCCCAGCGTAAGTATCTGTTTACTTCCCGTTGTTGGGCGCGCATGGGTGCTCTTTATTTACTGATAACTGTCTCTTGGTTTGTGTAGGAGCAGAACAGCCTCACCAGGAGCAACCGGAAGCCGTCCCCGAGATGCTATCTGCTTCAACTACGCCGCCAAGGGAGGATTCCCCGGCAAGGGAGAGTTCTCCGGCAAGGGAGAAGTCTCCGGCAAGGGACAGTTCTCCGTCAAGGGACGGCACCAGCGACCCCCTGGTGGTGGAGCCCATGACTGAAGATCCCAGTACAGGTAACCCTTCTTGCTTGAAAACTTCCCTTGGGTTTTTCTTCTTTTGATCTTCTTTTTGGATATTTGCTTGACTTTTCTCCCTCTTTCGGCCTTCAGACCCACCTTCCACGGAGCCGATGGAGACCGAGGCCACCGGCGAGGAGAACGCGCGCGGCAACACCAACGACGCCGCCGCCACCGAAGAGGAAACCTGCGTCGATGATCCTGCCGGCGAGGAGGCCGCCAAGGCTGCCGCCGCAGGAGCTGGCGATCGCACTGACGGCCCCGAGGCCGTAGGAGCGCAAGGCGCTACACCGACCGCCGATCCCTCCGCTGCTGCCGCAGCATCAGGCTCCGAAGAGCCTCAGCCCGGCGCCTATCTCAAGGCCGGTGATGACGTCTTCATCAAGCTCCCCTGGGCGTCAAGCTCCAGGGTGCCGGTCGAAGGAGAAACTTTCGATGGAGAGGTGCTCGCCTCCGCTGGGCTGACGCTGGTTGACGCGCCAAGCAGCAGCAACGGCGAGTCTGAGGAAGAGCAACTGCTGCGGAAGCTGGTGTCACTCTACCGCGCCCGACAAGCCAAGGTGGAATCCCAGGAAGCGCTTGTCGCGCAGGCGGGAGTGGATATCGAGAAGCATGCGGAGGAGCTCCGGAGTCGCAATTAGGAAGCCCTCCAGTCCATTGCAGAGGAGCGGGCGCAGCTCGTCGAGGCGCGGAAAGCCTTCCTCCTCGAGAAGGCTGAGGCTGAAGAGCAACAGCGGCTTGCCGCCGAGGACCTGCTTGCGTGGGAAGGTGAACTGACGCAGCAGAAGGTCAATCTGGACAGCCATGAGGAGGAGCTTGCTGCGCGCGAGCAAGCACTTGGCGGGGCTCTCAAGGAGGCAAAGGATGCTGCCGCAGCTGCCGAGGCCGCCAAGAAGGAGCTGTAGGCGAAGGTGACGCAGCTAGAGGCCGATCTCAAGGCGAGGGGCGAAGAGCTTGCCGCACTCCAGCGCGAGCGCGAGAAGGACGCCCGCGCCCATGGCGAGCTGCAGGGTCGTCTCGTCGAGAAGGGCAAGGAGCTGAGCGCCGCCAAGGACTCCAATGCTGATCTTGAGTTGAAGCTGGCTACTTTGACCGAGACGCTGGACAGCGCCAAGGAGCGGGAGGCGGCCTTGAAGGAGGAGATCAAGGCCAACGAAGCGCTGCTGACGAGGGCCGCCGAAACCCAGAACACTTTTAGGGAGACTGTGGAGATCTGGACAGAGGGTCTCGTGAACATTGCCGCAGTCATTGACGAGGAGCTGGCGCAGCTGGGGATGGAGGATTTCGGGTATTCCTCCGATGAGAACATCCAGCCCAGCGCCAAGCTTACTTTGTTCTTCAAGGGCGTGGCGACGGTACTCCAGCGACTCCAAGAAAGGATCCCAAAGCAGCTGGCCGACGAGTCGCGCACGATCTGTGCGAGAGTTCTGCAAAAGGTGTTGGTGAAGGTGGCCTTCCGCAACCCATGCCTCAACCTCACCAACGTCCTCAAGAAGCTGCCGGCAGATGCTGATCTGGAAGAGCTCAGGGCCCTTATCGCACCCATGGTGGACAAGGTAAATGAAGTCAAGAGAGTTGACGGCGATCGCGTAGATTAGGCCGCTGCTAGTCATGTTACGAGAACAATCTATTAGAGCGGCGACAAGTTATGTTTGTAATATAAATTTTATTTTGGGTATCGATTGCTATGTTATTTCCTTTACTTGATTCCTTCCTTTGTATGTTTTTGCCCTACACTTTTAGGGAACTTGTCGGCGCGGGCACCTTTGCCGCGAGTGCTGAGTGCGGAACATCAGTAGCCTGCTGGCGGTACCGCTACCGACAAGAAACCTTGTCGCAACTAGTCGCAGCACACTTAAGTTGTTGAGCGGACTCGAAACAAAGTAAGGGCGCAACTAGCTACGAGTTGGTTCCTCCGCGCACAGGTTTTCCATACAAAGCACGATCGTTCAAGGAAGATAACTTAAAAAGTTTTAAAACTGATTGCTCAAACTTTGGCAACTTAGCTTTTCTGTCGTTTGCGTCCCGGCAAGGCGAAACTTTCTTGAACGATGCCTGGTCCACATCATTATCTCCTCCTTCCCCCCCCCCCCCCCCCCCGGCAAACTTGTGGGCGAGGGAACCTTCCTTTTGAGAAAAAGAAAGAAGAGAAAACAAAGATATGGAGCCTTAAGGCTCGTTATTGCTTACCGGGGGTAGGTGCTGCACAAAGTGTCAGATAACACATGCAAAAAATAGAAAGCATGAAATTGACAAGATGTGCGGAGCACATGAGCTTTATTTATGCACGGGGTCTGCGTCCGACTTTGTACAAAGGATTACATGCAATAGCGGCAAGACTTGTACAAAAGGTGGTTGCCGGAACGGGTTCTGGCAACCGCGCCTTATGGGTAAAACTTACGAAGATGCTCAATGTTCCAGGAGTTGCTCACCGGAAAGCCATCTTCGGTCTCAAGGCGGACAGCGCCAGGACTAGTGACTCGTTTCACCCGGTAAGGGCCTTCCCACTTCGGCGTCAACTTGTTGGAATTCTTGGCGGACTGAACACGCTGAAGAACAAGGTCGCCTTCCTCGAGACTTCTGGCATTAACTTTGCGGCTGTGGTAGCGGCGCAAAGCTTGCTGGTATCGAGCAGCTCGTACAGCAGCCTGAAGACGGTCTTCCTCAAGGAGCAGCGCGTCATCTTGTCGCAGCTGCTCTTGCTCAAGCTCATCATAAGCGAGCACTCGAGGCGACCCGTACACGAGTTCCGTGGGGAGAACTGCCTCTGCTCCATAGACTAGAGCGAAAGGTGTCTGGCCAGTGGCTCGATTTGGTGTCGTCCTGATCGACCAAAGAACCACCGGCAGCTCCTCAATCCAGTTCTTTCCGCACTTGTGCAGCCTGTCGAAAGTCCTGGTCTTAAGCCCGCGCAGCACTTCAGCATTTGCCCTCTCCGCTTCACCGTTGCTTCTCGGATGAGCAACAGAAGCGAAGCAGACCTTGGCGCCAAGATCTTGGACGTACTGCATGAAGGTGCGGCTCGTGAATTGTGTGCCATTGTCGGTGATGATCCTGTTAGGGACCCCGAAACGGCAAACAATCGACCTAAAGAACTTGACTGCTGACTGTGATGTCACCTTCCTCACTACTTCCACTTCCGGCCACTTTGTGAACTTGTCAATTGCAACGTACAAGTACTCAAAGCCCCCGACAGCTCGGGGAAAGGGGCCAAGGATGTCGAGCCCCCAGACCGAAAATGGCCAGGACAAAGGGATCGTCTGGAGAGCTTGAGCTGGCGGGTGTATCTGCCTGGAATGGAACTGGCACGCTTCACACTTGGTTACTTGTGCAGTTGCATCCTGGAGGGCTGTCGGCCAAAAGAAGCCTTGCCGAAATGCTTTGCCGGCAAGTGCTCTTGCGCCAATGTGATGACCACATATGCCTCCATGTATCTCCGCCAACAGCTTCTGTCCGTCTTCCCGGGGAATACACTTCAATTTCACACCGTTGAATCTTCTTCTGTACAGTGTGCTGTCGACAAACTGGTACATACTTGATTGCCGGGCTACTCTTTCTGCTTCTTCTTGCTCTTCAGGAAGTTCTCCTGTCTGAAGGAAACAGACAATCTGATGTGCCCACGCTGGAGCCTGTGGCTCGACAACAAGGACTAAAGGCACATATGCTGCTGCAGGAACATCCGCTTCTACGGCGAGAACCTGCGGCTCAGCCGGAGCTTGATGTTCCCCGGCAAGCTTGCCGGAGCAAAACTTGTCGGGAGCGTCTGCTTCAACGGAACAAACCCTATGGCTTGCCTGAGCAGACTGCTCCTCAGCATCCTTGGCGTTGATCTTGGGAACCTTCTTGGCGGCGGCTTCGGGAAGCTCTGCTGGAAAATAGTCACCAGAAATCAACTTCCTCTTCTTGCTCTGTCCAGTTGACGGTGTTACGGTCGGTTGAGTTAGTTTGAGCACAAAGATCCCTGGTTCCACAGGTAACTTAAGTGCGGCGCACTTTGACAGGCCATCAGCGATGTCGTTCTGAGTTCTCAGAACATGTTCCATCTGTAAGCCGTCAAAGTGCTCTTCTAACTTTCTCACCTCGTCAACGTAGGCTTCCATCAATGGACTCTGATAACTCTTGTTGACTTGGTGGACGACAAGCTGCGAGTCACCCCTGACAATGAGTTTTTTGATCCCATGGTCTGCCGCGATCCTGAGACCGGCAAGCAAACCTTCATACTCTGCAGTATTGTTTGTTGCTTGCTCCTTGGGAAAGTGCATCTGGACTACGTACTTGAGGTGCTCTCCGGTGGGCGCGACAAGTAGCACGCCCGCACTGGCGCCTTGCAGCGAGAAGGCACCATCAAAGTACATCAACCACTCTTTGCTTGCTTCCTTGATGGGGATGCTCATCTGTGGAATTTCTTCATCTGGTGTTGGCGTCCACTCTGCTATGAACTCTGCCAATGCCCGGCTCTGGATAGTGGAAGTGCTCTCAAACTTGAGGCCAAAGCTTGACAGTTCCAGTGCCCATTCGACAATCCTGCCTGTTGCTTCTGGATTCTGCAGTATCCTCTTCAGAGGAAAACGAGTGACAACTGTGATCTCATGTGCTTGGAAGTAATGGCGCAGCTTTCTCGAGGCCATGAGAAGGCCGAAAAGCAATTTCTGCACACCAGAGTACCTTGACCTAGCCCCTTGCAGAAGGGAACTGACAAAGTAAACTGGGCGCTACACCATTTTCTTCTGTTTCTCCTCCTGTGTCTGCGCAGATCCATCCTTGTCGGGACCAGGGCTTGTCGGGGAAGCCCCCTGCTTGTCGCTGGATGCATCTGCCGTGGTTGCTGGCTCATCATCCGCCTCCCTCTCCGCTACTAACGCAGCACTAACCACTTGATTGGTTGCCGCTAGATACAGCAGCAACTTCTCTTGTGGCTTAGGTGCGACAAGTATTGGAGTGGAGGACAGGTATCTCTTCAAGTCCTGCAGCGCAGCCTCCGCTTCCGGAGTCCATTTCATTGGACCTGCCTTTTTCAATATTTTGAAAAATGGCAGGGCGCGCTCAGCAGACTTAGAGATAAACCTGCTGAGAGCAGCCACGCAGCCGGCAAGCCTTCGTACATCCTTGACGCACTTTGGTGCTTCAATCTGCTCAATGGCCTTGATCTTGTCGGGATTGGCTTCAATCCCCTGCTGAGACACGAAGAACCCGAGAAGCTTGCCGGAGGGGACTCCAAACACACACTTCTCGGGGTTGAGCTTGAGGTTGATCTTGCGCAGATTTGCAAAGGTTTCATCTAAATCTTGAATCAGAGTTGCCTTGTCCTTGCTCTTGACCATTATGTCATCCATGTAGGCTTCCACATTCTTGTGCATTTGAGGCTCAAAAGCATGATGGACCACCCTTGCAAATGTTGAACAAGCATTCTTTAATCCGAAAGGCATCCGTACGAAACAATATGTGCCACATGGAGTAATGAATGTGGTCTTCTCCTCATCCTCTTCTGCCATGAAGATCTGATGATATCCTGAGTATGCGTCAAGAAATGAAAGCAAGTCACATCCGGCCGTGGAGTCAACAATCTTGTCAATGCGTGGCAAGGGAAATGGGTCTTTGGGACAAGCTTTATTAACATCAGTAAAGTCAATACAAAGCCTCCATTTCCCGTTTGCCTTGCGCACGACTACAGGATTGGCCAACCATGTAGGATGGAGCACTCCTCTGACAAGGCCTGCTGCTTCCAACTTCTTGATCTCTTCTGCGATGAATTCTTGGCGCTCCACTGCTTTTTTCCTGACTTTCTGCTTGACGGGCTGCGCATGAGGACAAACGGCAAGGTGGTGCTCAATTACTTTCTTGTGAACACCGGGGATGTCAGACGGTTGCCACGCAACACGTCGACGTTCGCCCAGAGGAAAGCAACAAGCGCGCTTTCCTATTTAGGGTCGAGAGTGGCACTGATGGTGAAGGTACCACCAGTGCCGTCCTCCTTGGCGGACACCTTCTTGGTCTCTGGCGGAGCTGCCTTCGTCTTCTTACACTTGCCGGTGGAGCTCGATGGTGCGTCCTCGACGGTAGCGCAGCACTCCGAAGAGGTGCGCTTGCCGGACTGGGCATCAGAACTCTTGCCGGACTTGGTCTTCTTCTTCCCCCCGGGAGCTTCAGCGGCAAGTGTCTTGTGATCGGTTGCGGCTGTTGCTTCCCGGTAGATCTTGTCGGCGCAGATAAGAGCATCCTTCTTGTTGCCAGGGACGTAGATGACACTTATCGGGCCTGGCATCTTGAGCACGTTGTAGGCATAGTGAGAGGCTGCCATGAACTTGGCGAGCGCTGGACGGCCGAGTATCCCATTGTAAGGCAATGGAAAGTCAGCAACGTCAAAAGTGACCCTCTCAGTCCTGAAGTTCAACTCGCTGCCAAATGTTACCGGCAACGTGATCTTTCCCTTCGGCTTGCTCCTTCCCGGGTTGATTCCTTGGAAAGTGTCGGTCTCTTCGAGCTTGCCGTCAGGGATCTGGAGTTTCTGAAGTACCGCGGAGGAGATCAGGTTCAAGCCGGCCCCGCCGTCAACTAGCATCTTAGTGACCTTGAGGTTGCGGATAGTTGGTGAAACCAACATCGGCAAGCACCCGATCGCAGTTATGCGATCAGGGTGGTTCTCAATATCAAAGATGATAGGCGTGCGGACCATTTCAGAGGCTTGCGTGACTCGACAGGTGGTTTTGCCGCATTTACTTCCCGCACCCACTGTTTGAGCTGGCGGTGTGAAGTATGCAGAGAAGCACCACCGTCAACGCACAAGACCTCTGTGGCTTTCTGGAACTCCTGCTCATCGGCCTCGTCATCATCCATATCTTCATCGTCGTCTTCGTCTTCATCCTTGTCGCGGCCGCGGGGAGGCCTGTCTCCTTGCCGCTGCTTGGCCTTGCCGCGGCGTCCTCCCCGGCTCGGACGTTTCTTGCCGGATCCTCCAGTACCTTCCTGGGCCTTCTCCTTGTCGCGTCGCTCGTACTCAGCCTTTTGCTGCTCGACAAGCTGCTCGACCTTCTTGCAGCTCTGGAGATCATGGCCCTTGGTGCAGTGGATCTTGCAGTACTGCTTGTCGGAGCCGCCCTGCTTGTCGGCGGCCGCCACAGTTTCGGCTTCCTTGGCGCCACCTCTGTTGCCGGGCTGCTCAACAACTAGCACATCTTTTCCCTTTTTCTTCCTGTTGTTCCGCCGCCGGTTTTTCCTTGCCGGGGCAGCATCCTCACTGTCAGATCCCCCTGCTCCTGTGTTCTCTCCGGGGAGTTTCCTCCCTTCCTCAACACGTGCACACTTGTCGGCCAAGGCATATAGCTCACTGACGTCTCTGGTCTTGCACATCGCCATCTCCTCCCGCATCCTGCGGTTTTGCACGTTCTGCTGGAACGCGCTGATGACCGCGGCAGGGTGGACATCTGTCTGCATCTGGCTGAATCTCTGAATGTACTTGCGCAGGGGCTCTCCTTCCTTCTGGGCGAGCAGATGCAGATCGCTCTCTTGGCCATGAGGCTTGTGGCCGCCTGTAAAGGCGATGACAAACTGATGGCACAGATCTGCCCAGGAGGATATGGATTTGTTCGGCAAGTGCATGAGCCAGGATCTGACATTGGGCTTGAGTACGAGCGGGAAGTAGTTGGCAAGGATCTTGTCGTCGCGCCCTCTGGCAGCTTGCACCGCGATGATGTAGATGCTGAGGAACTCCGACGGATGCAACTTGCCGTCGTACTTCTCTGGTACGTCTGGCTTGAAGTTCTTTGTGCTGGGCCACTGGACTTGCCGCAGCTCACGAGTGAACGCAGGGCAACCTACCGCGTACGGCAAGTCGCCTGGTTCCCCTGGCGCATGCATGTCGACAGTGGGCCAAGCGCGCTGGTCTGATTGACGCCGCGCTTCTCTTCGACGCTCGATGCGAGTACGAGCGTCTTCTTGCTGTCGTTCGTGAAGAACTTGGCGCTGATCGCGACGAGTTCGTGGATCTGACGACGCGGTGGAGTCGGTGTCGAGGTTGACCCGGCGAGTCGGCGATCTTGGCCTTCAGGGCGGAGAGTGCACGGTGGTTGCACCCCCGCCGGTCTTGTCGCCATCGGCTCGCGCCTGGCAGTCTTGCCGCGGCTGCGATGCATTCGGCTGCCGCGGAGTGTCGCCGTTGGCGAAGCTGATGAGACTCTGAATGGTGGCCCTCCATTCGTCAATTTTGTCCGCCGTTGGAGGGTAATCCAGGAGCAGTTGACCTCGTGCCAAAGCTTCTTCCGAAGTTTTGGGTGGTGGTAGCGAACGGTGCGAGGAGCGGGATATGCTCGGACTCCCAACTGGGTTGGAAGGAGCAGTATCCCGTCCAGGCGACTGTGTCTTGCTCGTGCCAGCATGTTGGCGCGCATGCTGGTCTTGAGCATCCCGAGATCCACCAGCTCGATCTCGGTCCAACGGACGTATGGTACCGCGAGTACCATGAAGCTGTCAGTCCCGCGCCTCCTGAGATGGGCGTGGTGCATGTACGGACGCCGAGGTTTGCGCGGCCTTGTCCTTGGACCTGGCAGCACCGTGAGCTCCCTCGTCGACGCCCATTCCTCCGCCGGCGTCTACCCCACCACCCATTTGCTCCGGTGGCGGTGGGATCGACGTGGACGGAGCAGCCACCTCCGAGGCCTTCTTCTTCGGTGGCATGTCGATGAAGACGATGAAGAAGATGAAGATCTAGCTCGCGTGAACGCCGGATCGGGATCACACAACCTCGACGCCCCCTACCTGGCGCGCCATTAGATGTCCTGGGAACGAACACCTATGGGACCGTAGCCCCTTTCGGTTCGGCGGGGGGGGGGGGGGGGGCAGAGATCGCACGAAGAGCGGATCGAGGCGGAGCACGCGAGCGGTTTACCCAGCTTCGGAGCTCTCCGGAGAGATAATGCTCCTACTGCTGCTTTGTGGTTTGTATTGTGTTCTTGCTTGAGAGCGTGAGTGTTTTCTGGTTTCGAATGCTTCGACTCCCCCCCTACGTTGCGCATGGGCCTCCTTTTATATGCTCAAGGGGTCACCGATAGGTGGCAACGTAGGCGAGGGTAAAAAAGTAAAAGAACATGCGGTTGGTACACCTACTTGCACAGTGTATCATACCTAACCCTGATGGCAGGGGACAAAGGCATTAAATGCCCGTCTGTGTCGCCCAAACAGTGCAGAAAAGGGACCGTCAGGGTCGCCACCGCTCGCCACGATGGCAACCTTGTCAGCGCCGCTTGCCACCTCGCACCGCTGGCTGCACAGCCTCTCGCCATGCGCGCCTGGAAAGGTCCCATGGCGACACGTTGACAGATGCGCTGGAGCGTGGGTACAGAGTGGTGGCTTGCCGCGGCAAGTGCCTTGCCGCGGTCGTTGTCTTGCCGTGCCCGGAAGCTTGTCGCTCACCGGGCCTTGCCGGGACGCGAGGCGCGTCGCGGCAAGTTCCTTGAGATGCCTTGGTTGGCCTTCCCAGCAAGCTTCTCTTGCGGGGGTCTTGTCTCCTTGGCTTAAACACTTTGTTCTTGAATGGCTCCAAAGGAACCACGGAGGACCTTGGCGGTCACCCGGCAAGCCTTGCCGCAGGGCGCTGCGACTGCCCGTGCACAAGTTCGGGATACTAGGGTACCCCTACTCTAGTACACCGACACATACCATAGGCTAGCTTCTAGGGTTTAGCCTCCTTGATCTCGTGGTAGATCCACTCTTGTACTACCTATATCATCAATATCAATCAAGCGGGAGTAGGGTTGTACCTCCATCGAGAGGGCCCGAACCTGGGTAAAAACATCGTGTCCCTTGTCTCCTGTTACCATCCGCCTAGACGCACAGTTCGGGACCCCCTACCCGAGATCCGCCGGTTTTGACACCGACATCGAGTATTTCCCAATACTTTCCATGTTAGATATATCACAGGCGGTTCCCAAACAGAAAATAAAGTTTATTCCTTTTTTCACCATACTTTCACATTCCACGGCTAACCGAATCCATGGGTGCCGTCCATACCAACACTTTCCAAGGAATTTATTATTTGACAACATAAAGTAAATTCATTTTTCATTTCGGCACTGGGCATCCCTAATACCTTTTCCTTACTCTTGTGCAGTGACAAGTGAATAAACACTCATCTTGAGAATAACACATCTAGCATGGAAAAATATCAGTCACCCCCTACCGTTTCATGAGTGGTACAAGCACACAAAAGAGAAATTTATTTTGAAATTAGAGATGGCACATACAAATTTGCTTAGAACGGCACGGAAATACCGCATATAGGTAGGCATAGTGGACTCATATGCCAAAACTGGGTTTGAGGATTTTGAATGCACAAGTAGTGACCATACTTAGTGCAAGTGAAGGCTAGCAAAAGATTGAGAAGCATCCAACCAAGAAACGAAAAATCTCATAAGCGAGCATTAAGCGTAACTAACACCGAATAATGCACCACAAGTAGGATGTAATTTCATTGCATAACTATTCACTTTCGTGCTTGTATAGGGAATCACAAACCTTAACACCAATATTCTTACTAAAACATAATTACTCATTAACATGACTCACATATCACTATCAACATATCGCAAAACTATCACAAAGAATGAAGTTTATTTTTTCCAATGATCTTTATGAATTTTTTTTATTATATCCCTCTTGAATATCTATCACTTTGGGACTAATTTCATTTGTTACTATTGGTAGCTCAAACGAATCTAGGTGAAGAACACGAGCATAAAAATTTTGTCTCTCAAAATAATTTAATTGAAGCAAGAGAGAATTTCTTAAATTTTTTTACTAACTCTCAAATAAATCTATGTGAAGCATGAGAGTATTTCTTCAAAAATACTAAAACACACCGTGCTCAAAAATATATAAGTGAAGCACTAGAATTTTTCCATAGCTCATGAAGATTTAAGTGAACCATAGAGAGCAATTCTAATAAGTCACAACATAATTTTGGCTCCCTCAAATAGGTGTGTCCAGCCAGGATAGATGGAACAAAATAAAAAGAAAAACAAGCAAATACTCATATAATACAAGACGCTCCAAGCAAAACTCATGATATGTGAAGAATAAAAATGTAGTTCCAAGTAAAATACCCATGGTCGTTAGAAGAAAGTGGGGATGCTACTCGTGCATCCCCAATAGTTGCTTGATTCTCTTTTAGACAATAGCTTGGGATGCCATGGGGCATCCCCAAGATTAGGATCTTCTTCCTTCATCCATCGTGATCTCACACAAAACTCAACAAAACCTTCGTGAGATCCGTTAGTATAACGAAGCAAATCACTACTCTAAGTATTGTTGCAAACCAATTAATATTTTATTCTTGCATCAGATCTACTGTATTCCAACTTTACTATAGCTTATACCCTCCAATACAAAACATAGATTCATTGAAATAAGCACATAACACAAAGAAAACAGAATCTGTCAAAAACAGAACAGTCTATAGTAATCAGGGAACTTTGTATACTTCTGTAACTCCAAAAATTGTGGAAACTTTGGACAACGTGGGAAATTTGTATATCAATCTTGTGTAAAAAAATTCAGAGCAAAAGCACGTTTCTATTTCAAATCAACTATCACCCAACATGATCCCAAAGGCTTCGCTTGGCACAAACACTAACTAAAACACAAAAAACACAATCATAACATACGAATAATTGTGTAAACACTCAAGAACAGAAAGAAAAATACAAAAGTAAATTTTATTCATTGGGTTGCCTCCCAACAAGCGCCATCGTTTTTGCCCCTAGCTAGGCATAATGCAAAGATCTAAGTGTTGTCATCTTTATTTCTAGATCCATACCATGCCCTCATGATTGATTCATAGGGTGGCTTAATTATAGTTGTAGGGAAGTGTTCCATAACCTCCTTAGTGGAAATTGAAATTTAATATTGCCTTCTTTCTTATCAATCACGACACCGATAGTATGTAAAAACGGTCTACCAAGAATAATTGGACAAGACAGATTGCAATCAATATCAGGAACAATAAAATGTATGGGCACATAATTCCTATTGCAAGAACAAGAACATCATTAATTCTTCCCATAGGCTTTTTAATAATAGAATCTGCTAGGTGCAAATTTAGAGAACATTCTTCAGTATCGGTAAGACCAAGCACATCACATAAAGATTTCGGAATTGTAGAAACACTAGCACCCAAGTCACATAAAGCAAAACACTCATAATTTTTAATCTTGACTTTGATAGTAGGTTCCCATTCAACATGTAGTTTTCTAGGAATTGAAACCTGTAATTCCAACTTTTCTTCCAAAGCTTTCATCATAGCATCAACAATATGTTTAGTAAAAGCTTTATTTTGTTCATAGGCCTGAGGTAAATTAATCATGGATTGCAACAAGGAAATACAATTAATCAAAGAGCAACTATCACAATTAAAGTCTTTGTAATCCAAAAGAGTGGCCACATCGCTAGTTAAAGTTTTGACCTCTCTAAACCCACTTTTATCAATTTTCTGAACAAGATTTTCACCCTCCAGATTATCAGGATGCCTGCTAGCTCTAGTTGACTCTTCTCCAGTCACAAGGAATCAATAGAGGATACACCAATCATTTTAAGATCTTCATCATTTTTATGAAAGCAATTGCTAGAAAACACTTTTTCTAAAAAATCTCTTCTAGCTCTAAGCATAGCGGTTGTTTTCTTACTTTCATACATAGAAACATATAAAGCTTCAATTGATTCCTCAACCTTGTGCACAAAAATTTTCATCTTGAGATTTTATCATCATGAGAAATTCTATCAATGCTTCTAGACGTGTCATCAATCTTATTCAACTTTTCTTCTATTGTGGCATTGAAAACTTTTTGAGTATTGATAAATTCTTTAATATTATTTTCAAGATTAGAGGTGTTCCTATTATTATTGTAAGAAGTTTTACCATAGGAATTACCATAATTATTAGAGGAATTACTAGGAAAAGGCCTAGGATTAAAATTGCCTCTATAAGCATTGTTATTGAAATTGTTTCGCGAGATAAAATTCACATCTACAACATCACTATTTTTCTCAATCAAAGTAGACAAAGGCACATCATTAAAATCAATAGGAGCACTTTTATTAGCAACCAATTTCATAAGAGCATCAACTTTTTCACACAAAGAAGAAATTTCCTCAACCGAATTAACTTTTTTACTAGTAGGAGCTCCTTCGGTATGCCATTGTGGATAATTTGCCATAATATTGTCTTGCAATTTAGTAGCTCACCCAAAGTAATTTCCATAAAAGTACCACCCGCGGCGGAATCTAAAATATTTCTAGAAACAAAATTCAATCCCACATAATTTTTTGTATGATCACCCAAAGATTTAAACCATGAGTAGGGCAATTTCTTAGCATCAATTTCATTCTTTCCCAAGATTGCGCAACATGTTCATGCTCAAGTTGCTTAAAATTCATAATTTGTGTCCTAAGAGAAATAATTTTCACGGGCGGAAAATACTTTGTAATAAAAGCATCCTTGCACTTATCCCAAGAATCGATACTATTGCAAGACAAAGAAGAAAACCAATTTTTTGCACGATCTCGCAAAGAAAACGGGAATAATTTCAACTTCACAATATAATTGTCCACACCTTTTTTATTTTGCATATTGCATAATTCCATGAATGTGTTAAGATGGGACGCGGCATCCTCAAAGTACCGGAAAATTGATCTTTCATAACAAGATTCAACAAAGCAGCATTAATATCACAAGATTCCACACTAGTGGCGGGAGGAGCAATCTGAGTGCTAATAAAATCATTGTTGTTGGTATTGGAGAAATCACACAACTTGGTGTTCTCTTGAGTCATCGCGACTATGCAACAGGATTGCACTAAAAAATAGATCTGACGAGAAAACGGCGAACGAAAAAGAGGGCGAATAAAACGGCAATTTTTTGTGAAGTGGGGGAGAGGAAAACGAGAGGCAAATGGCAAATAATGTAAATTGCAACGAGATGAGATTTGTGATTAGGAACCTGGTATATGTTGATGATGTCTCCTGGCAATGGCGCCAGAAATTCGCGCGGCGACGGGAGACTACATTGCCTTGATCCTCCCCGACAATGGCGCCAGAAATTCCTTTTGATGTTGGCTTGAACTACGTCGGTATTTCCCGAAAGAGGAAGGGATGATGCAGCTCAGAAACGGTAGGTATTTCCCTAAGTGATGAGTCCAAGGTTATCGAACTAGTAGGAGAACCACGCAACACTACGTAAACAGTACCTGCACACAAAGAACAAATACTTGCAACCCGATGTGTTAAAGGGGTTGTCAATCCCTTTCGGGTAACGGTGCTAGAAATTGTCAAGTTGGCGAGATAAAATTCTAGTAGATTGATAAATGCAAATAAAAGCAAATAAAATTCAACGAGGTATTTTTGGGTTTTTGATAATATAGATCTGAAAATAAAAGCGAATAAAAATATATCTCAAAGGCAAATATGATAAGGAAGAGACCCGGGGGCCGTAGATTTCACTACTGGCTTCTCTCAAGAAAAATAGCATACGGTGGGTAAAAGAATTACTGTTGGGCAATTGATAGAACTTCAAATAAATATGACGACATCCAAGCAATGTTCATTATATAGGCATCACTTCCAAGATTACTCCACACATCGACCGCTATCCAACATGCATCTAGTGTATTAAGTTCATGGAGAAACAGAGTAATGCAATAAGAATGATGACATGATGTAGACAAGATCTACTAATATAGGAATAGACTCCATCTTTTTCTCCTTAGTAGCAATGACACATACGTGTCAGTTCCCCTTCTGTCACTGGGATCGAGCACCATAAGATCGAACCCATTACAAAGCACCTCTTCCCATGGCAAGAAAAATCGATCTAGTCGGCCTAACTAAACCAAAGATTCAAGGAAGAAATATGAGGCTCTAAGTAATCATGCATATAAGAGATCAAAAGACTCAAATAACTTTCATAGATTAAAACATAGATCAGATCATAAATTAAAAGTTCATTGGATCACAGCAAACACACCACAAAAAGAGTTACATCAAATAGATCTCCAAGAGACCATTGTATTGGGAATCAAAAGAGACAGAGAGGAAGCCATCTAGCTACTAACTACGGACCCGTAGGTCTACAATGAACTACTCACGCATCATCGGAGAGGCACCAATGAGGAAGACGAACCCCTCTGTGATGGTGTCTAGATTCAATATGTGGTTTCTGGAACTTGCGGTGGCTGGAAATGTTTTTCATCGCCTCCTCTAGGGTTTTTGGAATGTTGGGGTATTTATAGAGCAAAGAGGCGGCGTGGGAGGCGGCCGAGGTGGGCACACCCACCAGGGCGCGCCTGGGCGCCGAGGCGCGCCCAGGTGGGTTGTGCTCCCCTCGGAGCCCCCTATGGTACTTCTTTGGCCCAACAGGTGTCTTCTAGTCTAGAAAAAAACACCAAAAAGTTTCGCTACGTTTGGACTCCATTTGGTATTGATTTCCTGCGAAGTAGAAAACAAGCAAAAACCAGCAACTGGCACTGGGCACTATGTCAATAGGTTAGTCCCAAAAGATGATATAAAGTTGCTATAAAATGGTTGTAAAACATCCAAGAATGATAATATAACAACATGGAACAATAAAAAACTGTAGATACGTTGGAGACGTATCAGGGAATTTATTTTTCCATTTAGCATAATGTTTTGCTACTGTTATTTATAATGTTTTTATGCATAATACTGCTTTATGGAGTAATTCTAATGCATTTTCTCTCATAATATGCAAGGTTTACACAAAGAGGGAGAATACCGGCAGCTGAAATTCTGGACCTGAAAAAGCTACATCAGAGTTACCTATTCTACACTTCTCAAAATGAGCTGAGATTTTATGGAGAATTATTTTGGAATAAATAAAAAAATAATGGATAAAAGAGTTACTAGAGGGGGATGCCTGGTGCCCACAAGATACTAGGGCGCACCAGGACCCCCAGGCACGCTCTGGTGGGTGGTGGGTAGCTCAGCACACCTCTGGTGCCCATATTCTAGTATAAAAGGCGTTTTGACCTAGAAAAATAATAAGGAGAGGACTTTCGGGACGGAGCGCCACCGTCTCGAGGCGGAACTTGGGCAGGAGCAGTTTTGCCTTCCGGCGGAGCGATTCCACCGGGGGAACTTCCCTTTCAGAGGGGGAAATCGAAGCCATCGTCATCACCAACAACACTCTCATCTTTGGGAGGCCAATCTACATCAACATCTTCAACAACACCATCTCATCTCAAACCCTAGTTCATCTCTTATGTTTAATCTTTGTACCAGAACCTTAGATTAGTACCTGTGGCTGAGTAGTAGTGTTGATTACATCTTGTAGTTGATTACAATATCGTTTATTTGGTGGAAGATTATATGTTCAGATCCATTATGCTATTTAATACCCCTCTGATATTGAGCATGAATATCATTTGTGAGTAGTTACCTTTGTTCTTGAGGTCACTAGAGAAGTCATGTTGCAAGGAATCATGTGAACATGATATGTGTTCGATATTTTGATGAGATGTATGTTGTGATTCCCTTAGTGGTGTCATGTGAACGTCGACTACATGCCACTACACCATGTTTGGGCCTAGGGAATGCATTGTGGAGTAGTTATTAGATGATGGATTGCTAGAGTGACAGTAGCTTAAACCCTAGTTGATGCGCTATGTAACATCCCAAATTTTCAATTTGGAATGTTATACATTAGATCATCATTGCATATCATATTTTATTGCATTTTGGCTTGATCCTAGAAATTCTACGCAACTCAAGGACCCACGGAGAGAGTTGGGGATTTCGTTATTTTCATATTTGAGTTTTCTCAAATTTTGAAAAGAGGATCATTTGATTTTAGTTATTTTATCTTCGTATATTTCAATTATAAAAATAAGAGAGAGGGAATAAAATGACTTTCCCAAAATAAAGAAATATTGGAGATTTAATATTAAAATCAAATAAGATTTTATTTCAGAGTTTTATTGCTATTTTATTTGAATTACGAATAATGCGCGTTTTTCAAAATTGCATTTTAGGCCCAAATAAATGTTCATCTTGTCCGGCTTATTTTTAGAGGATTGGGAAAATTTATTTCGGGATTTTTGGAGTCCGTTTAGTATTTCTTTTCTTTCTTTTTCTGCACGTCGGAATTATTAAAAAAAAGGAAACCGACTTCGGGCCGTACCCGAGCGGGACTCCTTGGGCCGGCCTTATAAGCCACCACCCCCGGCGCCCCGAGCCCACCCATCCGCCCCGCCCCGTAACCCTAACCCTAGCCCGCCGCCGCCGCCGCCATCGCAGCCCCGCGCCGACGCCGCCATCACGCCACGCCGCCGCTGCCCCGCGCCGCCGCCGGAGCCACCGTCGCCCCGTGCCCCGCCGCCGATCTGCCGCCCGTAGCCCACGCCACCTCACCGGAGTTCTCGCCAGACCGAGGTAGCCGCCGCCGTTTTTTTATAAAACCTTCAGTTTTTTAAACCCTAGATCTGTGTTTTTACATCGGTTCGTCGGTTTTTCTCGGTTTAGTTATTTAACGAACGCTCATTCGTACATTCATTTTAACAAACGGTTTTTGTCATTTAGCCGCAGGAGCAAACGTTCGTTCGTTAGCCTGTTTCTCCGTTTTTCTTTTCTTGGATTTTCCGTGATTATTTTCAATCGTGATTTCTGATCCGATTTTGTTCTAGTATAACTTTTCGCTCGTTTATCGGAATCAGGCGATTCAAGCGCCTAGAGTCTCGTCTCGAAACCCTCTTTCCGTTTAACAAACTTAAACAGGTTTTTGCTACTGCAAAACCTGACTTAGGTACAGATTAGTAAATGAAGCTTCTTTCTTTCGCTGTTTGAGTTTCGTTGCTTCGTTCGGTTTGATTCTTTTTGCAAACCGGATTTCTTAAGTTGAACTTTCTGGTTAGATCTCTTATTTGAGTTTTACCTGTTGAAAGTGCAACTATCCCTAGGTGGTTTTGGTAATTCGTAACAACATATAGCTCATTGAGCTAATGCTATTCCAAGACTATTATTTCAGGAGAGCTCAATGAATGGCATGGCATGGATGATGAAAGTGGATCCCTCAAAATACTAAGGACAAAGGATTGGCTCAAGCTCAAAAGCTCAAGACTCTTCATTTTATATTTTAGTGATCCAAGATCACATTGAGTCTATAGGAAAAGCCAATACTATCAAGGAGGGATGAGGTGTTGCTTAATGAGCCTCTTGCTTCATGTGCTTAGTGATATGCTCCAAAACCCTCAGTTACTTTCTCACATCCACAAATGACATAAACCTAAAGCCAAAATCGGTCACACCGATTCTTTCTATCCGGCGCCATTGATTTCAAATGTCATAGCCACTGCCACAAACCCTAAGCAAATCGGTCTTACCGATAGGGATCTCGGTCTCACCGAGATGGGATTGTAATCTCTCTGTTTCCCTTCGTAACGTTTCGGTCTAACCGAAGTGAGCGATCGGTCCCACCGAGATTTCAATGTAAACTCACTATTTCCCTTTTGTAACATTTCGGTCTCACCGAAAAGAGCAAATCGGTCCCATCGAGTTTACCTGACCAACTCTCTGGAAAGCTTATTACCAAAATCGGTCTCACCGAGTTTGTGTAATCGGTCTTACCGAGATTACGTTATTCCCTAACCCTAACTGAATCGGTTCTACCGAGTTGCATGTCAGTCCCACCGAAAATCCTAACGGTCACTAGGTTTACTAAATTAGTCCGACCGAGTCTATTGAATCAGTCCCACCGAGTTTTGTAAATTGTGAGTAACGGTTAGATTTTGTGTGGAGGCTATATATACCCCTCCACCTCCTCTTCATTCGTGGAGAGAGGCATCAGACTAAACCTACACTTCCAACTTACCATTTCTGAGAGAGAACCACCTACTCATGTGTTGAGGCCAAGATATTCCATTCCTACCATATGAATCTTGATCTCTAGCCTTCCCCAAGTTGCTTTCCACTCAAATCTTCTTTCCACCAGATCCAAATCCTATGAGAGAGAGTTGAGTGTTGGGGAGACTATCATTTGAAGCACAAGAGCAAGGAGTTCATCATCAACGCACCATTTGTTACTTCTTGGAGAGTGGTGTCTCCTAGATTGGCTAGGTGTCACTTGGGAGCCTCCGACAAGATTGTGGAGTTGAACCAAGGAGTTTGTAAAGGCAAGGAGATCGCCTACTTCGTGAAGATCTACCGCTAGTGAGGCAAGTCCTTCGTGGGCGACGGCCATGGTGGGATAGACAAGGTTGCTTCTTCGTGGACCCTTCATGGGTGGAGCCCTCCGTGGACTCGCGCAACCATTACCCTTCGTGGGTTGAAGACTCCATCAACGTGGATGTACGATAGCACCACCTATCGGAACCACGCCAAAAACATCCGTGTCTCCAATTGCATTTGAATCCTCCAAACCCTTCCCTTTACTTTCTTGCAAGTTGCATGCTTTAATTTCTACTGCCTATACACTCTTTGCATGCTTGCTTGAATCGTGTGATGATTGCTTGACTTGTCCTAAAGTAGCTAAAATCTGCCAAACTCTAAAATTGGGAAAAGGTTAAGTTTTTAATTGGTCAAGTAGTCTAATCACCCCCTCTAGACATACTTCAAGGTCCTACAAGTGGTATCAGATCTTTGGTCTCCATTTGCTTTGATTTCCATAGCTTTTGGTGGTCATAGCCTTGGTTTCACAACCTGGGAACGTATGGCGTCTAGCGAGGGAAATTATCACCGTAGAGGTCCTTACTTTGATGGTACTAATTTTGCTAGTTGGAAGCATAAGATGAAAATGCATATTCTTGGACATAACCCCGCCGTTTGGGCAATTATTTGTATTGGCTTGCAAGGTGAATTCTTTGATGGGAGAGAACCGAACCGTGAAGCTAATGCGGAAAAATTGAAGATGCTACAATACAATGCTCAAGCTTGTGATATCATCTTCAACGGATTGTGCCCCGAAGAATTCAACAAAATCAGTCGTCTTGAGAATGCAAAGGAAATTTGGGATACTTTGATTGATATGCATGAAGCTACCGAATCTGTCAAGGAATCCAAGTTGGATGTGCTCCAAAGTCAGCTTGACAAGTTCAAAATGAAGTATGGTGAAGGTGTCGCTGAAATGTACTCTAGGCTTGCTCTTATCACAAATGAGATTGCCGGCTTAGGGAGTGAAGAGATGACCGACAAATTCATCATCAAGAAGATCCTAAGAGCATTGGATGGAAAGTATGATACGTGTGCACATTGATCCAAATGATACCAAACTACAAAGATCTCAAGCCAACGGAAGTCATTGGAAGAATTGTTGCTCATGAGATGTCACTCAAGGATAAGGAGGAACTTCACAACAAGTCAAGTGGTGCTTACAAAGCCTCAAGTGAAGCCCCCACATCATCAAGTGAGAAACAAACATTTAATGAAGAATTGAGCTTAATGGTGAAGAACTTCAACAAATTCTACAAGAGTAGAAGCAAAGAAAGAAGCTGCAAGTCAAGGTCTTACCATGACAAAAGATCTTCTAGTCGAGAGTGAAATTACTACAATTGTGGGAGACCTGGACACTATTCCAATGAGTGTACGGCACCCTACAAAAGAAGAGAAGATTCTCCAAGAAGAAGAAGCAAAAGAGAAGAATCACCACCAAGAGAGTGGAGCAGTAGAGATGATCGTTATGAACGAAGACCCTCACGGAGAAGCAAGGATTCGGAAAGGAAGGACAAGTCATCAAGGAGCTACACAAAACAAAGACATGAAACTCATGTTGGTGAATGGGTATCCGGCTCCGACTCCGACAATCACTCCGAGAGAAGCTATCACTCCGACTCCGAATATACTCAAGATGAAGGTGTTGCCGGTCTAGCACTTGTGTCAACTAACTCCTACGACATATTTGATTCACCAAATGAAGGAATTGTATGATGCTTCATGGCCAAAGGTCCAAAGGTAACACATCCTGACTATGTTGATTTCGATAGTGATGAAGATGACTTGCTTGTGGATGATGATTTACTTGTTGACAACTCTAGTGATGAATACTATGATGAAACGTCAAATAATCATGCTAATCAAGATAAAACAAATGACAATGATAAGGAGAAGATTGAGCTTCTAACTAAAGAACTAAACACTCTTAAGTTGGCTCATGAAACTATCTTCGAAGATCATCGAGAACTTTCAAGGGCTCATGAGAAGTTACGCTTTGAAAAGCTCAATCTTGAGCAAGAGCATGAGTTCTTAAAAGCAATCAATAATGATCTCCGTAAGAAAAGTTCTTCTTACATTGCCAAGCGTTTACTCTTATCTACTTACATGCCTCAAGTCAAGTCTGGTAACAAGTACAAGAAAGATCCTTCCTCTAGTAGTAACAATAATAATGTCAAATACAATATTGTTGCTTCTAGTAGTTCTCTTGATTCCACTAATGATTCTCTTAGCCAAGTTACACTTGAGCAAGAAAATAGCTTATTGAAGGGAATTATAGAGAAAGGTGTTTACAAGAGCCTTGCCAGGAGTAAGCAATTCGAGGAAATTGTACGCAACCAAGGAAGGCACCGGAAGAATCAAGGTGCTAGTTTTGAACGAAAGTTCAATGCCAATGGAGTTGAGTGGGAAGAAGATCAATACCCCAAGACGAATTTTGTTCCTCAACAAGAGAAGTGTGATCCTACTTCCTTCAAAGGAACACAAGCACAAGAATATCTTCCACCACAAGACCACAAGAACAAAGGCAAGGACAAGCTTCAAGAAGAGATTGATGCATTCGAAAGAAGCACCTAAGGCCTTGTTCAAGTGGGTTCCCAAGACTACGTCAAGTTCTACTTCATCAAGTACAACTACAACTCCAAGGATTCCCATCAAGATGATGTGGATCCCGAAGAAGAAGAACTAGAGAGTTCTTGAGGGTGACTCTGCCAACATTCTTCACTCATATCATTATGGCAAGAACAAGTAAAATCTACTTCCACATCTTGCACTAGTTCAAGGAGTCACAAACCCTCATGTTGGTAAGGCAAGGGACAAGGTAACCTAATGATTTCATGGACATCATCTTGTGTGTGCTTCACTCTATGTCTATGGATATTCTTGTTTGTTCCTTGTGGAACTAACCCATATAGGTAAATTGAAAGTGAAACTCACTCCAAAGGGTTGCTCCAAATGATCTACATCAACATTGAGCACCCACATCTTCAACACCTACATGAATTCATCATCGACAAAACCCAAGGTTAGTTCCTCCCTCTAAAAAGGGATCCCACATCTAGGGGGAGCTTAACTCTAATAATTGAGTCAAGGCAACTCTAATGGTGTGAACACATCAATGCATTATGTAAAAGTGGTAACCCCACTTGAGCTTAAACGATGAGTATGACCTATGATCAAATGTTTTTCATTTGACTCCTAAGTCAATATACTCATATATAGATGACCTAGTCATCGCCAATTGTTTGATAGATGCTAGAATTGGTTGTGCATGTTTTGCCACATATTTCATTTGCCATCTTATTGTGTGAGCATGTTGGTGCATATTTTACTCATTCAAGGACATCCACTTGTTGTTTTGATTGATTGGTTCTTTTCTTTTTGCCAAGTGGATGGACAAGAATGCCTAAGAACCTTCTCTAGCTATCTATGATTTTCTCGTCTCAAACTCTATTCATGCTACATCAAAAAATTTGATCAAGTCAGATTCGAACCACTCTGTGTGAGGAGCACTCGGAGTCCCCGATTCGTCATGGACTTAAACTTCCAAAACCTCTTTGTGATTCTTGGTCTGACCGATTCCTCCATTTCGGTCCTACCGAGATCATTAAGTTGATCTAAGTTTTCAATCTCGATGCAACCGATTTGAACTTTTCGGTCACACCAAGTTGCTGTAACTATACACGGTTATGCATCTCGGTGCCACTGAGTTGTTCCACTCGTTCACACCGATAGGGTCGGGCTATATATAGTCACGGGCAAAAATTTGGAAATTCCTCCGAGCCCCTTCGCCCGCGCAATAGCTCACTCTGCCTCCAAGGTCTCCGGATCGTCTCCTCATCGCCAGCCGCCTCCTGTCGCTGGTCTCCACCGCCGTCAACGGATTTCAACCCCGCCGTTGCTGCCGTAGCGAGTTCTTCGCCAAGCTAGGGTATGGACTCGATCACTGTGCTATCCTCGTCCGATTCCTAGCACATTGTGTTCTTATTGATTCTTGCCACGATTGAAACACTCCTATACAGTCAATGCAATCCATAGATTAGATGAGATTCAAAATTTTAGGGTTAGGTTTCCGCCGAAACCATCTCGGACCCACCGAGTTAAAAAACTCGGTCCCACCGATTTGGCTTATGCCATTGCACTAGTAACTCTCAGTCTGACCAAGAATTGCTAATCAGTGAGACCGATTTTAGGACTTTGTGAAACCCTAGCAGTCTCGGTGCCACCGAACTATGACTTGGTCCAACTGAGTTCATCAGTTTAGGTTCCAAAACTGCTTCGGTATCACCGAGTTTGAAAATCAGTTGATCCGAAATGCTTTCTGTGGAAAACTAAAACTGAATTTTTGAATCATTCTTTTGCAAAAATCTCTGCATTTTGTGATGCTCATCCATTCTATCTCATCTATAACTCTTCACAGGGTCAGCAGTCAGTGTTTGCAGCATGTCAGACCAGAGTGACAGCCAGAACAGGTCAGAAGAGCAGATGCACATGAATGAGGGCACTAGTCCCTCAAGCACCTCAGATGAAGGCAGCAGAAGCACTCCTAGCAATCTGCCTAAGGCTGCTACCAGGCAAAGGAAGAAGAGAACTTCAGACTCTGAAGATGAGGACTATAGAGCAGAAGAAGATGAGGCTACCTCCAAGAAGGTAGTACTCAAAAAGGAATATGGCTCAGCACATAGCACAAAGCCTGGACTGAACAAGAAAGTTCCAGCCAAGAGGACACCTATGCCCAAGGTCAGAAGGTCCACTCAAGTGCCAGAATAGACTGAACCCAGAGAGGCACCTGCAAAGAAAGTCACAACTTCCAAATCCAAGAAAGTTCCTACTGGAGAAACTATGAAGTTTACCATAGAATCAGAGGATGAAGCTGCTCAGGATAAGAAGAAGAAGAGAGCAAGAACCACAACTGCCCAGGTTCTTGGAAAGCCCTTAATGAGAAGAGACTCTGAAGAGGAAGAAGAGGTTGCTGCACTAGCACCGAAGGCACCAAAGCTTATGGGTGATGCTATTAGATCAGGAGCTGCAACATCTAAGCCCAAGGAAGCACCCAAAGCTGCCCCCAAGGCCAAGCTTGCACCAAAGAGGAATACCAGGAGTATTCCAGCTGCTGAGAAGAACAAGGCCTCAGTGCCAAATGTTGCTAATGAGGAAGATGAAGAAGGACAGGTCCTAAGGAAGCTCAAGCCCAAGATACCAGACCATAATGATGCCCATCCTGTGGCTGAGGACATGAGGATCAGAAAGGACTCAGGGTTGAGGCTATGGAGGATGACAGATCCATATGCCTCAAGGAGAAGAACTGCTGTTGATTACAGGTTCCATACAAAGGAACATCATGACTTCTATGAGACAATCTTGTTGGATAAGAAGCCCATAGTGTGTGATATGAGGTGGGTTGACTGGACCTACATGAAAGAGAATGAAGAACACTATCTTGGAGTACAAGACAGTTTTGTTGCTTGTGGAGTTGTAGATTATGTTGGGCAAAATTTCACCAACTGGAATGATGAACTTATCATGCAATTCTACTCCACAGCACACTTCTATCCAGATGGGAGGACAGTTTGGATGTCTGAAGTTACAAGGTACCAGTCCACTGTTAAGGAATGGGCAAACCTGATCAATGCCCCAAAGGAGAATGAAGATGACCTGGATATTTATGCCAAGAAGAAGATGGACCACAATTCCATGGCACACATGTACAAGGAGATCTCAGACAAGGCTGTTGAGACACATAAGTTTGGATCAGTCCACTTTCTTCTGTCAGGGCTGCCAACTATAAATTGGATCCTAAGGCACACTCTGTTGCCTAAGTCTGGTGACCACAACATGATAAGAGGGCATGCAATCAACATGTTGCATTTGTTTGATGTGCCTCAAAAATTCAAGGTCATGAGCCTTATGGTTGAAACCATTAAGAGGACTGCAGCAGATCAGAAGAGGAGCTATGGATATGCCCCTCAGATTCAGGAGTTGATTAACTCAAAAATGGGCACATGGACATATCAATTGGATAAGGAACATTTTCCACTTTATCCAGACTTTGAGGACAATCAGGTTGTCATGAATGAGAATGATCCATCATTAGTTCAAGCTCAAGAGAAGAAGGAGAAGGCAAGGAAGGAGAAGGCTGCCAAGATGCCAACTCAAGAGGAGGCATCTGAGTATTTCTTGAAGAACAAGCAGGAGCACCTTGGTTACTTGATAGCATCAACTCTAAGAATTGAGAAGGGATTGGCCACCCTCACTTAGAATCAGGAGAGCCTGGAAAGAATCATGGAACTCAAATTCCATGATCTAGATGTCAAAGTAGCTGAGATTCAGTCAGTTGTGGAGCAGCTACAGGATGACATGCAGGAGAGGCAGGGCATGACTACCACTAATGTATTTGCCAGAGTGCCTAGAGCCTAGAGGTTAGTTGCAGTGCCTGTGACAGACACCAGAGCAACATCATTTGCACCAGCTACAGCTCCTACAGCTCCAGTGCAACCAGCTCCAGCATCAACTCCAGCACCCTCTACTTCAATTGAAGCCTTCGTTCTTGGTGTTATCCGGACACCACCACCTAAAGATCAAGCCTGAGAGTCGATCTAGCACTATGCATTTTCTATGAACTTTTTGGTAACTTGTTGCCAAAGGGGGAGAAAAATGTATAGATCGTAGGCTTCGAGAGAGAGAGAGAGTGTTGGTTTTATTCTCTCTTGATTTGGTGGTTAAACTTGTTTGCTTTTGATTGCTTGAGATACTATGCTGCGAGACATTGATGATCATGTGTTTGATCATAAGCTACACTTATGCATGTTTGATGATATTATCTTATCTATCCTATGTGATCATTCACTTTGCTTGGTGATGAGTGCATGTATTCAATCTTTATCATTTTGAGCGCTCCACCAAGATGTATGTGACATGGAAGAGTAACCCATGAGCCTAATTCCTTGTGCATTTGCAGTCCAAAGCAAATCTTAAACTATGCACAAATTTAGGGGGAGCTCTTGCTTATCACGTACTTCTCAAAGCGACGATGTTGTAAAATCTTATTATCATTTGTCGAAGCTTTGATCTATATGTTGTCATCAATCACCAAAAAGGGGGAGATTAAAAGTGCAACTATCCCTAGGTGGTTTAGGTAATTCATAACAACATATAGCTCATTGAGCTAATGCTATTCCAAGACTATTATTTCAGGAAAGCTCAATGAATGGCATGGCATGGATGATGAAAGTAGATCCCTCAAAATACTAAGGACAAAGGATTGGCTCAAGCTCAAAAGCTCAAGACTCTTCATTTTATATTTTAGTGATCCAAGATCACATTGAGTCTATAGGAAAAGCCAATACTATCAAGGAGGGATGAGGTGTTGCTTAATGAGCCTCTTGCTTCATGTGCTTAGTGATATGCTCCAAAACCCTCAGCTACTTTCTCACATCCACAAATGACCTAAACCTAAAGCCAAAATCGGTCACACCGATTCTTTCTATCTGGCGCCACCGATTTCAAATGTCATAGCCACTGCCACAAACCCTAAGCAAATCGGTTTTACCGATAGGAATCTCGGTCTCACTGAGATGGGATTGTAATCTCTCTGTTACCCTTCATAACATTTCGGTCTAACCGAAGTGAGCGATCGGTCCCACCGAGATTGCAATGTAAACTCACTGTTTCCCTTTTGTAACATTTCGGTCTCATCGAAAAGAGAAAATCGGTCCCACCGAGTTTACCTGACCAATTCCCTGGAAAGCTTATTACCAAAATTGGTCTCACCGAGTTTGTGTAATTGGTCTTACCGAGATTACGTTATGACCTAACCCTAACCGAATCGGTTCTACCGAGTTGCATGTCAGTCCCACCGAAAATCCTAACGGTCACTAGGTTTACTAAATCGGTCCGATCGAGTCTGTTGAATCGGTCCCACCGAGTTTGGTAAATTGTGTGTAACGGTTAGATTTTGTGTGGAGGCTATATATACCCCTCCACCTCCTCTTCATTCGCGGAGAGAGCCATCAGACTAAACCTACACTTCCAACTTACCATTTCTGAGAGAGAACCACTTATTCATGTGTTGAGGCCAAGATATTCCATTCCTACCATATGAATCTTGATCTCTAGCCTTCCCCAAGTTGCTTTCCACTCAAATCTTCTTTCCACCAGATCCAAATCCTATGAGAGAGAGTTGAGTGTTGGGGAGACTATCATTTGAAGCACAAGAGCAAGGAGTTCATCATCAATGCACCATTTGTTACTTCTTGGAGAGTGGTGTCTCCTAGATTGGCTAGGTGTCACTTGGGAGCCTCCGACAAGATTGTGGAGTTGAACCAAGGAGTTTGTAAGGGCAAGGAGATCGCCTACATTGTGAAGATCTACCGCTAGTGAGGCAAGTCCTTCGTGGGCGACGGCCATGGTGGGATAGACAAGGTTGCTTCTTCGTGGACCCTTCGTGGGTGGAGTCCTCCGTGGACTCGCGCAACCATTACCCTTCGTGGGTTGATGTCTCCATCAACTTGGATGTACGATAGCACCACCTAGGAACCACGCCAAAAACATCTGTGCCTCCAATTGTGTTTGAATCCTCCAAACCCTTCCCTTTACTTTCTTCCAAGTTGCATGCTTTAATTTCCGCTGCCTATATACTCTTTGCATGCTTGCTTGAATCGTGTGATGATTGCTTGACTTCTCTTAAAGTAGCTAAAATCTGCCAAACTCTAAAATTGGGAAAAGGTTAAGTTTTTAATTGGTCAAATAGTCTAATCACCCCCCCTCTAGACATATTTCAAGGTCCTACACCTGTGCATTAGATGAGTGCTTATTGTATGCTTGTTCGTTTGCGATAGAGTACCCGGAGTGCGCCGCGTGCTACTACGAGTCTCTTGGTTTCACGGATCATCAGCAAGGCAAGTAACACTTTGATCATACCTCTTTATTACCCAGTTTTATTGCATTAGATCAATCCTCAAACAATTTCATAGTTAGGATCTGATTAATATGTGGGTTTTGGGAAGTAGATGAGGTAGTACCTATTGTCCTGTTTATTACCAAACCTTTGGGAGTTACTTCTACGTTTTCTTATACTCCTATGCTATGCTAGTAGACGTGGATTGGGTGAGTGTATCCATGACAGATGTGAGATTTGTTATTTAATGGTTAACTTAAGGTGGCAACATTAATACACATCTAGGTGGATTGAGGCACCTGGGGAACCCAGTGTTGCCTGTATTTTTGGAAATCCCGGGGTACCAGGTGATTCTCCTATGGACCGCTACCCAGGCTCAAAGGGATCATGAGATGATTCATTCTAGAAACTTCCATGTGCAGCCGCAAGATACTATGGGCTCTAGCATAGTTGATTAAGTCGTGTGAACTCTTAAAGTGGTAGACTAGCAGATGTAGGGGAAAGTAGGTGTAACTGTGTACCCATCGTAGGGTGCAAACGCTTCTGAAAGACTATGTCTCGGCCATCCGTTTCTCAAACACCATGTAGTGCGAGAACTCCAACGGAGGAGATCGAGTCTTGCGGGGAAAAGTGCGCAAACCTCTGCAGAGTGTATAAACTAATCATGGTTAACCGTGTCCCTAGTGTTTTGAGTATCTAGTACTTGGATTATCATGTGAATCTCATCATGTTACTTAATTTAATTTTGTTTGGGTTTAATGATGATGCTTAATTGGGATTGAGTTGGGTGAACCTTCTCAATGTTAAACAACCACCATGATAGTTAAATAAAATTTATTCCTTTGAAGTAGGGAAAAATTGGCTTTATGCAAAACTGTAACCATAGAGCTTTCCACCTACCATATATGCATGTAGCGATAGCATTATTCTGTTCATTACTCTCTATGTGTTACATTGCTAGCATATTCCATGTGCTGACCCGTTTTCGGGTTGCAACATTCATGTTGCAGACTTTTCAGACGAAGAGTAAGGTGCCTTAGGTCGTGATCTTTCACTCAGTGATGCCGTTGGAGTTGATGGACTCACTTTATCTTCCAAGCATTCCGCTGTTATCGTTATTAGATGGCCTTAAGCCATATTTATTGTAACCAGTTCTCTTTTGAGACATTCGATGTAATAAGTGTGTGATTGCTACTCTGTTATAAATCCTTCAAGTACTGTGTGTGTCAGCATTACCGATCCAGGGATGACAGTGATGCACAGAGATCGGACTGTTTGAGTTCTGGTCGCTACAAGATGGCATTAGAGCACACGTTGACTGTAGGACACGACCGCTAAGCTAAAGCCCTAGATCACTACTCTCTTCTCATTTCTGACTCCTCTCCTTTTCTACTCTTTAGGATCGCGGATGCAAGGAACAAGTTCGCGCAACCGGATGAAGATACACCTTTTGGACGCCACTTGAAGGAAGTCACTAGATACCTGAACATCAGACTACCAAGCTTCACCGGGACCTACATCGCCACTTTACCAGAAGAGGAGCGTTGGATGATTCAAGGTCAAGTTCCAGGGAGGACGTTCATGCCAGTCACTGAGCCCATAGAGTTTTCCTTTGATGCACCCACCTAGAGTCTACGAAAGAGCATGGCAGCCCACATCACCATGGGAAGCATTGGAGAAGTTTACCACAAGGATCTCAAGGATACTATCTACAAGATTAGTGGGCGCCGAGATGAGCAATGGGAGATGATCAGCACCAGGAAGGATAGATCAATTGCAGCGTTCCTCCAGGAGTTAAACCAGCACATTCGACGCCAGGAGAACCAGATGTGCGCAGGCATGATAGATCTGAAGAAGGCTATGACCAGGATCATGGAACTGGAAGAAGAACTCAAGTCTACACACGATGGATATGAGGAGGATACAACGACACTCGTGGAGAAGAATGATGATCTGAAGAAGAAGCTAAAAGTATTCATGGGATTCCCCGCGACTAGAGGAGAAGACAACGATTGCACTTGCCCGGAGAACTATATCATCATCGACGACACCGACTCGGACCCCGACGATAGTGATGATGACTACGTTGATGAAGCTGGAGCGGATATCATGGAGTCTTCAACCGATCAATTTTTCTAGTCGACCACCATAACAGTAGTAGTATTCCCCCATGTATATTGTATAGTCCGAGCACTTCTATAACGATAGCTTGACCGTTGTATGCCCTTGTTTGAGTTGATTGAAGTGATATGATTGTGTTTGTCTCATGTGCATATGGGTAGTGTTTTTCTCTCTAGACCTCATTCTATTCTGTATTCTCATCTTTTCTAAACCCTCAGATGCCTCCGAGACGTGACAATGGATTTGCTTTCCCATCGGAGCTCACTCAGTTGATCCAGCAGCAGAATGCATTGATGCAGATACTAGTCCAAAACCAGAATTAGGGGAACAACAACAACCCACCACCACCACCACCTGTTGACCACTTAGCCCGATTCTTGAGGCTGAATCCGCCGGTGTTCTCTAGTAACACCGAGCTGATAGTTGCAGATGGTTGGCTCCGCAAGATGGGAAGGGAGTTGACCACTATAGGATGCAAAGATGCGGAGAAAGTGCGTTTTGCCACACATCAGCTTGATGGACCCGTAGCATCATGGTGGGAGAATTTCATAGCCACTTACCCCATCGACACTGTCACATGGGACCAGTTTCAGCAGGCTTTCCATACTGCTCATGTTTCAGCAAGAGCTATGGCCATGAAGAAGCGTGAGTTTCACAATTTGCGCCAAGGAGGACGTACTGTTGGCCAGTATGTGGATGACTTTAGTAAGCTAGCACGTTATGCCCTAGATGACGTTGCTACGGATGCATCTAAGCAAGAGAAGTTTCTGCAAGGACTGAATGATGAGCTAAGCATGCAGTTGATGGTGGCAACTGAGGGAGTCCTGGACTAGGGGTGTCCGGATAGCCGAACTATCATCATTGGCCAGACTCCAAGACTATGAAGATACAAGATTGAAGACTTCGTCCGTGTCTGGATGGGACTTTCCTTGGCGTTGAAGGCAAGCTTGGTGATACGGATATGTAGATCTCCTACCATTCTAACCGACTCTGTGTAACCCTAGCCCTCTCCGGTGTCTATATAAACCGGAGGGTTTTAGTCCGTAGGACGAACAACAATCATACCATAGGCTAGCTTCTAGGGTTTAGCCTCCTTGATCTCGTGGGAGATCTACTCTTGTACTACCCATATCATCAATATCAATCAAGCAGGACTAGGGTTTTACCTCCATCGAGAGGGCCCGAACCTGGGTAAAAACATCGTGTCCCTTGTCTCCTGTTACCATCCGCCTAGACGCACAGTTTGGGACCCCCTACCCGAGATCCGCTGGTTTTGACACCGACATTGGTGCTTTCATTGAGAGTTCCTCTGTGCCGTCGCCACAAGGAAGGATGCCTTGTCCCGTCTTTAAAGATGGCACCGTAGCTGAAGGAGCTTTGGCCATCGGCCAAACTCTCCGGCTAGGCGGTTTTCTCATGACCGCCTGTTCGGCCGCCGCGCCGACGATGACTTCTCGGGTCATCAAAAGCAATCTTCACGTCAACTCGGAGCTCGCCGAGCAGCTAGATCCAATGGAGCTCTCCTCCTTAAATGAGCTCTTGGATCGCATCGCCGCCCTGGGAGTCGCTACAGACTACGATCAGATCGGGCCTAAAATCGATCTGAGAGAGATCAACTCTCCCAGGCTACCCACCACGTCGCTATGGTAGAGGAATAGTGTGGCGACTCTTCTTCTATATTAAGGACTAGTTATGTCCGATTCCTGATCCCTCCATGCCGGATTCCCGCGGAGGGACGGACGTCGATCAAACCCTGAACCTAAAGTCAGGCAGCTGGCTGGATTCATTGGACAATACCCAAAAACCCAAGCTTCAAGGTTTGGAAACCTTTCAGCCCTTAAGTCTTAGATTGGACGGGGTTCCGAATCCAAAACCACCCGCCCACCCAAACATAAGCGATTTATCCCAAATCCTGCAAGAGCCCACTGAAACAGTAGACCATTACTGGGCCAGATTCCTCCTGGTCATGGACAGGATAAAGGACTGCCGTGAGGAAAGCGCAATTTCAATCTTCTGCAATAATTGCACGGACAAGGGAATCATGAACGCCATAAGTCGTCGCGAAATTACATGCTTCGCCGACTTGGCATCCATAGTATGAAAGTACTGTGCGATGGAGAGTGCCTGGAAAACCGAAACCAAATTTTGGGACAATCCGGCTCCGAATACAACCCTATTCCGAAATAAAAGGGTGCAGCATATTCAGGCACATGGGTTAAAAACCAAAAAGCAAAAACCCCCTAAAGGGCACGGAACCGTACTAGAGGGATGGCTCAGCGGACCCTGCAAAATTCATAGTACAGAGGGCGCTGACGAGGACATTTATTAGGGGTAGGGTAATAGGCCTGACCTAAAGACCCTACCCATGGACACCATACACTTTGTACTGGGTCCCTGGGCCAGATCACCGTCCAGATGTACCGCAACTTGAAAGTCACTCGGACGGCAACAACCACTCGGAGTACGGCACTCCACTCGACAAGCTCATTCCACTCGGCCGGGTAACTCACTCGGATATGCGAAGACCAATAGTCAGCATAACGGTTTTGTAGTGGCCAGGTATTATGGCATTGATACTCCACTTTGTAACATAGGAGGTGAGGGGGTGGCGCACTCTATATAAGCCACCCCCCACCACTAGACTAGGGGGGGCTTTTTCCTTCCACCTCTCTCTCTTTTCACCATTAGTCTTAGGACTTTGCTCAGGCATGGGGATCCGATCCTCTCTTCCACACACACACACACACTGTAATCTCCGGATATATACTCAGATAAAACAAAGCCTCTCCGGGGCACGAGACGTAGGGTTGTTATCTCCACCGTGAGAGGCCCGAACTCGCTAAAACCACCGTGTCACCCATATGCATCTCGATAGATCATGCTCCGTTATCCTACCCCTATTCTACTGTCAGACTTAGAACCACGACAGTTGGCGCCCACCGTGGGGCATGGCGTCTATCGAGCCATGGTGCAAATGGTTTTTCCATCTATTTTCAGCAGCAGTTCAATGATGGGCTTGCTGGAATTCTGGCCACCGTGCCAGTAGTACAAACACAAGGATCAGGGAAGTATCCATTCGATCTAGTCTTTCTTTGAATTAATCATCTAACAATGGGTTGATCTTTTTCTCCCGTAGGATCAGACATCACCAAAGCGTGATCAATCATTAAAGTAAAAAGGAGGAGAGACAATCCATCCTTATTCAGCGCCGCAAGGCTCCCCCGCCCATTCGCTTGCCCGACGACGGCTTCCATGCCGTGGAGGCGCCCACCTCGCCGGCAGCACAAGGCTCCTCTGCCCGGTCGACTGCCCGCCGGCGGCCTCCACATCGCGGGGCTTCCCCAGCCGATCACCAGCTTGACGGCGGTGTCCGCACCATGCAGGCATAGGCTCGACCGGCGACGCGAGACTCCTCCCTTTCCGCTCTGCAGAGACACAAACCTGGCCGGCAGTGCGGAGCTCCTCCGCCCGGTCAACTGTCCGTCGACGGCCTCCACGCCACGGGGCTTCCCCAGCCGATCGCCTGCTCGACGACGGTGTCCACACCGTGGAGGCGTAGGACCGACCGGGGACGGGAGACTCCTCCCTTTCCGCTCGGCAGAGAGATACGAACCTGCCCGGCAGCGCGGAGCTCCTCCGACCGGTCGCCTGCCCGCTGGCGACCTCCACGACGCGGGGCTCTCCTCCGGGCTGCCTCTGCATGCAGTGGGAAATAAATCCGTGGGAAAGGGAAACTCCCACTGCATGCAGAATTATCTTTAATCCTTGCTTAATTAGCACTAATTAATGCCTCTTGCATGCAGGTTCCGTCTACGGACTCTGGACGTGGGCAACTCCTTCCATGCGTTGGCTAGCCAAACAATTACACCTAATTAACAGGGATTTATTGCCCCGTTACCGAGCGCTGCACCAAGTTGATCTCTCGTCCGCCGCCCAGCTCCAACAAGGTATCGCATCGCTGCGTCATCTGTATCGCACCTCCAAAACGACGGCTGCGGTTCACTCGGACAGGCGGGAGCACTCGGATGAGACGTCCGCTCGAACAGGGCTCACTCGGCCGTGAGGTCGTGGGGTCCACTCGGCCGGTTCACCCTTTTACTCTGCCGGCTGATGTCCAGCCACCATAATGGACCGGTGACGCCTGAGGCGACGGCCCTCGACAGATCCTCCACAGCAACGACCATGACCACTGCATCCGTCTACAACACTCGGACGGCCCGTGCGCTGCCACTCCGATGGATGCGTCTTCATCGATCGGACGTCCCGCGCATCGTCACTCTGCAGAACGCGTCCGCTTCACTCAGACGCCCCGCGCGTCGCCACTCCACGGAACGGCTCTACTTCACTCGGAGGACCCCTGCGTCTCCACTCCGCGGGACGCGTCGACATCACACGGACGCCCCCGCGCGCATCGTCACTCTGCGGCACGCGTTTACATCGCCCGGATGCCCCGCGCGTCGCCAATCCGCGGGACGAGTCTACATCACTCAGACTTCCCGCGCACCATCACTCCACCAAGCGGTTCGGCATGACTTCATCAACTTGCCGCTCGGCCGCCCCGTGCGTCGCTATTCAGTTGAGCACATCTTCATCGGCTTGCCTACTCGGCCGCCCCGCGCGTCGCCACTCGGTTGGTCACCTCATCACCACTCGGCCGCACCGCGCGTCGCCACTCGGTTGGTCACCTCATCACCACTCGACCGCCCCGCGCGTCGCAATCGGTTGGTCACCTCATAACCACTCGGCCGCCCCGCGCGTCGCCACTCGGTTGGTCACCTCATAACCACTCGGCCGCCCCGCGCGTCGCCACTCGGTTGGTCACCTCATAACCACTCGGCCGCCCCGCGTGTCGCCACTCGGTTGGTCACCTCATAACCACACGGCCGCCCCGCGCGTCGCCACTCGGTTGGTCACCTCATCACCACTCGACCGCCCCGCGCGTCGCAATCGGTTGGTCACCTCATAACCACTCGGCCGCCCCGCGCGTCGCCACTCGGTTGGTCACCTCATCACCACTCGGCCGCCCCGCGCGTCGCCACTCGGTTGGTCACCTCATCACCACTCGACCGCCCCGCGCGTCGCAATCGGTTGGTCACCTCATAACCACTCGGCCGCCCCGCGCGTCGCCACTCGGTTGGTCACCTCATAACCACTCGGCCGCCCCGCGCGTCGCCACTCGGTTGGTCACCTCATAACCACTCGGCCGCCCCGCGTGTCGCCACTCGGTTGGTCACCTCATAATCACACGGCCGCCCCGCGCGTCGCCACTCGGTTGGTCACCTCATCACCACTCGACCGCCCCGCGCGTCGCAATCGGTTGGTCACCTCATAACCACTCGGCCGCCCCGCGCGTCGCCACTCGGTTGGTCACCTCATCACCACTCGGTCGCCCCGCGCGTCGCCACTCGGTTGGTCACCTCATAACCACTCGGCCGTCCCGCGCGTCGCCACTCGGTTGGTCACCTCATCACCACTCGGCCGCCCCGCGCGTCGCCACTCGGTTGGTCACCTCATCACCACTCGACCGCCCCGCGCGTCGCAATCAGTTTGTCACCTCATAACCATTCGGCCGCCCCGCGCGTCGCCACTCGGTTGGTCACCTCATAACCAGTCGGCCGCCCCGCGCGTCGCCACTCGGTTGGTCACCTCATCACCACTAGGCCGCCCCGCGCGTCGCCACTCGGTTGGTCACCTCATAACCACTCGGCCGCCCCGCGCGTCGCCACTCGGTTGGTCACCTCATAACCACTCGGCCGCCCCGCGCGTCGCCACTCGGTTGGTCACCTCATCACCACTCGGCCGCCCCGCGCGTCGCCACTCGGTTGGTCACCTCATCACCACTCGCCGCCCCGCGCGTCGCCACTCGGTTGGTCACCTCATCACCACTTGGCCGCCCCGCGCGTCGCCACTCGGTTGGTCACCTCATCACCACTGGGCCGCCCCGCGCGTCGCCACTCGGTTGGTCACCTCATCACCACTCGGCCGCCCCGCGCGTCGCCACTCGGTTGGTCACCTCATAACCACTCGGCCGCCCCGCGCGTCGCCACTCGGTTGGTCACCTCATAACCACTCGGCCGCCCCGCGCGTCGCCACTCGGTTGGTCACCAAATCACCACTCGGCCGCCCCGCGCGTCGCCACTCGGTTGGTCACCTCATCACCACTCGGCCGCCCCGCGCGTTGCCACTCGGTTGGTTACCTCATCACCACTCGGCCGCCCCGCGCGTCGCCACTCGGTTGGTCACCTCATAACCACTCGACCGCCCCGCGCGTCGCCATCGGTTGGTCACCTGATCACTACTCGGCCGCCCCGCGCATCGCCGTCGCCAAAATCCCCCAGTGGGTGACTTAGCTGTAGTCCAGTACTCGCCTAAGTTTAAAAAAAAATCCTACCGAGTGGAGAGCAAACCTCCCACTCGGGGGCTTAGCTGCAGTCCAGTACTCGCCTAAGTTTGAAAAAATCCTACCGAGTGGAGAGCAAACCTCCCACTCGGGGGCTTAGCTGCCGTCCAGTACTCGCCTAAGTTTGAAAAAATCCTACCGAGTGGAGAGCAAACCTCCCACTCGGGGGCTTAGCTGCAGTCCAGTACTCGCCTAAGTTTGAAAAAATCCTACCGAGTGGAGAGAAAACCTCCCACTCGGGGGCTTAGCTGCAGTCCAGTACTCGCCTAAGTTTGAAAAAAATCCTACCGAGTGGAGAGCAAACCTCCCACTCGGGGGCTTAGCTGCAGTCCAGTACTCGCCTAAGTGTTTGAAATCCTACCGAGTGGAGAGCAAGCCTCCCACTCGGAGGCTTAGCTGCAGTCCAAGGACTCGCCTAAGTAGCCAAAATCTGACTGAGACAAGAACAAACCTCTGATTCAAGGAACTGCATCACAAGTATAATGTGCGCTCCATCCCTATCCGCAAGGACACCGAGACGAAGGTCGACTGTCACCATCGCCTCATCACCACTCGGCCGCCCCGCGCGTCGAAGCTCGGTTGGTCGCCTCATCACCACTCGGCCACTCGCGCGCCTTCAGACAGCTAAGTCATTTTACATTCTGTTATTTCCGAGTATCCCGTAATTCACACATCACCTTCACTCGAAGGTCACACCACCGAGTTTACCTCTATGCTCGGCTGCTTATTTTTCACATACTTGCCTAGTACTGGTTATGTGACTCCCTAGTCCAGCTTTCATTTTTTCGCATACATCATTCATGAACACCACTTGTCGTTCTTAATTTTGAGTTTGCATCGGTCCTCCGGGGCTGCAACTTAGTCGAAACACTACACTTCCATTTTATTTGAGCCAATATTCCAATGAGTTCAGTCGGATCCATCGCTTCGACAAGTTCGAACTGATCCTTCGCTCTTTCAGACTCTTGCTGGTTAACCAGCAAGCCCCTTGCACTCCCAGCGGGTGTCTATGGGTGTTATTCACACAAATCATTTGAGCATACACCGAATTTCCTCGAGAAATTATTTCGTTGGCTTGTGTCATTTTTTACACAAGTTACGTGATCACTCGATGGCCCTATGCGCCAACTTCATCGCTGCTCGGACTCGGTCACCGTACCGGTCCTAGTGCACCACAACACCTACCTTGTCGCTCTGTTGACTTCAAACACATCCGGCCAACCCCTCTGAGGAATCCTCTTCATCGTATCAATGATATAGACCTCGTCAGGCATGAGACAGATAAGTCCCTTTTATAATCAAATTTCACACTTCACTCTTTTGCGAGTTTGCCTCTTTCGAGCATCACTCGGAAGGTTCTCCTCATCTTTACCCGAGTCTAACTCGATGAATTGCAAATCATCCATTCAAAACCGTATTTCTCGTGTTCCGACATGTCCGTTGCAAAGCCTGTAGCACGCTCGGGAGCTACGCCGCACTCGGGGGCTGCATCTCATTTGGAGTGACACTCTCCTGAGTGGTTGACTACTTCATCACCTGGCAGATCCTTCACTTCAACAAATGCATCCGATCCGCCACTTCGACAAGTTTAGTAATCACCCAGACGCTCTGCACGCCATCTTCATTCCTACTCAGAATCAGTTGGCACACCTGTCTTCTCGCGCCGCAACCACGTTACACTGACCTCGTCACTACATAAGCTTCGAAAGCATTCGACTAAGTCCTCCGAGGACCATTTTTGCCGTCCGGTGCCACACGACTTCGCCTTAGCCGCCTCGCGCGCGGCCACTCGGCTGTGCACGTCTTCACCACTCGGCTGCCCTGCGCATCTTCACTTGGCTAGATATGTAGTCCTACATTCGAACACTTCACACGTCATCACCATTCGGCCGCTCCACGCGTCGCCACTCAGTTGGGCACGTCTTCACCACTCGACCGCTCTGCGCGTCGCCACTCGGTTGCGCGCGTCTTCACCACTCGACCGCTCTGCGCGTCGCCACTCGGTTGCGCGCGTCTTCACCACTCGACCGCCTCGCGCATCGTCACTCGGTTGTACACATCATCGCCCCTCTGCCGCCTCGCGCGTCACCATCAGTTGGACATGTCTTTACCTCTACACCCCAAGCACGGGAACGACTAAGTTACTCATATGGTCAAACCTCATATCACACTCTGTAGCAAGCTTACCTCCTTCGAGCATCACTCGGGGGCTACGCACGACAGTTGGCCATGTCACCCTCAGGGGTTACGCCCATTTGGTTAACCTATTGATCACATCAGGAATATTCTTCTGACCATAATTACTCGACCTCCGAGTCAGAGAAGAACAAGTTCAATCAGTACCAGCTAAGAAGATTTGTAGTTCTCTCAGACCCCCGCCGACTGCCCACAGTCGATGGTGGTCTCGGGGACTACACCCAGTGGGTGCACTCAGCGTGCCCCCACTGGAGTAACCTCCACTCGATATGGCCTGACCAGTCCAAGTGATAAACAACAACAAAAAGACATGCTCTAAGACTCCCACCGACTGCCCGCAGACGGCAGTCTCGGGGACTACACCCAGTGGGTGCACTCAGCGTGCCCCCACTGGAATGGTACCCACTCGGAACGGTCCGCCCGGTCCGAGTGACAGCCAAACAACAAAAAAAAAGACACGTTCCAAGCATGAAGAAATTCCGAGTAACCAGTTACTCGATGCAGGACCAGCTCCAAATCACTCAAAAAAATTGCTATAAGGTGAGTCCAACGCTCCTCCGCGGACCCATTTGAGCTCATTTCACTCGGGCACCATGCAGACTGGAATCCGTCAAGGCAACAAGCGAAGATAAGACCGCCGGGTGACCAAAGGAAGTTCATAAGTGCCTCCGTAGCACTCGACTCATCTGGGAATTCACCTCGACTCGACCCGCTCAACCTCGACCGATTCGGGGGCTAATGACGAGGACATGTATTAGGGGTAGGGTAACAGGCCTAACCTAAAGACCCTACCCATGGACACCGTACACTTTGTACTGGGCCCCTGGGCCAGATCGCCGTCCAGATGTACCGCAACTTGAAAGTCACTCGGACGGCAACAACCACTCGGAGTACGGCACTCCACTCGACAAGCTCATTCCACTCGGCCGGGTAACTCACTCGGATATGCGAAGACCAATAGTCAGCATAACGGTTTTGTAGTGGCCAGGTATTATGGCATTGATACTCCACTTTGTAACATAGGAGGTGAGGGGGTGGCGCACTCTATATAAGCCACCCCCCACCACTAGACTAGGGGGGCTTTTTCCTTCCACCTCTCTCTCTTTTCACAATTAGTCTCAGGACTTTGCTCAGGCATGGGGATCCGATCCTCTCTTCCACACACACACACTGTAATCTCCGGATATATACTCAGATAAAACAAAGCCTCTCCGGGGCACGAGACGTAGGGTTGTTATCTCCACCGTGAGAGGCCCGAACTCGCTAAAACCACCGTGTCACCCATATGCATCTCGATAGATCATGCTCCGTTATCCTACCCCTATTCTACTATCAGACTTAGAACCACGACAGGCGCCACTCCAACACATAGCCTTTGAGCATGTTGAATACTACGGCAGGTGGCCAAAAGTGGCGAAGAGCTTCTAGCTCCAGAGAACCAGCCCAGCAATACCAGTACAGTATTAATAGTCTTCAGGACTTTCACATCAAATAATATGCAGAAATGAACACTCCGCGGCCTCGCCGAAGTCTACCAAGTAGCAACAATAAATCCATGGAGTGACACAGCTATTACCTTTAACGCCAGTGACGAACCTAAATTCCGAACAGCCCGAGCACCAGCCGCATTGGTCCTCAGTCCAATAGTGGACGGCTTTCGCCTTACTAAGGTACTCATGGATTGCGGCAGCGGCTTAAACCTCATTTATGAGGAAACCCTCCGGAAAATGGAAGTAGACTGGAGCCGCATTGAGCAAAGCAGCACAACCTTCAGAGGAATAATCCCTAGTCGGGAAGCATGCTGCACAGGAAAAATCACACTGGATGTGGTGTTCGGCTCGCCGGACAACTATAGGTCCGAGGAGGTCATGTTCCATGTGGCCCCGTTCATCAGCGGTATCACGCTTTATTAGGACGAGAGGCATTCACAATTTTTCAAGCTATACCCCATTACGGGTACATGAAGCTCAAAATGCCCGGCCCAACAGAATCATCACCCTTGCTAGTGATCCAGACGTAGCGCTCCGAGCCGAAAGTAAGACGGCCGCAACGGAATCATCACCCTTGCTAGAGTCGCTATCTGAAGCCCTAGCGGCCGAGGAACTCATAGCACTGCGCTCCACGGTGAACAGGGACGACGTGATACTTGACAAAAGATCCAAGTCCACCTCTTTTAAGCCAGCGGACGAAATAGTCAAATTCCAGGTCCATCCAACGGACCCCACAAAGACGGCCTCCATTGGGGCACAATTAAACCCTGACGTAGACGCCGCATTACGAGAATTCCTACAGGAAAATTGGGACATTTTTGCCTGGCACCCTTCAGACATGCCAGGAATCCCATGATGGCTGGCTGAGCACAGCCTAAATATCCTAAAAGGATTCAAGCCAGTCAAGCAAACTCTTTGGCGATTTTCCAAACCCAAGAGACAAGCAATGGGAGAGGAGCTAGCCAAACTATTGGAAGCCGGATTCATCAGAGATATAAAACATCCGGACTAGCTAGCAAACCTGGTGATGGTACCAAAGAAGGATAAATCCTGGCGCCTATGTGTTGACTTCAAAGACCTCAATAAGGCTTGCCCAAAGGATACATTCCCCCTCCCACGCATTGATCAAATCATCGACGCTACCGCAGGACACGATTCATTGTGCTTCCTCTACGCATACTCTGGCTACCACCAAATCAAGATGGCAGAGCCACACCAAGCCGCAACGGCATTCATCACTCCATACGCACCATTCTGCTTCAACACAATGCCCTTCGGGCTCAAAAATGCCGGCGCAACATATCAGCGCATGATTCAGACATGTCTGGCAAACCAGAACGGCAAAACAGTGGAGGCATACGTAGACGATGTGGTCGTCAAATCCAAGCATGTCAAAACCCTAGTACACAAGTTGAGGCTCACATTCAACAATCTCGGAACATACAACATTAAGCTCAACCCAGAAAAATGCGTTTTCGGCATACCAGCCGGAAAGCTCTTGGGCTTCATTGTATCCGGTAGAGGAATAGAAGCAAACCCAGCCAAGATCCGAGTTCTGTCACAATTGGATATCCCAAAAGACCTCAAGCAAATACAAAAATTGACTGGATGCGTGGCGGCTCTGAGCCGCTTTATCTCCTGCTTAGGAGAAAAGGTATTACCTCTTTATCGCCTCCTCCAGCACACCGAACACTTCGAGTGGACGGATGCCGCCATGGCTGGAGTCGAAGAAATCAAAGCCGTATTGGCAACAAATCCGGTCCTGGCCGCGCCCAACTTGGGCGAACCAATGTTATTATATATCGCGGCAACCCATCAAGTTGTAAGCGCGGTGCTCGTCGTCGAACGAGAAACGGACGGACACAAGTTCCCCCTTCAAATACCTGTTTACTACGTGTCCACTGTCCTAACTCCATGCAAGTCCCGGTATCCACATTACTAGAAGATAGCGTACGCGGTGTTCATGGCATCCCGGAAGCTGCGACACTACTTCCAAGAGTGTTCGATAACAGTAGCCTCCGAAGTACCCCTTAATGACATTATAAACAACCGCGCGCGACTGGCAGGATTGCAGAATGGGCCATTGAGCTCCTACCGTTCGACATAACCTATAAACCACGGCGAGCTATCAAGTCGCAAGTTTTGGCCGACTTCATCACCGAATGGACTGAAGTCGAACTCCCTAAAGAGTACAGCGCATACTCCAATTGGATCATGCACTTTGATGGCTCCAAAATGTTGGCCGTCCTGGGGGCTGGCGTCGTCTTGACGTCCCCAACCGGAGACACAGTCCAATACGTACTCCAGATAATGTACATGGACTCCAACAATGCAGCTGAATACGAGGCCCTTCTACATGGCCTCCGGATGGCGGTCTCCATGGGCATTAAACGCCTAGAGGTGCGAGGGGATTCGAACCTCGCGATATCCCAAATAAATGGAGACTTCGACGCCAAGGATCCGAAAATGGCAGCTTACCGTAACGCCGTTCTAAAAATGTCAGCTCGGTTTGAAGGGCTCGAATTTCACCATAGCCCGGGATAATAACCAGGCGGCCGACGTATTGGCACGCATCAGCGCAAAGCGCGACGCCGTCCCTCCCAACATCTTCCTGGAGCGGCTTTTCAAGCCATCCGTACTATGGGAAGGGGAGTCCGGAAACAACAACCCGGACCCAACTGCACCGCTGAACACCGAACACTCTGACACAATCGGTGGCTCTGCCAATGAAATAACACCTTCAACCCACGAAATAATGGCAGTCATTGCCACGTGGACAGAACCATTCCTAGCCTACTTAACCAGGCAGGAACTCCCCGAAGACCAAAACGAGGCCCGCTGCATAGTACGGCGATCTAAAGCCTACAAGGTCCATGAGGGAGAGCTTTATAAGAAAAGCACAACCGGAGTCCTTCAAAGGTGCATCTCCGAAGAGGAAGGGCGAAATCTCCTGGCTGAAATTCACGCCGGACTCGGTGGGCAGCACGCCGCAGCCCGAGCCCTGGTAGGCAAGGCCTTCCGTACAGGATTTTATTGGCCGATGGCCCGGGCAGATACTCAGGACTTAGTCCAACGATGTGTCGGTTGCCAGCTCTTTGCTAATCAAAGCCACATGCCACCCATCGCCCTCAAAACTATACCCATCACCTGGCCGTTTGCGGTCTAGGGGCTTGACATGGTTGGACCCTGAGGGAGTCCTGGACTAGGGGGTGTCCGGACAGCCAGACTATCATCGTCCGCCGGACTCCAAGACTACGAAGATACAAGATTGAAGACTCCGTCCTGTGTCCGGATGGGACTTTCCTTGGCGTGGAAGGCAAGCTTGGCGATACGGATATGTAGATCTCCTACCATTGTAACCGACTCTGTGTAACCCTAGCCCTCTCCGGTGTCTATATAAACCGGAGGGCTTTAGTCCGTAGGATATAACCTCCATTACAACAATCATACCATAGGCTAGCTTCTAGGGTTTAGCATCCTTGATCTCGTGGTAGATCCACTCTTGTACTACCCATATTATCAATATTAATCAAGCAGGTCGTAGGGTTTTACCTCCATCAAGAGGGCCCGAACCTGGGTAAAACATCGTGTCCCTCGTCTCCTGTTACCATCCGCCTAGACGCACAGTTCGGGACCCCCTACCCGAGATCCGCCGGTTTTGACACCGACATTGGTGCTTTCATTGAGAGTTCCTTTGTGCCGTCGCCGATAGGAAGTATGCCTCCACCCGTCTTCAAGGACGGTATTTTCGCCAAAGGGGCCTTGGCCGCCGGCCAAACTATCCGGCTAGGTGGTTTCCTTATGACCGCCTGTCCGGCCACTGCTTCGACAGTGACTTCTCAAGTCGTCAAAAGCAATCTTCACGTCAGCTCGGAACTTGCCGAGCAGCTGGATCCAATAGAGCTCTCGTCTGTCAATGAGCTCTTGGATCGCATCGCCGCCCTGGGAGTCTCTACGGACTACAATCAGATTGGGCTTAAACCGATCTAAGAGAGATTAACTCTCCCCAGGTCACCCACCACGTCGCAGTGGTAGAGGAACAATGCGGCGACTCTTCTCCTGTATTGAAAACTAGTCATGTCCAGGCTCCCGAAACCTCCATGCTGGATTTCCGCGGAGGGACGGACTTCGATCAAGCACTGAACTTAAAGTCAGGCATCGGACCGGACTCGTTGGACAACGTCCAGCAATCCAAGCTTCCAAATTTGGAAACTTCACGGCCTTCAAGCCCTGAGATGGGTAGGGTTCCGGATTTTATTCCACCCAGCCGCCCAGACATATGCGATCTATCTCTAATACGGTAAGAGCCCACTGAAATAGTACATCACTACTGGGCCAGATTCCTCCTGGTTATGGACAGGATAAAGTACTGCCGAGAGGAAAACACGATCTCAATCTTTTGCAATAATTGCACGGACAAGGGAATACTGAACGCCATCAGCCGTCGTGAAATTACACGCTTCACCGATCTGGCGTCCATAGTACGAAAGTACTATGCGATGGAGAGTTTCCGGAAAACCGAAAACCAATTTTGGGACAATCCGGCCCAGAATACAACCCTAGTCCGCAACAAAAGGGTGCATCACACTCAGGCCCCAGATACAAAAACCAAAAAGCAAAAACCCCATAGAGGGCACGGAACCGTACTGGAGGGATGGCTCAGCGGACCCTGTAAACTTCAGAGTACAGAGGGCGCCGTCCCAACACACAGCCTTCGAGCATGTTGGATATTACGGCAGGTGGCCAAAAGTGGCGAGGAGCTTCTAGCCCCGGAAAACCACTCCAACAATACCAGTACGGTATCAACAGTCTTTGAGACCTTCCCATCAACGGGCAGGATTGCAAAATGGGCCATTGAGCTCTTACCATTCGATATAACCTACAAACCTCGGCGGGCTATAAAGTCAGAAGTTTTGGCTGACTTTGTCGCTGAATGGACCGAAGCCGAACTCCCTAAAGAGTACGGCGCATACTCCAATTGGACTATGCACTTCGACGGCTCTAAAATGTTGGCCGGACTGGGGGCTGGCGTCGTATTAACGTACCCGACCGGGGACACAGTCCAATACGTACTTCAAATAATGTACACGGACTCCAACAACGCAGCCGAATACGAGGCCCTTCTACATGGTCTCTGGATGGCAATCTCCATGGGCATTCAACGCCTAGAGGTGCGCGGGGATTCAAACCTTGCAATATCCCAAATAAATGGAGACTTTCACGCCAAGGATCCGAAAATGGCAGCATATCGCAACGCTGTCCTAAAAGTGTCAGCTCGGTTTTAAGGACTTGAATTCCATCACATAGCCCGAGATAATAACCAAGCAGCCGATGTACTGGCACGCATCGGCGCAAAACGTGACGCTGTCCCTCCAAATATCTTCCTGGAACGGCTCTTCAAGCCATCCGTACTATGGGAAGAGGAGTCCGGAAACGACAAACCGGAAAAAACCGCGCCAACCAGCGATTCAGCCGATGACATAACACCTTCAGCCCACGACATAATGGCAGTAATCGCCCCGTGGACAGAACCATTCCTAGCCTACTTGCTTAGGCAGGAACTTCCCGAAGACCAAAATGAGGCTCGATGCATAGTCCGGCGATCGAAAGCCTACAAGGTCCACGAGGGAGAACTTTATAAGAAAAGTACAACTGGAGTCCTTCAAAGGTGTATCTCCGAAGAGGAAGGGCGAAACCTCCTGGCTGAAATTCTTGCCGGACTAGGCGGACACCACGCAGCAGCCCGGGCCCTTGTAGGAAAGGCATTCCGTACAGGATTTTATTAGCCGACGGCCCGGGCAGATGCCCAGGACTTAGTCCAGAGATGCGTCGGTTGTCAGCTCTTGGCTAATCAAAGCCATATGCCACCCACCGCCCTCAAAACTATACCCATTACCTGGCTGTTCACGGTCTGGGGGCTTGACATGGTTGGACCCCTTAAAGGGGGAACCCACAAGCAAAGGTACCTATTGGTCATGGTGGACAAATTCACCAAATAGATAGAGGCCAAACCAGTCAAAACGGCAGAGTCCGGACCAGTGATAGACTTTATATCCGGGGTAGTACACCATTATGGTGTCCCCCACAGCATCATCACCGATAACGGCACAAACTTCACGGCTACAAAAACATGGGCATTAAGCTTGATTACGCTTCAGTCTATCATCCTCAAACCAACGGTCAAGTGGAACGAGCAAATGGTCTAATAATGAGCGGCATTAAACCCAGACTAGTGCGGTCACTTAAAAAATCCTACACGCACTGGGTTGAGGAGCTCGACTCCGTGCTCTGGGGGCTGCGGACAACGCCCAACCGTACTACCGGATTCACACCATTTTTTATGGTATATGGCGCAGAGGCAGTTCTGCCCTGCGACATTATACATGACTCACCTCGAGTACGCATGTATGAAGAAAGAGAAGCCGAGTTGGATCGGCAGGACAGTTTGGACGCATTGGAGGAAGAACGCGATGTCGCCAAGGCTTGTTCCGCATTCGATGAGCAACAGGCTCGAAGATATCAAAGCAGAGAAGTACGGGCCAAGACTTACAACGTTGGCGAACTGGTTCTACACCTGCCGGACAAGAAAAAGGACAAGCTCAAGCCCAAATGGGAGGGTCCCTTCATCATCGATCAAGTCCTGACCGGCGGAGCGTACCGTCTACGAAATGCATCGGACAACCGACTCGAGCCGAACCCATGGAACGCAGCCCACCTCCGAAGATTCTATGCCTAGCGCTGGCCTAAAAGTTCGTCCCCTTCCCCCATCCAAATTTTTACACTTCAGCTGTCTTTTGTTTCTCTTTCTTCTCTTAACCCTTTTCCTTAAAATCCCTTAAGGGCCTACTTGCGCATTGTTCGCACATACTTGATGTGCTATCCGCACTCATTATACCTGGGGGCTTCCTTTCCAGAAGCTCAATTATAAGGGCTTTATGCCCAGCACATGTGTCAAGCTTCCACATGTACCTTTTACTCACCATTATATGCATCGATATGACTTAAGTTTTGGCCAAGCTGGGTTGCATGGCTCCTGTGCTTACCCCTACATTCCCGATTGTTCGGCTAGGAGGTAAAGTGAGCACCTCTGCGATTGTTACTGCCGGGTCAGCCGGATGTGTACCTCAGACTGGGTGAAGCCGAAAGCTAGCGTTCTTAAGGGAATATTCGGTCGGTGACTTGAAAGATGATTTTTTACCTACTTATTTATCTGCCCCCAGATGTTTTTATGCTTTTTTCGCAGTCCAGACATGCACTTTAGGGCATGCCTCCCAGGGAAAGGAACCCTTAACGGAACTATTCTCCCTGGAAGATGTTTCTTACTAACCATGTAATATAACATAACTAGTTGGGCACTTGTCTGACAAAGCACTAATGACCCCTACGCCTGGTCTCCACGCATACCCCGGTTGTTTCTTAACCAAGAAGGTATTCGTACACACTCCGGACTCTAGGGTCACGAGGTTGAAGCGAAAAGGTCGGCAAAGACAAACGTTCTACAATCCGGCTAGAAGGCATTTCACATGTCATTTTAAAATACATTGTCAAATTTACTGACTGTATTCCTCCTCAATCCCGTCTAACAGGCTGTCTAACTTACAGTCCCGTTGGGAAAATTTAGCAGCCAACTCTACTTGGCTATATACTAAACTCACAGGGATCTCCTTCCCATCGGGCCCAACCGGTCCGACCTCGGCCATGTGGTTGGGATCTGCCTTCTTGTACCGCGTCTTCACCATGGCCCAAGCCTCCCTGGCACCTTGGCGGCAGGCCGAAATCTTCCATAAACGGAAGCGCTGCCGCACTCCCTGAAGCTTCTCCGCAAGCTCCCCAAGGCCCTCGGGTAGGGAGAAGGCTGGCCATAAAGCCTGGACGACGCTGCTCATCGCCTGCCGAACTCGTTCGAGCAGTTGCAACAGCTCGGGAAGTTGATCACCCGTTGATACGGGCATCTCCTCCGCAGGACGACCTATGAGTATACCTACAAGACATATTTTGTCAATTGACTTCCTCGCCGAACTCTTCTTTTCAAAGGAGTTCGCTCAAGAACTTACTATAGATGCCACGACGAAGCCGCTGATTCTCCTTAACGGAGCTGGACAGCTCGACCCGAACGCCTTTCAGCTCTTCTCCAAGCTGGGCGTGGGCATCTTGGAGCTTGTTCCTTTCCTGCTGCACTCTATTCAGCACCCTCTCGCCAGCCTTCAGCTGGCGCAGCAGTTCCTACCTGTCCGGATCTTGTCCTGCAGCACCTGCAATGTCATTATTAGACTTGCGCGCACGCCGCTCAGCGCTTATATTTAAAAGCAAATGTGTTACCAGGAGGGGCCTTTGTGTTTCCTCCTGCGGCAGCAAGTGCGGCCTCAAGTTGGGCCTTGCACTCTTGCAGCTCCTAAGACAGTTGGGTATTCTTCTCGGTAAGATCCTGCATTTCAAATGATCCTTAAATCAGTTAACATAACTACTTTAAGTCTCGGGGGCTACTAGCATATATAACTATTAAATTCCCTTAGCCGTATGTCTTTTACATACTGCTCCGTGGCTCTGGTAAAACCATCTTGAGCAGCACGGAGGTGCGCGTCCCCCGCATTAAAGGCATTCAATGCCTCAGGGGAGAAGCACGCTTCACGAAATACTGTCCGGCGGCGCCTGTGGTTCATGGCGCTCTCCACCTCAGACTTGGTGGCGGACAGTTTGTCGGCATCCTCCGTTGGAGGAGTATCCGTCCCGCGCCTTGCGCTTGCCTCCCCCTCCAGACCGGGTGCTGGAGCCTGGCTGGTAGAGGTCGGATTGGCAACCTCTACGCCCGTAGTCCGGCGGGCGCTTTTTCTCCTACAGAGATCATGAGCACTCGAACGCTTCCTAGGAACGTAGCTCCAAATAATTAATTACGAGCTATACCTTTGCAGCGATGTTTCAGTCTGTGCCCCGCTCCTTTTCCGCCTGCTGGTCCGGACTGGCCTTTGTTGGTTAGCCACCGCGGGCTCAGCTTCCCGCCTTGAAGGCGCTTCCTACAAAACACCATCGTACGCAAAGGTCAGAAATGGGCAAGGAAGAAATAATGGTGTCCGGACTTCCGTCACAATCACCTGGGAAGCCGGATATAGTCCGGGGTAGTCAGCCGTAATGGCGACAAAAGCATTATCCATGCTTAGCTGGTGGAACACCCCGTCGATTAGCTCCACCTGAATGTCCGGATCCTCCTCGGAGGCCGGATCCTGGGATCTCTCTGGATCCTTGGGTTGCGTAGCTGGACTTATCATGTCCTCCACAATCCGACGCAGTTCCTGCGCCGAAGACATAATATGAGAAGCTTAAACTTCGAAAACATGGGTCGGGCCCTTAAAGTGTTCGCTTACCCAACGACGGGGGTTATTCATGGAGAACCCATTCAACGGGTTCATCTGAAGGAAGTCCTCCTTCTCCCCCTTGTACAGGCCGGACAGGATCGTCACCAGATCCTCGGCAGAATCCGGTCCTTTGCGGCCATGACGGGTGGCGTCGTCTTCCCCGTTGAAATCCCACATGGGGTGGCCCCTGTATTGCAGTGGCTGCACCCCCCGCGTAATGCATGTTGCCATGACTCCAATCATGGTTAACCCGGAATGGGCCAGTAATCTTATTCGGCCCATCAGATAATGGACGCTCTTGTCTTCCTCCAGTTGGGGGCTCCGCGGGCGCCAACTAAGGCGTTTCTTCAGAGGAGCAGTACTGAACTCCGGGAGGCCGACACGGACAGGGTCCGGCAGCGGAGCGTCTTCTATGTAAAACCATTCCGAAGGCTAGTCTTCGGACGCCTTCTTAGGGGTTCCGGATGGATATCCGGTCCCGGCAATGCGCCATATTTCGGCGCCGCCCACTTGATATATAGACCCCTCATGAGAACGGGGTACGAGGCAGAACAACCTCTTCCACAGTGCAAAATGGGGCTCGATGCCCAGAAATAGCTCACAAAGAGCTACGTAACCCGCGATATGCAGGATAGAGGCGGGTGTAAGGTGATGGAGCTGGAGTCCGTAGAACTCCAGGAGCCCGCGGAGGAACGGATGTATAGGAAATCCGAGTCCCCTTATCAGATAGGGGACAAAGCATACCTGCTCCCCTTTGTTGGGACTTGGGGTAGCCTCCGCCTGCTTCCCACCTTGGTAGGTGGCCAGCCCGGCTCGGACCGGAACCATGAAGGCCGGAGGGAGATATCCCCCCGCTTGGAGCTTCACTAGCTCGTTGTGCGGAACAGAGCATCTCCTCCAGTCTCTTGGCAGTGGGCTGGGAGCGCGAGAAGAGGAGCCGCGCCGACGGTCCATGATGGAATGGATTCTGGGTCAAAGGCGCTCCGATGAGTATTCGCAGAAGGAAGATGGTGTGATTTGGATCTGGATTTTTGCCTCTTTTATAGGCAGATTACTCGCACGACTAGGGGGTGAAACATAAAAGATACCCTGGCTTTTCGCATTCATGCGACGCGTGGAAGAAGGCCATTATTGGGCGTAGAAGCCAAGAAGCGCGGCATTTATAAGGAAGCCAGACACTGTTTGGTAGGTACATGGAACTTAAAGGGAGAACCCGCCTTGCAATGCCGAAGACTATATACGCGCTGGACTTATCGTCATTGAAGCCTGGTTCGGGGGCTACTGAGGGAGTCCTGTACTAGGGGGTGTCCGGACAGCCGGACTATCATCGTCCGCCGGACTCCAAGACTACGAAGATACAAGATTGAAGACTCTGTCCCGTGTCCGGATGGGACTTTCCTTGGAGTGGAAGGCAAGCTTGGCGATACGGATATGTAGATCTCCTACCATTGTAAGCGACTCTGTGTAACCCTAGCCCTCTCCGGTGTCTATATAAACCGGAGGGCTTTAGTCCGTAGGATATAACCTCCATTACAACAATCATACCATAGGCTAGCTTCTAGGGTTTAGCCTCCTTGATCTCGTGGTAGATCGACTCTTGTACTACCCATATTATCAATATTAATCAAGCAAGACGTAGGGTTTTACCTCCATCAAGAGGGCCCGAACCTGGGTAAAACATCGCGTCCCTCGTCTCCTGTTACCATCCGCCTAGACGCACAGTTCGGGACCCCCTACCCGAGATCCGCGGGTTTTGACACCGACAGACCCCTTAAAGGAGGAAGCCACAAGCAAAAATACCTATTGGTCATGGTGGACAAATTCACCAAATGGATAGAGGCCAAGCCAGTTAAGACGGCCGAATTCGGACCTGTGATAGACTTCATATCTGGGGTAGTACACCATTACGGCGTCCCCCATAGCATCATCACTGATAACGGCACGAACTTCACGGCCGAAGAGGTTAAACTCTGGTGCAAAAACATGGGCATCAAGCTCGACTAGGCTTCAGTCTATCACCATCAAACTAACGGTCAAGTCGAATGAGCAAATGGTCTAATCATGAGCGGCATCAAACCCAGACTTTTGCGATCCCTTAAGGAATCTAACACGCACTGGGTAGAGGAGCTCGACTCCATACTCTGGGGGCTGCGGACCACGCCAAATCGTACTACCGGATTCACACCATTTTTATGGTATACGGCGCAGAGGCAGTTTTGCCCTGCGACATAATTCATGACTCACCTCGCGTGCGCATGTACGAAGAAAGAGAAGCCGAGCTGGATCGGCCGGACAGTTTGGACGCCTTAGAGGAGGAGCGCGATGTGGCAAAAGCTCGTTCCGCATTCTATCAACAGCAGGCTCGAAGATATCAAAGCAGAGAAGTACGGGCCAAAACTTACAATGTTCGCGAACTAGTTCTATGCCTGCCAGACAAGAAAAAGGACAAACGCAAGCCCAAATGGGAAGGTCCCTTCATCATCGACCAAGTCCTGACCGGCAGAGCATATAACCGACTAGAGCCGAACCCATGGAACGCAGCCCGTCTTCGAAGATTTTACGCCTAGCGCCAGACTCTGAGTTCCTCTCCTTCCTCCCACTACATTTTATACTTTAGCTGTCCTTTATTTCTCTCCTTCTCCCTCCCCCTTTCTCAAAGCCTTCGAAGGCTCACCTGCGCATTGATCGCACACACTTGACGTGCTACTCGCACTCATTATACCTGGGGACTTCTTTAACAGAAGCTTATTTATACGGACTTTATGCCCAACACATGTGTCACACTGGCGCATGTACCTTTTATTCTCCATTATATGCATCGATATGACTTAAGTTTTGGCCAAGCTGGGTTGCCTGGCTCCTGTGCTTACCCCTATGTTCCTGATTGTTCGGCTAGGAGGTAAAGGGAGCACCTCTGCGATTGTTACTGCCGGGTCAGCCGGATGTGTACCTCAGACTGGGTGAAGCCGAAAGCTAGCGTTCTTAAGGGAATATTCGGTCGGTGAATTGAAAGATGATTTCTTACCTATTTATTTATCTGCCCCCAGATGCTTTCCCGCTTTTTTCGCAGTCCGGACATGCACTTTAGGGCATGCCTCCCAGGGAAAGGAGCCCCTAACAGAACTATTCTCCCTGGAAGATGTTTCTTACTAACCATGTAATATAACATAACTAGTTGGGCACTTGTCTGATAAAGCACTAATGACCCCTACGCCTGGTCTCCATGCATGCCCCGGTTTTTACATAACCGTGAGGGTATACGGACACACTCCGGACTGTCGTGTCCCGAGGTTGAAGCGAAAAGGTCCGCAATGACAAACGATCTACAATCCGGCTAGAAGGCATTTTTCATGTCATTTCAAATTACATAGTCAAGCTGACTGATGGTATTCCTCTTCGATACCATCTAATAAATTGTCTAGTTTACAGTCCCGCTGTGAATACTTTGCGGCCAATTCTACTTGGTCGTACACTAAGCTCACAGGGATCTCCTTCCCATCGGGCCCCGCAGGTCCGACCTCGGCCATGTGGTTCGGGTCAGCCTTCGCATACCGTGTCTTCACCATGGCCTAGGCCTCCCTGGTCCCTTGACGGCAGGCCGATATCTTCCACAACCAGAAGCGCCGCCGTGCTCCCTGAAGTTTCTCCGCAAGCTCTCCAAGACCTTCGGGCAGGGACATGGAAGACCACAAGGCCTGGGCGACTCCGCTCATCACCTGCCGAACTCGTTCATGCAGTTGCAGCAGCTCGGGAAGTAGGTCACCCGTTGAACCGGGCATTTCCTCCGCAGGACGACCTGTGAGCACGCCTGCAGACATATTTCTGTCAATCGACTTCCTCGCCGAACTCTTCTTTTCAAAAAGTTTGCTCAAGCACTTACTATAAATGCCGCGATGAAGCCGCCGATTCTCCTTCACGGATTCAGACAGCTGGGCCCGAACATCTTTTAGTTCCTCGCCCAGCTGGGTGTTGGCATCTTGGAGTTTGTTCCTCTCTTGCTGCACCCTCATAAGCACCTTCTCGCTGGCCTTCAGCTGGCGTAGTAGCTGTTGCTTGTCCGGATCTAGTCCGGCGCCATCTGCAATATTATTGTCAGACTTATACACACGCCGCACTTCACAAACTACTTATCTTTCGAAGTATATATTACCAGAGGCGGTCTCTGTGGCTCCCCCTGTGGCGGCTAGTGCAGCCTCAAGTTGGGCCTTGCACTCTTGAAGCTCTTGAGACAGATGGGTATTCTTTTCTGAAAGATCCTGCATAACAAATGATCCTTAAATCAGTTATTCTAACTATTTTAAGTCTCGGGGGCTACTAATATATATAAACGGTCAAAATTCACTCACTCGTATGTCTTTCACATACTGCTCCATGGCTCTGGTTAGACCATCTTGAGCGGCACGGAGGTGCGCATCTCCCGCATTAAAGGCATTCAATGCCTCCGGGGAGAAACACACGTCACGAAGAACTGTCCGGCGGTGCCTATGATTCATGGCGCTCTCCACCTCAGATCTGGTGGCAGACAGCCTTTCAGCATCCTCCGCTGGAGGAGCATCCGGCGCACGCCTTGTGTTTGCCTCCCCCTCCGGACCAGGCGTTGGAGCCTGGTTGGCGGAGGCTCGATTGGCAACCTCCCCGGATACAGTCCAGCGAGCGCTCTTTCTCCTGGAAAACTCATGAGCGTTAATATGCCTCCGAGGAATCTTTCCTTTAAACACAGTGGTGCGTCATATCATTGCGGCGACGTCTCGATTCGCACCGCACTTCTTTTCCGCCTGCTGGGCCGAGCTGCCCCTTGCTGGACGGCCGCCGCAGGCTCAGCTTCCCGCCTCGAAGGCACCTCCTGCGGAACACCATTGGTATACGGTGGTCAGAGATAAGCAGGGATGAGTAGTGGTATCAGGACTCCGGTCACAGTTACCTGGGAAACCGGAGATATTCCGGGGTAGTCAGCCGTAATGGCGCCCAAAGCATTGTCGATGCTAAGTTGGTGGAACAACCCATCGATCAGCTCCACCTTTATGTCCGGATCCTCTTCGAAGGCCGGATCAAGGGATCGTTCCGGATCCTCTGGTTGTGGAGCCAGGCTGTGTATATCCTCTACAGCTCGGCGCAGTTCCTGCGTCGAAATCACAAAGTGAGACACTTAACTTTGGGAATATGGATCGGTTAGACAAACGTCCGCTTACCCAGATCCGAGGGTTGTTCATGGAAAATCCATTCAATGGACTAGCACGGAGGAAGTCCTCCTTCTCCCCTTTGTACAGACCGGACAGGATCTTCACCAGATCGGCGACCGATCCCGGCCCCTTGCAGCCATGACGGGTGGCATCGTCCTCCCCGTTGAAATCCCACATAGGGTGGCCCCTATACTGGAGCGACTGCACCCCTCGCATAATGCATGTGGCCATGAACCCAATCATGGTTAATCCGGAGTGGGCCAATAACCTTATTCGGCCCATCAGATATTGGACCAGCCTATCATTCTCCCGTTGAGGGCTCCGCGGGCGCCAACTCAGGCGTTTCTTCAGAGGAGTGTTGCTGAACTCTGGGAGGCCGATCCGAACTGGGTCCGGTAGCGGGGCGTCTTCCATATAAAACCATTCTAAAGGCCAGTCTTCGGACGCCTTCTTCGGGGTTCCGGATAGATATCCGGTCCCGGTGATGCGCCATAGTTCGGCTCCACCCACTTAATATATCGACCCCTCATGAGAACGGGGTACAAGGCAGAATAATCTATTCCACAGCGCGAAATGGGCCTCGATGCCCAAGAACAGCTCGCAAAGGGCCACGAAGCCCGCGATATGCAGGATGGAGGCAGGCGTAAGATGATGAAGCTGGAGCCCATAGAACTCCAGGAGCCCCCAGAGAAACGGATGTATGGGAAATCCGAGTCCTCTTATTAGATAAGGGACAAAGCATACCCGCTTTCCTTTGGAAGGATTGGGGATGCTCTCCGCCTGCTTCCTGCCCTTGTAGGTGGCCAGTCCGGCTCGAACCGGAACCATGAAGGCTGGGGGAAGAAATCCCTCATCTTGGAGCGTCACCAGCTCACTATGCGGGACCGAGCATCTCCCCCAATCTCCTGGCGGAGGGCTGGGAGCGTGAGAGGAGGAGCCGCATCGACTGTCCATGATGGAATGGATTTTTGGTCAGAGGCGCTCTGATGAATGCTCGCGGAAGGAGGATGGTGTGATTCGGATCTAGATCCTCGCCTCTCTTTATAGGCAGCTCATTCGCATAGCTAGGGGGTGGAATGTAAAAATGCCCTGGCTTTTCGCATTCGTACGACACGTGGAAGATGGCCATTATTGGACGTGGAAGCCAAGGAGCGCAGCATTTATAAGGAACCGGACACCGTTCGATGAGTACATGGAATTTGCAGGAGAACCTGCCTTGCAATGCTGAAGACAATATGCACGCCGGACTCGTCGTCATTGAAGCCTGGTTAGGGGGCTACTGAGGGAGTCCTGGACTAGGGGGTGTCCGGATAGCTGAACTATCATCATTGGCCGGACTCCAAGACTATGAAGATACAAGATTGAAGACTTCGTCTCGTGTCCGGATGGGACTTTCCTTGGCGTGGAAGGCAAGCTTGGCGATACGGATATGTAGATCTCCTACCATTGTAACCGACTCTGTGTAACCCTAGCCCTCTCCGGAGTCTATATAAACCAGAGGGTTTTAGTCCGTAGGACGAACAACAATCATACCATAGGCTAGCTTCTAGGGTTTAGCCTCCTTGATCTCATGGTAAATCTACTCTTGTACTACCCATATCATCAATATCAATCAAGCAGGAGTAGGGTTTTACCTCCATCGAGAGGGCCCGAACCTGGGTAAAAACATCGTGTCCCTTGTCTCCTGTTACCATCCGCCTAGACGCACAGTTCGGGACCCCCTACCCGAGATCCGCCGGTTTTCACACCGACAGCAACCTTCAACAACTACCAGGAGTTGGTAGATAGAGCTCTCATGATTGAAGGGTAGCAGCAGCAGATTGACAACCGCAAGAGGAATTATGGACAAGGGAAGTACAATTCTGGAGCTCAGCAGAAGCCTCGTTTTACCCCGAACTCGGGAGGGCCTTTTCAGCATACCCATGGAGGCCATAATAATGGAGGGAGTTCGCACAATCATAATGGCCCCAAGAATGGGAAGGGTAATGGAGGAAACAACGGCCAGAACCGTGCCAACCCATCAACCCCAGCCAAGAAGGATTTTAGCCACGTTACTTGCTATAAGTGCCAGAATACTAGACATTATGCCAATGAATGTCCTGAAGCTAAGAATGGAAATGGCAATGGAAGCTCTGGGAAGAAGCGGAACTCTTTCAACAGGGGACAGGTGAACCACGTTAACGTGGAGGAGGTTGAAGCCCAGCCAGATGCAGTAATAGGTAAGCTTTTGGTTAAGTCATTTACTGCAATCGTTCTTTTTGATACTGGTGCATCGCATTCATACATATCAAGGGGATTTGTGGATAAGTATAAACTTCCCACCAAAGTTCTTAGAACACCTATGTTAGTAAGCTCACCAGGAGTGGAGTATATGGCAAGCCAAGGATGTTTTCAAGTGCCATTAAACATAGGTAGGCATGTTTTCCCCTCGGATCTGATAATTTTGGAGTCGCAAGGTTTGGATGTGATTCTGGGTATGGATTGGCTATCGATGTATGGAGGAAACATCGATTGCGCCTGTAAGTCGATTTTGCTCAGCACCCCAGAAGGAAGAAGGATTAAGTATGTATCCCGACATGAGCCAAAGAGGACTCAAGTGTATTCCTTATCAGGAGTTGAAGAAATGTTTGGTTACATCACCGGTGTTGATTCTGCCAGATCAGCACAAGGATTATGAAGTATATTGCGAAACTTCTCGTCGAGGACTTGGAGTAGTGCTTATGCAGGAAGGAAGAGTTGTTTCGTATGCCTCACGACAACCTAAGCCCCATGAATTGAATTATGCCACCCATGATCTGGAGTTAGCACCCGTAGTGCATGCGTTGAAGACATGGAGACATTTTCTCATCGGAAACCATTGTGAGGTGTACATGGATCACAAGAGTTTGAAGTACATCTTCACGCAGAAGGAGTTGAATCTCAGGCAAAGAAGATGGTTGGAGATGATTAAGGATTATGATATGAGATTGAATTATCATCCCGGAAAAGATCAGAGAAGCTTAGAAGACAGACAAGGAGATTGCCAAGATAAAGGAGAAGATGAACAAAGGAAAAGCTAAGGGATTTCTTGAGGATGAGCATGATACCTTATGGTTTGAGGACTGCGTTTATGTGCCTAATGACCCGGAGATCAGGAAGTTGATTCTGCAGGAGGCCCATGATTCACTGTATTCGATCCACCCCGGAAATACCAAGATGTATCTGGATTTGAAGGACACCTTCTTGTGGACCAGAATGAAGAAGGATATTGCGGAGTATGTAGCCGTTTGTGATGTATGTTAGAGAGTAAAGGCAGAGCATCAGAAGCCAGCAAGACTGCTACAGCCATTGTCGATTCCCGAACGGAAGTGGGATAAGCTAGGCATGGTATTTACCACGGGATTGCCCAGGACTCATTCAGGCTATGACTCAATATGGGCTGTAGTTGATCGTTTGACGAAGGTAGCTCATTTCATCCTAGTGAAGACCACTTATACAAGTGCTAAGTTGGCAAATATATACATGACCATGATCGTATGTCTGCATGGAGTTCCGAGGACCATTGTATCAGATAGAGGAACCCAGTTTACCTCAAAGTTCTGGAATCAGCTGCACGAAACTTTGGGTACCAGGCTAGAGTTCAGTATAGCCTTTCGTCCACAGACAGAAGGACAGACCGAGAGAGTCAATCAGATTCTGGAGGACAAGTTAAGAGCCTGTGCCCTAGATTATGGATCTAGTTAGGATGACAATTTGCCATATGCAGAGTTCTCTTACAACAACAGTTATCAATCCAGTTTGAAGATGGCCCCTTTCGAAGGTTTGTACAGAAGGAGGTGCAGGACGCCGTTGTTTTGGGATGAAGTTGGAGACCGTCAATTGTTTGGACCATATTTGATTAAAGAGTCTGAACGGAAGGTTAAGCTGATTCGCGATAGGCTCAAGGTAGCCCAGTCTAGGCAGAAGAGCTATGCAAATTCTAAACGCAAGGAGACAGTTTACAAAGTCGGAGACAAGGTTTATCTTTGTGTGTCCCCACTTCGAGGAGTTAAGCGTTTTGGAGTTAAGGGAAAGTTAGCACCACATTTTGTGGGACCATACAAAGTCATGGAGCATATGGGAGAAGTTGCTTACAAATTGGAATTGCCTGAAGGATTGTCAGGAGTTCACGATGTGTTCCACATTTCCCAGTTTAAGAAGTGCCACGCAGAGATGGCCGATATACCGCTGAGATATACAATGCCACTGGAAGCGATTCAGTTGGATAGCGATTTGACCTATGAGGAGAAACCAGTCAAGATTCTCGAGTTTGCCAGCCGTGTCACACGCAGCAAGGTTATCAAGTTTTGCAGAGTTCAGTGGAGCCACCATTCCGAGGATGAAGCCACCTGGGAACGGGAGGAAGACCTACTGAAGGACCACCCTCACCTATTTTCTAGCCAACCCGAATCTCGAGGGCGAGATTCACCTTAAGGGGGGTAGGTTTGTAACATCCCAAATTTTCAATTTGGAATGTTATACATTAGATCATCATTGCATATCATATTTTATTGCATTTTGGCTTGATCCTAGAAATTCTATGCAACTCAAGGACCCACGGAGAGAGTTGGGGAATTCGTTATTTTCGTATTTGAGTTCTCTCAAATTTTGAAAAGAGGATCATTTGATTTTCGTTATTTTATCTTCATATATTTCAATTATAAAAATAAGAGAGAGGGAATAAAATGACTTTCCCAAAATAAAGAAATATTGTAGATTTAATATTAAAATCAAAGAAGATTTTATTTCGGAGTTTTATTGCTATTTTATTTGAATTAGGAAAAATGCGCGTTTTTCAAATTGCATTTTAGGCCCAAATAAATGTTCATCTTTTCCGGCTTATTTTTAGAGGACGGAGAAAATTTATTTCAGGATTTTTGGAGTCCGTTTAGTATTTCTTTTCTTTCTTTTTCTATAAGTCGGAATTATTTTAAAAAAAAGGAAACTGACTTCGGGCCGTACCCGAGCGGGACTCCTCGAACCGGCCTAATAAGCCTCCACCCTCGGCGCCCCCAGCCTACCCAGCCGTCTCGCCCCAAAACCCTAACCCTAGCCTGACGCCACCGCCGCCGCAGCCCCGCGCCGCCGCCACCGTCGCCCCACGCCGCCGCCGCCCCGCGCAGCCGCCGCCGACCCCGCCGCCGACTTCCCGGGCTCCGCCGCCCGATACACCGCCCGTGGACACCGCTGCCTCGCCGGAGTTCTCGCCGGACTCGAGGTAGCCGCCGCCCGTTTTTTATAAAACCGTTCGTTTTTTTAAAACCCTAGATCCTTTTTTTAGATCGGTTCGTCGGTTATTCTCGGTTTAGTTATTTAGCGAACGCTCGTTCGTACGTTTGTTTAACGAATGATTTTCATCGTTTAGCCGCAGACAGCGAACGTTCGTTCCTTAGCCTGTTCATCCGTTTTTCTTTTTCTCGGATTTTCCGCGACTATTTTTGATCGCGATTTCTGATCCGATTTTCGTTCTAGTATAACTTTTCGCTCGTTTATTGGAATCAAGCGATTCAAGCGCCTAGAGTTTCGCCTCGAAACCCTCTTTCCGTTTAACCAACTTAAACAAGTTTTTGCTACTGTAAAACTTGACTTAGGTCTAGATTAGTAAATGAATCTTGTTTCTTTCACCGTTTGAGTTTTGTTGTTTCGTTTGGTTTGATTCTTAAGTTGAACTTTCTGGGTATATCTCTTATTTGAGTTTTACCTATGCATTAGAAGAGTGCTTATTGTATGCTTGTTTGTTTGTGATAGAGTACCCAGAGTGCACCGCATGCTACTACGAGTTTCTAGGTTTCACGGATCATCAGCAAGGCAAGTAACACTTTGATCATACCTCTTTACTACCCAGTTTTATTGCATTAGATCAATCCTCAAACAATTGCATGGTTAGGATCTGATTAATATATGGGTTTTGGGAAGTAGATGAGGTAGTACCTATTATCCTGTTTATTATCAAACCTTTGGGAGTTACTTCTACGTTTGCTTATACTGCTATGGTATGCTAGTAGACGTGGATTGGGTGAGTGTATCCATGATAGATGTGAGATTTGTTATTTAATGGTTAACTTAAGGTGGCAACTTTAATACACATCTGGGTGGATTGAGGCACCTTGGTAACCCAGTGTTGCCTATATTTTTGGAAATCCCGGGGTACCGTGTGATTCTCCTATGGACCGCCACCCAGGCTCAAAGGGATCATGAGATTATTCATGCTAGAAACTTCCGTGTGCAGCCGCAAGCTACTATGAGCTCTAGCATAGTTGATAAAGTCGTGTGAACTCTTACAATGGTAGACTAGTAGATGTAGGGGAAAGTAGGTGTAACTGTCTACCATCGTAAGGTGCAAACGCTTCTGAAAGACTATGTCTCGGCCATCCATTTCTCAAACACCATGTAGTGCGAGAACTCCAACGAAGGAGATCGAGTCTTGCAGGGGAAAAGTGTGCAAACCTCTACAGAGTGTATAATCTAATCATGGTTAGCCATGTCCCCGATTATGGACGTTTTGAGTATCTAGTACTTGGATTATCATGTGAATCTCATCATGTTACTTAATTTAATTTTGTTTGGGTTTAATGATGATCCTTAATTGGGATTGAGTTGGGTGAACCTTCTCAATGTTTAACAACCACCATGATACTTAAATAAAATTTATTCCTTTGAAGTAGGGAAAAATTGGCTTTATGCAAAACTGTAACCATAGAGCTTTCCACCAGTCATATATGCATGTAGCGATAGCATTATTCTGTTCATTACTCTCTATGTGTTACATTGCCAGCATATTCCATGTGTTGACCCGTTTTCGGGCTGCAACGTTCATGTTGCAGACTTTTCAGACGACGAGTAAGGTGCCTTAGGTCGTGATCTTTCACTCAGTGATGCCGTTGGAGTTGATGGACTCACTTTATCTTCCAAGCCTTCCGTTGTTATCATTATTAGATGGCCTTAAGCCATATTTATTGTAACCAGTTCTCTTTTGAGACATTCGATGTAATAAGTGTGGGATTGCTGCTCTGTTATAAATCCTTCAAGTACTGTGCATGTCAGCATTACCGATCCAGGGATGACACTGATGCACAGAGATCGGACTGTTTGAGGTCTGGTCGCTACACTTCGTAGGGGGCCGATTTGGATCCATATGTTTAATGCTATGGTTAGATTTTATCTTAATACTTTTCTTATAGTTGCGGATGCTTGCGAGCGGGTTAATCATAAGTGGGAGGCTTGTTCAAGTAAGAACAACACCCAAGCACCGGTCCACCCACATATAAAATTATCAAAGTAGCGAACGCGAATCAAATCAACATGATGAAAGTGACTAGATGAAATTGCCGTGTGCCCTCAAGAATGCTTTTCTTATTATAAGAGACCGTTTTGGCCTGTCCTTTGCTACAAAAAGGATTGGGCTACCTTGCTACACTTTACTTACTTTTATCGTTACTTTTCCGTTACTAATTATCTTGCAATCAAACTACCTATTACCGATATTTTAGTGCTTGCAGAAAATACCTTGCTGAAAAACACTTGTCATTTCCTTCTGCTCCTCGTTGGGTTTGACACTCTTACTTATCAAAAGGACTAAGATTGATCCCCTATACTTGTGGGTCATCAGTGCCATGCTTCAGTTAAGTAATAAATTGGCAGATTTGTCTGTGTACTAAAATAGGGGTCCTTTAGTACCCTAGACTTGGGCACATGCAGTTGCAACACTCCAGACGGTAAGGGCTTGCTGGAGGATAGCTCAACCCAAGTCTCAACACTTGGGCACCAAGACCGTGAAGAAGACCTCTAGGAAGGTTATCAAGAAGTACTGATTTAGTACTAAATATTAGGACTTCAGTTTCCGGCAAGCCTTGCGCCGGCAAGCTCTCCCTCTCACCCTTCGACCACTCCACCTCATGAACCAGTTGATGACCTTTCAACATTAGGTGTCGAGCGGGCAAGTGGCGTGAGGGGAGTCAATAGGGCGCGTGGCCGACACATTGAATGTAGATCTACTTTATTGACACTTGTCTGGTAGACGTGTCAAGAATATAGGCTCATCCACATCGTTGGTACAGAAGGAGAGATGCTTTTGCCAAAGGATGGCCACCAGCTCCTGGTGCATTAAATGCAGGAGTATGTTGGATAGCATTGAGGCTACTATTCACATACATTTAATGACCATGCTGCCACTTTGGTGACCCCTCTTGATCTATAAAAGGAGGCCCATGGCTACCTTGGCATGGGTTGATACCTTGCACAAGCTTACACATTAGTTGCACCTTGCTCACATTTTTCTGGCAAGTTGCACTTGCAACTTGAGCCCCTAGTCAAACCACCCAAACACAGGAGTAGGGTTTTATGCCTCCATGGTGGCCCCAACCTGAGAAATCCTCGCGCGTGTACTATTAGATTTGCTCTTTGTGCTCGTCGATAGCCCTAGCCGAACTGCAAAGGGATCCTCGCCGGTCTCATAGATCGTCGTACTTTGACATCTTTGGCACGCAAGGCAGGGGGACCGCTTGGGCGGATCCACTCCAGCAGTCTTCATGCAAGATTGTCCATCTTCTTCATACATGGCACTAAAGAAGAAGAGTGTGGCGGTGGGTGCACCGTCGGGCTCCAAGCTGCTGGTCCAGACGCCCCCGGCGGGCGGGATCCGCGGCGAGCGCTCTCCACACCCTTGGGGCGGAAAGAGTCGTACTCACTCCACCAAAAGCCATGACCCGAGCGTTGCTACATATAGAGGCAGTACAGCGGTCCACAAGGTCGTTGAAACTATGTCCAAGGACGACGCCGCGGGGTCCAAGAATGATGGAGCTACGAGACGCGCGCCGAGACCATCGCAAGATGGACACGAGATGCTTCCCAACGATGAGGTCGAGCCTGGCCAATGGCCAGCAAAGCAGCATGTGCACTATTCGCATGATACACATGGCCCGCCGTCGCGTCAAGCCATTGGCGAGCATTGATCGCAGGAGCAAGACAGGGATGGAGCTCCTTCTGACTCTCACAGAAGTCAAGACACATCTCAGTCTTTGCGCCCAGTCATGCCCATGATGCCGACAGAGGTGCTGGCATAGGATGAGCTGCTATTGAAATTTCCTCCGGCCCCAGAGAACATGGATGAGTGGCATGCCACCACCCAGAGCCTCGTTCGTTTTGCCAAAAATGACGGGCCGTGTCCGATGGGGCCCTATCACGGTCAGCCAATGGTGCCAGTGTAGGGGCTGATACGTCTCCAACGTATCTATAATTTTTGATTGTTCCATGCTATTATATTATCTGTTTTGGATGTTTTATATTCATTAATATGCTATTTTGTATTATTTTTGGCACTAACCTATTAACCTAGAGCTCAGTGCCAGTTTTTGTTTTTCCTTCTTTTTGACTTCTACAGAAAAGGAATATCAAATGGAGTCCAAATGGAATAAAAATTTATGATGATTTTTCTTAGCCAGAAGACACCTACGTGACTTGGAGAGAGGGCCAGAAGAGCCCCTAGGAGGCCACAATCCTCTAGGGAGCGCTCCAGAGGGGTCTTGAGGGCTTGTCGGCCCCTCGGGGGTCCTCCAACCCTAAAACCACTTCTATATATTCTCAAATATTCCCCAAACATCACAAGCATCCATCAAAATACTTTTTCGCCACCTCAAGCCTCTGGGCCCATGAGATCCCATCTTGGGGCCTTTTCTGGCACTCTGCTGGAGGGGGATTTGATCATGGAGGGCCTCTACATCAACCTTGTTGCCCTTCCGATGAAGCGTGACTAGTTTACCACACACCTACAGGTCAACAGCTAGTAGCTAGATGGATTCTTCTCTCTCTTTGATATTATATACAATGTTCTCCTCGATGTTCTTGGAGTTCTATCCGATGTAATATTCTTTTGCGGTGCATTTGTTGAGATCCGATGAATTGTGGATTTATGATCAGCTTATCTATGAATATTATTTGACTCTTCTCTGAACTCTTTTATGCATGATTAAGATATCTTTGTATTTCTATTCATACTATCGTTTTGGTATGGCCTACAAGATTGGTTTTTCTTGCAATGGGAGAGGTGCTTAGTTTTGGGTTCAATCTTGCGGTGTCCTCACCTAGTGACATAATAGGGGTAGCAAGGCACATATTGTATTGTTGCCATCAAGGATTAAAAGATGAGGTTTACATCATATTGCTTGAGTTTATCCCTCTACATCATGTCATGTTACTTAAGGCATTACTCCGTTCTTATGAACATAATACTCTAGATGCATCCTGGATAGCGGTCGACGTGTGGAGTAATAGTAGTAGATGCAGGTGTCGATGTCAAAACCGGCGGATCTCGGGTAGGGGGTCCCGATCTATGCATCTAAAGCTGATGGTAACAGGAGGCAAGGGACACGATGTTTTACCCAGGTTCGGGCCCTCTCAGTGGAGGTAAAACCCTACTTCCTGCTTGATTGATATTGATGATATGAGTAGTACAAGAGTTGATCTACCACGAGATCGTAGAGGCTAAACCCTAGAAGCTAGCCTATGATGATTATGATTCTGTCTCTAAGGACTAAACTCTCTGGTTTATATAGATACCGGAGAGGGCTAGGGTTTACATGGAGTCGGTTACAAAGAAGGAAATATAATATCCGGATCGCCAAGCTTGTCTTCTACAAAAAGGAGAGTCCCATCCGGACACGGGACGGAGTCTTGAGTCTTGTATCTTCACGCTCCAATAGTCCGGTCAAAGTATATAGTCTGGCTGTCCGGATACACCCTAATCCAGGACTCTCTCAGTAGCCCCTGAACCAGGCTTCAATGACGATGAGTCCGGCGCGCAGTTTGTCTTCGGCATTGCAAGGCGGGTTCCATCTCTGAATACTCCAAAGTACTTGTTGTAACGAACAGTGTCCAGTTTCCTATCGATGCTGTACTCCTCGGCTTCTGTACTTCAGTAATGACCATCTCCACATGTCGAGTGAATACGAGGAGCCGGGGCATTTTTGCATTCGCCACCCCGGTCCTGCAAGCGAACCGTCTATTTGAAGGGACGGGGATTCTCAGATCCAAGCTTCACTTTCTTCCCTTGAGCGAGCATCCAACAGAGCGTGCCCAGAAAAAATCATTCCAGCATGGCCGGTCGTCGCAGCTCTTCCTCTCGTTCCCATAGCTCTAGGCCAGGTGATTGGGAAGAATGTTCTGTTCCTCAAAACCGCTTAATAGAGCTGCAGACCCAAGGGTTTCTTCCACCGACGTTCATGGTCCCCGTCTGAGCCGGACTGGCCACCTATAATGGCGGGGAACAAGCAGAGAGATCTCCTAATCCATCCCCGGGGAGCGAATTTGCCTCATCCCGCATCTGCTAAGAGGTGTCGGGTTTCCAATCCACCCATTCCTTCGCGGGCTCCTGGAGTTCTATGGCCTCCAGTTGCACAATTTCACCCATGCCTCTGTACTGCACATAGCAGGATACATTGCCCTTTGTGAATTATTTCTGGGCTGCAAGGCTCACTTTGGGCTATGGAAGAAGTTGTTCTGCCTCGTCCCTCGCAACCAGGGGGAATCCATATGTCAAGTGGGCGGAGCCGAAGTATGGCGCGTCGCCGAGATCGGATACCTATCCGGTACTCCCAAGAAGGCACCGGAGAACTGGCCCTCAGAGTGGATTTATGCTGATGACGTTCCCCTTCTGGATCCAGTCCGGACTGGTCTCCCTGAGTTCAGTAATGCTCCACCGAAGGCACGCCAAAGTTGGTGCCCTCAGGGCCCCCAAGAGGAGGATACCAGAGAAATAAACTTCCTGATGAGCAGGATAAAAGATACTGGCCAAATCAGGGCTAACAATAGTCGAGGTTATGGCAATATGCATAATGCAGGGAGTGCAGCTGCTCCAATACCGGGGGAAGCCCATGTGGCACTACAACAGGGAAGATGATGCCTCCCGCTATGGTCGTAAGGGTCCGGACTCCGCCATTGCTCTGGCAAGGATATTGGCCGATTTGTATAAAGGAGAAGAAGAAGAGTTCCTTCATATTAAATCGCGGGATGGGTTTTCTATGTACAACCCCCCAAGCTGTGTAAGTCGTCACTTTTTCCCCCGCTTCATTCCTTCTGGCGTCCTTCGTCACGATTATTTACCTCGATATTTCTGAGCAGGAACTGAGGAGGGTCGTAGAAGGATTCTCCAGCCCCTCCCCGCAGCCAGAGGACCCCGGAAGGGCCTTCGATCGAGGACTCGAAGAAGACCCGGATATTACTGTGGAGCTCGTCAACGGGACATTTTATCAGGCGAGCTGCAATCGCGCCTCAGTGGCTATTGTCGCCGATTATCCCAGATTGCTACCTGCATCACGTGTAAGCAAAGCCAAAAACCCTATCCTCTGGAGAGGACTCCTTTCTGATGTCATGCCTTATGCCTGAAATATCGTATTTTTGTAGAGACGACAGTCGGAACGCGATGCTGAGCCCCTGGGGGCTTGTTGGCAAAGGGCGTCTGGATCGGGCAGGCTTCAGAGGAAGGCGGTTAGGGCCGAAACGCCTCTACAGAGGTATGGTAAAAACCTGCTCTACGATTATTGTGTTTGAAATGTGACAGTGCCCTTTGTGTCCTGGTAGAAAGAGGAGCAGCCGGACTATATCCGGAGATCCTGCCAATCACGCCTCCACCAGCCGGATTCCAGGACCGGCTTCGAGAGAGGAAGCGGACGCGAGGCCGATGCCGAATTGTACTCCGACAGAGGATGCGGATATGCTCTCCGCCATGAATTCCGAAGTAGAGAGTGCCATGAATCACTGGCGCCGACGGGTCGTACTTCGCAACAACATCTTTTCCGAAGAGGCATTTAATGCTTTCAATTCGGGAGACGCATACATCCGAGCTGCTCAAGGCTGGCTTGCCCGGGCGACGGACCTGTATGCCAAAGATATACGGGTAAGAAAATTTGATAAGCATGTATAGCAGTAGCCCCTGAGACTTGAAACAGTTGGAACAACTGTTTTAAGGATCAATTTAGGCACAGGTCCTTGTAGATAAGAATGCCCAATTGTCTCGAGAGCTGGAGGAGTGCAAGACCTAGCTGAGGGCCGTGGTTACCAAGCTAGAGAAATCCATGAAGGCCTCATTTGGTAACATTTGTCTCAATTGTATGGAAATGTACTAGTTAGTAAGTGGCTTGTATGATAAGTCTAATGCAAAATTCTGCAGACAATCCCGAGGTGAATCCGGAGGTCGTAAGAGGTCACGAGTCACATCTCCAAAGGCAGCTAAAAGCTGGCGAGCGTATTCTTATGCAAGTTAGGTAGGAGAAGAACAATCTTCAAGATGCCAATGTCCGGTTGGGCGTCAAATTAGGAGATGTTCGCGCTCAGCTGGCGGACTCCGTGAAGGAGAACAGAAGGCTTCGTCGTGGCATTTATGGTAAGTGCCTAGACGAACTGTAGTACAGCTCGGCGAGGAAGCATATTTAGAGAATTTATATCTGTAGGTGCCGTCGCGGAGAGGGGTTAAAAACCATTTGTATAGCAGCTCGCTGTACCAGTGGTCCCCGTTGTTCTCTCTCACAAAGCCGAAATGGTTGGCTTTGTCCCTTGCTCTCTGCCGCGGCGGGAGGCGGCGTGGGTAGATGCCGCCTCACGCCGCCCTCCTAGCTACATCTCAACATCCCTCAGGTACAACTTCCTTTGCAACCGGCTTGAACCACTTCCCTAGCTCCCCACATCGCTCCATGTGGATATTTCTCTACTTCTTTGCCCCGCAAAACCTCTACCGGCTTCTACTGTTTTTGTGATGAGTTGATGTCTCATCAACTAGTGCCACTAGTCTTATTCTAATCACGCTTCTTCAAGTTCTTTGCCTACAGGGATGCTCAACTCGATTTTAGTGAAACTGCACAAAATGGTCTGATGGTCAAAGGGTTGCAAACTTCATTCCTTCGGAAGATTCAACCTCGCCAACAAATTAAAGCCTGGTTAGGGTTTAGGTTTCAAGGCCTAGGTACTGCATGGATCTTTTTTTCTTTAGTTGTCCCTGTTCTAAAATAAGTGTCTCAACTATAGTACAACTTTGTACTAAAGTTGGAAAAGTTGGTATAAAGGTGAGACACTTATTTTAGAACGGAGGGAGTACATATTGGCTATGATATGTGAATCATTAAGATGCAATAGCATGCATGTTGGTCTCCTTTGTATTTGATGGATGTTGGAATGAGGTAACCTTGGATGCAAGATACATGAAACAGAAGCTGAAACCTTCATAACATTGTACAATTTTATCTCGCTGAGAACTTACGGTACTATGTACTAATGAGCTAGGTGTCGCACGGTGTCAAAAAAATATGTTGATATTGTGAGGTGGGATATGTAATCACTGAGCTGCTGTGTTTTCGCTGTTTTCATACTCCTGCGTTGTAAGAGTGGAGAAAATTGTAGTTTTATCACAGAATAGAAAAATGAAAAGGAGTGGAGATGCTCGACCTCCTTTTGCCGAAACGTGGGACATCCAACATACGGTGCACGTGGCATGCACCAAAGTAAGTGTACATTAAATAAGACTCAACATGGTCGTACCACCTCAGTAATAATGACCAATGAGCCATGAGGGAGTCCTGGACTAGGGGGTGTCCGGATAGCCGGACTATCATCGTCAGCCGGACTCCAAGACTATGAAGATACAAGATTGAAGACTCCGTCCCGTGTCCGTATGGGACTTTCCTTGGCGTGGAAGGCAAGCTTGGCGATACGGATATGTACATCTCCTACCATTGTAACCGACTCTGTGTAACCCTAGCCCTCCCCGGTGTCTATATAAACCGGAGGGTTTTAGTCCGTAGGACGAACAACCATTACAACAATCATACCATAGGCTAGCTTCTAGGGTTTAGCCTCCTTGATCTCGTGGTGGATCCACTCTTGTACTACCCATATCATCAATATCAATCAAGGAGGAGTAGGGTTTTACCTCCATCGAGAGGGCCCGAACCTGGGTAAAAACATCATGTCCCTTGTCTCCTGTTACCATCCGCCTAGACGCACAGTTCGGGACCCCCTACCCGAGATCCGCCGGTTTTGACACCGACATTGGTGCTTTCATTGAGAGTTCCTCTGTGTCGTCACCGATAGGCTTGATGGCTTCTTCAATCAACAACAACGCCGTCGAGGGTGAGACTTTTCTCCCCGGACAGATCTTCGTATTCGGCGGCTTCGCACTGCGGTCCAACTCACTTGGCCATCTGGAGCAGATCGAAAGCTACGCCCCTGGCCGTCAGGTCAGATTTGGAAACCTAAACTTCACGGCGGATATCCGCGGAGACTTGAGCTTCGATGGATCCGAGCGTGCCGCACTGTCACGATGGGCATGATCTAACTCTGCCGCCGGACAGTACCTTGGAGGCCGCACACGAATCCGCTCCGACCCATAGTCCGGAGCCGATCGCGCAGATCGAGGACGGGTGGCTGGACACCGCCTCGGGAGCTGCAACTTCCACGGCGATGGAGCCGAACACTGACCTCGTCCCTTATAAAGCTCGTGACTCCGAGGTGCCGGACTCCGAACCTCCTGCGCCCCTGCCAATCGAATCCGATTGGGTGCCGATCATGGAGTTCACGGCCGCGGACATCTTTCAACACTCACCCTTTGGCGACATCCTAAATTCGCTAAAGCATCTCTCGCTATCCAGAGAGCCCTGGCCGGACTACGGCTAGGATGGTTGGGATACGGACGACAAAGAAATTCAAAGCCCACCCACCACCCACTTTGTAGCCACTGTCGACGACTTAACCGACATGCTAGATTACGACTCCGAAGACATCGACGGTATGGACGACGATGCCGGAGACGATCAAGAACCAGCGCCTACAGGGCACTGGAAGACCACCTCGTCATACAACATATACATGGTGGACACCCCAAAAGATGGGGACAGCGAAGAAGCAGCGGAGGCAGATTCCTTAAAGAAACAGCCCAAGCGCCGACGTCAGCGGCGCCGCTCTAAATCCCGCCAAAGCAAGAATGGAGATTCCAGCACAGGAGATAATAACACCCCAGAAAGTGCCGAAGACAATCCCCTCCTGCAAGATTCAGCGCAGGAGGATGCAAAAGCAAGCCCTCACGAGAGAGCGGCAGACGAAGAGGTCGAGGATGATAATTACATACCTCCCTCCGGAGACGAGGCAAGCCTCGACGACGACGAATTCGTCGTGCCTGAGGATCCCGTCGAACAAGAGCATTTCAGACGCAGGCTAATGGCCACAGCAAATAGCCTAAAGAAAAAGCAACAGCAGCTTCAAGCTGATCAAGACCTGCTGGCCGACAGATGGACCGAGGTCCTCGCGGCCGAAGAGTATGAACTCGAACGCCACTCCAAGAGCTACCCAAAACGCAAGTTGCTCCCCCAATTAGAGGAGGAATCATACATACCTTCATCATCAGCGCACAATACGGCTGACCGACCACCCCGTGGTCGCGAGAGAGGCATCCAGGCCCTCCATCAAGACCGTACCCCGGCATCGCTCGAAAAGTACGAAGCCATGGGGGAACGCGCCGGACTTGCGGGATATATTGGAGGCCAAGGCAAGACAATCCAGATCTATCTATGGATCAGGTGGGCGCCCCACGACCCACGACGAATACCGTCGCGCCGGATACAACAACTCCGGCCGAGCCGAACACAGCAGACAACGCTCCCTCGAGCTACGTCGTGATATTTCTCAATACAGAGGCGCCGCACACCCGCTATGCTTCACTGACGAAGTAATGGATCATCAAATCCCTGAAGGGTTTAAACCCGTAAACATTGAATCCTACGATGGCACAACAGACCCCGCCATTTGGATCGAAGATTATCTCCTTCATATACATATGGCCCGCGGCGACGATCTCCACGCCATCAAATATCTCCCGCTCAAGCTTAAAGGACCAGCTCGGCATTGGCTTAACAGCCTGCCCGCAGAGTCAACTGGGTGTTGGGAGGACCTGGAAGCCGCATTCCTCGACAACTTCTAGGGCACATACGTGCGACCACCGGGCGCCGATGACCTAAGCCACATAATTCAGCAGCCAGATGAATCGGCCAGGCAATTCTGGACACGGTTCTTAACAAAGAAAAATCAAATCGTCGATTGTCCAGATGCAGAGGCCCTCGCAGCCTTCAAACATAACATCCGCGATGAATGGCTGGCCCGGCACCTAGGACAGGAAAAGCCGAAATCCATGACAGCCCTCACATCATTAATGACCCGCTTCTGTGCGGGAGAGGATAACTAGCTAGCTCACGGCAACAACCTCAGTAAAAATGCTGGCAGTCCGAATACTAAGGACCACAATGGCAGGTCGCGTCGAAGCAAAAATAAACGCCGCGTTCACGGCGACAACAATGAGGATACGGCAGTCAACGCCGGGTTCCGAGGCTCTAAACCCGGTCAGCGGAAGAAGCCATTCAAAAGAACCACCCCAGGTCCATCCAATTTGGACCGAATACTCGACCGCTCTTGCCAGATACATGGCACCCCCGAAAAACCAGCTAACCACACCAACAGAGATTGTTGGGGATTCAAGAAGGCAGGCAAGTTAATTGCCGAAAACAATGACAAGGGGCTGCACAGCGAGGACGAGGAAGAGACCCGGCCGCCGAACAGTAGAGGACAAAAGGGCTTCCCCCCACAAGTGCGGACGGTAAACATGATATACGCAACCCACATACCCAAGAGGGAGCGGAAGCGTGCACTGAGGGACGTATACGCGATGGAGCCAGTCGCCCCGAAGTTCAATCCATGGTCCTCTTGCCCGATCACTTTCGATTGAAGAGACCATCCGACCAGTATCCGCCATGGCGGATTCGCCGCATTGGTTTTAGACCCAATCGTCGATGGATTTCACCTCACGAGAGTCCTGATGGACGGCGGCAGTAGCCTGAACCTGCTTTATCAGGATACAGTGCGCAAGATGGGCATAGACCCCTCAAGGATTAAACCTACAAACACGACCTTCAAAGGCGTCATACCAGGTGTTGAGGACAATTGTACAGGCTCAGTAACACTGGAAGTGGTCTTCGGATCCCCGGATAATTTCCGAAGTGAGGAGTTAATCTTCGACATAGTTCCGTTCCGCAGCGGCTATCATGCTCTGCTCGGACGAACCGCGTTCGCAAAGTTCAACACGGTGCCGCATTATGCATACCTCAAGCTCAAGATGCCAGGCCCTCGTGGAGTCATCACGGTCAACGGAAATACGGAACGCTCCCTCCGAACGGAGGAACATACAGCGGCTCTCGCGGCAGAAGTACAGAGCAGCCTTCTAAGGCAATTTTCGAGTCCGGCCGTTAAACGACCGGACACGACCAAACGCGCCCGGAGTAACATCAATCAAGACCACCTGGCACGTTCCGAGCACGCGTAGCAATGCGGCCCCAACCCCAGCCCTCGCATGATTGCAAGACCAGCTCTCCGCGTACATCATTACGCTCTGGAGATACCGTGGGCATAGGGGGAGGGGCACGACCACAACTGACCTAGAGTGCGGCTCGACCGCACCAGGGGCTCCAAAGTGTGTCGCTCTTTTTTTCCTTCTTTTTATACACAGGACTCCATTCACCAGGGGCCCTGTCCGGCGGCGACCCTGCCGAACTCACGATGCAACAGCCAGGGGGGACAAAGGCTGCGACGAACACTCGGGTGGTCTCCATTACGAGCATTAAATTTGTTAAATACACCATTCCGCAGCCCACCCCTGGAGGGAGACACGTCTAATTAGTCCAATCCCTTACTTACCGCACTATTTGTATCGTTCTGCACTCATAGCAGAATTCCTTGAATAAATAATGCAGCACCTTTTTGCCTATAATTGCATTACCTTACATATATGTTCATTAATGACATCTTGCACCCGTACAATTTGGTACGGCCGAATACACCAGGGGCTTATGTTCCCCGCATTATGGTGTGATAAGTCCGAACACTTTCACAAGTGCGGCACCCCGAACTTATAGCATTATATGAATCGGCTCTGAATCATGTCTTGGGTCAATAGTTGGGTTTGCCCGGCTCCCATGTTTTGGTACCTTACGTTCCGTTCTGTCGGCTAAGGTAGCACTAGGAGAACCACTGCGATTGCGCCCCGGTTGAGCTGGGCGAGCACCTCATTGGAGAAAGCTAAAACTGACTGTCATGACAAGGCGAGAGACTGGTCGCTGTTCGAGAGGTCTTTTCGAGTCCCTAAAGACTTATGCCGCTTCGAGCGAAGAACCGGATAATGTCCGGCCAAGGCGTGGATAGCGCCCCGAACTCGGTCTTCCGAATACTAGGGGCTTCGCCAAAATTTAAAATCATAGAATTCTATGGCTAATTGAGAGTGTTCAAGCATTATAAGTCCGGTTGCCTTGTTCGTTGTGTTGAGCGCCTCCCTAGATGGACCCAAAAATGGGAACAAGAGTGCTCAAGTTTATCCCGAACACCCCAGCACTAGTGGCATGGGGGCTGAAGCCGATGACTTGCCATCTCTCAGATTTAAACGGCCGCACAGAAGGTAATATTTTAAATCAAACAAGCGTTGCTTAGCGCATATGAACAAAGTTTTCAGCGCACAGGATAACACATAGCGAGTTTACTCAATAACTACATCTCTGGGGCACTCATCCGCAATCTTGCGGGCACCCACAGTCTTATAGTACATCTCGGGCGTACGATACTCCTTGCCCGCTAGCGGCGCGTCAGTGATAAGCCTCTCCGCATCCAGCCTGCCCCTATGCACCTTTGCGCGGGCAAGGGCCCGACGAGCACCTTCAATACAGGCGGAGCGCTTGATGACCTCCACCCAGGGGCACGCATCGACCAGCCGCCGCACGAGGCCGAAGTAGCTCCCAGGCATGGCCTCTCCAGGCCACAGCCGGACTATGAGGCCCTTCATGGCCTGCTCGGCTACCTTTTGGAGTTGGGCCAGCTGCTTCAGCTAGTCGCTAGGGGGCACCGGATGTCCGGACTCAGCGTACTGAGACCGGAAAACCTTTTCCGTTGAGCTCCCCTCCTCGCCACAGTAGAATGCGGCGGCATCGGATACACTGTGAGGCAGATCTGCAAACGCCCCTGGAGAGCTCCGAATTCGGGTAAGTAATAGGTAATTTACATTAACATGCTTGCTTTGCATGAAAAATGCCTTACCCGCCGCTATCTTCTTCACCGCCTCAATCTCCTGGAGGGCCTTATGGGCCTCGGCCTTGGCGGCTTTGGCACTTTCGAGAGCCGAGGCAAGCACGGACTCTCGAGTCTTTGAGTCGCGCTCCAAACTCTCATGCTTTTCCATGAGAGCCTGGAGCTCTTGCCGCACTTCGGCCACCCGCGCCTCCTGCTTTTCCCGCTCTGCCCATTCCGCGGCCGCATTGCATTCGGCCGCGGACACAGCCTCTTTCAGGGTTGCCACCTCGTTCGTGGCCCCTGCAGTACCCACGTTATCCTTGTTATTTTTATTGCAACCTAAATCCTTTTCTGTAAGGTAACTATTCAAAGTGGTGTTACTCACCTTCTTTGTCCTCGAGCTGCTTCTTGGCACGGCCGAGCTCTTGCTCGGACCGCTCGAGGTCCTGCTTCAAAGCACCAACCTCCGCAGTCAGTGCGGCAGAGGTCAGCAGCGCAGCCTGCAAACCCATATTGACGTAATTTTTAGCAACCCTGCGTATATCTTTTTAGATCCTCAGTTCGGCTTTTCTTTCCGAACACCGAACTGAGCATCAGGGCTACTGTCTATGCGGTATTACATTACATAATTTTAAGTTCTTACCTCAAAGCCTGTTAGAAGGCTACTGCAGGCTTCGGTCAGCCCGCTCTTGGTGAGCTGAACCTTCTGAATCACCGCACTCATAATAGTGCGGTGTTCTTCCTCGATGGAAGCGCCTTTGAGCGCCTCCAACAAGTTGTCCGGCGCCTCCGGTTGGATGGGGGCCGCCGGCGTCATGGTCTTTCCCTTCTTGCGAAGGGGCCGCCTGCCAGACTCCGGAACCACTGCGGGTTCCGGCGTGGAGTCCGGCGCAAAGTCCGGGAGGCTGCCTTGCGGCGCCTCCGGAGCCTCCTCCTGATGGGTCCTTTCCTGGGATCCCACCTCGGTGTCCTCAGCATCGTGAGGGGTGGAGGCAGTTGGGATGGAATCCACATCCGACGGAGCCAACGACCCGCTCGATGAAGTGGGGAGATCATCATCGGCCGGACTGCAGGCAGTGTGCGGCATTAGAAGGACACTATGTGACACAAAAGAGAAATTATAAATCATTCAGGAATCCGGATACTTACAATCTTGCCGGAGGCCTGGCCCTTGAGGGCCACTCTTCGTCGCCAACGTTGGCGTTGGCGGAGCCGTCCGGGGGAATAGTTCTTCCCCTCTTGGACCCTTCGGCCTCCCCTGTTGGGGAGGACTTTCTCTTCCTCTCTCCCTCCTCTGGGAGAGAGTCCTCTTTCTCCTCCTCATCTTCGGGGAGGAGTCCGCCTCGGAGCCATCGGACGATGAGTCCGATAGCACCTGGCGCCGGGAACTTCTTCGAGTTCCCGTGGCCTTCTACTTGGCCTTCTTCTCCGGCACCACATAGAGTGCCGGGACCAGCAGCCCCGTTAAGCGGGCATCCGCTTGGTCTTCGGGAAGGGGAGCCGGACAGTCTACCTGTCCGGACGTCCTCTGCCAGTCCTGTCAAAGGCGTTGGGAGTTTTAAATCCCACATAGAGTCAAACTATGAAAGAAAAGAACTTTCCCATAGAGGATAACAAAGCTTACCACACCGGCCGGGCGCTTGGTGCTGAATCCGCGATCCTCGGTCGCGGACGCGGGGGCTTCTCCGCCCTTGAACAACATCCTCCAGACGGCTTCATACGTCGTGTCGAAGAGCCCGCTCAGAGTCCGGTGCTATGCCAGATCAAACTCCCACAGATTGAAGGCCCGTTGTTGGCAGGGGAGGATCCGGCGGATGAGCATGACCTGGATCACATTGACAAGCCTAAGCTTCATGTTCACCAGGGTCTGAAGACAGGACTGGAGGCCTGTCAGCTCCTCCGAACTGCCCCATAGCAAGCCCTTCTCTTTCCAAGAGGTGAGCTGCATAGGGATACCAGATCTAAACTCGGGGGCCGCCGCCAACTTAGGGTCGCGCGGCTCGGTGATGTAGAACCACCCCGATTGCCACCCCTTGACGGACTCCATGAAGGCCCCTTCGAGCCAGATGACGTTGGTCGTCTTGCCCAACATGGCGCCTCCGCACTCCGCTTGAGTGCCCTTCACCACCTTCGGCTTGACGTTGAAGGTCTTGAGCCACAAGCCGAAGTGGGGCTGGATGCAGAGGAAGGCCTCGCACACGACGATAAATGCCGAGATGTTGAGGATGAAGTTTGGCGCCAGGTCGTGGAAATCCAGGCCGTAATAGTACATGAGCCCCCGGACAAAGGGATGCAATGGGAAGCCCAGTCCGCGGAGGAAGTGGGGAAGGAAAACGACCCTCTCATGGGGCCTGGGGGTGGGGATGAGCTGCCCCTTGTCGGGCGGCCGGTGCGCGATGTCGCCGGAAAGGTATCCGGCGCTGCGCAGTTTTGCGAGGTGCTCCTCCGTAACGGTGGAGGCCAACCATTTGCCTCCCGCTCCGGACATGGTCGGAGAAGGTCGAGGCGAGATGCACGGACTTGGGCGCTAGAGCTCGAGAGTGCGCGGAGATGGATAAGCAAAGGAGGAAGAAGGCGTAGGTAAAAAGGGTGGATCCTTATCCCCTTATATATGGGCGGACGAAAACTATGCGTCCCCACCGGCCTGGTAAAACTCGCTTATCTCCCAAGCGCCACCATCAATGGCGCGATTGGGTTACCCAAGTCCGTATTGAAGAGAATCCCGGAATAAGGGGGACACGATCTCTGCTTCGACAAGACATGCCAAGGAAACCGCTTCGCTAAACACGCTGAGGTGGTATAATAAAAAAACGATTCAAGTAAAGGCTTGGTGGTGTGACGTCATGCCACGAAATACGTCAGCAGATTGAGCTTGTGTACATAATATTCTCTCTACGGTGGAATGTGCAAATTATTTAGCAGAGCCGGACACTATCCTGGTGTTCACAATCTTCTATGAACTATTCGGAGGAGGAACCCGCCTTGCAATGCCGAACAATATGCGCGCCGGACTCATCGTCATTGAAGCCTGGTTCAGGTGCTACTGAGGGAGTCCTGGACTAGGGGGTGTCCGAATAGCCGGACTATCATCGTCAGCCGGACTCCAAGACGATGAAGATACAAGATTGAAGACTCCGTCCCGTGTCCGGATGGGACTTTCCTTGGCATGGAAGGCAAGCTTGGCGATACGGATATGTAGATCTCCTACCATTGTAACCGACTCTGTGTAACCCTAGCCCTCTCCGATGTCTATATAAACCGGAGGGTTTTAGTCCGTAGGACGAACAACCATTACAACAATCATACCATAGGCTAGCTTCTAGGGTTTAGCCTCCTTGATCTCGTGGTAGATCCACTCTTGTACTACCCATATCATCAATATCAATCAAGCAGGAGTAGGGTTTTACCTCCATCGAGAGGGCCTGAACCTGGGTAAAAACATCGTGTCCCTTGTCTCCTGTTAACATCCGCTTAGACGCACAGTTCGGGACCCCCTACCCGAGATCCGCCGGTTTTGACACCGACAAGCCATCAAATCAGATAGACCCAACAGTAAGTTGGATGGATGAAGCAACCATCACTCTTCTTTGAATCAACTTCTACCTTCAACGCAGGCGCCAGTGAGAGGTCGCGTATGCCCTGCCTGGGCATGAATGCGGCATCGATTCTCTGGAGCGACGCTGACCGTTTTTGGCGGGAAGTGTCCATGGGCGAAGGAGGGGGTTTCGGTGGGCCAGGTCAGTCAGGAGCGCGCCTAGAAGCTGTCCGGACCGGAAGCTTGGAAACGAGAGGATGCACCGACTCTCGCGGCTAAATCGTACTACTACTCCGTCTCACAATGCAAGACATTTGTACAAGCTAGTTTAGCTTGCAGAAACGTCTTACATTATGGGACAAAGGGAGTAGTACACACCATCTCTCTGTAGGTCGATGTTTTGCTCTCTTTAACACACACACTGTTAAAAAAAACACACGCGCGTGCACACACACACGCACACACAGGTTCATAGGATAGGAATATTGTAGGATTGGGAAACCATAGGAAGTGAGATATATGGAGTACATACAAGAAGAGAAGAGGTACACACACATCCGTCGGGGGCACAGTCACTGCCTCGCACTATAGCCCAGCTGACCACAGCACGACGACCGGATTTGTGCCTTTCTCGTACAGGCGCCGGCGTCAAACACTATATCTTCGGCCACGGGATTTGACACACGTGGCAGCCGGATTTGGTGCATTCCGACCGCTTGAAACCGCGCCTTGCCATGGATTGTCCAGGTACCGGGTCGCACAACAATGGAATTGCCTCCACATCGCATGCAGGTACTAAATCCACATCTAGCCGCTCGGATCTATCCCATCGACTGTTCGCCGACAAAGACATGGCCGGCCACCGTCCGGGCTTGGCCCTGGCCCAGCGGCTAGTCAGTTCACCGTTGTCGCTCAAAAAGTGCGAAGGCTACCCGCGGTAGGTCGTGTGCCGCATTTTGACCACGTCGGAACATCCCGGATGGGTGTTCATCAAGTGCAAAAAAGATAACATGCATAGTACTTCTTTTGATTTGGCTGTGCACCCGTATTCGGCGCATGTACGAAAACTTATACTCAAACTTGTGTGTAGGATGGATGCAAGTTTTGGTTTTTGGAAGCAGAATACATTGTTCTATTGATAGCATGAAATTTGGTAGATGCTCGTGCTCTCCTTGCTAGAATAGCGGCTAGAGTTGATATTAGATGCGAAGCAATGTCTAGTTCTTTAGAATCAAAGAAGAAATAAGTGTGCAAGCTCAAGAAGCTACAGATTAACAATGAAGTCATAGAGAACATATTAATACAAATAGTCAGAGCAGTCATGGAAATTGGATATCTTTTAAAATGTTTAACTGTGGTTATTGTATTCTTTCGTCTTGCTCTCCTAGCAAAGAATTGGTGAATGTACTTCCATGTATCAAAATGTCATTGATGAAATAAAGAAATGTGCTGGAAAATAAATGTGTGCATACGGCCGGTGGCCGTATTAGTTATGCTGGTTCTGAATTTTTGCCACTAGTTAATTATGTTGGCAAACTTTGATAAAATATACTCCGTAAATAAATATAAAAGCATTCAGATCACACAAAAGAAGCCAATAATATTTATTTTTTGTTGGCATGTATTAGCATTTTACTACTCCCTCCTTTTCGGTTTATTGGGCTCATCTCATCTTCTTGGTTTTACCATATTATAAGTCTTATTTTCACTTATTTCCACCACATGTTCACATTCCAAGGTGCTTTAAATTGATGCATGCAAGGATTAAAAGGAACCATCCAATGCATGTAACCATTCCTATTCATTTAGTGGTCACCATGCATATATTGTTATTAAAGCAGATTAAAGATTGAGTAATTTCATAAACTACGAGATACATTTCTCCACTCATCATCTTCCTTGGTTGATGAGATTTCAAATTTAAGCCCTATAAACTGGAAAGGAGGGAGTAGTTAAATTTTTTGCTCAAACTTTGACAAAAAATATATGATGTGGCGTAAAAACCTGGACGGAGGTAGTAGTACAAGATACGGTGGCACATTGACTTAGGCCGAATACAAGTGCCCAAAATTATTGGAAGAGAGCAAAGCGTACAAACAAAATAATTAAATTTGAATTTCTTGAAAACATTTAAAATTGAAGGATGGTGCAGCCCACCTTTCCAATATTTTGACCATGTGTGGTTCAGTTGTTGTTCAATTCGAAGGGTCGTGTACCACACGTGAACGATAGTAAGTTTTACTGGAAGGCATGGAGCGCTAATTGCGAATTGACTCCTTCGAGAGTTCAATTTTCTTCGCATATTAGCACTGCCCTAGTATTTTTCTTCACTAGTATGTTAAACAAAGAGTTTCGTTTCATGCACAATTTAAAACTGTTTTTATGGAGGGAAAAAGAAAAACCACTCCAACTACACACACATATAGGGTGGGACTATTCTGCAACCCCCTCTAGAGTTCCTAGATAAGCTTATTCGGAAACCACCACCACTCCTAACTATTTCTTTTCCCGAATGGAGCGTGTGAGGGAGCGAGGGAGCGAGGGTCCGGGTAACTACCCTGCCGACGCGCCACCGCCCTGATCACACCGGCCCACAATCGTCCGACCCTGCCACACGCCTGTGTCCAGGGGCCATGGGTGCATGGGATCCGCATGACCACCCTGCTCCACTGACCGCGTCACCGAGCGCTGGCGCACAATCACCCTTTTTCCCCTAACGTGCTGCTGTGAGCCTTCCCTCCTTTTCCGGCACCACCCCGCGGCCACCCTGCCTTCTCGACCACACCACCGCGCACCTCCTCCTGATCCAGCGCCACCTACATGACCGACCACCATCTTGGCCGACCCAGCCATCATAGCGCCCCACGCGACTGGTCCGCTGCCATGGATCGTCCCTCCGACCTCCAGCTCCACCAGAATCCCCATTGTCGGGGTGGTCTCCACTGCAGGCCCGTAGATCCTACCTGTGTTCCTGTCCCATGGTGCTTCTCTCTCCCCTCCATGGTCATGGCTGTTGAGCCATCCAAATCGGGAGGAGTGGCTCCTCTCCAGCGGTTAACTCGGTTAGTAACCACGTTCATCATCCTGTCGCTCCCCTGCTCTCCATTTTGTATTTTAGCAGTTAGCAGTTAACTACAGGGAACGTGGGATCATAGTGTTTGATCCCAGCAGTTAGCAGTTAACGCATGGTGACCCCTCAATCCAGCAGTGTGTTGTTCTTCAGTTAGCTACGTGCATATTTTGTCAGTTAGTGATTTTAATTTTTTTTCTTAATTACTACAGCAATGCCATGACGACCTGTCAGCCTACATCAACACCCGGGAGCGGTCTACCACCACGCGCACCTACTACCTTTCTAACAACTGCTTTTTTTGTTAATTGTTCTAGCTCATTGCTGCTACTAATTAACTCATGTTGACTTATGTTAAGTTCCAGCGCCGCTGCCGCCTGGGATGTGCAGTTTTCATTCAACAGTTAAGTTCAAGCGATGACTGAAGTTTGTTCTATTAAAAGATAGCGTTGAAGCAAAAAAACAAGGAATAGTGTAGTTCCCCATGTAAAAAAGAAAGGAAAAACTACATAAAAGGAGTTCATTTTCTAAAAATGTGTTTGGCTCTTTCTAGGTTTACTTTTTTGGCTTTTAGTAGTTAAGTATTTAAGTGCTGGGGCGGCCCCGGTGGTCCCTCCGACATTGGGTGGTCGACGGCAGCGGACGCAGCCGAGGGGTCCAGGAGCTGTAGGGTGGGTGGGTGGCTCTTTTGGTCGGCGGCGGTGGGTGGGAGGGATGGAGCACGGCAGCTGCAGAAGCGAGTAGCAACTTCAAGCGGCAGGACCGTGCAGGCTCCGTGCAACATATGAGTGCACGCGACAGGCGAGATAAAGCCCACTGGCAGCAGGCCAACTAGCTGGCCTGGCACGAGATAAATGGGCCTCATGCAGATCGGCCTGGTTATCATCAGTTGATGGCCCTATGCCCTAATCTGGGTTAGGGACCTGTCCAGCCTGTGGAAATGATTCTCGCCGGCGAACGATAGGAGAGGCCCAACATCAGGGATCAGCGAGTTTGGGACGAAAGCTTTGGGTGGTGTCTGCATTCAATAGAAGGCAGCAGAGGTAGCGCGCGGGAACAGAATTCCCTTGAGAGAGTTTTAGGCCAAATCTTGAAGAGGATGGATCTGCAGGTGTGGTGTTCGATCTTTCCCACAATGAGGTCAAAGCATAGGAAGTGACTGTGGTCTGTGCTGTCTGGACCGACCACAACAATGCCAGAGGCCGAGCAATTGTTGCTTAGCTTGACAGAGAATGTGAAGCTTAGGGTGTCTGCATTGAAGGTGGCCTCCACATGTGGCCGCCTGACCTCGGTGGCAAGGAGGACGGGCTTGAGACAAAGCTGGTCCCCGTCCTCGTGTTCCACCACCTGAATGATGGGAATGGTGAACGTGTCAATCCTCCGGATCCTAGGTTTAGTCGAAAGCTTGATCATGGCGATGATATCACCAAACATGGCAAAGTGAGCATACTGTGGCAGAGGCTACTGAAGCGGCGGATCTGGCCCCACGCGCCTCCGCCGCCTCTCTCCAACGGAGCCCGCGTATCCAGCAGCTATATGACGGGATCCGCATCAACCCCATCGAGCGCGCCTCCAAGCGCAAGGCTTCCGTCAGCCCGGCTGCCGGGGAAGGTGTCGGCGTCCTGGACTTGGGGGTATCCAGTCCTGCCTGCCTGCGGCCCACCACATGGCTCCATCGACAGCCTGGTACGGCCCAGCTTCAACACCAACATAGCAATAACCTCGCGAGGGGCCGAGCCTCGCGAGGCGGACGACACCAAGACCCCCGAAGGAGTTGGCCTCCTCGGGAGGGCTCCTGAGGGGTGGAGAGTTCTATGCAGCTACGTCATGAGGCTCAGCTGACGTGAGCCATGACGACCAAGGCCAGGCGGGCGCCAGGAGGGTGCAGAGCGTAGGTTTCCTCTTCGGTGCAAGGGAGGCAAGCCACGGGCGCAGAGTCCCAAGGAATCAGCCAAAGGTTTCCATTCAGGTGCAACAAGACCAAGACCGCCAGGACGGCAGGACGGAGGTCATCGCCGAGCCCACGCAGTGTCACGACCAGAGGCTTTTCGCAGGCGCTGACTACTTTTGTCAGGATAGACTGTCTACTTGTCCCCTTTCAAATCCCGCCATTGTGGAATCCTTTCCCGCTCATATTTAGGAGGAGGACCAAGGCACTATATATAGGACTTAGCCACCACCATAGAGAGGGACCAAAAAACCAGAGCAAGTAGAGCACCACACCAGCTCAAGAACACCTTGTACTAGTTCATCCATAGCCCCTCGAGGCAATCCACCACATCACACTGGAGTACGGCATTACACGACAACGGTGGCACGAACCAGTATAAATCTCTGTGTCTTTGTGTCTCTGTGAGCTCTCCGCGCTAGGCTAGGGAGGATCGCGAGTAGGTAGGCTGGGTAGGTTGAGATCTCCGCACGCACCCCAGTGTTCAAACCTCTCACGGGTTGCCAGATCCCGAAATCCGACATTTGGCGTGCCAGGTAGGGGTGCGTCGGATCCCCTCTTCCGTCGACCAGTCCTCCTCCGCTCCACCGACGCCATGGACGACGCCTCGAGAGCCCACGTCGAGCACTGGGTCGTCCAGACCTCCTCGGCAACACCCACCGGCGAAGAAGACCTCCACTCTGCCCTACTCGCGGCCCGTGTTCAGCCGGGGGTGACCGGACGCGGGGGGCGCACGGCGCAGCCTTCTCCTCTGGCGCCGCGCCGCGGCCGCGCAGCTGCGCGATCTGTGAACTACGCCGTAGCAACTGCTCCACACTCGCGCAGGGAACAAGCGAACATGCGGGCGGCGGTCATCGTGGCCCGTGAACTCCTGTGGTGCAGGCTGCTTGAGAGCGGCCGTGATGCGTTGCTGGAACGTGTCGCTGAGCTGCTGGATGCGGCGTGCAGGGGGGAGGCGCCGTTCTGCACCATTCCCATGCTGCAGGCGATGGTGGGGGCGCGCGCTCACCCCCGACACAACCGCGCGCCCTCTTCCAGGGGCCATGGAGAGGCTCTCGACACCGACTAGCCTCGTGGAGCAGACCGCGCCACCCCAAATATGCCCCCTCGGTGCGGGGCTGCTTCAGACGACACCGCCAGGGGCCGCGTTGGAGTGCCGGCCCCTGGCCAACAGGACCAAAGGATGGCAAAAGGGAGCGGGAGCACTAGGCGGCCAGGTAGCACCCCTGGTGCAAACTACCGGGAAGCCTATGTTCCCGTCGCGATGGATCCAAGGCATGCGCTAGGAGAGGGCCCCAGCCGATCACCCACGCCAGGCTGCGCGCTGGACATACATGAGGCCGAGCTCTCCTTCGAACCACCACCAAGCCCTGGCGACGTCCCAAAAAGCGACAACCTCTGGATACAGTTAACGCCAAAGGGGAACGCTTACACTCATCATGGATCGCGGGTAAACCAAGACGCGGCGACCACCAGGACCCTCTATCGTGGTTCTATGTCTGACAGTAGTGTAGGGGGTAGGAATGGAGAGGCAAGATCCTAGCTATGGAGTAGTTGTATACGCAAGAGGTTTACGAGTTCAGGCCCTTCTCGGAGGAAGTAACAGCCCTACGTCTCGGAGCCCGGAGGCGGTCGACTGTATTATGTGTGTATGAGTTACAAGGGTGCGAACCCTTTACACTGAGGAGGGGGTGGATTATATAGAGTTCGCTAGACCCCTCTGGCCCTCAGTTATGTAGGGTTTAAGGTACATTATGAACGGGCGTTACTGATAACGCCACAAGTAAAGTGCTATGATGACCATAAAAGCTACTTAATGACGGACCGTTTGTGTGCAGAGTGACTTTAGATCTCCTGGCTGTCGAGTGATTGGCTTGATGGTCGAGTGTCTTCGAGTCCGTCGAGTGGAACACTTCTGAGTCGATTGAAAGGTGGTTTCTTCTAGAGATGTCCTTGGGGAAGGTAGTTTGGACAGGTCCATGACCCTACCCTAGGTACATAGCTTCATCATTAGCCCCCGAATGGATCGAGGTTTGAGTGGGGAAGGAGTTGAGAACTCTTCCGACCCATTTTTCGTGCTATGAGTATATCTTGTTCTGGATCCACGAACCTAAGTAACAACACCAACTTCTTTTTCAGCCGCCTTGGTCCATTCTTGATTTCAGTCGAGTGTGTTTCTTTACTGGAAAAGCTCCGAGTGACGGTGTGGTGGGGATCTCCCGTCTGACGAGTTGTTCTGCTGCTCACGGATTTCGCGGGATTCGAATTTTGGGAAGCACGCAGGGCGGAGGAAGCCGCAGTAATCGGATGGGATAGGGTGGAGACGCCTTGATCTCGGGCCACCTTTTTCGCCATGTATCGCGCGCGCGACTGTTGCGGGATTTGACAGGATCGTCTGGGCCTATAGGTCAGTCACTCGGAAGCAACTACATATAAGCCGCTGGCCCAGGGCTTTTGAACAGTGCGCCTTCATTTTTCCCCTTTCTTCTCGAATTCCTCCGCCACCTCTGCTCTCGTCCCGGTGCCGTCGGTCTGTTCGATCTTCGTCCGCGGTGATGATTAAGGAGAGGACGGCGGCCCTGGAGCGCGCGAAGAAGGCGAAGGCGCAGGCGAAGGCGAGGAAGTCCGGTCAGGGCGGATCTTCCTCGAGGTCTGCCTTGCCACCGGGCTTGATCCAGGGCGACTGGATGCCTTCGGCGATTCATCAGGAAGACATTGATGACCTGGCCGAGGGGGTATTCATTCCTCACAAATCTGCGGGCCTTCCGGGGAACGAGATCGAGCCGCAGCCTCTCGAGGGTGAGTGTGTCCTTATCACCACTCACGTCGACCGCGGATTCTCCCTGCCCCCTCATCCTTTTTTCTGGAGTTTCTTGAACTTTTTTGGAGCGCAACTCCATCACTTTACTCCAAATTCCATCGTGTATCTTGCTACCTTCGTGTCTTTCTGCGAGAATTTCTTGGGTTGCCGTCCTCATTGGGGCCTCTTCAAGCACATTTTCACTTGTCGTTCTCAGTCGGTTAAGAAAGCCAAGTCGAGTGACGATAGGACGCAAGTGATTCAGATGTGCGGGGGTCTTGGGATCCAGATGAGAAGCAAAAGTTCTTTTCCAGCTATGGTTCTTCCTGATTCAGTTCGCAGGTGGCAGTCGACCTGGTTCTACTGCAGAGACCAGCCGACTCCAGGATAGGCGACGGGTCTTCCCCTTTTCTCCCTGAACCGAGCAGAAAAACCTTCTTCTGTGAAAGTGACACCGGAAGAGAAGGCACAAGTCAAAGTGTTGGTTGGTCGAGTGGTTCAGCTTGTCCGCGATGGGGTGACTGGTATGTATTTGCTAGAGGTCTTCCTCCGAAGACGTATCCAACCACTCCAAGCTTGTGACCATCCGATGTGGATGTATTCGGGTCTCGATGCCACCACTCGGATTCACCCGGAGGAGGTCGACGAGGCTACGTTGGAGGGGTGGTTGTCAAGTATCACAGGGAACAAAGACAACCCCCGAGGAGCCAGGAGGATTCCTCCACTCGACCAATCATACGAAGTAGATCATGTCCACTTGTGCATCTCTGACTGCAACCTTGCTTTCTTCATTCTGCTTGTTTAAAATCAATCGACTGACTTTTGTCTTGTTTGTTCTCTTCCAGGCCATTACTGAGATGTACTCGATGCCCAACGGGGCACAAGAACATACCGAGGAGGAGGAGGCGAGCGGAGGCAAAAGTGAGGAGGAGTGGCAATCTGATGGTGAGGGGGAAGAGGATGATGACGGCTCCTGTGGAGAGGAGGAGGAGGAAGTCGATCCTCCTCGCACGGAAAGGCGGTCAAAGCTCACCCACGACCCCGTGAGCGACCGTGGCAAAGCGGCTGCGCCTGTTGGGCAGTCGTCAAAACGCCCTAGGACGGCTTCTCCGGCGCTGACTGAAAAAGCGCCGAAGCATCCACGGGCGGCGCCATCAAGGTCACCGAAGGCTTTGCCCAAGATGAGAATGACCATTCCCACCATCTCCGGGTAACAACAGAGCTTGTGTTTTCTCGTTTGGCATGGACAGACTCTTGGTCGACTCATTGACTAACCGACTGGTTTCTGAAATCTGCAGTGCTGCTACCTCCGAGACCTCCGCCAGGAATGAAGAGCAGGAAATGGAAGACGCTGTCACCTCCAACCTTGGTACGATCTCTGTAGTCTCACTTTTGATCGATTGGATTTTCATTTTTAACTTTGGATTTTTCCTGTAGCTCCACCTCATGTCAGTGATCTCCCTGATGATGACGACGAGGCGCTAGTGAGGCCGAGGAGGAATAGAAAGGCGCTGGCTAGCTAGACTACTCAGACTGCATCAGTGCCTGAGACATTGATTCAGGAGGGTGGCAATATCACTCGGACTTCCGTGTCCTTCGATGTGCCGCTGACGAGTGCTCGGCCTTTGTCATTGACTGTTGACCCGCCCTCCCTTTTCGCCACACACCACGTCCCAGAGGACCAAGTGGGTGCTGCTAAGGAGGCTATACGCCAGGCGGGGATCATCATGGAGCAGGTGAAGGCAGTCCGGGAAGCCAGCCAAGCGGCCTATGATGCTAGCATAGCCCTTCAGAGCAACATCCAGGTTAGTTGGTCACCGCTTGTTCTGGTAGGATATGCTATCTGAAGACTCTCTTTCCGAAGATCTTTGTATCTGTACACCCACTGGGTGTGTCGATTGAATTTTTGGATTGGTGGGGGCACGCTGAGTGCACCCACTGGGTGTAGTCCCCGAGACTATGGTGGACTGCTGGCAGTCGACTGTAGTCTTTGTATTTTGAGTTTCTTCACTCTAACTTCTTCACTCGGTCTGGTCGGACCATGTCGAATGGAATCTTGGAACCAGTGGGGGCACACTGAGTGCACCCACTGGGTGTGGTCCACGAGACCATGGTCGACTGCTGGCAGTCGACTAAGGTCTGAAGAACCTGTGTTTTTTTTGTAGATCATGAGACCGTGGCTGACTGCTGGTAGTTAGCTATGGTTTAGGATCATAACCTCTTTGTCCTTTTCGGTCGACTGAACAGACCAAGTCGGTAGAACCAGTGGGGGCACGCTGAGTGCACCCACTGGGTGTAGTCCCCGAGACTACAGCTGAATATTTTGATTCGGCTATAGTCTTAGAAATGTTACGATTTTTCTCTTAGTCACTCGGAAGCAACCTATCTTTGATGTCTGTCGACTGACCCTTCGCAGAAATCTTGTGAGCTTGTGGCCCGCTATACTGAATTGGAAAACAAACAGATCCAGCTCAACCTTGACTTGAAGCTTGCTCAGGAGAACTTTCAGAAGGCGAAAGACGAAGCAAAAGGTATGGCTGGTGAGAACTTGACGACTGTCTTTATCTTTCTACCCATCCCCGATTCTGATCTCATTGTCATTTTGCAGATAAAGTGAAGGAGGCTCTGAAGAAGAAGGACCATGACCTTGCCGAGGCGCAGAAGGCGGCTTTGGACAAAACGAATCTTGCAGAAGAAAAACTGGCTTCAGTCAGTAAACTTGAAGAGGAGAACGCCAATCTGATAGCTGCTCTCGATGCGGCCAACAAGGAGGTCAGCCATCTGAAGAATGATAAGATAGCTCTGAATGACAAGGCTAGTGAACTGGTGGTGAAGAAGAACGATCTGGAGGCTTATCTGGGAGGGCTCGCCAAGAAGTTATTCATCATGCTTGAGGGTAATCTCTCCTACCCGACTGACTTGTTATCATTGACTCATCGTAGAACTGCTGGTTTATCTTTGAATTGTGTTTACAGAATTCTGCCAAAATTTCGAGGAGGAGACCAGTCGAGTGGAGACAAGCTTGGACCCCATTAACTCTTTTGTGAAGGATGAAGCTGCTATGAACTTGCTCCGACTGGAGTCTCGTGTTGCTGGTCTGGTTGACTACCTTGCCTGACTGAAGGTTGCGGCGTCGTGAATCGACACGACACTCTGGCCAGGAGCGATGCTTGAAAATGACCTCGAGTCTCTAATGGCTCGACTGAATGAAGTTCCAGGTCGAGTGCAAGAATGGAAGAAGTCTTCTGCCAGGTGCGGCGCTGACGTCGCTCTGTCCCTGGTCCGTCTTCACTTCAAGGATGCGCGAGAGGAAAAGCTGGCGTCCATCAAAGTTGCCAATACCAAGAAGCATGACTTCCAATATTTCATGGAGACCTTCATTGCTGCTGCCACTCGGATCGCTGAGGGAATTGACTTGGACCAGTACGTTGCGTCCTCCAGTCCTCCACTGGAGGAGTAGGAAAAACTTCTATGCTTCGCCTTAAATTTGCCTCGGAATGCCGAGTGGTTTTGTAACCGATAAACTTTTACAGGCTTGACGCCTGAGCACTGTTGAATCCGTAGGATGTTATCTGAACTTGGCTTATCGTTGAATATGCTCGCATTTGCCTTCGAGCGAACTTTGTTTTTCACTCAGAATATGCTTTAGTGCTTGAGACGCAGCCCTGAGGTGGAAAATCCAGTCGACCTGCACTTCATCATTCTTGCAGGTAGGGATGGAGCACAGATTGCAGTCGACCTGCGTCCTTGGGGATCAGGACAGAGTGCATGTTGTACTTGTGGCGTAGCTCTGAAGGAGAAGGTAGCAGTCGACCTGCACCTCATCGTCCTTACAGATCGGAGTGAAGCGCACGTTGTATTTGTGGCGCAGCTCCGAAGGAGAAGGTAACAGTCGAACTGCACCTCGTCGTCCTTGTGGATCAGAATGGAGCGCACGTTGTATTTGTGGCGCAGCTCTGAAGGAGAAGGTAGCAGTCGACCTGCAGCTCGTCGTCCTTGCGGATCGGAATGGAGCGGACGCTGTATTTGTGGCGCAGCTCCGAAGGAGAAGGTAGCAGTCGACCTGCACCTTGTCGTCCTTGCGGATTGGAATGGAGCGCATGTTGTATTTGTGGCGCAGCTCCGAAGGAAAAGGTAGCAGTCTACCTGCACCTCGTCGTCCTTGCGGATCGGAATGAAGTGCATGTTGTATTTGTGGCGCAGCTCCGAAGGAGAAGGTAGCAGTCGACCTGCACCTTGTCGTCCTTGTGGATCGGAATGGATTTCATACTTAGGCAAGAATTTGAACTGCAGCTAAGCCCCCAGGTGGGAGGGTTGCTCTCCACTTAGTAGGATTTTCAAATACTTAGGCGAGTACTGGACTGCAGCTAAGCCCCCCGAGTGGGAGGGTTGCTCTCCACTCGGTAGGATTTTTAAATATTTAGGCGAGTACTGGACTGCGGCTAAGCCCCCGAGTGGGAGGGTTGCTCTCCACTCGGTAGGATTTCTCAGACTTAGGCGAGCACTGGACTGCAGCTAAGCCCCCGAGTGAGAGGCTTGCTCGTCACTAGGATTTCTTAGACTTAGGCGAGTACTGGACTGCAGCTAAGCCCCCGAGTGGGAGGGTTCCTCTCCACTCGGCAGGATTTTCAAATACTTAGGCGAGTACTGGACTGCAGCTAAGCCCCCGAGTGGGAGGATTGCTCTCCACTCGATAGGATTTTTAAATACTTAGGCGAGTACTGGACTGCAGCTAAGCCCCCGAGTGAGCGGCTTGCTCGTCACTCGGTAGGATTTCTCAGACTTAGGCGAGTACTGGACTGCAGCTAAGCCCCCGAGTGGGAGGGTTGCTCTCCACTCGGTAGGATTTTCAGATACTTAGGGGAGTACCGGACTGCAGCTAAGCCCCCGTGTGAGAGGGTTGCTCTCCACTCGGTAGGATTTTTAAATACTTAGGCGAGTACTGGATTGCAGCTAACCCCCGGGTGGGAGGATTGCTCTCCACTTGGTAGGATTTTTAAATACTTAGGCGAGTACTGGACTGCAGCTAAGCCCCCGAGTGAGAGGCTTGCTCGTCACTCGGTTGGATTAGTAAACGAAGCTTGTTTCTTTCACCGTTTGAGTTTCGTTGCTTCGTCTGGTTTGATTCTAAAGTTGAACTTTCTGGGTATATCTCTTATTTGAGTTTTACCTATGCATTAGAAGAGTGCTTATTGTATGCTTGTTTGTTTGCGATAGAGTACCCGGAGTGCACCGCATGCTACTACGAGTTTCTAGGTTACACGGATCATCAGCAAGGCAAGTAACACTTTGATCATACCTCTTTACTACCCAGTTTTATTGCATTAGATCAATCCTCAAACAATTGCATGGTTAGGATCTGATTAATATATGGGTTTTGGGAAGTAGATGAGGTAGTACCTATTATCCTGTTTATTATCAAACCTTTGGGAGTTACTTCTACGTTTGCTTATACTGCTAGGGTATGCTAGTAGACGTGGATTGGGTGAGTTTATCCATGATAGATGTGAGATTTGTTATTTAATGGTTAACTTAAGGTGGCAACTTTAATACACATCTGGGTGGATTGAGGCACCTTGGGAACCCAGTGTTGCCTGTATTTTTGGAAATCCCGGGGTACCGTGTGATTCTCCTATGGACCGCCACCCAGGCTCAAAGGGTTCATGAGATTATTCATGCTAGAAACTTCCGTGTGCAGCCGCAAGCTACTATGAGCTCTAGCATAGTTGATAAAGTCGTGTGAACTCTTACAATGGTAGACTAGTAGATGTAGGGGAAAGTAGGTGTAACTGTCTACCATCGTAAGGTGCAAACGCTTCTGAAAGACTATGTCTCGGCCATCCATTTGTCAAACACCATGTAGTGCGAGAACTCCAACGAAGGAGATCGAGTCTTGCTGGGAAAAGTGTGCAAACCTCTACAGAGTGTATAAACTAATCATGGTTAGCCATGTCCCCGATTATGGACGTTTTGAGTATCTAGTACTTGGATTATCATGTGAATCTCATCATGTTACTTAATTTAATTTTGTTTGGGTTTAATGATGATCCTTAATTGGGATTGAGTTGGGTGAACCTTCTCAATGTTTAACAACCACCATGATATTTAAATAAAATTTATTCCTTTGAAGTAGGGAAAAATTGGCTTTATGCAAAACTGTAACCATAGAGCTTTCCACCAGTCATATATGCATGTAGCGATAGCATTATTCTGTTCATTACTCTCTATGTGTTACATTGCCAGCATATTCCATGTGTTGACCCGTTTTCGGGCCGCAACGTTCATGTTGCAGACTTTTTAGACGACGAGTAAGGTGCCTTAGGTCGTGATCTTTTACTCAGTGATGCCGTTGGAGTTGATGGACTCACTTTATCTTCCAAGCCTTCCGTTGTTATCATTATTAGATGGCCTTAAGCCATATTTATTGTAACCAGTTCTCTTTTGAGACATTCGATGTAATAAGTGTGTGATTGCTGCTCTGTTATAAATCCTTCAAGTACTGTGCGTGTCAGCATTACCGATCCAGGGATGACACTGATGCACAGAGATCGGACTGTTTGAGGTCTGGTCGCTACACGCGACTTCGTAGGGGGCCGATTTGGATCCATATGTTTAATGCTATGGTTAGATTTTATCTTAATACTTTTCTTATAGTTGCGGATGCTTGCGAGCGGGTTAATCATAAGTGGGAGACTTGTTCAAGTAAGAACAACACCCAAGCACCGGTCCACCCACATGTAAAATTATCAAAGTAGCGAACGCGAATCAAATCAACATGATGAAAGTGACTAGATGAAATTGTCGTGTGCTCTCAAGAATGCTTTTCTTATTATAAGAGACCGTTTTGGCCTGTCCTTTGCTAGAAAAAGGATTGGGCTACCTTGCTACACTTTACTTACTTTTATCGTTACTTTTCTGTTACTAATTATCTTGCAATCAAACTACCTATTATCGATATTTTAGTGCTTGCAGAAAATACCTTGCTGAAAACCACTTGTCATTTCCTTCTGCTCCTCGTTGGGTTTGACACTCTTACTTATCAAAAGGACTAAGATTGATCCCCTATACTTGTGGGTGATCAGTGCCATGCTTCAGTTAAGTAATAAATTGGCAGATTTGTCTGTGTACTAAAATAGGGGTCCTTTAGTACCCTAGACTTGGGCACATGCAGTTGCAACCCTCCAGACGGTAAGGGCTTGCTGGAGGATAGCTCAACCCAAGTCTCAACACTTGGGCACCAAGACCATGAAGAAGACCTCTAGGAAGGTTATCAAGAAGTACTGATTTAGTACTAAATATTAGGACTTCAGTTTCCGGCAAGCCTTGCGCCGGCAAGCTCTCCCTCTCACCCTTCGACCACTCCACCTCATGAACCAGTTGATGACCTTTCAACATTAGGTGTCGAGCGGGCAAGTGGCGTGAGGGGAGTCAATAGGGCGCGTCGCCAACACATTGAATGTAGATCTACTTTATTGACACTCGTCTGGTAGACGTGTCAAGAATATAGGCTCATCCACATCGATGGTACAGAAGGAGAGATGCTTTTGCCAAAGGATGGCCACCAGCTCATGGTGCATTAAATGCAGGATTATGTTGGATAGCATTGAGGCTACTATTCACATACATTTAATGACCATGTTGCCACTTTGGTGACCCCTCTTGATCTATAAAAGGAGGCCCATGGCTACCTTGGCATGGGTCGATACCTTGCACAAGCTTACACATTAGTTGCACCTTGCTCACATTTTTCTGGCAAGCTGTACTTGCAACTTGAGCCCCAAGTCAAACCACCCAAACACAGGAGTAGGGTTTTATGCCTCCATGGTGGCCCCAACCTGAGAAATCCTCGCGCGTGTACTATTAGATTTGCTCTTTGTGCTCGTCGATAGCCCTAGCCGAACTGCAAAGGGATCCTCGCCGGTCTCATAGATCGTCGTACTTTGACATCTTTGGCACGCAAGGCAGGAGGACCGCTTGGGCGGATCCACTCCAGCAGTCTTCATGCAAGATTGTCCATCTTCTTCATACATGGCACTAAAGAAGAAGAGTGTGGCGGTGGGCGCACCGTCGGGCTCCAAGCTGCTGGTCAAGACGCCCCCGGTGGGCGGGATCCGCGGCGAGCGCTCTCCACACCCTTGGGGCGGAAAGAGTCGTACTCACTCCACCAAAAGCCATGACCCAAGCGTTGCTACATATAGAGGCAGTACAGCGGTCCACAAGGTCGTTGAAACTATGTCCAAGGACGACGCCGCGGGGTCCAAGAATGATGGAGCTACGAGACGCGCGCCGAGACCATCGCAAGATGGACACGAGATGCCTCCCAATGATGAGGTCGAGCCTGGCCAATGGCCAGCAAAGGAGCATGTGCACTATTCGCATGATACACATGGCCCGCCGCCGCGTCAAGCCATTGGCGAGCATTGATCGCAGGAGCAAGACAGGGATGGAGCTCCTTCTGACTCGCACAGAAGTCAAGCCACATCTCAGTCTTTGCGCCCAGTCATGCCCATGATGCCGACAGAGGTGCTGGCATAGGATGAGCTGCTATTGAAATTTCCTCCGGCCCCAGAGAACATGGATGAGTGGCATGCCACCACCCAGAGCCTCGTTTGTTTTGCCAAAAATGACGGGCCGTGTCCGATGGGGCCCTATCACGGTGAGCCAATGGTGCTAGTGTAGGGGCTGATACGTCTCCAACGTATCTATAATTTTTGATTGTTCCATGCTATTATATTATCTGTTTTGGATGTTTTATATTCATTAATATGCTATTTTATATTATTTTTGGCACTAACCTATTAACCTAGAGCTCAGTGCCAGTTTTTGTTTTTCCTTCTTTTGGACTTCTACAGAAAAGGAATATCAAATGGAGTCCAAATGGAATAAAATTTTTTGATGATTTTTCTTAGCCAGAAGACACCTACGTGACTTGGAGAGAGGGCCAGAAGAGCCCCTAGGAGGCCACAATCCTCTAGGGAGCGCTCCAGAGGGGTCCTGAGGGCTTGTGGGCCCCTCGGGGGTCCTCCAACCCTAAAACCACTTCTATATATTCTCAAATATTCCCCAAACATCACAAGTGTCCATCAAAATACTTTTTCGCCACCTCAAGCCTCTGGGCCCATGAGATCCCATCTTGGGGCCTTTTCTGGCACTCTGCTGGAGGGGGATTTGATCATGGAGGGCCTCTACATCAACCTTGTTGCCCTTCCGATGAAGCGTGACTAGTTTACCACACACCTACAGGTCAACAGCTAGTAGCTAGATGGATTCTTCTCTCTCTTTGATATTATATACAATGTTCTCCTCGATGTTCTTGGAGTTCTAACCGATGTAATATTCTTTTGCGGTGCATTTGTTGAGATCTGATGAATTGTGGATTTATGATCAGCTTATCTATGAATATTATTTCACTCTTCTCTGAACTCTTTTATGCATGATTAAGATATCTTTGTATTTCTATTCATACTATCGTTTTGGTATGGCCTACAAGATTGGTTTTTCTTGCAATGGGAGAGGTGCTTAGTTTTGGGTTCAATCTTGCGGTGTCCTCACCTAGTGACATAATAGGGGTAGCAAGGCACATATTGTATTGTTGCCATCAAGGATTAAAATATGAGGTTTACATCATATTGCTTGAGTTTATCCCTCTACATCATGTCATGTTACTTAAGGCATTACTCCGTTCTTATGAACGTAATACTCTAGATGCATCCTAGATAGCGGTCGACGTGTGGAGTAATAGTAGTAGATGCAGGTGTCGGTGTCAAAACCGGCGGATCTCGGGTAGGGGGTCCCGATCTGTGCATCTAAAGCTGATGGTAACAGGAGGCAAGGGACATGATGTTTTACCCAGGTTCGGGCCCTCTCAGTGGAGGTAAAACCCTACTTCCTGCTTGATTGATATTGATGATATGAGTAGTACAAGAGTTGATCTACCACGAGATCGTAGAGGCTAAACCCTAGAAGCTAGCCTATGATGATTATGATTCTGTCTCTAAGGACTAAACTCTCTGGTTTATATAGATACCGGAGAGGGCTAGGGTTTACATGGAGTCGGTTACAAAGAAGGAAATATAATATCCGGATCGCCAAGCTTGTCTTCTACAAAAAGGAGAGTCCCATCCGGACACGGGACGGAGTCTTGAGTCTTGTATCTTCACGCTCCAATAGTCCGGCCAAAGTATATAGTCTGGCTGTCCGGATACACCCTAATCCAGGACTCCCTCAGTAGCCCTTGAACCAGGCTTCAATGACGATGAGTCCGGCGCGCACTTTGTCTTCGGCATTGCAAGGCGGGTTCCATCTCTGAATACTCCAAAGTACCTGTTGTAACGAACAGTGTCCGGTTTCCTATCGATGTTGTACTCCTCGGCTTCTGTACTTCAGTAATGACCATCTCCACGTGTCGAGTGAATACGAGGAGCCGGGGCATTTTTGCATTCGCCACCCCGGTCCTGCAAGCGAACCATCTATTTGAAGGGACGGGGATTCTCAGATCCAAGCTTCACTTTCTTCCCTTGAGTGAGCATCCAACAGAGCGTGCCCAGAAAAAATTATTCCAGCATGGCCGGTCGTCGCAGCTCTCCCTCTCGTTCCCATAGCTCCAGGACAGGTGATTGGGAAGAATGTTCTGTTCCTCAAAACCGCTTAATAGAGCTGCAGACCCAAGGGTTTCTTCCACCGACGTTCATGGTCCCCGTCTGAGCCGGACTAGCCACCTATAATGGCGGGGAACAAGCAGAGAGATCTCCTAATCCATCCCCGGGGAGCGAATTTGCCTCATCCCGCATCTGCTAAGAGGTGTCGGGTTTCCAATCCACCCATTCCTTCGCGGGCTCCTGGAGTTCTACGGCCTCCAGTTGCACAATTTCACCCATGCCTCCGTACTGCACATAGCAGGATACAATGCCCTTTGTGAATTATTTCTGGGCTGCAAGGCTCACTTTGGGCTATGGAAGAAGTTGTTCTGCCTCGTCCCTCGCAACCAGGGGGAATCCATATGTCAAGTGGGCGGAGCCGAAGTATGGCGCGTCGCCGAGATCAGATACCTATCCGGTACTCCCAAGAAGGCACCGGAGAACTGGCCCTCAGAGTGGATTTATGTTGATGACGTTCCCCTTCTGGATCCAGTCCGGACTGGTCTCCCTGAGTTCAGTAATGCTCCACCGAAGGCACGCCAAAGTTGGCGCCCTCAGGGCCCCCAAGAGGAGGATACTAGAGAAATAAACTTCCTGATGAGCAGGATAAAAGATACTAGCCAAATCAGGGCTAACAATAGTCGAGGTTATGGCAATATGCATAATGCAGGGAGTGCAGCTGCTCCAATACCGGGGGAAGCCCATGTGGCACTACAACAGGGAAGATGATGCCTCCCGCTATGGTCGTAAGGGTCCGGACTCCGCCATTGCTCTTGCAAGGATATTGGCCGATTTGTATAAAGGAGAAGAAGAAGAGTTCCTTCATATTAAACCGCGGGATGGGTTTTCTATGTACAACCCCCCAAGCTGGGTAAGTCGTCACTCTTTCCCCCGCTTCATTCCTTCTGGCGTCCTTCGTCACGATTATTTACCTCGATATTTCTGAGCAGGAACTGAGGAGGGCCGTAGAAGGATTCTCCAGCCCCTCCCCGTAGCCAGAGGACCCCGGAAGGGCCTTCGATCGAGGACTCGAAGAAGACCCGGATATTACTGTGGAGCTCGTCAATGGGACATTTTATCAGGCGAGCTGCAATCGCGCCTCAGTGGCTATTGTCGCCGATTATCCCAGTTTGCTACCTGCATCACGTGTAAGCAAAGCCAAAAACCCTATCCTCTGGAGAGGACTCCTTTCTGATGTCATGCCTTATGCCTGAAATATCGTATTTTTGTAGAGACGACAGTCGGAACGCGATGCCGAGCCCCTGGGGGCTCGTTGGCAAAGGGCGTCCGGATCGGGCAGGCTTCAGAGGAAGGCGGTTAGGGCCGAAACGCCGCTACAGAGGTATGGTAAAAACCTGCTCTACAATTATTGTGTTTGAAATGTGACAGTGCCCTTTGTGTCCTGGTAGAAAGAGGAGCAGCCGGACTATATCCGGAGATCCTGCCAATCACGCCTCCACCAGCCGGATTCCAGGACCGGCTTCGAGAGAGGAAGCGGACGCGAGGCCGATGCCGAATTGTACTCCGATAGAGGATGCGGATATGCTCTCCGCTATGAATTCCGAAGTAGAGAGTGCCATGAATCACTGGCGCCGACGGGTCGTACTTCGCAACAACATCTTTTCCGAAGAGGCATTTAATGCTTTCAATTCAGGAGACGCATACATCCGAGCTGCTCAAGGCTGGCTTGCCCGGGCGACGGACCAGTATGCCAAAGATATACGGGTAAGAAAATTTGATAAGCATGTATAGCAGTAGCCCCTGAGACTTGAAACAGTTGGAACAACTGTTTTAAGGATCAATTTAGGCATAGGTCCTTGTAGATAAGAATGCCCAATTGTCTCGAGAGCTGGAGGAGTGCAAGACCCAGCTGAGGGCCGCGGTTACCAAGCTAGAGAAATCCATGAAGGCCTCATTTGGTAACATTTGTCTCAATTGTATGGAAATGTACTAGTTAGTAAGTGGCTTGTATGATAAGTCTAACGCAAAATTCTGCAGACAATCCCGAGGTGAATCCGGAGGTCGTAAGAGGTCACGAGTCACATCTCCAAAGGCAGCTAAAAGCTGGCGAGCGTATTCTTACGCAAGTTAGGTAGGAGAAGAACAATCTTCAAGATGCCAATGTCCGGCTGGGCGTCAAATTAGGAGATGTTCGTGCTCAGCTGGCGGACTCCGTGAAGGAGAACAGAAGGCTTCGTCGCGGCATTTATGGTAAGTGCCTAGACGAACTGTAGTACAGCTCGGCGAGGAAGCATATTTAATGAATTTATATATGTAGGTGCCGTCGCGGAGAGGGGTTAAAAACCATTTGTATAGCAGCTCGCTGTACCAGTGGTCCCCGTTGTTCTCCCTCACAAAGCCGAAATGGTTGGCTTTGTCCCTTGCTCTCTGCCGCAGCGGGAGGCGGCGTGGGTAGATGCCGCCTCACGCCGCCCTCCTAGCTACATCTCAACATCCCTCAGGTACAACTTCCTTTGCAACCGGCTTGAACCACTTCCCCAGCTCCCCACATCGCTCCATGTGGATATTTCTCTACTTCTTTGCCCCGCAAAACCTCTACCGGCTTCTACTGTTTTTGTGATGAGTTTATGTCTCATCAACTAGTGCCACTAGTCTTATTCTAATCATGCTTCTTCAAGTACTTTGCCTACAGGGATGCTCAACTCGATTTTAGTGAAACTGCACAAAATGGTCTGATGGTCAAAGGGTTGCAAACTTCATTCCTTCGGAAGATTCAACCTCGCCAACAAATTAAAGCCTGGTTAGGGTTTAGGTTTCAAGGCCTAGGTACTGCATGGATCTTTTTTTCTTTAGTTGTCCCTGTTCTAAAATAAGTGTCTCAACTATAGTAGAACTTTGTACTAAAGTTGGAAAAGTTGGTATAAAGGTGAGACACTTATTTTAGAACGGAGGGAGTACATATTGGCTATGATATGTGAATCATTAAGATGCAATAGCATGCATGTTGGTCTCCTTTGTATTTGATGGATGTTGCAATGAGGTAACCTTGGATGCAAGATACATGAAACAGAAGCTGAAACCTTCATAACATTGTACAATTTTATCTCGCTGAGAACTTACGGTACTATGTACTAATGAGCTAGGTGTCGCATGGTGTCAAAAAAATATGTTGATATTGTGAGGTGGGATATGTAATCACTGAGCTGCTGTGTTTTCGCTGCTTTCATACTCCTCCATTGTAAGAGTGGAGAAAATTGTAGTTTTATCACAGAATAGAAAAATGAAAAGGAGTGGAGACGCTCGACCTCCTTTTGCCGAAACGTGGGACATCCAACATCCGGTGCACGTGGCATGCACCAAAGTAAGTGTACATTAAATAAGACTCAACATGGTCGTACCACCTCAGTAATAATGACCAATGAGCCATGAGGGAGTCCTGGACTAGGGGGTGTCCGGATAGCCGGACTATCATCGTCAGCCGGACTCCAAGACTATGAAGATACAAGATTGAAGACTCCGTCCCGTGTCCGTATGGGACTTTCCTTGGCGTGGAAGGCAAGCTTGGCAATACGGATATGTAGATCTCCTACCATTGTAACCGACTCTGTGTAACCCTAGCCCTCTCCGGTGTCTATATAAACCGGAGGGTTTTAGTCCATAGGACGAACAACCATTACAACAATCATACCATAGGCTAGCTTCTAGGGTTTAGCCTCCTTGATCTCGTGGTAGATCCACTCTTGTACTACCCATATCATCAATATCAATCAAGCAGGAGTAGGGTTTTACCTCCATCGAGAGGGCCTGAACCTGGGTAAAAACATCGTGTCCCTTGTCTCCTGTTACCATCCGCCTAGACGCACAGTTCGGGACCCCCTACCCGAGATCCGCCGGTTTTGACACCAACACTGGTGCTTTCATTGAGAGTTCCTCTGTGTCGTCACCGATAGGCTTGATGGCTTCTTCAATCAACAACAACGCCGTCTAGGGTGAGACTTTTCTCCCCGGACAAATCTTCGTATTCGGCGGCTTCGCACTGCGGTCCAACTCACTTGGCCATCTGGAGCAGATCGAAAGCTACGCCCCTGGCCGTCAGGTCAGATTTGGAAACCTAAACTTCACGGCGGATATCCGCGGAGACTTGAGCTTTGATGGATCCAATCCGCAGCCGAGCGTGCCGCACTGTCACGATGGGCATGATCTAACTCTGCCATCGGACAGTACCTTGGAGGCCGCACACGAATCCGCTCCGACCCATAGTCCGGAGCCGATCGCGCAGATCGAGGACGGGCGGCTGGACACCGCCTCGGGAGCTGCAACTTCCACGGCGATGGAGCCAAACACTGACCTCGTCCCTTATAAAGCTCGTGACTCCGAGGTGCCGGACTCCCTGCCGGACTCCGAACCTCCTGCGCCCCTGCCAATCGAATCCGATTGGGCGCCGATCATGGAGTTCACGGCCGCGGACATCTTTCAACACTCACCCTTTGGCGACATCCTAAATTCGCTAAAGCATCTCTCGCTATCCGGAGAGCCCTGGCCGGACTACGGCCAGGATGGTTGGGATACGGACGACAAAGAAATTCAAAGCCCACCCACCACCCACTTTGTAGCCACTGCCGACGACTTAACCGACATGCTAGATTACGACTCCAAAGACATCGACGGTATGGACGACGATGCCGGAGACGATCAAGAACCAGCGCCTACAGGGCACTGGAAGACCACCTCGTCATACGACATATACATGGTGGACACCCCAAAAGATGGGGACGGCTATGAAGCAGCGGAGGCAGATTCCTTAAAGAAACAGCCCAAGCGCCGACGTCAGCGGCGCCGCTCTAAATCCCGCCAAAGCAAGAATGGAGATTCCGGCACAGGAGATAATAACACCCCAGAAAGTGCCAAAGACAATCCCCTCCTGCAAGATTCAGCGCAGGAGGATGCATAAGCAAGCCCTCACGAGAGAGCGGCAGACGAAGAGGTCGAGGATGATAATTACATACCTCCCTCCGGAGACGAGGCAAGCCTCGACGATGACGAATTCGTCGTGCCTGAGGATCCCGCCGAACAAGAGCATTTCAGACGCAGGCTAATGGCCACAGCAAATAGCCTAAAGAAAAAGCAGCAGCAGCTTCAAGCTGATCAAGACCTGCTGGCCGACAGATGGACCGAGGTCCTCGTGGCCAAAGAGTATGAACTCGAACGCCACTCCAAGAGCTACCCAAAACGCAAGTTGCTCCCCCGATTAGAGGAGGAAGGATACATACCTTCATCATCAGCGCACAATACGGCTGACCGACCACCCCGTGGTCGCGACAGAGAGGCATCCAGGCCCTCCATCAAGACCGTACCCCGGCATCGCTCGAAAAGTACGAAGCCATGGGGGAACGTGCCGGACTTGCGGGATATATTGGAGGACAAGGCAAGACAATCCAGATCTATCTATGGATCACGTGGGCGCCCCACGACCCACAACGAATACCGTCGCGCCGGATACAACAACTCCGGCCGAGCCGAACACAGCAGACAACGCTCCCTCGAGCTACGTCGTGATATTTCTCAATACAGAGGCGCCGCACACCCGCTATGCTTCACTGACGAAGTAATGGATCATCAAATCCCTGAAGGGTTTAAACCCGTAAACATTGAATCCTACGATGGCACAACAGACCCCGCGGTTTGGATCGAAGATTATCTCCTTCATATACATATGGCCCGCGGCGACGATCTCCACGCCATCAAATATCTCCCGCTCAAGCTTAAAGGACCAGCTCGGCATTGGCTTAACAGCCTGCCCGTAGAGTCAACTGGGTGTTGGGAGGACCTGGAAGCCGCATTCCTCGACAACTTCTAGGGCACATACGTGCGACCACCGGACGCCGATGACCTAAGCCACATAATTCAGCAGCCAGACGAATCGGCCAGGCAATTCTGGACACGGTTCTTAACAAAGAAAAATCAAATCGTCGATTGTCCAGATGCAGAGGCCCTCGCAGCCTTCAAACATAACATCCGCGACGAATGGCTGGCCCGGCACCTAGGACAGGAAAAGCTGAAATCCATGACAGCCCTCACATCATTAATGACCCGCTTCTGTGCGGGAGAGGATAGCTGGCTAGCTCACGGCAGCAACCTCAGTAAAAATGTTGGCAGTCCGAATACTAAGGACCACAATGGCAGGTCGCGTCGAAGCAAAAATAAACGCCGCGTTCACGGTGACAACAATGAGGATACGGCAGTCAACGCCGGATTCCGAGGCTCTAAACCCGGTCAATGGAAGAAGCCATTCAAAAGAACCACCCTGGGTCCGTCCAATTTGGACCGAATACTCGACCGCTCTTGCCAGATACATGGCACCCCCGAAAAACCAGCTAACCACACCAACAGAGATTGTTGGGGATTCAAGAAGGCAGGCAAGTTAATTGCCGAAAACAATGACAAGGGGCTGCACAACGAGGACGAGGAAGAGACCCGGCCGCCGAACAGTAGAGGACAGAAGGGCTTCCCCCCACAAGTGCGGACGGTAAACATGATATACGCAACCCACATACCCAAGAGGGAGCGGAAGCGTGCACTGAGGGACGTATACGCGATGGAGCCAGTCGCCCCGAAGTTCAATCCATGGTCCTCTTGCCCGATCACTTTCGATTGAAGAGACCATCCGACCAGTATCCGCCATGGCGGATTCGTCGCATTGGTTTTAGACCCAATCGTCGATCGATTTCACCTCACGAGAGTCCTGATGGACGGCGGCAGTAGCCTGAACCTGCTTTATCATGATACAGTGCGCAAGATGGGCATAGACCCCTCAAGGATTAAACCTACAAAGACGACCTTCAAAGGCGTCATACGAGGTGTTGAGGCCAATTGTACAGGCTCAGTAACACTGGAAGTGGTCTTCGGATCCCCGGATAATTTCCGAAGCGAGGAGTTAATCTTCGACATAGTTCCGTTCCGCAGCGGCTATCATGCTCTGCTCGGACGAACCGCGTTCGCAAAGTTCAACGCGGTGCCGCATTATGCATACCTCAAGCTCAAGATGCCAGGCCCTCGTGGAGTCATCACGGTCAACGGAAATACGGAACGCTCCCTCCGAACGGAGGAACATACAGCGGCTCTCGCGGCAGAAGTACAGAGCAGCCTTCTAAGGCAATTTTCCAGTCCGGCCGTTAAACGACCGGACACGGCCAAACGCGCCCGGAGTAACATCAATCAAGACCACCTGGCACGTTCCGAGCATGCGTAGCAATGCGGCCCCAACCCCAGCCCTCGCATGATTGCAAGACCAGCTCTCCGCGTACATCATTACACGCTGGAGATACCATGGGCATAGGGGGAGGGGCACGACCACAACTGACCTTGAGTGCGGCTCGACCGCACCAGGGGCTCCAAAGTGTGTCGCTCTTTTTTTCCTTCTTTTTATACACAGGACTCCGTTCACCAGGGGCCCTGTCCGGCGGCGACCCTGCCGAACTCACGATGCAACAGCCAGGGGGGACAAAGGCTGCGACGAACACTCGGGTGGTCTCCATTACGAGCATTAAATTTGTTAAATACACCATTCCGCAGCCCACCCCTGGTGGGAGACACGTCTAATTAGTCCAATCCCTTGCTTACCGCACTATTTGTATCGTTCTGCACTCATAGCAGAATTCCTTGAATAAATAATGCAGCACCTTTTTGCCTATAATTGCATTACCTTACATATATGTTCATTAATGACATCTTGCACCCGTACAATTTGGTACGGCCAAATACACCAGGGGCTTATGTTCCCCGCATTATGGTGTGATAAGTCCGAACACTTTCACAAGTGCAGCACCCCGAACTTATAGCATTATATGAATCGGCTCCGAATCATGTCTTGGGTCAATAGTTGGGTTTGCCCGGCTCCCATGTTTTGGTACCTTACGTTCCGTTCTGTCGGCTAAGGTAGCACTAGGAGAACCACTGCGATTGCGCCCCGGTTGAGCTGGGCGAGCACCTCATTGGAGAAAGCTAAAACTGACTGTCATGACAAGGCGAGAGACTGGTCGCTGTTCGAGAGGTCTTTTCGAGTCCCTAAAGACTTATGCCGCTTCGAGCGAAGAACCGGATAATGTCCGGCCAAGGCGTGGATAGCGCCCCGAACTCGGTCTTCCGAATACTAGGGGCTTCACCGAAATTTAAAATCATAGAATTCTATGGCTAAGTGAGAGTGTTCAAGCATTATAAGTCCGGTTGCCTTGTTCGTTGTGTTGAGCGCCTCCCTAGATGGACCCAAAAATGGGAACAAGAGTGCTCAAGTTTATCCCAAACACCCCAGCACTAGTGGCATGGGGGCTAAAGCCGACGACTTGCCATCTCTCAGATTGAAACGGCCGCACAGAAGGTAATATTTTAAATCAAACAAGCGTTGCTTAGCGCATATGAACAAAGTTTTCAGCGCACAGGATAACACATAGCGAGTTTACTCAATAACTACATCTCTGGGGCACTCATCCGCAATCTTGCGGGCACCCACAGTCTTATAGTACATCTCGGGCGTACGATACTCCTTGCCCGCTGGCGGCGCGTCAGTGATAAGCCTCTCCGCATCCAGCCTGCCCCTGTGCACCTTTGCGCGGGCAAGGGCCCGACGAGCACCTTCAATACAGGCAGAGCGCTTGATGACCTCCACCCAGGGGCACGCATCCACCAGCCGCCGCACGAGGCTGAAGTAGCTCCCAGGCATGGCCTCTCCAGGCCACAGCCGGACTATGAGGCCCTTCATGGCCTGCTCGGCTACCTTTTGGAGTTCGGCCAGCTGCTTCAGCTGGTCGCTAGGGGGCACCGGATGTCCGGACTCAGCGTACTGAGACCAGAAAACCTTTTCCATTGAGCTCCCCTCCTCGCCACAGTAGAATGCGGCGGCATCGGATACACTGTGAGGCAGATCTGCAAACGCCCCTGGAGAGCTCCGAATTCGGGTAAGTAATAGGTAATTTACATTAACATGCTTGCTTTGCATGAAAAATGCCTTTCCCGCCGCTATCTTCTTCACCGCCTCAATCTCCTGGAGGGCCTTATGGGCCTCGGCCTTGGCGGCTTTGGCACTTTCGAGAGCCGAGGCAAGCACGGACTCTCGAGTCTTTGAGTCGCGCTCCAAACTCTCATGCTTTTCCATGAGAGCCTGGAGCTCTTGCCGCACTTCCGCCACCCGCGCCTCCTGCTTTTCCCGCTCTGCCCATTCCGCGGCCGCATTGCGTTCAGCCGCGGACACAGCCTCTTTCAGGGTTGCCACCTCGTTCGTGGCCCCTGCAGTACCCACGTTATCCTTGTTATTTTTATTGCAACCTAAATCCTTTTCTGTAAGGTAACTATTCAAAGTGGTGTTACTCACCTTCTTTGTCCTCGAGCTGCTTCTTGGCACGGCCGAGCTCTTGCTCGGACCGCTCGAGGTCCTGCTTCAAAGCACCAACCTCCGCAGTCAGTGCGGCAGAGGTCAGCAGCGCAGCCTGCAAACCCATATTGACGTAATTTTTAGCAACCCTGCGTATATCTTTTTAGATCCTCAGTTCGGCTTTTCTTTCCGAACACCGAACTGAGCATCAGGGCTACTGTCTATGCGGTATTACATTACATAATTTTAAGTTCTTACCTCAAAGCCTGTTAGAAGGCTACTGCAGGCTTCGGTCAGCCCGCTCTTGGCGAGCTGAACCTTCTGAATCACCGCACTCATAATAGTGCGGTGTTCTTCCTCGATGGAAGCGCCTTTGAGCGCCTCCAACAAGTTGTCCGGCGCCTCCGGTTGGATGGGGGCCGCCGGCGTCATGGTCTTTCCCTTCTTGCGAAGGGGCCGCCTGCCAGACTCCGGAACCACTGCGGGTTCCGGCGTGGAGCCCGGCGCAAAGTCCGGGAGGCTGCCTTGCGGCGCCTCCGGAGCCTCCTCCTGATGGGTCCTTTCCTGGGATCCCACCTCGGTGTCCTCAGCGTCGCGAGGGGTGGAGGCAGTCGGGATGGAATCCACATCCGACGGAGCCAACGACCCGCTCGATGAAGTGGGGAGATCATCATCGGCCGGACTGCAGGCAGTGTGCGGCATTAGAAGGACACTATGTGACACAAAAGAGAAATTATAAATCATTCAGGAATCCGGATGCTTACAATCTTGCCGGAGGCCTGGCCCTTGAGGGCCACTCTTCGTTGCCAACGTTGGCGTTGGTGGAGCCGTCCGGGGGAATAGTTCTTCCCCTCTTGGACCCTTCGGCCTCCTCTGTTGGGGAGGCCTTTCTCTTCCTCTCTCCCTCCTCTGGGAGAGAGTCCTCTTTCTCCTCCTCATCTTCGGGGGAGGAGTCCGCCTCGGAGCCATCGGACGATGAGTCCGATAGCACCTGGCGCCGAGAACTTCTTCGAGTTCCCGTGGCCTTCTTCTTGGCCTTCTTCTCCGGCACCACATAGAGTGCCGGGACCAGCAGCCCCGTTAAGCGGGCATCCGCTTGGTCTTCGGGAAGGGGAGCCGGACAGTCTACCTGTCCGGACGTCCTCTGCCAGTCCTGTCAAAGGCGTTGGGAGTTTTAAATCCCACATAGAGTCAAACTATGAAAGAAAATAACTTTCCCATAGAGGATAACAAAGCTTACCACACCGGCCGGGCGCTTGGTGCTGAATCCGCGATCCTCGGTCGCGGACGCGGGGGCTTCTCCGCCCTTGAACAGCATCCTCCAGACGGCTTCATACGTCGTGTCGAAGAGCCCGCTCAGAGTCCGGTGCTATGCCGGATCAAACTCCCACAGAATGAAGGCCCGTTGTTGGCAGGGGAGGATCCGGCGGATGAGCATGACCTGGATCACATTGACAAGCCTAAGCTTCATGTTCACCAGGGTCTGAAGACAGGACTGGAGTCCTGTCAGCTCCTCCGAACTGCCCCATAGCAAGCCCTTCTCTTTCCAAGAGGTGAGCTGCATAGGGATACTAGATCTAAACTCGGGGGCCGCCGCACACTTAGGGTCGCGCGGCTCGGTGATGTAGAACCACCCCGATTGCCACCCCTTGACGGACTCCACGAAGGCCCCTTCGAGCCAGATGACGTTGGGCGTCTTGCCCAACATGGCGCCTCCGCACTCCGCTTGAGTGCCCTTCACCACCTTCGGCTTGACGTTGAAGGTCTTGAGCCACAAGCCGAAGTGGGGCTGGATGCAGAGGAAGGCCTCGCACACGACGATAAACGCCGAGATGTTGAGGATGAAGTTTGGCGCCAGGTCGTGGAAATCCAGGCCGTAATAGTACATGAGCCCCCGGACAAAGGGATGCAATGGGAAGCCCAGTCCGCGGAGGAAGTGGGGAAGGAAAACGACCCTCTCATGGGGCCTGGGGGTGGGGATGAGCTGCCCCTTGTCGGGCAGCCGGTGCGCGATGTCGCCGGAAAGGTATCCGGCGCTGCGTAGTTTTGTGATGTGCTCCTCCGTAATGGTGGAGGCCAGCCATTTGCCTCCCGCTCCGGACATGGTCGGAGAAGGTCGAGGCGAGATGCACGGACTTGGGCGCTGGAGCTCGAGAGTGCACGGATATGGATAAGCAAAGGAGGAAGAAGGCGTAGGTAAAAAGGGTGGATCCTTATCCCCTTATATATGGGCGGACGAAAACTATGCATCCCCATCGGCCTGGTAAAACTCGCTTATCTCCCAAGCGCCACCATCAATGGCGCGGTTGGGTTACCCCCGTCTGTATTGAAGAGAATCCCGGAATAAGGGGGACACGATCTCTGCTTCGACAAGACATGCCAAGGAAACCGCTTCGCTAAACACTCTGAGGTGGTATAATAAAAAAACGATTCAAGTAAAGGCTTGGTGGTGTGACGTCATGCCACGAAATACGTCAGCAGATTGAGCTTGTGTACATAATATTCTCTCTATGGTGGAATGTGCAAATTATTTAGCAGAGCCGGACACTATCCTGGTGTTCACAATCTTCTATGAACTATTCGGAGGAGGAACCCGCCTTGCAATGCCGAACAATATGCGCGCCGGACTCATCGTCATTGAAGCCTGGTTCAGGGGCTACTGAGGGAGTCCTGGACTAGGGGGTGTCCGGATAGCCGGACTATCATCGTCAGCCGGACTCCAAGACTATGAAGATACAAGATTGAAGACTCCGTCCCGTGTCCGGATGGGACTTTCCTTGGCGTGGAAGGCAAGCTTGGCGATACGGATATGTAGATCTCCTACCATTGTAACCGACTCTGTGTAACCCTAGCCCTCTCCGGTGTCTATATAAACCGGAGGGTTTTAGTCCGTAGGACGAACGACCATTACAACAATCATACCATAGGCTAGCTTCTAGGGTTTAGCCTCCTTGATCTCGTGGTAGATCCACTCTTGTACTACCCATATCATCAATATCAATCAAGCAGGAGTAGGGTTTTACCTCCATCGAGAGGGCCTGAACCTGGGTAAAAACATCGTGTCCCTTGTCTCCTGTTACCATCTGCCTAGACGCACAGTTCGGGACCCCCTACCCGAGATCCGCCGGTTTTGACACCGACAAGCCATCAAATCAGATAGACCCGACAGTAAGTTGGATGGATGAAGCAACCATCACTCTTCTTTCAATCAACTTCTACCTTCAACGCAGGCGCCAGTGAGAGGTCGCGTATGCTCTGCCTGGGCATGAATGCGGCACCGATTCTCTGGAGCGACGCTGACCGTTTCTGGCGGGAAGTGTCCATGGGCGAAGGAGGGGGTTTCGGTGGGCCAGGTCAGTCAGGAGCGCGCCTAGAAGCTGTCCGGACCGGAAGCTTGGAAACGAGAGGATGCACCGACTCTCGCGGCTAAATCGTACTACTACTCCGTCTCACAATGCAAGACATTTGTACAAGCTAGTTTAGCTTGCAGAAACGTCTTACATTATGGAACAAAGGGAGTAGTACACACCATCTCTCTGTAGGTCGATGTTTTGCTCTCTTTAACACACACACTGTTAAAAAAAACACACGCGCGTGCACGCACACACACACGCACATACAGGTTCATAGAATAGGAATATTGTAGGAGTGGGAAACCATAGGAAGTGAGATATATGGAGTACATACAAGAAGAGAAGAGGTACACGCACATCCGTCGGGGGCACAGTCACTGCCTCGCACTATAGCCCAGCTGACCACAGCACGACGACCGGATTTGTGCCTTTCTCGTACAGGCGCCGGCGTCAAACACTATATCTTCGGCCACGGGATTTGACACACGTGGCAGCCGGATTTGGTGCATTCCGACCGCTTGAAACCGCGCCTTGCCATGGATTGTCTAGGTACCGGGTCGCACAACAATGGAATTGCCTCCACATCGCATGCAGGTACTAAATCCACATCTAGCCACTCGGATCTATCCCATCGACTGTTCGCCGACAAAGACATGGCCGGCCACCGTCCGGGCTTGGCCCTGGCCCAGCGGCTAGTCAGTTCACCGTTGTCGCTCAAAAAGTGCGAAGGCTACCCGCGGTAGGTCGTGTGCCGCATTTTGACCACGTCGGAACATCCCGGATGGGTGTTCATCAAGTGCAAAAAAGATAACATGCATAGTACTTCTTTTGATTTGGCTGTGCACCCGTATTCGGCGCATGTACGAAAACTTATACTCAAACTTGTGTGTAGGATGGATGCAAGTTTTGGTTTTTGGAAGCAGAATACATTGGTCTATTGATAGCATGAAATTTGGTAGATGCTCGTGCTCTCCTTGCTAGAATAGCGGCTAGAGTTGATATTAGATGCGAAGCAATGTCTAGTTCTTTAAAATCAAAGAAGAAATAAGTGTGCAAGCTCAAGAAGCTACAGATTAACAATGAAGTCATAGAGAACATATTAATACAAATAGTCAGAGCAGTCATGGAAATTGGATATCTTTTAAAATGTTTAATTGTGGTTATTGTATTCTTTCGTCTTGCTCTCCTAGCAAAGAATTGGTGAATGTACTTCCATGTATCAAAATGTCATTGATGAAATAAAGAAATGTGCGGAAAATAAATGTGTGCATACGGCCGGTGGAAAATAAATGTGCTGGAAAATAAATGTCATTGATTAAAGATTGAGTAATTTCATAAACTACGAGATACATTTCTCCACTCATCATCTTCCTTGGTTGATGAGATTTCAAATTTAAGCCCTATAAACTGGAAAGGAGGGAGTACTTAAATTTTTTGGTCAAACTTTGACAAAAAATATATGATGTGGCGTAAAAACCTGGACGGAGGTAGTAGTACAAGATACGGTGGCACATTGACTTAGGCCGAATACAAGTGCCCAAAATTATTGGAAGAGAGCAAAGTGTACAAAAAAAATAATTAAATTTGAATTTCTTGAAAACATTTAAAATTGAAGGATGGTGCAGCCCACCTTTCCAATATTTTGACCATGTGTGGTTCAGTTGTTGTTCAATTCGGAGGGTCGTGTACCACACGTGAACGATAGTAAGTTTTACTGGAAGGCATGGAGCGCTAATTGCGAATTGACTCCTTCGAGAATTCAATTTTCTTCGCATATTAGCACTGCCCTAGTATTTTTCTTCACTAGTATGTTAAACAAAGAGTTTCGTTTCATGCACAATTTAAAACTGTTTTTATGGAGGGAAAAAGAAAAACCACTCCAACTACACACACATATAGGGTGGGACTATTCTGCAACCCCCTCTAGAGTTCCTAGATAAGCTTATTGGGAAACCCCCACCACACCTAACTATTTCTTTTCCTGAATGGAGCGTGTGAGGGAGCGAGGGAGCTCGGGTCCGGGTAACTACCCTGCCGACGCGCCACCGCCCTGATCACACCGGCCCACAATCGTCCGACCCTGCCACACGCCTGTGTCCAGGGGCCATGGGTGCATGGGATCCGCATGACCACCCTGCTCCACTGACCGCGTCACCGAGCGCCGGCGCACAACCACCCTTTTTCCCCTAACGTGCTGCTGTGAGCCTTCCCTCCTTTTCCGGCACCACCCCGCGGCCACCCTGCCTTCTCGACCACACCACCGCGCACCTCCTCCTGATCCAGCGCCACCTACATGACCGACCACCATCTTGGCCGACCCAGCCATCGTAGCGCCCCACGCGACTGGTCCGCTGCCATGGATCGTCCCTCCGACCTCCAGCTCCACCAGAATCCCCATTGTCGGGGTGGTCTCCACTGCAGGCCCGTAGATCCTACCTGTGTTCCTGTCCCATGGTGCTTCTCTCTCCCCTTCATGGTCATGGCTGTTGAGCCATCCAAATCGGGAGGAGTGGCTCCTCTCCAGCGGTTAACTCGGTTAGTAACCACGTTCATCATCCCGTCGCTCCCCTGCTCTCCATTTTGTATTTTAGCAGTTAGCAGTTAACTACAGGGAACGTGGGATCATAGTGTTTGATCCCAGCAGTTAGCAGTTAACGCATGGTGACCCCTCAATCCAGCAGTGTGTTGTTCTTCAGTTAGCTACGTGCATATTTTGTCAGTTAGTGATTTTAATTTTTTTTCTTAATTACTACAGCAATGCCATGACGACCTGTCAGCCTACATCAACACCCGGGAGCGGTCTACCACCACGCGCACCTACTACCTTTCTAACAACTGCTTTTTTTGTTAATTGTTCTAGCTCATTGCTGCTACTAATTAACTCATGTTGACTTATGTTAAGTTCCAGCGCCGCTGCCGCCTGGGATGTGCAGTTTTCATTCAACAGTTAAGTTCAAGTGATGACTGAAGTTTGTTCTATTAAAAGATAGCGTTGAAGCAAAAAAACAAGGAATAGTGTAGTTCCCCATGTAAAAAAGAAAGGAAAAACTACATAAAAGAAGTTCATTTTCTAAAAATGTGTTTGGCTCTTTCTAGGTTTACTTTTTTGGCTTTTAGTAGTTAAGTATTTAAGTGCTGGGGCGGCCCCGGTGGTCCCTCCGACATTGGGTGGTCGACGGCAGCGGACGCAGCCGAGGGGTCCAGGAGCTGTAGGGTGGGTGGGTGGCTCTTTTGGTCGGCGGCGGTGGGTGGGAGGGATGGAGCACGGCAGCTGCAGAAGCGAGTAGCAACTTCAAGCGGCAGGACCGTGCAGGCTCCGTGCAACATATGAGTGCACGCGACAGGCGAGATAAAGCCCACTGGCAGCAGGCCAACTAGCTGGCCTGGCACGAGATAAATGGGCCTCGTGCAGATCGGCCTGGTTATCATCAGTTGATGGCCCTATGCCCTAATCTGGGTTAGGGACCTGTCCAGCCTGTGGAAATGATTCTCGCCGGCGAACGATAGGAGAGGCCCAACATCAGGGATCAGCGAGTTTGGGACGAAAGCTTTGGGTGGTGTCTGCATTCAATAGAAGGCAGCAAAGGTAGCGCGCGGGAACAGAATTCCCTTGAGAGAGTTTTAGGCCAAATCTTGAAGAGGATGGATCTGCAGGTGTGGTGTTCGATCTTTCCCACAATGAGGTCAAAGCATAGGAAGTGACTGTGGTCCGTGCTGGCTGGACTGACCACAACAATGCCAGAGGCCGAGCAATTGTTGCTTAGCTTGACAGAGAATGTGAAGCTTAGGGTGTCTGCATTGAAGGCGGCCTCCACATGTGGCCGCCTGACCTCGGTGGCAAGGAGGACGGGCTTGAGACAAAGCTGGTCCTCGTCCTCGTGTTCCACCACCTGAATGATGGGAATGGTGAACGTGTCAATCCTCCGGATCCTAGGTTTAGTCGAAAGCTTGATCATGGCGATGATATCACCAAACATGGCAAAGTGAGCATACTGTGGCAGAGGCTACTGAAGCGGCGGATCTGGCCCCACGCGCCTCCGCCGCCTCTCTCCAGCGGAGCCCGCGTATCCAGCAGCTATATGACGGGATCCGCATCAACCCCATCGAGTGCGCCTCCAAGCGCAAGGCTTCCGTCAGCCCGGCTGCCGGGGAAGGTGTCGGCGTCCTGGACTTGGGGGTATCCAGTCCTGCCTGCCTGCGGCCCACCACGTGGCTCCATCGACAGCCTGGTATGGCCCAGCTTCAACACCAACATAGCAATACCCTCGCGAGGGGCCGAGCCTCGCGAGGCGGACGACACCAAGACCCCCGAAGGAGTTGGCCTCCTCGGGAGGGCTCCTGAGGGGTGGAGAGTTCTATGCAGCTACGTCATGAGTCTCAGCTGACGTGAGCCATGACGACCAAGGCCAGGCGGGCGCCAGGAGGGTGCAGAGCGTAGGTTTCCTCTTCGGTGCAAGGGAGGCAAGCCACGGGCGCAGAGTCCCAAGGAATCAGCCAAAGGTTTCCATTCAGGTGCAACAAGACCAAGACCGCTAGGACGGCAGGACGGAGGTCATCGCCGAGCCCACGCAGTGTCACGACCAGAGGCTTTTCGCAGGCGCTGACTACTTTTGTCAGGATAGACTGTCTACTTGTCCCCTTTCAAATCCCGCCATTGTGGAATCCTTTCCCACTCATATTTAGGAGGAGGACCAAGGCACTATATATAGGACTTAGCCACCACCATAGAGAGGGACCAAAAAACCAGAGCAAGTAGAGAACCACACCAGCTCAAGAACACCTTGTACTAGTTCATCCATAGCCCCTCGAGGCAATCCACCACATCACACTGGAGTACGGCATTACACGACAACGGTGGCACGAACCAGTATAAATCTCTGTGTCTTTGAGTCTCTGTGAGCTCTCCGCGCTAGGCTAGGGAGGATCGCGAGTAGGTAGGCTAGGTAGGTTGAGATCTCCGCACGCACCCCAGTGTTCAAACCTCTCACGGGTTGCCAGATCCCGAAATCCGACATTTCGCGCGCCAGGTAGGGGTGCGTCGGATCCCCTCTTCCGCCGACCAGTCCTCCTCCGCTCCACCGACGCCATGGCCGACGCCTCGAGAGCCCACGTCGAGCACTGGGTCGTCCAGACCTCCTCGGCAGCACCCACCGGCGAAGAAGACCTCCACTCTGCCCTACTCGCGGCCCGTGTTTCGCCGGGGGTGACCGGACGCGGGGGGCGCACGGCGCAGCCTTCTCCTCTGGCGCCGCGCCGCGGCCGCGCAGCTGCGCGATCTGTGAACTATGCCGTAGCAACTGCTCCGCACTCGCGCAGGGAACAAGCGAACATGCGGGCGGCGGTCATCGTGGCCCGTGAACTCCTGTGGTGCAGGCTGCTTGAGAGCGGCCGTGATGCGTTGTTGGAACGTGTCGCTGAGCTGCTGGATGCGGCGTGCAGGGGGGAGGCGCCGTTCTGCACCATTCCCATGCTGCAGGCGATGGTGGGGGCGCGCGCTCACCCCCGACACAACCGCGCGCCCTCTTCCAGGGGCCACGGAGAGCCTCTCGACACCGACTAGCCTCGTGGAGCAGCCCGCGCCGCCCCAAATATGCCCCCTCGGCGCGGGGCTGCTTCAGACGACACCGCCAGGGGCCGCGTTGGAGTGCCGGCCCTTGGCCAACAGGACCAAAGGATGGCAGAAGGGAGCGGGAGCACTAGGCGGCCAGGTAGCACCCCTGGTGCGAACTACCGGGAAGCCTATGTTCCCGTCGCGATGGATCCAAGGCATGCGCTAAGAGAGGGCCCCAGCCGATCCCCCACGCCAGGCTGCGCGCTGGACATACATGAGGCCGAGCTCTCCTTCGAACCACCACCAAGCCCTGGCGACGTCCCAAAAAGCGACAACCTCTGGATACAGTTAACGCCACAGGGGAACGCTTACACTCATCATGGATCGCAGGTAAACCAAGACGCGGCGACCACCAGGACCCTCTATCGTGGTTCTAAGTCTGACAGTAGTGTAGGGGGTAGGAATGGAGAGGCAAGATCCTAGCTATGGAGTAGTTGTATACGCAAGAGGTTTACGAGTTCAGGCCCTTCTCGGAGGAAGTAAAAGCCCTACGTCTCGGAGCCCGGAGGCGGTCGACTGTATTATGTGTGTATGAGTTACAAGGGTGCGAACCCTTTACACTGAGGAGGGGGTGGATTATATAGAGTTCGCCAGACCCCTCTGGCCCTCAGTTATGTAGGGTTTAAGGTACATTAAGAACGAGCGTTACTGATAACGCCACAAGTAAAGTGCTATGATGACCATAAAAGCTACTTAATGACGGGCCGTTTGTGTGCAGAGTGACTTTAGATCTCCTGGCTGTCGAGTGATTGGCTTCATGGTCGAGTGTCTTCGAGTCCGTCGAGTGGAACACTTCTGAGTCGATTGAAAGGTGATTTCTTCTAGAGATGTCCTTGGGGAAGGTAGTTTGGACAGGTCCATGACCCTACCCTAGGTACATAGCTTCATCATTAGCCCCCGAATGGATCGAGGTTTGAGTGGGGAAGGAGTTGAGAACTCTTCCGACCCATTTTTCGTGCTATGAGTATATCTTGTTCTGGATCCACGAACCTAAGTAACAACACCAACTTCTTTTTCAGCCGCCTTGGTCCATTCTTGATTTCAGCCGAGTGTGTTTCTTTACTGGAAAAGCTCCGAGTGACGGTGTGGTGGGGATCTCCCGTCTAACGAGTTGTTCTGCTGCTCACGGATTTCACGGGATTCGAATTTTGGGAAGCGCGCAGGGCGGAGGAAGCCGCAGTAATCGGATGGGATAGGGCGGAGACGCCTCGATCTCGGGCCACCTTTTTCGCCATGTATCGCGCGCGCGACTATTGCGGGATTTGACAGGATCGTCTGGGCCTACAGGTCAGTCACTCGGAAGCAACTACATATAAGCCGCTGGCCCAGGGCTTTTGAACAGTGCGCCTTCATTTTTCCCCTTTCTTCTCGAATTCCTCCGCCACCTCTGCTCTCGTCCCGGTGCCGTCGGTCTGTTTGAGCTTCGTCCGCGGCGATGATTAAGGAGAGGACGGCGGCCCTGGAGCGCGCGAAGAAGGCGAAGGCGCAGGCGAAGGCGAGGAAGTCCGGTCGGGGCGGATCTTCCTCGAGGTCTGCCTTGCCACCGGGCTGGATCCAGGGCGACTGGATGCCTTCGGCGATTCATCAGGAAGACATTGATGACCTGGCCGAGGGGGTATTCATTCATCACAAATCTGCGCGCCTTCCAGGGAACAAGATCGAGCCACAACCTCTCGAGGGTGAGTGTGTCCTCATCCTTTTTTCCGGAGTTTCTTGAAATTTTTCGGAGCGCAACTCCATCACTTTACTCCAAATTCCATCGTGTATCTTGCTACCTTCGTGTCTTTCTGCGAGAATTTCTTGGGTTGCCGTCCTCATTGGGGCCTCTTCAAGCACATTTTCACTTGTCGTTCTCAGTCGGTTAAGAAAGCCAAGTCGAGTGATGATAGGACGCAAGTGATTCAGATGTGCGGGGGTCTTGGGATCCAGATGAGAAGCAAAAGTTCTTTTCCAGCTATGGTTCTTCCTGATTCAGTTCGCAGGTGGCAGTCGACCTGGTTGTACTGCAGAGACCAGCCGACTCCAGGATAGGCGACAGGTCTTCCCCTTTTCTCCCTGAACCGAGCAGAAAAACCTTCTTCTGTGAAAGTGACACCGGAAGAGAAGGCACAAGTCAAAGTGTTGGTTGGTCGAGTGGTTCAGCTTGTCCGCGACGGGGTGACTGGTATGTATTTGCTAGAGGTCTTCCTCCGAAGACGTATCCAACCACTCCAAGCTTGTGACCATCCGATGTGGATGTATTCGGGTCTCGATGCTACCACTCGGATTCACCCGGAGGAGGTCAACGAGGCTACGTTGGAGGGGTGGTTGTCAAGTATCACAGGGAACAAAGACAACCCCCGAGGAGCCAGGAGGATTCCTCCACTCGACCAATCATACGAAGTAGATCATGTCCAATTGTGCATCTCTGACTGCGACCTTGCTTTCTTCATTCTGTTTGTTTAAAATCAATCGACTGACTTTTGTCTTGTTTGTTCTCTTCCAGGCCATTACTGAGATGTACTCGATGCCCAACGGGGCACAATAACATACCAAGGAGGAGGAGGCGAGCGGAGGCAAAAGTGAGGAGGAGCGGCAATCTGATGGTGAGGGGGAAGAGGATGATGACGGCTCCTGTGGAGAGGAGGAGGAGGAAGTCGATCCTCCTCGCACGGAAAGGCGGTCAAAGCTCACCCACGACCCCGCGAGCGACCGTGGCAAAGCGGCTGCGCCTGTTGGGCAGTCGTCAAAACGCCCTAGGACGGCTTCTCCGGCGCTGACTGAAAAAGCGCCGAAGCATCCACGGGCGGCGTCATCAAGGTCGCCGAAGGCTTTGCCCAAGATGAGAATGACCATTCCCACCATTTCCGGGTAACAACAGAGCTTGTGTTTTCTCGTTTGGCATGGACAGACTCTTGGTCGACTCATTGACTAACCGACTGGTTTCTGAAATCTGCAGTGCTGCTACCTCCGAGACCTCCGCCAGGAATGAAGAGCAGGAAATGGAAGACGCTGTCACCTCCAACCTTGGTACGATCTCTGTAGTTTCACTTTTGGTCGATTGGATTTTCGTTTTTAACTTTGGATTTTTCCTGTAGCTCCTCCTCATGTCAGTGATCTCCCTGATGATGACGACGAGGCGCTAGTGAGGCCGAGGAGGAATAGAAAGGCGCTGGCTAGCTAGACTACTCAGACTACATCAGTGCCTGAGACACTGGTTCAGGAGGGTGGCAATATCACTCGGACTTCTGGGTCCTTCGATGTGCCGCTGACGAGTGCTCGGCCTTTGTCGTCGACTGTTGACCCGCCCTCCCTTTTCGCCACACACCACGTCCCAGAGGACCAAGTGGGTGCTGCTAAGGAGGCTATACGCCAGGCGGGGATCATCATGGAGCAGGTGAAGGCAGTCCGGGAAGCCAGCCAAGCGGCCTATGATGCTAGCATAGCCCTTCAGAGCAACATCCAGGTTAGTTGGTCACCGCTTGTTCTGGTAGGATATGCTATCTGAAGACTCTCTTTCCGAAGATCTTTGTATCTGTACACCCACTGGGTGTGTCGATTGAATTTTTGGATTGGTGGGGGCACGCTGAGTGCACCCACTGGGTGTAGTCCCCGAGACTATGGTGGACTGCTGGCAGTCGACTGTAGTCTTTGTATTTTGAGTTTCTTCACTCTAACTTCTTCACTCGGTCTGGTCGGACCATGTCGAATGGAATCTTGGAACCAGTGGGGGCACGCTGAGTGCACCCACTGGGTGTGGTCCATGAGACCATGGTCGACTGCTGGCAGTCGACTAAGGTCTGAAGAACCTGTGTTTTTTTTGTAGATCATGAGACCGTGGCTGACTGCTGGCAGTTAGCTATGGTTTAGGATCATAACCTCTTTGTCCTTTTCGGTCGACTGAACAGACCAAGTCGGTAGAACCAGTGGGGGCACGCTGAGTGCACCCACTGGGTGTAGTCCCCGAGACTACTGCTGAATATTTTGATTCGGCTATAGTCTTAGAAATGTTACGATTTTTCTCTTAGTCACTCGGAAGCAACCTATCTTTGATGTCTGTCGACTGACCCTTCGCAGAAATCTTGTGAGCTTGTGGCCCGCTATACTGAATTGGAAAACAAACAGATCTAGCTCAACCTTGACTTGAAGCTTGCTCAGGAGAACTTTCAGAAGGCGAAAGACGAAGCAAAAGGTATGGCTGGTGAGAACTTGACGACTGTCTTTATCTTTCTGCCCATCCCCGATTCTGATCTCATTGTCATTTTGCAGATAAAGTGAAGGAGGCTCTGAAGAAGAAGGACCATGACCTTGTCGAGGCGCAAAAGGAGGCTTTGGACAAAACGAATCTTGCAGAAGAAAAACTGGCTTCAGTCAGTAAACTTGAAGAGGAGAACGCCAATCTGAAAGCTGCTCTCGACGCGGCCAACAAGGAGGTCAGCCGTCTGAAGAATGATAAGATAGCTCTGAATGACAAGGCTAGTGAACTGGTGGGGAAGAAGAACGATCTGGAGGCTTATCTGGGAGGGCTCGCCAAGAAGTTATTCATCATGCTTGAGGGTAATCTCTCCTACCCGACTGACTTGTTATCATTGACTCATCGTAGAACTGCTGGTTTATCTTTGAATTGTGTTTACAGAATTCTGCCAAAACTTCGAGGAGGAGACCAGTCGAGTGGAGACAAGCTTGGACCCCATTAACTCTCTTGTGAAGGATGAAGCTGCTATGAACTTGCTCCGACTGGAGTCTCGTGTTGCTGGTCTGGTTGACTACCTTGCCCGACTGAAGGTTGCGGCGTCGTGAATCGACACGACACTCTGGTTAGGAGCGATGCTTGAAAATGACCTCGAGTCTCTAATGGCTCGACTGAATGAAGTTCCAGGTCGAGTGCAAGAATGGAAGAAGTCTTCTGCCAGGTGCGGCGCTGACGTCGCTCTGTCCCTGGTCCGTCTTCACTTCAAGGATGCGCGAGAGGAAAAGCTGGCGTCCATCAAAGTTGCCAATACCAGGAAGCATGACTTCCAATATTTCATGGAGACCTTCATTGCTGCTGCCACTCGGATCACTGAGGGAATTGACTTGGACCAGTACGTTGCGTCCTCCAGTCCTCCACTGGAGGAGTAGGAAAAACTTCTATGCTTCGCCTTAAATTTGCCTCGGAATGCCGAGTGGTTTTGTAACCGATAAACTTTTACAGGCTTGACGCCTGAGCACTTTTGAATCTGTAGGATGTTATCTGAACTTGGCTTATCGTTGAATATGCTCGCATTTGCCTTCAAGCGAACTTTGTTTTTCACTCAGAATATGCTTTAGTGCCTGAGACGCAGCCCTGAGGTGGAAAATCCAGTCAACCTGCACTTCATCATTCTTGCAGGTAGGGATGGAGCACAGATTGCAGTCGACCTGCGTCCTTGGGGATCGGGACAGAGTGCATGTTGTACTTGTGGTGCAGCTCTGAAGGAGAAGGTAGCAGTCGACCTGCACCTCATCGTCCTTACAGATCGGAGTGAAGCGCACGTTGTATTTGTGGCGCAGCTCCGAAGGAGAAGGTAACAGTCGACCTGCACCTCGTCGTCCTTGCGGATCAGAATGGAGAGCACGTTGTATTTGTGGCGTAGCTCCGAAGGAGAAGGTAGCAGTCGACCTGCAGCTCGTCGTCCTTGCGGATCGGAATGGAGCGCACGCTGTATTTGTGGCGCAGCTCCGAAGGAGAAGGTAGCAGTCGACCTGCACCTTGTCGTCCTTGCGGATCGGAATGGAGTGCACGTTGTATTTGTGGCGCAGCTCCGAAGGAAAAGGTAGCAGTCTACCTGCACCTCGTCGTCCTTGCGGATCGGAATGAAGCGCACGTTGTATTTGTGGCGCAGCTCCGATGGAGATGGTAGCAGTCGACTTGCACCTTGTCGTCCTTGTGGATCGGAATGGATTTCATACTTAGGCGAGAATTCGAACTGCAGCTAAGCCCCCAGGTGGGAGGATTGCTCTCCACTCAGTAGGATTTTCAAATACTTAGGCGAGTACTGGACTGCAGCTAAGCCCCCCGAGTGGGAGGGTTGCTCTCCACTCGGTAGGATTTTTAAATATTTAGGCGAGTACTGGACTGCGGCTAAGCCCCCGAGTGGGAGGGTTGCTCTCCACTCGGTAGGATTTCTCAGACTTAGGGGAGCACTGGACTGCAGCTAAGCCCCCGAGTGAGAGGCTTGCTCGTCACTAGGATTTCTAAACTTAGGTGAGTACTGGACTGCAGCTAAGCCCCCGAGTGGGAGGGTTGCTCTCCACTCGGTAGGATTTTCAAATACTTAGGCGAGTACTGGTCTGCAGCTAAGCCCCCGAGTGGGAGGATTGCTCTCCACTCGGTAGGATTTTTAAATACTTAGGCGAGTACTGGACTGCAGCTAAGCCCCCGAGTGAGCGGCTTGCTCGTCACTCAGTAGGATTTCTCAGACTTAGGCGAGTACTGGACTGCAGCTAAGCCCCCGAGTGGGAGGGTTGCTCTCCACTCGGTAGGATTTTCAGATACTTAGGGGAGTACCGGACTGTAGCTAAGCCCCCTAGTGGGAGGATTGCTCTCCGCTCGGTAGGATTTTTAAATACTTAGGCGAGTACTAGACTGCAGCTAAGCCCCCGAGTGGGAGGGTTGCTCTCCACTCGGTGGGATTTTTAAATACTTAGGCGTGTACTGGACTGCAGCTAACCCTCGAGTGGGAGGATTGCTCTCCACTCGGTAGGATTTTTAAATACTTAGGCGAGTACTGGACTGCAGCTAAGCCCCCGAGTGAGAGGCTTGCTCGTCACTCGGTAGGATTTCTTAGACTTAGGCGAGTACTGGACTACAGCTAAGCCCCCGAGTGGAAGGGTTGCTCTCCACTCGGTAGGATTTTCAAATACTTAGGCGAGTAGTGGACTGTAGCTAAGCCCCCGAGTGGGAGGATTGCTCTCCACTCGGTAGGATTTTTAAATACTTAGGCGAGTACTGGACTACGGCTAAGCCCCCGAGTGAGAGGCTTGCTCGTCACTCGGTAGGATTTCTCAGACTTAGGCGAGTACTGGATTGCAGCTAAGCCCCCGAGTGGGAGGGTTGCTCTCCACTCGGTAGGATTTTCAAATACTTAGGCGAGTACCGGACTGCAGCTAAGCCCCCGTGTGGGAGGGTTGCTCTCCACTCGGTAGGATTTTTAAATACTTAGGCGAGTACTGGACTGCAGCTAACCCCCGGGTGGGAGGATTGCTCTCCACTTGGTAGGATTTTTAAATACTTAGGCGAGTACTGGACTGCAGCTAAGCCCCCGAGTGAGAGGCTTGCTCGTCACTCGGTTGGATTAGTAAACGAAGCTTGTTTCTTTCACCGTTTGAGTTTCGTTGCTTCGTTTGGTTTGATTCTTAAGTTGAACTTTCTGGGTAGATCTCTTATTTGAGTTTTACCTATGCATTAGAAGAGTGCTTATTGTATGCTTGTTTGTTTGCGATAGAGTACCCGGAGTGCACCGCATGCTACTACGAGTTTCTAGGTTTCACGGATCATCAGCAAGGCAAGTAACACTTTAATCATACCTCTTTACTACCCAGTTTTATTGCATTAGATCAATCCTCAAACAATTGCATGGTTAGGATCTGATTAATATATGGGTTTTGGGAAGTAGATGAGGGAGTACCTATTATCCTGTTTATTATCAAACCTTTGGGAGTTACTTCTACGTTTGCTTATACTGCTATGGTATGCTAGTAGACGTGGATTGGGTGAGTTTATCCATGATAGATGTGAGATTTGTTATTTAATGGTTAACTTAACGTGGCAACTTTAATACACATCTGGGTGGATTGAGGCACCTTGGGAACCCAGTGTTGCCTGTATTTTTGGAAATCCCGGGGTACCGTGTGATTCTCCTATGGACCGCCACCCAGGCTCAAAGGGATCATGAGATTATTCATGCTAGAAACTTCCGTGTGCAGCCGCAAGCTACTATGAGCTCTAGCATAGTTGATAAAGTCGTGTGAACTCTTACAATGGTAGACTAGTAGATGTAGGGGAAAGTAGGTGTAACTGTCTACCATCGTAAGGTGCAAACGCTTCTGAAAGACTATGTCTCGGCCATCCATTTCTCAAACACCATGTAGTGCGAGAACTCCAACGAAGGAGATCGAGTCTTGCAGGGAAAAGTGTGCAAACCTCTACAGAGTGTATAAACTAATCATGGTTAGCCATGTCCCCGATTATGGATGTTTTGAGTATCTAGTACTTGGATTATCATGTGAATCTCATCATGTTACTTAATTTAATTTTTTTTGGGTTTAATGATGATCCTTAATTGGGATTGAGTTGGGTGAACCTTCTCAATGTTTAACAACCACCATGATACTTAAATAAAATTTATTCCTTTGAAGTAGGGAAAAATTGGCTTTATGCAAAACTGTAACCATAGAGCTTTCCACCAGTCATATATGCATGTAGCGATAGCATTATTCTGTTCATTACTCTCTATGTGTTACATTGCCAGCATATTCCATGTGTTGACCCGTTTTCGGGCTGCAACGTTCATGTTGCAGACTTTTCAGACGACGAGTAAGGTGCCTTAGGTCGTGATCTTTCACTCAGTGATGTCGTTGGAGTTGATGGACTCACTTTATCTTCCAAGCCTTCCGTTGTTATCATTATTAGATGGCCTTAAGCCATATTTATTGTAACCAGTTCTCTTTTGAGACATTCGATGTAATAAGTGTGTGATTGCTGTTCTGTTATAAATCCTTCAAGTACTGTGCGTGTCAGCATTACCGATCCAGGGATGACACTGATGCACAGAGATCGGACTGTTTGAGGTCTGGTCGCTACACGCGACTTCGTAGGGGGCCGATTTGGATCCATATGTTTAATGCTATGGTTAGATTTTATCTTAATACTTTTCTTATAGTTGCGGATGCTTGCGAGCGGGTTAATCATAAGTGGGAGGCTTGTTCAAGTAAGAACAACACCCAAGCACCGGTCCACCCACATATAAAATTATCAAAGTAGCGAACGCGAATCAAATCAACATGATGAAAGTGACTAGATGAAATTGCCGTGTGCCCTCAAGAATGCTTTTCTTATTATAAGAGACCGTTTTGGCCTGTCCTTTGCTACAAAAAGGATTGGGCTACCTTGCTACACTTTACTTACTTTTATCGTTACTTTTCCGTTACTAATTATCTTGCAATCAAACTACCTATTACCGATATTTTAGTGCTTGCAGAAAATATCTTGCTGAAAACCACTTGTCATTTCCTTCTGCTCCTCGTTGGGTTTGACACTCTTACTTATCAAAAGGACTAAGATTGATCCCCTATACTTGTGGGTCATCAGTGCCATGCTTCAGTTAAGTAATAAATTGGTAGATTTGTCTATGTACTAAAATAGGGGTCCTTTAGTACCCTAGACTTGGGCACATGCAGTTGCAACCCTCCAGACGGTAAGGGCTTGCTGGAGGATAGCTCAACCCAAGTCTCAACACTTGGGCACCAAGACCGTGAAGAAGACCTCTAGGAAGGTTATCAAGAAGTACTGATTTAGTACTAAATATTAGGACTTCAGTTTCCGGCAAGCCTTGCGTCGGCAAGCTCTCCCTCTCACCCTTCGACCACTCCACCTCATGAACCAGTTGATGACCTTTCAACATTAGGTGTCGAGCGGGCAAGTGGCATGAGGGGAGTCAATAGGGCGCGTGGCCAACACATTGAATGTAGATCTACTTTATTGACACTCGTCTGGTAGACGTGTCAAGAATATAGGCTCATCCACATCGATGGTACAGAAGGAGAGATGCTTTTGCCAAAGGATGGCCACCAGCTCATGGTGCATTAAATGCAGGATTATGTTGGATAGCATTGAGGCTACTATTCACATACATTTAATGACCATGCTGCCACTTTGGTGACCCCTCTTGATCTATAAAAGGAGGGCCATGGCTACCTTGGCATGGGTCGATACCTTGCACAAGCTTACACATTAGTTGCACCTTGCTCACATTTTTCTGGCAAGCTGCACTTGCAACTTGAGCCCCTAGTCAAACCACCCAAACACAGGAGTAGGGTTTTATGCCTCCATGGTGGCCCCAACCTGAGAAATCCTCGCGCGTGTACTATTAGATTTGCTCTTTGTGCTCGTCGATAGCCCTAGCCGAACTGCAAAGGGATCCTCGCCGGTCTCATAGATCGTCGTACTTTGACATCTTTGGCACGCAAGGCAGGGGGACCGCTTGGGCGGATCCACTCCAGCAGTCTTCATGCAAGATTGTCCATCTTCTTCATACATGGCACTAAAGAAGAAGAGTGTGGCGGTGGGTACACCGTCGGGCTCCAAGCTGCTGGTCCAGACGCCCCCGGCGGGCGGGATCCACGGCGAGCGCTCTCCACACCCTTGGGGCGGAAACAGTCGTACTCACTCCACCAAAAGCCATGACCCGAGCGTTGCTACATATAGAGGCAGTACAGCGGTCCACAAGGTCATTGAAACTATGTCCAAGGACGACGCCGCGGGGTCCAAGAATGATGGAGCTACAAGACGCGCGCCGAGACCATCGCAAGATGGACACGAGATGCTTCCCAACGATGAGGTCGAGCCTGGCCAATGGCCAGCAAAGGAGCATGTGCACTATTCGCATGATACACATGGCCCGCCGCCGCGTCAAGCCATTGGCGAGCATTGATCGCAGGAGCAAGACAGGGATGGAGCTCCTTCTGACTTGCACAGAAGTCAAGCCACATCTCAGTCTTTGCGCCCAGTCATGCCCATGATGCCGACAGAGGTGCTGGCATAGGATGAGCTGCTATTGAAATTTCCTCCGGCCCCAGAGAACATGGATGAGTGGCATGCCACCACCCAGAGCCTCGTTCGTTTTGCCAAAAATGACGGGCCGTGTCCGATGGGGCCCTATCACGGTCAGCCAATGGTGCCAGTGTAGGGGTTGATACGTCTCCAACGTATCTATAATTTTTGACTGTTCCATGCTATTATATTATCTGTTTTGGATGTTTTATATTCATTAATATGCTATTTTATATTATTTTGGCACTAACCTATTAACCTAGAGCTCAGTGCCAGTTTTGGTTTTTCCTTCTTTTTGACTTCTATAGAAAAGGAATATCAAATGGAGTCCAAATGGAATAAAAATTTATGATGATTTTTCTTAGCCAGAAGACACCTACGTGACTTGGAGAGAGGGCCAGAAGAGCCCCTAGGAGGCCACAATCCTCTAGGGAGCGCTCCAGAGGGGTCCTGAGGGCTTGTGGGCCCCTCGGGGGTCCTCCAACCCTAAAACCACTTCTATATATTCTCAAATATTCCCCAAACATCACAAGCGTCCATCAAAATACTTTTTCGCCACCTCAAGCCTCTGGGCCCATGAGATCCCATCTTGGGGCCTTTTCTGGCACTCTGCTGGAGGGGGATTTGATCATGGAGGGCCTCTACATCAACCTTGTTGCCCTTCCGATGAAGCGTGACTAGTTTACCACACACCTACAGGTCGACAGCTAGTAGCTAGATGGATTCTTCTCTCTCTTTGATATTATATACAATGTTCTCCTCGATGTTCTTGGAGTTCTATCCGATGTAATATTCTTTTGCGGTGCATTTGTTGAGATCCGATGAATTGTGGATTTATGATCAGCTTATCTATGAATATTATTTGACTCTTCTCTGAACTCTTTTATGCATGATTAAGATATCTTTGTATTTCTATTCATACTATCGTTTTGGTATGGCCTACAAGATTGGTTTTTCTTGCAATGGGAGAGGTGCTTAGTTTTGGGTTCAATCTTGCGGTGTCCTCACCTAGTGACATAATAGGGGTAGCAAGGCACATATTGTATTGTTGCCATCAAGGATTAAAAGATGAGGTTTACATCATATTGCTTGACTTTATCCCTCTACATCATGTCATGTTACTTAAGGCATTACTCCGTTCTTATGAACGTAATACTCTAGATGCATCCTGGATAGCGGTCGACGTGTGGAGTAATAGTAGTAGATGCAGGTGTCGATGTCAAAACCGGCGGATCTCGGGTAGGGGGTCCCGATCTGTGCATCTAAAGCTGATGGTAACAGGAGGCAAGGGACACGATGTTTTACCCAGGTTCGGGCCCTCTCAATGGAGGTAAAACCCTACTTCCTGCTTGATTGATATGGATGATATGAGTAGTACAAGAGTTGATCTACCACAAGATCGTAGAGGCTAAACCCTAGAAGCTAGCCTATGATGATTATGATTCTGTCTCTAAGGACTAAACTCTCTGGTTTATATAGATACCGGAGAGGGCTAGGGTTTACATGGAGTCAGTTACAAAGAAGGAAATATAATATCCGGATCGCCAAGCTTGTCTTCTACAAAAAGGAGAGTCCCATCCGGACACGGGACGGAGTCTTGAGTCTTGTATCTTCACGCTCCAATAGTCCGGCCAAAGTACATAGTCTGGCTGTCCGGATACACCCTAATCCAGGACTCCCTCAGTAGCCCCTGAACCAGGCTTCAATGACGATGAGTCCGGCGCGCAGTTTGTCTTCGGCATTGCAAGGCGGGTTCCATCTCTGAATACTCCAAAGTACCTGTTGTAACGAACAGTGTCCGGTTTCCTATCGATGTTGTACTCCTCGGCTTCTGTACTTCAGTAATGACCATCTCCACGTGTCGAGTGAATACGAGGAGCCGGGGCATTTTTGCATTCGCCACCCCGGTCCTGCAAGCGAACCGTCTATTTGAAGGGACGGGGATTCTCAGATCCAAGCTTCACTTTCTTCCCTTGAGCGAGCATCCAACAGAGCGTGCCCAGAAAAAATCATTCCAGCATGGCCGGTCATCGCAGCTCTTCCTCTCGTTCCCATAGCTCCAGGCCAGGTGATTGGGAAGAATGTTCTGTTCCTCAAAACCGCTTAATAGAGCTGCAGACCCAAGGGTTTGTTCCACCGACGTTCATGGTCCCCGTCTGAGCCGGACTGGCCACCTATAATGGCGGGGAACAAGCGGAGAGATCTCCTAATCCATCCCCGGGGAGCGAATTTGCCTCATCCCGCCTCTGCTAAGAGGTGTCGGGTTTCCAATCCACCCATTCCTTCGCGGGCTCCTGGAGTTCTACGGCCTCCAGTTGCACAATTTCACCCATGCCTCCGTACTGCACATAGCAGGATACATTGCCCTTTGTGAATTATTTCTGGTCTGCAAGGCTCACTTTGGGCTATGGAAGAAGTTGTTCTGCCTCGTCCCTCGCAACCAGGGGGAAACCATATGTCAAGTGGGTGGAGCCGAAGTATGGCGCGTCGCCGAGATCGGATACCTATCCGGTACTCCCAAGAAGGCACCGGAGAACTGGCCCTCAGAGTGGATTTATGCTGATGACGTTCCCCTTCTGGATCCAGTCCGGACTGGTCTCCCTGAGTTCAGTAATGCTCCACCGAAGGCACGCCAAAGTTGGCGCCCTTAGGGCCCCCAAGAGGAGGATACCAGAGAAATAAACTTCCTGATGAGCAGGATAAAAGATACTGGCCAAATCAGGGCTAACAATAGTCGAGGTTATGGCAATATGCATAATGCAGGGAGTGCGGCTGCTCCAATACCAGGGGAAGCCCATGTGGCACTACAACAGGGAAGATGATGCCTCCCGCTATGGTCGTAAGGGTCCGGACTCCGCCATTGCTCTGGCAAGGATATTGGCCGATTTGTATAAAGGAGAAGAAGAAGAGTTCCTTCATATTAAACCGCGGGATGGGTTTTCTATGTACAACCCCCCAAGCTGGGTAAGTCGTCACTTTTTCCCCCGCTTCATTCCTTCTGGCGTCCTTCGTCACGATTATTTACCGCGATATTTCTGAGCAGGAACTAAGGAGGGCCGTAGAAGGATTCTCCAGCCCCTCCCCGCAGCCAGAGGACCCCGGAAGGGCCTTCGATCGAGGACTCGAAGAAGACCCGGATATTACTGTGGAGCTCATCAACGGGACATTTTATCAGGCGAGCTGCAATCGCGCCTCAGTGGCTATTGTCGCCGATTATCCCAGATTGCTACCTGCATCACGTGTAAGCAAAGCCAAAAACCCTATCCTCTGGAGAGGATTCCTTCATGATGTCATGCCTTATGCCTGAAATATTGTATTTTTGTAGAGACGACAGTCGGAACGCGATGCCGAGCCCCTGGGGGCTCATTGGCAAAGGGCGTCCGGATCGGGCAGGCTTCAGAGGAAGGCGGTTAGGGCCGAAACGCCACTACAGAGGTATGGTAAAAACTTGCTCTACGATTATTGTGTTTGAAATGTGACAGTGCCCTTTGTGTCCTGGTAGAAAGAGGAGCAGCCGGACTATATCCGGAGATCCTGCCAATCACGCCTCCACCAGCCGGATTCCAGGACCGGCTTCGAGAGAGGAAGCGGACGCAAGGCCGATGCCGAATTGTACTCCGACAGAGGATGCGGATATGCTCTCCGCCATGAATTCCGAAGTAGAGAGTGCCATGAATCACTGGCGCCGACGGGTCGTACTTCGCAACAACATCTTTTCCGAAGAGGCATTTAATGCTTTCAATTCGGGAGACGCATACATCCGAGCTGCTCAAGGCTGGCTTGCCCGGGCGACGGACCAGTATGCCAAAGATATACGGGTAAGAAAATTTGATAAGCATGTATAGCAGTAGCCCCTGAGACTTGAAACAGTTGGAACAACTGTTTTAAGGATCAATTTAGGCACAGGTCCTTGTAGATAAGAATGCCCAATTGTCTCGAGAGCTGGAGGAGTGCAAGACCCAGCTGAGGGCCGCGGTTACCAAGCTAGAGAAATCCATGAAGGCCTCATTTGGTAACATTTGTCTCAATTGTATGGAAATGTACTAGTTAGTAAGTGGCTTGTATGATAAGTCTAACGCAAAATTCTGCAGACAATCCCGAGGTGAATCCGGAGGTCGTAAGAGGTCACGAGTCACATCTCCAAAGGCAGCTAAAAGCTGGCGAGCGTATTCTTACACAAGTTAGGTAGGAGAAGAACAATCTTCAAGATGCCAATGTCCGGCTGGGCGTCAAATTAGGAGATGTTCGCGCTCAGCTGGCGGACTCCGTGTAGGAGAACAGAAGGCTTCGTCGCGGCATTTATGGTAAGTGCCTAGACGAACTGTAGTACAGCTCGGCGAGGAAGCATATTTAAAGAATTTATATCTATAGGTGCCGTCGCGGAGAGGGGTTAAAAACCATTTGTATAGCAGCTCGCTGTACCAGTGGTCCCCGTTGTTCTCTCTCACAAAGCCGAAATGGTTGGCTTTGTCCCTTGCTCTCTGCCACAGTGGGAGGCGGCGTGGGTAGATGCCGCCTCACGCCGCCCTCCTAGCTACATCTCAACATCCCTCAGGTACAACTTCCTCTGCAACCGGCTTGAACCACTTCCCCAGCTCCCCACATCGCTCCATGTGGATATTTCTCTACTTCTTTGCCCCGCAAAACCTCTACCGGCTTCTACTGTTTTTGTGATGAGTTGATGTCTCATCAACTAGTGCCACTAGTCTTATTCTAATCATGCTTCTTCAAGTTCTTTGCCTACAGGGATGCTCAACTCGATTTTAGTGAAACTGCACAAAATGGTCTGATGGTCAAAGGGTTGCAAACTTCATTCCTTCGGAAGATTCAACCTCGCCAACAAATTAAAGCCTAGTTAGGGTTTAGGTTTCAATGTCTAGGTACTGCATGGATCTTTTTTTCTTTAGTTGTCCCTGTTCTAAAATAAGTGTCTCAACTATAGTACAACTTTGTACTAAAGTTGGAAAAGTTGGTATAAAGGTGAGACACTTATTTTAGAACGGAGGGAGTACATATTGGCTATGATATGTGAATCATTAAGATGCAATAGCATGCATGTTGGTCTCCTTTGTATTTTATGGATGTTGCAATGAGGTAACCTTGGATGCAAGATACATGAAACAGAAGCTGAAACCTTCATAACATTGTACAATTTTATCTCGCTGAGAACTTACGGTACTATGTACTAATGAGCTAGGTGTCGCACAGTGTCAAAAAAATAAGTTGATATTGTGAGGTGGGATATGTAATCACTGAGCTGCTGTGTTTTCGCTGCTTTCATACTCCTCCATTGTAAGAGTGGAGAAAATTGTAGTTTTATCACAGAATAGAAAAATGAAAAGGAGTGGAGACGCTCGACCTCCTTTTGCCGAAACGTGGGACATCCAACATCCGGTGCACGTGGCATGCACCAAAGTAAGTGTACATTAAATAAGACTCAACATGGTCGTACCACCTCAGTAATAATGACCAATGAGCCATGAGGGAGTCCTGGACTAGGGGGTGTCCGGATAGCCGGACTATCATCGTCAGCCGGACTCCAAGACTATGAAGATACAAGATTGAAGACTCTGTCACGTGTCCGTATGGGACTTTCCTTGGCGTGGAAGGCAAGCTTGGCGATACGGATATGTAGATCTCCTACCATTGTAACCGACTCTGTGTAACCCTAGCCCTCTCCGGTGTCTATATAAACCGGAGGGTTTTAGTCCGTAGGACGAACAACCATTACAACAATCATACCATAGGCTAGCTTCTAGGGTTTAGCCTCCTTGATCTCGTGGTAGATCCACTCTTGTACTACCCATATCATCAATATCAATCAAGCAGGAGTAGGGTTTTACCTCCATCGAGAGGACCTAAACCTGGGTAAAAACATCGTGTCCCTTGTCTCCCGTTACCATCCGCCTAGACGCACAGTTCGGGACCCCCTACCCGAGATCCGCTGGTTTTGACACCAACACTGGTGCTTTCATTGAGAGTTCCTCTGTGTCATCACCGATAGGCTTGATGGCTTCTTCAATCAACAACAACGCCGTCCAGGGTGAGACTTTTCTCCCCGGATAGATCTTTGTATTCGGCGGCTTCCCACTGCGGTCCAACTCACTTGGCCATCTGGAGCATATCGAAAGCTACGCCCCTGGCCGTCAGGTCAGATTTGGAAACATAAACTTCATGGCGGATATCCGCGGAGACTTGAGCTTCGATGGATCCGATCCGCAGCCGAGCGTGCCGCACTGTCACGATGGGCATGATCTAACTCTGCCGTCGGACAGTACCTTGGAGGCCGCACACGAATCCGCTCCGACCCATAGTCCGGAGCCGATCGCGCAGATCGAGGACGGGTGGCTGGACACCGCCTCGGGAGCTGCAACTTCCACGGCGATGGAGCCGAACACTGACCTCGTCCCTTATAAAGCTCGTGACTCCGAGGTGCCGGACTCCCTGCCGGACTCCGAACCTCCTGCGCCCCTGCCAATCGAATCCGATTGGGCGCCGATCATGGAGTTCACGACCGTGGACATCTTTCAACACTCACCCTTTGGCGACATCCTAAATTCGCTAAAGCATCTCTCGCTATCCGGAGAGCCCTGGCCGGAGTACGGCCAGGATGGTTAGGATACGGACGACAAAGAAATTCAAAGCCCACCCACCACCCACTTTGTAGCCACTACCGACGACTTAACCGACATGCTAGATTACGACTCCAAAGACATCGACGGTATGGACGACGATGCCGGAGACGATCAAGAACCAGCGCCTACAGGGCACTGGAAGACCACCTCGTCATACGACATATACATGGTGGACACCCCAAAAGATGGGGACGGCGATGAAGCAGCGGAGGCAGATTCCTTAAAGAAACAGCCCAAGCACCGACGTCAGTGGCGCCGCTCTAAATCCCGCCAAAGCAAGAATGGAGATTCTGGCACAGGAGATAATAACACCCCAGAAAGTGCCGAAGACAATCCCCTCCTGCAAGATTCAGCGTAGGAGGATGCAGAAGCAAGCCCTCACGAGAGAGCGGCAGACGAAGAGGTCGAGGATGATAATTACATGCCTCCCTCCGGAGACGAGGCAAGCCTCGACGACGAAGAATTCGTCGTGCCTGAGGATCCCGTCGAACAAGAGCATTTCAGACGCAGGCTAATGGCCACAGCAAATAGCCTAAAGAAAAAGCAGCAGCAGCTTCAAGCTGATCAAGACCTGCTGGCCGACAGATGGACCGAGGTCCTCGCGGCCGAAGAGTATGAACTCGAACGCCACTCCAAGAGCTACCCAAAACGCAAGTTGCTCCCCCGATTAGAGGAGGAAGCATACATACCTTCATCATCAGCGCACAATACGGCTGACCGACCACCCCGTGGTCGCGACAGAGAGGCATCCAGGCCCTCCATCAAGACCGTACCCCGGCATCGCTCGAAAAGTACGAAGCCATGGGGGAACGCGCCGGACTTGCGGAATATATTGGAGGACAAGGCAAGACAATCCAGATCTATCTATGGATCACGTGGGCGCCCCACGACCCACGACGAATACCATCGCGCCGGATACAACAACTCCGGCCGAGCCGAACACAGCAGACAACGCTCCCTCGAGCTACGCCGTGATACTTCTCAATACAGAGGCGCCGCACACCCGCTATGCTTCACTGACGAAGTAATGGATCATCAAATCCCTGAAGGGTTTAAACCCGTAAACATTGAATCCTACGATGGCACAACAGACCCCGCAGTTTGGATCGAAGATTATCTCCTTCATATACATATGGCCCGCGGTGACGATCTCCACGCCATCAAATATCTCCCGCTCAAGCTTAAAGGACCAGCTCGGCATTGGCTTAATAGCCTGCCCGCAGAGTCAACTGGGTGTTGGGAGGACCTGGAAGCCGCATTCCTCGACAACTTCTAGGGCACATACGTGCGACCACCGGACGCCGATGACCTAAGCCACATAATTCAGCAGCCAGACGAATCAGCCAGGCAATTCTGGACACGGTTCTTAACAAAGAAAAATCAAATCGTCGATTGTTCGGATGCAGAGGCCCTCCCAGCCTTCAAACATAACATCCGCGACGAATGACTGGCCCGGCACCTAGGACAGGAAAAGCTGAAATCCATGACAGCCCTCACATCATTAATGACCCGCATCTGTGTGGGAGAGGATAGCTGGCTAGCTCACAGCAACAACCTCAGTAAAAATGCTGGCAGTCCGAATACTAAGGACCACAATGGCAGGTCGCGTCGAAGCAAAAATAAACGCCGCGTTCACGGCGACAACAATGAGGATACGGCAGTCAACGCCGGATTCTGAGGCTCTAAACCCGGTCAGTGGAAGAAGCCATTCAAAAGAACCACCCTGGGTCAGTGGAAGAAGCCATTCAATGTTTGGACCGAATACTCGACCGCTCTTGCCAGATACATGGCACCCCCGAAAAACCAGCTAACCACACCAACAAAGATTGTTGGGTATTCAAGCAGGCAGGCAAGTTAATTGCCGAAAACAATGACAAGGGGCTGCAAAGCGAGGACGAGGAAGAGACCCGGCCGCCGAACAGTAGAGGACAGAAGGGCTTCCCCCCACAAGTGCGGACGGTAAACATGATATACGCAACCCACATACCCAAGAGGGAGCGGAAGCATGCACTGAGGGACGTATACGCGATGGAGCCAGTCGCCCCGAAGTTCAATCCATGGTCCTCTTGCCCGATCACTTTCGATCGAAGAGACCATCCGACCAGTATCCGCCATGGCGGATTCGCCGCATTGGTTTTAGACCCAATCGTCGATGGATTTCACCTCACGAGAGTCCTGATGGATGGCGGCAGTAGCCTGAACCTGCTTTATCAGGATACAGTGCGCAAGATGGGCATAGACCCCTCAAGGATTAAACCTACAAAGACGACCTTCAAAGGCGTCATACCAGGTGTTGAGGCCAATTGTACAGGCTCAGTAACACTGGAAGTGGTCTTCGGATCCCCGGATAATTTCCGAAGCGAGGAGTTAATCTTCGACATAGTTCCGTTCCGCAGCGGCTATCATGCTCTGCTCGGACGAACCGCGTTCGCAAAGTTCAACGCGGTGCCGCATTATGCATACCTCAAGCTCAAGATGCCAGGCCCTCGTGGAGTCATCACGGTCAACGGAAATACGGAACGCTCCCTCCGAACGGAGGAACATACAACGGCTCTCGCGGCAGAAGTACAGAGCAGCCTTCTAAGGCAATTTTCGAGTCCGTCCGTTAAACGACCGGACACGGCCAAACGCGCCCGGAGTAACATCAATCAAGACCACCTGGCACGTTCCGAGCACGCGTAGCAATGCGGCCCCAACCCCAGCCCTCGCATGATTGCAAGACCAGCTCTCCGCATACATCATTACGCTCTGGAGATACCATGGGCATAGGGGGAGGGGCACGACCACAACTGACCTAGAGTGCGGCCCGCACCAGGGGCTCCAAAGTGTGTCGCTCTTTTTTTTCCTTCTTTTTATACACAGGACTCCGTTCACCAGGGGCCCTGTCCGGCGGCGACCCTGCCGAACTCACGATGCAACAGCCAGGGGGGACAAAGGCTGCGACGAACACTCGGGTGGTCTCCATTACGAGCATTAAATTTGTTAAATACACCATTCCACAGCCCACCCCTGGAGGGAGACACGTCTAATTAGTCCAATCCCTTGCTTACCGCACTATTTGTATCGTTCTGCACTCATAGCAGAATTCCTTGAATAAATAATGCAGCACCTTTTTGCCTATAATTGCATTACCTTACATATATGTTCATTAATGACATCTTGCACCCATACAATTTGGTACGGCCGAATACACCAGGGGCTTATGTTCCCCGCATTATGGTGTGATAAGTCCGAACACTTTCACAAGTGCGGTACCCCGAACTTATAGCATAATATGAATCGGCTCCGAATCATGTCTTGGGTCAATAGTTGGGTTTGCCCGGCTCCCATGTTTTGGTACCTTACGTTCCGTTCTGTCGGCTAAGGTAGCACTAGGAGAACCACTGCGATTGCACCCCGGTTGAGCTGGGAGAGCACCTCATTGGAGAAAGCTAAAACTGACTGTCATGACAAGGTGAGAGACTGGTCGCTGTTCGAGAGGTCTTTTCGAGTCCCTAAAGACTTATGCTGCTTCGAGCGAAGAACCGGATAATGTCCGGCCAAGGCCTGGATAGCGCCCCGAACTCGGTCTTCCGAATACTAGGGGCTTTGCCGAAATTTAAAATCATAGAATTCTATGGCTAAGTGAGAGTGTTCAAGCATTATAAGTCCGGTTGCCTTGTTCTTTGTGTTGAGCGCCTCCCTAGATGGACCCAAAAATGGGAACAAGAGTGCTCAAGTTTATCCCGAACACCCCAGCACTAGTGGCATGGGGGCTGAAGCCGACGACTTGCCATCTCTCAGATTTAAACGGCCGCACAGAAGGTAATATTTTAAATCAAACAAGTGTTGCTTAGCACATATGAACAAAGTTTTCAGCGCACAGGATAACACATAGCGAGTTTACTCAATAACTACATCTCTGGGGCACTCATCTGCAATCTTGCGGGCACCCTTCAGGACAGTCTTATAGTACATCTCGGGCGTACGATACTCCTTGCCCGCTGGCGGTGCGTCAGTGATAAGCCTCTCCGCATCCAGCCTGCCCCTGTGCACCTTTGCGTGGGCAAGGGCCCAACGAGCACCTTCAATACAGGCGGAGCGCTTGATGACCTCCACCCAGGGGCACGCATCCACTAGCCGCCGCACGAGGCCGAAGTAGCTCCCAGGCATGGCCTCTCTAGGCCACAGCCGGACTATGAGGCCCTTCATGGCCTGCTCGGCTACCTTGTGGAGTTCGGCCAGCTGCTTCAGCTGGTCGCTAGGGGGCACCGGATGTCCGGACTCAGCGTACTGAGACCAGAAAACCTTTTCCGTTGAGCTCCCCTCCTCGCCACAGTAGAATGCGGCGGCATCGGATACACTGTGAGGCAGATCTGCAAACGCCCCTGGAGAGCTCCGAATTCGGGTAAGTAATAGGTAATTTACATTAACATGCTTGCTTTGCATGAAAAATGCCTTTCCCGCCGCTATCTTCTTCACCGCCTCAATCTCCTGGAGGGCCTTATGGGCCTCGGCCTTGGTGGCTTTGGCACTTTCGAGAGCCAAGGCAAGCACGGACTCTCGAGTCTTTGAGTCGCGCTCCAAACTCTCATGCTTTTCCATGAGAGCCTGGAGCTCTTGCCGCACTTCCGCCACCTGTGCCTCCTGCTTTTCCCGCTCTGCCCGTTCCGCGGCCGCATTGTGTTCGGCCGCGGACACAGCCTCTTTCAGGGTTGCCACCTCGTTCGTGGCCCCTGCAGTACCCACGTTATCCTTGTTATTTTTATTGCAACCTAAATCCTTTTCTGTAAGGTAACTATTCAAAGTGGTGTTACTCACCTTCTTTGTCCTCGAGCTGCTTCTTGGCACGGCCGAGCTCTTGCTCGGACCGCTCGAGGTCCTGCTTCAAAGCACCAACCTTCGCAGTCAGTGCGGCAGAGGTTAGCAGCGCAGCCTGCAAACCCATATTGACGTAATTTTTAGCAACCCTGCATATATCTTTTTAGATCCTCAGTTCGGCTTTTCTTTCCGAACACTGAACCGAGCATCAGGGGCTACTGTCTATGCGGTATTACATTACATAATTTTAACTTCTTACCTCAAAGCCTGTTAGAAGGCTACTGCAGGCTTCGGTCAGCCCGCTCTTGGCGAGCTGAACCTTCTGAATCACCGCACTCATAATAGTGCGGTGTTCTTCCTCGATGGAAGCGCCTTTGAGCGCCTCCAACAAGTTGTCCGGCGCCTCCGGTTGGATGGGGGCCGCCGGCGTCATGGTCTTTCCCTTCTTGTGAAGGGGCCGCCTGCCAGACTCCAGAACCACTGCGGGTTCCGGCGTGGAGTCCGGCGCAAAGTCCGGGAGGCTGCCTTGCGGCGCCTCCGGAGCCTCCTCCTGATGGGTCCTTTCCTGGGATCCCACCTCGGTGTCCTCAGCGTCGCGAGGGGTGGAGGCAGTCGGGATGGAATCCACATCCGACGGAGCCAACGACCCGCTCGATGAAGCGGGGAGATCATCATCGGCCGGACTGCAGGCAGTGTGCGGCATTAGAAGGACACTATGTGACACAAAAGAGAAATTATAAATCATTCAGGAATCCGGATACTTACAATCTTGCCGGAGGCCTGGCCCTTGAGGGCCACTCTTCGTCGCCAACGTTGGCGTTGGCGGAGCCGTCCGGGGGAATAGTTCTTCCCCTCTTGGACCCTTCGGCCTCCCCTGTTGGGGAGGCCTTTCTCTTCCTCTCTTCCTCCTCTGGGAGAGAGTCCTCTTTCTCCTCCTCGTCTTCGGGGGAGGAGTCCGCCTCGGAGCCATCAGACGATGAGTCCGATAGCACCTGGCGCCGGGAACTTCTTTGAGTTCCCGTGGCCTTCTTCTTGGCCTTCTTCTCCGGCACCACATAGAGTGCCGGGACCAGCAGCCCCGTTAAGCGGGCATCCGCTTGGTCTTCGGGAAGAGGAGCCGGACAGTCTACTTGTCCGGACGTCCTCTGCCAGTCCTGTCAAAGGCGTTGGGAGTTTTAAATCCCACATAGAGTCAAACTATGAAAGAAAACAACTGTCCCATAGAGGATAACAAAGCTTACCACACCGGCCGGGCGCTTGGTGCTGAATCCGCGATCCTCGGTCGCGGACGCGGGGGCTTCTCCGCCCTTGAACAGCATCCTCCAGACGGCTTCATACGTCGTGTCGAAGAGCCCGCTCAGAGTCCGGTGCTATGCCGGATCAAACTCCCACAGATTGAAGGCCCGTTGTTGGCAGGGGAGGATCCGGCGGATGAGCATGACCTGGATCACATTGACAAGTCTAAGCTTCATGTTCACCAGGGTTTGAAGACAGGACCGGAGTCCTGTCAGCTCCTCCGAACTACCCCATAGCAAGCCCTTCTGTTTCCAAGAGGTGAGATGCACAGGGATACCAGATCTGAACTCGGGGGCCGCCACCCACTTAGGGTCGCGCGGCTCGGTGATGTAGAACCACCCCGATTGCCACCCCTTGACGGACTCCACGAAGGCCCCTTCGAGCCAGATGACGTTGGGCGTCTTGCCCAACATGGCGCCTCCTCACTCCTCTTGAGTGCCCTTCACCACCTTCGGCTTGACGTTGAAGGTCTTGAGCCACAAGCCGAAGTGGGGCTGGATGCAGAGGAAGGCCTCGCACACGACGATAAACGCCGAGATGTTGAGGATGAAGTTTGGCGCCAGGTCGTGGAAATCCAGGCCGTAATAGTACATGAGCCCCCGGACAAAGGGATGCAATGGGAAGCCCAGTCCGCGGAGGAAGTGGGGAAGGAAAACGACCCTCTCATGGGGCCTGGGGGTGGGGATGAGCTGCCCCTTGTCGGGCAGCCGGTGCGCGATGTCGCCGGAAAGGTATCCGGCGGTGCGCAGTTTTGCGATGTGCTCCTCCGTAACGGTGGAGGCCAACCATTTGCCTCCCGCTCCGGACATGGTCGGAGAAGGTCGAGGCGAGATGCACGGACTTGGGCGCTGGAGCTCGAGAGTGCGCGGAGATGGATAAGCAAAGGAGGAAGAAGGCGTAGGTAAAAAGGGTGGATCCTTGTCCCCCTATATATGGGCGGACGAAAACTATGCATCCCCACCGGCCTGGTAAAACTCGCTTATCTCCCAAGCGCCACCATCAATGGCGCGGTTGGGTTACCCACGTCTGTATTGAAGAGAATCCCGGAATAAGGGGGACACGATCTCTGCTTCGACAAGACATGCCAAGGAAACCGCTTCGCTAAACACGCTGAGGTGGTATAATAAAAAAACGATTCAAGTAAAGGCTTGGTGGTGTGACGTCATGCCACGAAATACGTCAGCAGATTGAGCTTGTGTACATAATATTCTCTCTACGGTGGAATGTGCAAATTATTTAGCAGAGCCAGACACTATCCTGGTGTTCACAATCTTCTATGAACTATTCGGAGGAGGAACCCGCCTTGCAATGCCGAACAATATGCGCGCCAGACTCATCGTCATTGAAGCCTGGTTCAGGGGCTACTGAGGGAGTCCTGGACTAGGGGGTGTCCGGATAGCCGGACTATCATCGTCAGCCGGACTCCAAGACTATGAAGATACAAGATTGAAGACTCCGTCCCGTGTCCAGATGGGACTTTCCTTGGCGTGGAAGGCAAGCTTGGCGATACGGATATATAGATCTCCTACCATTGTAACCGACTCTGTGTAACCCTAGCCCTCTCCGGTGTCTATATAAACCGGAGGGTTTTAGTCCGTAGGACGAACAGCCATTACAACAATCATACCATAGGCTAGCTTCTAGGGTTTAGCCTCCTTGATCTCGTGGTAGATCCACTCTTGTACTACCCATATCATCAATATCAATCAAGCAGGAGTAGGGTTTTACCTCCATCGAGAGGGCTTGAACCTGGGTAAAAACATCGTGTCCCTTGTCTCCTGTTACCATCCGCCTAGACGCACAGTTCGGGACCCCCTACCCGAGATCCGCCGGTTTTGACACCGACAAGCCATCAAATCAGATAGACCCGACAGTAAGTTGGATGGATGAAGCAACCATCACTCTTCTTTGAATCAACTTCTACCTTCAATGCAGGCGCCAGTGAGAGGTCGTGTATGCTCTGCCTGGGCATGAATGCGGCACCGATTCTCTGGAGCGACGCTGACCGTTTCTGGCGGGAAGTGTCCATGGGCGAAGGAGGGGGTTTCGGTGGGCCAGGGCAGTCAGGAGCGCGCCTAGAAGCTGTCCGGACCGGAAGCTTGGAAACGAGAGGATGCACCGACTCTCGCGGCTAAATCGTACTACTACTCCGTCTCACAATGCAAGACATTTGTACAAGCTAGTTTAGCTTGCAGAAACGTCTTACATTATGGGACAAAGGGAGTAGTACACACCATCTCTCTGTAGGTCGATGTTTTGCTCTCTTTAACACACACACTGTTAAAAAAAACACACGCGCGTGCACACACACACACGCACACACAGGTTCATAGAATAGGAATATTGTAGGAGTGGGAAACCATAGGAAGTGAGATATATGGAGTACATACAAGAAGAGAAGAGGTACACGCACATCCGTCGGGGGCACAGTCACTGCCTCGCACTATAGCCCAGCTGACCACAGCACGACGACCGGATTTGTGCCTTTCTCGTACAGGCGCCGGCGTCAAACACTATATCTTCGGCCACGGGATTTGACACACGTGGCAGCCGGATTTGGTGCATTCCGACCGCTTGAAACCGCGCCTTGCCATGGATTGTCCAGGTACCGGGTCGCACAACAATGGAGTTGCCTCCACATCGCATGCAGGTACTAAATCCACATCTAGCCGCTCGGATCTATCCCATCGACTGTTCGCCGACAAAGACATGGCCGGCCACCGTCCGGGCTTGGCCTTGGCTCAGCGGCTAGTCAGTTCACCGTTGTCGCTCAAAAAGTGCGAAGGCTACCCGCGGTAGGTCGTGTGCCGCATTTTGACCACGTCGGAACATCCCAGATGGGTGTTCATCAAGTGCAAAAAAGATAACATGCATAGTACTTCTTTTGATTTGGCTGTGCACCCGTATTCAGCGCATGTACGAAAACTTATACTCAAACTTGTGTGTAGGATGGATGCAAGTTTTGGTTTTTGGAAGCAGAATACATTGGTCTATTGATAGCATGAAATTTGGTAGATGCTCGTGCTCTCCTTGCTAGAATAGCGGCTAGAGTTGATATTAGATGCGAAGCAATGTCTAGTTCTTTAGAATCAAAGAAGAAATAAGTGTGCAAGCTCAAGAAGCTACATATTAACAATGAAGTCATAGAGAACATATTAATACAAATAGTCAGAGCAGTCATGGAAATTGGATATCTTTTAAAATGTTTAATTGTGGTTATTGTATTCTTTCGTCTTGCTCTCCTAGCAAAGAATTGGTGAATGTACTTCCATGTATCAAAATGTCATTGATGAAATAAAGAAATGTGCTGGAAAATAAATGTGTGCATACGGCCGGTGGCCGTATTAGTTATGCTGGTTCTGAATTTTTGCCACTAGTTAATTATGTTGGCAAACTTTGATAAAATATACTCCGTAAATAAATATAAAAGCATTTAGATCACACAAAAGAAGCCAATAATATTTATTTTTTGTTGGCATGTATTAGCAGTTTACTGCTCCCTCCTTTTCGGTTTATTGGGCTCATCTCATCTTCTTGGTTTTACCATATTATAAGTCTTATTTTCACTTATTTCCACCACATGTTCACATTCCAAGGTGCTTTAAATTGATGCATGCAAGGATTAAAAGGAACCAACCAATGCATGTAACCATTCCTATCCATTTAGTGGTCACCATGCATATATTGTTATTAAAGCAGATTAAAGATTGAGTAATTTCATAAACTACGAGATACATTTCTCCACTCATCATCTTCCTTGGTTGATGAGATTTCAAATTTAAGCCCTATAAACTGAAAAGGAGGGAGTAGTTAAATTTTTTGGTCAAACTTTGACAAAAAATATATGATGTGGCGTAAAAACCTGGACGGAGGTAGTAGTACAAGATACGGTGGCACATTGACTTAGGCCGAATACAAGTGCCCAAAATTATTGGAAGAGAGCAAAGTGTACAAACAAAATAATTAAATTTGAATTTCTTGGAAACATTTAAAATTGAAGGATGGTGCAGCCCATCTTTCCAATATTTTGACCATGTGTGGTTCAGTTGTTGTTCAATTCGGAGGGTCGTGTACCACACGTGAACGATAGTAAGTTTTACTGGAAGGCATGGAGCGCTAATTGCGAATTGACTCCTTCGAGAGTTCAATTTTCTTCGCATATTAGCACTGCCCTAGTATTTTTCTTCACTAGTATGTTAAACAAAGAGTTTCATTTCATGCACAATTTAAAACTGTTTTTATGGAGGGAAAAAAAAAACCACTCCAACTACACACACATATAGGGTGAGACTATTCTGCAACCCCCTCTAGAGTTCCTAGATAAGCTTATTCAGAAACCACCACCACTCCTAACTATTTCTTTTCCCGAATGGAGCGTGTGAGGGAGCGAGGGAGCTCGGGTCCGGGTAACTACCCTGCCGACGCGCCACCGCCCTGATCACACCGGCCCACAATCGTCCGACCCTGCCACACGCCTGTGTCCAGGGGCCATGGGTGCATGGGATCCGCATGACCACCCTGCTCCACTGACCGCGTCACCGAGCGCCGGCGCACAACCACCCTTTTTCCCCTAACGTGCTGCTGTGAGCCTTCCCTCCTTTTCCGGCACCACCCCGCGGCCACCCTGCCTTCTCGACCACACCACCGCGCACCTCCTCCTGATCCAGCGCCACCTACATGACCGACCACCATCTTGGCCGACCCAGCCATCATAGCGCCCCACGCGACTGGTCCGCTGCCATGGATCGTCCCTCCGACCTCCAGCTCCACCAGAATCCCCATTGTCGGGGTGGTCTCCACTGCAGGCCCGTAGATCCTACCTGTGTTCCTGTCCCATGGTGCTTCTCTCTCCCCTTCATGGTCATGGCTGTTGAGCCATCCAAATCGGGAGGAGTGGCTCCTCTCCAGCGGTTAACTCGGTTAGTAACCACGTTCATCATCCCGTCGCTCCCCTGCTCTCCATTTTGTATTTTAGCAGTTAGCAGTTAACTACAGGGAACGTGGGATCATAGTGTTTGATCCCAGCAGTTAGCAGTTAACGCATGGTGACCCCTCAATCCAGCAGTGTGTTGTTCTTCAGTTAGCTACGTGCATATTTTGTCAGTTAGTGATTTTAATTTTTTTTCTTAATTACTACAGCAATGCCATGACGACCTGTCAGCCTACATCAACACCCGGGAGCGGTCTACCACCACGCGCACCTACTACCTTTCTAACAACTGCTTTTTTTGTTAATTGTTCTAGCTCATTGCTGCTACTAATTAACTCATGTTGACTTATGTTAAGTTCCAGCGCCGCTGCCGCCTGGGATGTGCAGTTTTCATTTAACAGTTAAGTTCAAGTGATGACTGAAGTTTGTTCTATTAAAAGATAGCGTTGAAGCAAAAAAACAAGGAATAGTGTAGTTCCCCATGTAAAAAAGAAAGGATAAACTACATAAAAGGAGTTCATTTTCTAAAAATGTGTTTGGCTCTTTCTAGGTTTACTTTTTTGGCTTTTAGTAGTTAAGTATTTAAGTGCTGGGGCGGCCCCGGTGGTCCCTCCGACATTGGGTGGTCGACGGCAGCGGACGCAGCCGAGGGGTCCAGGAGCTGTAGGGTGGGTGGCTGGCTCTTTTGGTCGGCGGCGGTGGGTGGGAGGGATGGAGCACAGCAGCTGCAGAAGCGAGTAGCAACTTCAAGCGGCAGGACCGTGCAGGCTCCGTGCAACATATGAGTGCACGCGACAGGCGAGATAAAGCCCACTGGCAGCAGGCCAACTAGCTGGCCTGGCACGAGATAAATGGGCCACGTGCAGATCGGCCTGGTTATCATCAGTTGATGGCCCTATGCCCTAATCTGGGTTAGGGACCTGTCCAGCTTGTGGAAATGATTCTTGCCGGCGAATGATAGGAGAGGCCCAACATCAGGGATCAGCGAGTTTGGGACGAAAGCTTTGGGTGGTGTCTGCATTCAATAGAAGGCAGCAGAGGTAGCGCGCGGGAACAGAATTCCCTTGAGAGAGTTTTAGGCCAAATCTTGAAGAGGATGGATCTGCAGGTGTGGTGTTCGATCTTTCCCACAATGAGGTCAAAGCATAGGAAGTGACTGTGGTCCGTGCTGGCTGGACCGACCACAACAATGCCAGAGGCCGAGCAATTGTTGCTTAGCTTGACAGAGAATGTGAAGCTTAGGGTGTCTGCGTTGAAGGCGGCCTCCACATGTGGCCGCCTGACCTCGGTGGCAAGGAGGACGGGCTTGAGACAAAGCTGGTCCTCGTCCTCGTGTTCCACCGCCTGAATGATGGGAATGGTGAACGTGTCAATCCTCCGGATCCTAGGTTTAGTCGAAAGCTTGATCATGGCGATGATATCACCAAACATGGCAAAGTGAGCATACTGTGGCAGAGGCTACTGAAGCGGCGGAGCCCGCGTATCCAGCAGCTATGTGACGGGATCCGCATCAACCCCATCGAGCGCGCCTCCAAGCGCAAGGCTTCCGTCAGCCCGGCTGCCGGGGAAGGTGTCGGCGTCCTGGAGTTGGGGGTATCCAGTCCTGCCTGCCTGCGGCCCACCACGTGGCTCCATCGACAGCCTGGTACGGCCCAGCTTCAACACCAACATAGCAATACCCTCGCGAGGGGCTGAGCCTCGCGAGGCGGACGACAACAAGACCCCCGAAGGAGTTGGCCTCCTCGGGAGGGCTCCTGAGGGGTGGAGAGTTCTATGCAGCTACGTCATGAGGCTCAGCTGACGTGAGCCATGACGACCAAGGCCAGGCGGGCGCCAGGCGGGTGCAGAGTGTAGGTTTCCTCTTCGGTGCAAGGGAGGCAAGCCACGGGCGCAGAGTCCCAAGGAATCAGCCAAAGGTTTCCATTCAGGTGCAACAAGACCAAGACCGCTAGGACGGCAGGACGGAGGTCATCGCCGAGCCCACGCAGTGTCACGACCAGAGGCTTTTCGCAGGCGCTGACTACTTTTGTCAGGATAGACTGTCTACTTGTCCCCTTTCAAATCCCGCCATTGTGGAATCCTTTGCCGCTCATATTTAGGAGGAGGACCAAGGCACTATATATAGGACTTAGCCACCACCATAGAGAGGGACCAAAAAACCAGAGCAAGTAGAGAACCACACCAGCTCAAGAACACCTTGTACTAGTTCATCCATAGCCCCTCGAGGCAATCCACCACATCACACTGGAGTACGGCATTACACGACAACGGTGGCACGAACCAGTATAAATCTCTGTGTCTTTGTGTCTCTGTGAGCTCTCCGCGCTAGGCTAGGGAGGATCGCGAGTAGGTAGGCTGGGTAGGTTGAGATCTCCGCACGCACCCCAGTGTTCAAACCTCTCACGGGTTGCCAGATCCCGAAATCCGACATTTGGCGCGCCAGGTAGGGGTGCGTCGGATCCCCTCTTCCGTCGACCAGTCCTCCTCCGCTCCACCGACGCCATGGCCGACGCCTCGAGAGCCCACGTCGAGCACTGGGTCGTCCAGACCTCCTCGGCAGCACTCACCGGCGAAGAAGACCTCCACTCTGCCCTACTCGCGGCCCGTGTTCCGCCGGGGGTGACCGGACGCGGGGGGCGCACGGCGCAGCCTTCTCCTCTGGCGCCGCGCCGCGGCCGCGCAGCTGCGCGATCTGTGAACTACGCCGTAGCAACTGCTCCACACTCGCGCAGGGAACAAGCGAACATGCGGGCGGCGGTCATCGTGGCCCGTGAACTCCTGTGGTGCAGGCTGCTTGAGAGCGGCCGTGATGCTGGAACGTGTTGCTGAGCTGCTGGATGCGGCGTGCAGGGGGGAGGCGCCGTTCTGCACCATTCCCATGCTGCAGGCGATGGTGGGGGCGCGCGCTCACCCCCGACACAACCGCGCACCCTCTTCCAGGGGCCACGGAGAGCCTCTCGACACCGACTAGCCTCGTGGAGCAGCCCGCGCCGCCCCAAATATGCCCCCTCGGCGCGGGGCTGCTTCAGACGACACCGCCAGGGGCCGCGTTGGAGTGCCGGCCCCTGGCCAACAGGACCAAAGGATGGCAGAAGGGAGCGGGAGCACTAGGCGGCCAGGTAGCACCCCTGGTGCGAACTACCGGGAAGCCTATGTTCCCGTCGCGATGGATCCAAGGCATGCGCTAGGAGAGGTCCCCAGCCGATCCCCCACGCCAGGCTGCGCGCTGGACATACATGAGGCCGAGCTCTCCTTCGAACCACCACCAAGCCCTGGCGACGTCCCGAAAAGCGACAACCTTTGGATACAGCTAACGCCACAGGGGAACGCTTACACTCATCATGGATCGCAGGTAAACCAAGACGCGGCGACCACCAGGACCCTCTATCGTGGTTCTAAGTCTGACAGTAGTGTAGGGGGTAGGAATGGAGAGGCAAGATCCTAGCTATGGAGTAGTTGTATACGCAAGAGGTTTACGAGTTCAGGCCCTTCTCGGAGGAAGTAACTGCCCTACGTCTCGGAGCCCGGAGGCGGTCGACTTATTATGTGTGTATGAGTCACAGGGGTGCGAACCCTTTACACTGAGGAGGGGGTGGATTATATAGAGTTCGCCAGACCCCTCTGGCCCTCAATTATGTAGGGTTTAAGGTACATTAAGAACGGGCGTTACTGATAACGCCACAAGTAAAGTGCTACGATGACCATAAAAGCTACTTAATGACGGACCGTTTGTGTGCAGAGTGACTTTAGATCTCCTGGCTGTCGAGTGATTGGCTTCATGGTCGAGTGTCTTCGAGTCCGTCGAGTGGAACACTTCTGAGTCGATTGAAAGGTGGTTTCTTCTAGAGATGTCCTTGGGGAAGGTAGTTTGGACAGGTCCATGACCCTACCCTAGGTACATAGCTTCATCATTAGCCCCCGAATGAATCGAGGTTTGAGTGGGGAAGGAGTTGAGAACTCTTCCGACCCATTTTTCGTGCTATGAGTATATCTTGTTCTGGATCCACGAACCTAAGTAACAACACCAACTTCTTTTTCAGCCGCCTTGGTCCATTCTTGATTTCAGTCGAGTGTGTTTCTTTACTGGAAAAGCTCCGAGTGACGGTGTGGTGGGGATCTCCCGTTTGACGAGTTGTTCTGCTGCTCACGGATTTCGCGGGATTCGAATTTTGGGAAGCGCAGGGCGGAGGAAGCCGCAGTAATCGCATGGGATAGGGCGGAGACGCCTCGATCTCGGGCCACCTTTTTCGCCATGTATCGCGCGCGCGACTGTTGCGGGATTTGACAGGATCGTCTGGGCCTACAGGTCAGTCACTCGGAAGCAACTACATATAAGCCGCTGGCCCAGGGCTTTTGAACAGTGCGCCTTCATTTTTCCCCTTTCTTCTCGAATTCCTCTGCCACCTCTGCTCTCGTCCCGGTGCCGTCGGTCTGTTCGAGCTTCGTCCACGGCGATGATTAAGGAGAGGACGGCGGCCCTAGAGCGCGCGAAGAAGGCGAAGGCGCAGGCGAAGGCGAGGAAGTCCGGTCGAGGCGGATCTTCCTCGAGGTCTGCCTTGCCACCGGGCTGGATCCAGGGCGACTGGATGCCTTCGGTGATTCATCAGGAAGACATTGATAACCTGGCCGAGGGGGATTCATTCCTCACAAATCTGCGCGCCTTCCGGGGAACGAGATCGAGCCGCAGCCTCTCGAGGGTGAGTGTGTCCTTATCACCACTCACGTCGACCGCGGATTCTCCCTGCCCCCTCATCCTTTTTTCCGGAGTTACTTGAACTTTTTCGGAGCACAACTCCATCACTTTACTCCAAATTCCATCGTGTATCTTGCTACCTTCGTGTCTTTCTGCGAGAATTTCTTGGGTTGCCGTCCTTATTGGGGCCTCTTCAAGCACATTTTCACTTGTCGTTCTCAGTCGGTTAAGAAAGCCAAGTCGAGTGATGATAGGACGCAAGTGATTCAGATGTGCGGGGGTCTTGGGATCCAGATGAGAAGCAAAAGTTCTTTTCCAGCTATGGTTCTTCCTGATTCAGTTCGCAGGTGGCAGTCGACCTGGTTCTACTGCAGAGACCAGCCGACTCCAGCATAGGCGACAGGTCTTCCCCTTTTCTCCCTGAACCGAGCAGAAAAACCTTCTTCTGTGAAAGTGACACCGGAAGAGAAGGCACAAGTCAAAGTGTTGGTTGGTCGAGTGGTTCAGCTTGTCCGCGACGGGGTGACTGGTATGTATTTGCTAGAGGTCTTCCTCCGAAGACGTATCCAACCACTCCAAGCTTGTGACCATCCGATGTGGATGTATTCGGGTCTCAATGCCACCACTCGGATTCACCCGGAGGAGGTCGACGAGGCTACGTTGGAGGGGTGGTTGTCAAGTATCACAGGGAACAAAGACAACCCCCGAGGAGCCAGGAGGATTCCTCCACTCGACCAATCATACGAAGTAGATCATGTCCATTGTGCATCTCTGACTGCGACCTTGCTTTCTTCATTCTGTTTGTTTAAAATCAATCGACTGACTTTTGTCTTGTTTGTTCTCTTCCAGGCCATTACTGAGATGTACTCGATGCCCAACGGGGCACAAGAACATACCGAGGAGGAGGAGGCGAGCGGAGGCAAAAGTGAGGAGGAGTGGCAATCTGATGGTGAGGGGGAAGAGGATGATGACGGCTCCTGTGGAGAGGAGGAGGAGGAAGTCGATCCTCCTCACACGGAAAGGCGGTCAAAGCTCACCCACGACCCCGCGAGCGACCGTGGCAAAGCGGCTGCGCCCGTTGGGCAGTCGTCAAAACGCCCTAGGACGGCTTCTCCGGCGCTGACTGAAAAAGCGCTGAAGCATCCACGGGCGGCGTCATCAAGGTCGCCGAAGGCTTTGCCCAAGATGAGAATGACCATTCCCACCATTTCCGGGTAACAACAGAGCTTGTGTTTTCTCGTTTGGCATGGACAGACTCTTGGTCGACTCATTGACTAACTGACTGGTTTCTGAAATCTGCAGTGCTGCTACCTCCGAGACCTCCGCTAGGAATGAAGAGCAGGAAATGGAAGACGCTGTCACCTCCAACCTTGGTACGATCTCTGTAGTTTGACTTTTGGTCGATTGGATTTTCGTTTTTAACTTTGGATTTTTCCTGTAGCTCCTCCTCATGTCAGTGATCTCCCTGATGATGACGACGAGGCGCCAGTGAGGCCGAGGAGGAATAGAAAGGCGCTGGCTAGCTAGACTACTCAGACTGCATCAGTGCATGAGACACTGGTTCAGGAGGGTGGCAATATCACTCGGACTTCCGTGTCCTTCGATGTGCCGCTGACGAGTGCTCGGCCTTTGTCATCGACTGTTGACCCGCCCTCCCTTTTCGCCACACACCACGTCCCAGAGGACCAAGTGGGTGCTGCTAAGGAGGCTATACGCCAGGCGGGGATCATCATGGAGCAGGTGAAGGCAGTCCGGGAAGCCAGCCAAGCGGCCTATGATGCTAGCATAGCCCTTCAGAGCAACATCCAGGTTAGTTGGTCACCGCTTGTTCTGGTAGGATATGCTATCTGAAGACTCTCTTTCCGAAGATCTTTGTATCTGTACACCCACTGGGTGTGTCGATTGAATTTTTGGATTGGTGGGGGCACGCTGAGTGCACCCACTGGGTGTAGTCCCCGAGACTATGGTGGACTGCTGGCAGTCGACTGTAGTCTTTGTATTTTGAGTTTCTTCACTCTAACTTCTTCACTCGGTCTGGTCGGACCATGTCGAATGGAATCTTGGAACCAGTGGGGGCACACTGAGTGCACCCACTGGGTGTGGTCCACGAGACCATGGTCGACTGCTGGCAGTCGACTAAGGTCTGAAGAACCTGTGTTTTTTTTGTAGATCATGAGACCGTGGCTGACTGCTGGTAGTTAGCTATGGTTTAGGATCATAACCTCTTTGTCCTTTTCGGTCGACTGAACAGACCAAGTCGGTAGAACCAGTGGGGGCACGCTGAGTGCACCCACTGGGTGTAGTCCCCGAGACTACAGCTGAATATTTTGATTCGGCTATAGTCTTAGAAATGTTACGATTTTTCTCTTAGTCACTCGGAAGCAACCTATCTTTGATGTCTGTCGACTGACCCTTCGCAGAAATCTTGTGAGCTTGTGGCCCGCTATACTGAATTGGAAAACAAACATATCCAGCTCAACCTTGACTTGAAGCTTGCTCAGGAGAACTTTCAGAAGGCGAAAGACGAAGCAAAAGGTATGGCTGGTGAGAACTTGACGACTGTCTTTATCTTTCTGCCCATCCCCGATTCTGATCTCATTGTCATTTTGCAGATAAAGTGAAGGAGGCTCTGAAGAAGAAGGACCATGACCTTGCCGAGGCGCAGAAGGCGGCTTTGGACAAAACGAATCTTGCAGAAGAAAAACTGGCTTCAGTCAGTAAACTTGAAGAGGAGAACGCCAATCTGAAAAGTGCTCTCGACGCGGCCAACAAGGAGGTCAGCCGTCTAAAGAATGATAAGATAGCTCTGAATGACAAGGCTAGTGAACTGGTGGGGAAGAAGAACGATCTGGAGGCTTATCTGGGAGGGCTCGCCAAGAAGTTATTCATCATGCTTGAGGGTAATCTCTCCTACCCGACTGACTTGTTCTCATTGACTCATCGTAGAACTGTTGGTTTATCTTTGAATTGTGTTTACAGAATTCTGCCAAAACTTCAAGGAGGAGACCAGTCGAGTGGAGACAAGCTTGGACCCCATTAACTCTCTTGTGAAGGATGAAGCTGCTATGAACTTGCTCCGACTGGAGTCTCGTGTTGCTGGTCTGGTTGACTACCTTGCCCGACTGAAGGTTGCGGCGTCGTGAATCGACACGACACTCTGGCCAGGAGCGATGCTTGAAAATGACCTCGAGTCTCTAATGGCTCGACTGAATGAAGTTCCAGGTCGAGTGCAAGAATGGAAGAAGTCTTCTGCCAGGTGCGGCGCTGACGTCGCTCTGTCCCTGGTCCGTCTTCACTTCAAGGATGCGCGAGAGGAAAAGCTGGCGTCCATCAAAGTTGCCAATACCAAGAAGCATGACTTCCAATATTTCATGGAGACCTTCATTGCTGCTGCCACTCGGATCGCTGAGGGAATTGACTTGGACCAGTACGTTGCGTCCTCCAGTCCTCCACTGGAGGAGTAGGAAAAACTTCTATGCTTCGCCTTAAATTTGCCTCGGAATGTCGAGTGGTTTTGTAACCGATAAACTTTTACAGGCTTGACGCCTGAGCACTGTTGAATCCGTAGGATGTTATCTGAACTTGGCTTATCGTTGAATATGCTCGCATTTGCCTTCGAGCGAACTTTGTTTTTCACTCAGAATATGCTTTAGTGCTTGAGACGCAGCCCTGAGGTGGAAAATCCAGTCGACCTGCACTTCATCATTCTTGCAGGTAGGGATGGAGCACAGATTGCAGTCGACCTGCGTCCTTGGGGATCGGGACAGAGTGCATGTTGTACTTGTGGCGCAGCTCTGAAGGAGAAGGTAGCAGTCGACCTGCATCTCATCATCCTTACAGATCGGAGTGAAGCGCACGTTGTATTTGTGGCGCAGCTCCGAAGGAGAAGGTAACAGTCGACCTGCACCTCGTCGTCCTTGCGGATCAGAATGGAGCGCACGTTGTATTTGTGGCGCAGCTCCGAAGGAGAAGGTAGCAGTCGACCTGCAGCTCGTCGTCCTTGCGGATCGGAATGGAGCGCACGCTGTATTTGTGGCGCAGCTCCAAAGGAGAAGGTAGCAGTCGACCTGCACCTTGTCGTCCTTGCGGATCGGAATGGAGCGCATGTTGTATTTGTGGCGCAGCTCCGAAGGAAAAGGTAGCAGTCTACCTGCACCTCGTCGTCCTTGCGGATCGGAATGAAGTGCACGTTGTATTTGTGGCGCAGCTCCGAAGGAGAAGGTAGCAGTCGACCTGCACCTTGTCGTCCTTGTGGATCGGAATGGATTTCATACTTAGGCGAGAATTTGAACTGCAGCTAAGCCCCCAGGTGGGAGGGTTGCTCTCCACTCAGTAGGATTTTCAAATACTTAGGCGAGTACTGGACTGCAGCTAAGCCCCCCGAGTGGGAGGGTTGCTCTCCACTCGGTAGGATTTTTAAATATTTAGGAGAGTACTGGACTGCGGCTAAGCCCCCGAGTGGGAGGGTTGCTCTCCACTTGGTAGGATTTCTCAGACTTAGGCGAGCACTGGACTACAGCTAAGCCCCCGAGTGAGAGGCTTGCTCGTCACTAGGATTTCTTAGACTTAGGCGAGTACTGGACTGCAGCTAAGCCCCCGAGTGGGAGGGTTGCTCTCCACTCGGTAGGATTTTCAAATACTTAGGCGAGTACTGGACTGCAGCTAAGCCCCCGAGTGGGAGGATTGCTCTCCACTCGGTAGGATTTTTAAATACTTAGGCGAGTACTGGACTGCAGCTAAGCCCCCGAGTGAGCGGCTTGCTCGTCACTCGGTAGGATTTCTCAGACTTAGGCGAGTACTGGACTGCAGCTAAGCCCCCGAGTGGGAGGGTTGCTCTCCACTCGGTAGGATTTTCAGATACTTAGGGGAGTACCGGACTGCAGCTAAGCCCCCTAGTGGGAGGATTGCTCTCCGCTCGGTAGGATTTTTAAATACTTAGGCGAGTACTAGACTGCAGCTAAGCCCCCGAGTGGGAGCGTTGCTCTCCACTCGGTAGGATTTTTAAATACTTAGGTGAGTACTGGACTGCAGCTAACCCTCGAGTGGGAGGATTGCTCTCCACTCAGTAGGATTTTTAAATACTTAGGCGAGTACTGGACTGCAGCTAAGCCCCCGAGTGAGAGGCTTGCTTGTCACTCAGTAGGATTTCGTAGACTTAGGCGAGTACTGGACTGCAGCTAAGCCCCCGAGTGGGAGGGTTTCTCTCCACTCGGTAGGATTTTCAAATACTTAGGCGAGTATTGGACTGCAGCTAAGCCCCCGAGTGGGAGGATTGCTCTCCACTCGGTAGGATTTTTAAATACTTAGGCGAGTACTGGACTGCGGCTAAGCCCCCGAGTGAGAGGCTTGCTCGTCACTCGATAGGAATTCTCAGACTTAGGCGAGTACTGGATTGCAGCTAAGCCCCCGAGTGGGAGGGTTGCTCTCCACTTGGTAGGATTTTCAAATACTTAGGCGAGTACCGGACTGCAGCTAAGCCCCCGTGTGGGAGGGTTGCTCTCCACTCGGTAGGATTTTTAAATACTTAGGCGAGTACTGGACTGCAGCTAACCCTCGGGTGGGAGGATTGCTCTCCACTTGGTAGGATTTTTAAATACTTAGGCGAGTACTGGACTGCAGCTAAGCCCCCGAGTGAGAGGCTTGCTCGTCACTCGGTTGGATTTTTAAATACTTAGGCGAGTACTGGACTGCAGCTAAGCCCCCGAGTGGGAGGGTTGCTCTCCACTCGGTAGGATTTTTTAAATACTTAGGCGAGACGGATTCGCAGCTAAGCCCCTGAGTGAGAGGCTTGCTCGTCACTCGGTAGGATTTTTTTTTTACAAACTTAGGCGAAACGGATTCGCAGCTAAGCCACCCATTGGGGGATTTCTCTCGTAAACAAAAGAAACAACAATCACTGGGAAAATTATAACACTCTTGTCTTTGATAAACAAACTACATAGGTACTTTTTATTACATCTCATCCGAGTGAGTACTTAAGTATAAAAGGGGCGGAGCAGCTCCGCATTCCAAGCTCGTGGCTCATTAATCTGGCGATCGACATTATAAAGACGGTACACTCCATTGTGGAGAACTTTGGTGACGATGAAGGGGCCTTCCCAAGTAGGAGCGAGCTTGTATGGCTTCTATTGATCCACTCGGAGGACCAAGTCTCCTTCTTTGAAGGCTCGACTCTTCATGTTTCTGGCATGGAATCGATGCAAGTCCTGCTGGTAGATAGTTGATCGGATCATGGACATCTCTCTTTGTTCTTCTAGAAGGTCGACTGCGTCCTGCCGGGCTTGTTCTGCCTCATCTTCAGAGTAGAGCTCGACTCGGGGTGCATTGTGAAGCAGGTCACTTGGCAGAACTGCTTCAGCTCCATAGACCAGAAAGAATGGAGTTCGCCCAGTTGACCGATTAGGAGTGGTCCTTAATCCCCAAAGAACTGATGGAAGTTCGTCGACCCACGCGCTTGCTGCGTGCTTGAGGTCACGCATCAACCGAGGTTTCAGTCCTTTGAGAATTAAGTTGTTTGCTCTTTCTGCTTGTCTATTCGATTGGGGGTGAGCGACGGAAGCGTAGTCGACTCGCGTGCCTTGAGAAGCGCAAAAAGCTTTGAATTTGTCAGAATCGAAGTTTGACCCATTATGAGTGATGATGCTGTGCGGAACTCCATATCTGAATATCAACTCTCTGATGAAGCTGATAGCAGTGCAGGTATCAAGATTCTTGATAGGCTTAGCTTTGATCCACTTGGTGAACTTGTCGACTGCCACCAGTACATGGGTGAAGCCGCTCCTGCCAGTTCTCAGTGGTCCAAACATATCCAATCCCCAAACAGCGAAGGGCCGGATGAGTGGAATTGTCTTCAAGGCTGAGGCGGGTTTGTGTGACATATTGGAATAGAACTGACATCCTTCACACTTGTCGACTATCTCCTTCGCCATTTCATTTGCTCTTGGCCAGTAAAACCCCGCTCGGCATGCTTTAGCCACAATGGTCCAAGAGGACGCATGATGGCCACAGGTCCCTGAGTGGATATCGTCAAGTATTATCTGACCTTCTTCTAGTGTTATACATTTCTGACTGACTCCAGTCGCGCTTTCCCTGTACAACTGTCCCTTTATCACAGTAAAGGCCTTGGATCGATGGACAATCTGTCAAGCCTCTTCTTCATTCTCTGGGAGCTCTTTCCTTAGGATATACGCGATGTACGGCACTGTCCAGTCGGGAGTGATGACCAAAACTTCCATGATCAGGTCGACCACAGCTAGAACTTCAACTTTAGTCGGATCTGTGGCGCTTTTTGGCTGCCGGGCTTCTTCGGTGAAAGGATCCTCTTGAACTGATGGTGTGTGGATGTGTTCCAAAAACACATTACTGGGAATGGCTTCTCTCCTGGAACCTATTTTTGCCAAATCATCAGCCGCTTGATTTTTCAGTCGTGGTATATGATGAAGCTCTAACCCCTCGAATTTCTTCTCTAGCTTTCTCACTGCATTGCAGTAACCAGTCATGGCCGGACTTTTGACATCCCACTCCTTCATCACTTGATTAACCACCAAATCTGAGTCGCCATAGACCATGAGGCGACGGACGCCGAGTGAAATGGCCATACACAACCCATACAAAAGTGCTTCGTATTCTGCTTCGTTATTGGAGGAATCAAAATGAATCTGGAGCGCATATCTGAGCTTATCTCCTCAGGGGGAAACCAACACTACCCCAGCACCGAAACCATTCAGCATCTTAGAACCATTAAAGAACGCGATGAAATCTGCTATTGCTTGGGACTTGATGGCTTTCCTTGCCTCAAACTTGATATCTAGGGGAAGGAGTTCAATCGCCCATTTTGCCACTCGACTAGTTGCATCTCTGTTTTGCAGAATCTCTGACAATGGAGCGTCACTGACGACTGTAATGGAATGGTCAGAGAAGTAATGAGCAACCTTCTTCGTGGTCATATAAATCCCATATACAAGCTTCTGATAATGAGGGTATCTTTACTTTGATGGGGTCAAAACTTCAGAAATATAATATACTGGGCGCTGAACTTTAAAAGGTTTTTCTTCATCCCGCTCGACCGTAAGTACTGTACTGATGACTTGTCCTGTGGCTGCAATGTAAAGCAGCAAAGGCTCTTTGCTGATTGGGGCAGCAAGCACCGGCTGGGTGGGGAGCAGGGCTTTTAGCTCTGCAAACGTTGCATCAGCTTCGGGAGTCCACTCGAACTTGTCTGACTTCTTCATCAGTCGGTCAAGAGGCAATGCCTTTTCACCGAGACGAGAGATGAATCGACTTAAAGCGGCCAAGCAACCAGTAAGCTTCTGGACATCGTGCACACGCACAGGATGTTTCATTCGGAGTATAGTACCAACTTTTTCTGGGTTAGCGTCGGTTCCTCGTTCGGAAACGAGAAAACCGAGTAACTTTCTGCCAGGAACTCCGAATGTGCACTTTGATGGATTAAGCTTGATATCATACCTCCTGAGGTTGGCAAATGTTTCAGCAAGGTCAGTCAGCAGGTCGGGACCCTTCCGTGATTTGACCACTATATCATCCATGTATGCTTCTACATTCCAACTGATTTGAGTGAGCAAACACTTCTGAATCATCCTCATGAACGTGGCTCCGGCATTCTTGAGGCCGAATGGCATGGTGACATAACAGAAGCACCCGAATGGAGTGATGAAAGCTGTTTTGATCTCGTCGGGTCCATACAGACGGATCTGATGGTAACCGGAATAGGCGTCTAAAAAAGACAGGCGCTCACAACCCGCAGTCGAGTTGACTATTTGGTCGATGCGGGGGAGAGGAAAACGATCTTTTGGGCAGGCACGATTGATATGTTTGAAGTCAATGCACATGCGAAGTGACTTGTCCTCCTTGGGGACCATGACAACATTAGCGAGCCACTCGGAGTGGTAAATCTCTCGGACAAACTCCGCTGCTAAGAGCCAAGCCACCTTCTCGCCAATGGCCTTTCTCTTCTGGACGACGGACTGTCGAAGATGTTCTTTGACAGGTTTCACTTTTGAGTCGACTCGTAGACGATGCTCAGCTAGCCCCCTGGGAACGACCGGCATGTGAGAAGGCTTCAATGCGAAGATGTCCCAGTTCTCACGGAGGAACTGGATGAGCGCTTCTTCCTATTTGGAGTCGAGTGTTGTAGAGATATGGGTCGGAGCACTGGGGTCGGTCAGGTGAATGTGAATCGATTTTGTCTCACCGGACGACTGAAATGTTGATTCCGTAGCGGGCTTCTTGGCTCACAACAGATCACTCTGGTCTGCAGTTTTCTGGTATTCCTGCAGCTCAACCACTGCCATCTGAGCATCGGCGATCTTTGAACCTTTCTGAAACCACTCTTCCGCCTTCTTCTGATTGCCAGTAATAGTGATCACACCTTTGGGACCAGGCATCTTCAATTTGAGGTACACATAACATGGTCGAGCCATGAAACGTGCATAAGCTGGCCTGCCCAAAATAGCGTGATAAGCACTCTGGAAATCCACAACTTCAAACGTCAACTTTTCTTTGCGGTAATTCTTGGAATCACCGAAAACCACATCAAGAGCAATTTGGCCGAGTGACTCAGCCTTGTTTCCCGGAATGACTCCATGGAAACTCATGTTGCTGGTACCGAGTCTGGACATTGGAATGCCCATCCCTTTCAACGTCTCTGCATATAGTATATTCAGGCCACTGCCACCATCCATCAAAACTTTAGTCAGTCGAGTACCTTCGACGACTGGGTCGACCACCAAAGCTTGCCTCCCAGGGGTGGCTATGTGTGTCGGATGATCGGACTGGTTGAATGTGATGGCAGTCTGGGACCATTTCAAATAACTGGGTGTCGCCGGAGCAACCATATTCACTTCTCAGTTAATAACTTTCAATCGATTTTTGCTTTAAACATCAGCAAAAATCATCAGGGTGGAATTGACCTGGGGATATCCATCATCACTATCTTCTTTGTCCTCAACTTTGTCCGACTCTTTTTCCTTATCTTTGGGCTGTTTCCCCTGGAACTGCTGGATCAAGAGCCGACACTGTCGAGTGGTATGTTTCGGGTAAATGAGTTTACCATCTTCATCTTTCTTTGTGTAAATGTGGCATGGCATATCCAACACATCATTTCCGTCTTGGTCTTTCACCTTCTTAGGGTTCCAAGGCCCTTTAGGCTTCCCTTTAAACTTTCCTTGAGTCACGTCCAAGGCCTCGCCAGGAGCAACTGGCTCGGCTTTCCGCTTCTGCTTTCGACTGGAGTTCCCTCCTCCGGTTTCGTGGGCGACTGACTTGTGCTTGCCACTCCGGAGCCAATCCTCTTCTTCACCATTGGCATACTTGGTGGCAATCTCCATCATTCGACTCAAAGACATGTCTCCGGTTCGACCGAATTTTAGGTTTAGCTCTCTGTACTTAACGCCTTCCTTGAAGGCACAGACTTCCTGGTGATCAGATACATTCTCTACCGTGTGATGCAACGTGATCCATCTCTGGATGTAATCCCTCGAAGTTTCATTCGACTTCTGCACACAAGATTGCAGCTCTGTCAACCCTGCTGGTCGCTTGCAAGTTCCTTCAAATGTTCTGACAAACACTCAGGCAAGATCTTCCCAAGTGTAAATGCTGCTGGGTGCTAACTGATTCAACCATGCTCTGGCCGAGCCCTCCAACATAAGTGGCAGGTGTTTCATGGCCACCTCATCATTGTCATTGCCAATCTGAACAGCCACTCGGTAGTCTTCAAGCCAAGTATCAGGCTTGGACTCACCAGTGAACTTACTGACTCCAGTCGCCAACCTGAAGTTGGGAGGAATCACCGCGGCCCTGATGGCCCTGCTGAAGCACTCTGGTCCTGAGACGTGTACTCTGCTGCTGGTGGGTACATCTCTGTCATGACCTTCTCTGTAGTTCCTGTCGACCAAACCTTGAACGAGAATGGATCTTGCATCGAAGCCTGGTTCCCTGGGGTCGACTGGAATCCTTCGCCCAACACTGTGAGGGCGTCTGTCATCCTGCAGTCGAGGCGCGTACGATCCACTCCTTGGGGGAGGGGTGGGCACTCGACATCGATCATCACGATCGAGTTGGTGATCATACTGCTCACGGTTCTTGTACTGATCGCACCGGTCTCCACGTCCCTCATGCCTCGGGGGCGATCTTGGGCTATGGGCTGACTGGACAGTATTTGCAGTGACGGATCTGCTGTGGATCTTATTCCGCGACTGTGATACAACTAAATTTTGATCTCCTGCCGCCCGGAGTAATGCTCTGATCTGTAACAAGCCTCTGCCATCCTCTGATTGGGAAGGCCGAATCAACTCTGCTATACGGGCTGCGGCTGCTAAATTCTAAATCGGAGTTCGATATACCTGAGTCGGTGGTGGAAAGAGTTGACGTCGACTGGATTCTGGAACCCGTTGTCGCGCACGCTCGTCGAGTGCTCGCTGGAGATTCTCCAGTCGAGTGCGCTCAACAAGGTGGGCCAAGCGCGCGTCCTCTAAGGCACGAGCCTCAGGGGTTTCTCCAACGATAGGAGTGTGCAGCGCATCCATGTTCCGGCGGCGAAGTTCTTCCCTCTGCAGCGAAGTGAGGGGCTTGGGGAGATACTCTTCGTGGGCCTGCAACGGATCGCCTCCGCCATCGCCTCCGTCAGCGCGGGGAAAACCGGGAGGACTGCGTGGTCCATCGACCATCAGAACCTCCGCTGCTGGAATACTGCTGTCGCACTCGGATGCAGTCTCTGCGGAGCCACTCGACAAGATGAACAGGCCGTAGAGAGATTCGTCAGGCTCGAACCCCGTGACTTGGGGGTGGCCGACTGGCGAGCCACCGCGTGCCCCATCCACCGCTGAAGCCTCGACCGCCCGGAGCACTTGCGCCGGCGGGAAACAGAGGGAGGACGACACAGGAGCCGACTGATACTGGGTCGATGGTTGTCGCAGGAGGACGCCGCGGACGCACGCGCGAAAGTGCGTCGCCCCGCGGACAGGGAGCGCGTCGATGTCGAGCGGAGCCTCCTGAAGCCAAGCGGAGTCGTCGGCGATGAACGTGAGCGCGCCGAGACGGATCTCGCGGCCCTCAACCAAAACTCCGCCTGAAACCATGATGAAGGAGATCGGAAAAATCGCAACTTCTCCAATAAGTCGCTAAGACACCTGCCCCATGGTGGGCGCCAACTGTCGTGGTTGTAAGTCTGACAGTAATGTAGGGGGGTAGGAATGGAGAGGCAAGATCCTAGCTATGGAGTAGTTGTATACGCAAGAGGTTTACGAGTTCAGGCCCTTCTCGGAGGAAGTAACAGCCCTACGTCTCGGAGCCCGGAGGTGGTCGACTGTATTATGTGTGTATGAGTTATAGGGGTGCGAACCCTTTACACTGAGGAGGGGTGAGGGAGTCCTGGACTAGGGGGTGTCGGGACAGCCGGACTATCATCATCCGCCGGACTCCAAGACTACGAAGATACAAGATTGAAGACTCCGTCCCATGTCCGAATGGGACTTTCCTTGGCGTGGAAGGCAAGCTTGGCGATACGGATATGTAGATCTCCTACCATTGTAACCGACTCTGTGTAACCCTAGCCCTCTCCGGTGTCTATATAAACCGGAGGGTTTTAGTCCGTAGGACAACAACCATTACAACAATCATACCATAGGCTAGCTTCTAGGGTTTAGCCTCCTTGATCTCGTGGTAGATCCACTCTTGTACTACCCATATCATCAATATCAATCAAGCAGGAGTAGGGTTTTACCTCCATCGAGAGGGCCTGAACCTGGGTAAAAACATCGTGTCCCTTGTCTCCTGTTACCATCCGCCTAGACGCACATTTCAGGACCCCCTACCCGAGATCTGCCGGTTTTGACACCGACATTGGTGCTTTCATTGAGAGTTCCTCTGTGTCGTCACCGATAGGCTCGATGGCTTCTTCAATCAACTACAACTCCGTCAAGGGTGAGACTTTTCTCCCCGGACAGATCTTCGTATTCAGCGGCTTCGCACTGCGGGCTAATTCACTTGGCCATCTGGAGCAGATCGAAAGCTACGCCCCTAGCTGTCAGGTCAGATTTGGGAGCCTAAACTTCACGGCGGACATCCGCGGAGACTTGATCTTCGATGGATCCGATCCGCAGCGAGCGTGCCGCACTGTCGCGATGGGCACGATCTAGCTCTGCCGCCGGACAGTGCCTTGGAGGCCGCAGATGAATCCGCTCCGACCCATAGTTCGGAGCCGATCACGCAGATCGAGGACGAGTGGCTGGACACCGGCTCGGGAGCTGCAACATCCGCGGCGATGGAGCCAACGCTGACCTTGTCCCCTATAAAGCTCGTGACTCTAAGGTGCCGGACTCCTTGCCGGACTCCGAACCTCCTGCGCCCCTGCCAATCGAATCCGATTGGGCATCGATCATGGAGTTCACCGCTGCGGACATCTTTCAGCACTCACCCTTTGGCGACATCCTAAATTCGCTAAAGCATCTCTCGCTATCCGGAGAGCCCTGGCCGGACTATGGCCGGGATGGTTGGGATGCGGACGACGAAGAAATTCAAACCCCACCCACCACCAACTTTGTAGCCACTGTCGACGATCTAACCGACATGCTAGACTTCGACTCCGAGGACATCGACGGTATGGACGACGATGCCGGAGACGATCAAGAACCAGCGCCTATAGGGCACTGGAAGACCACCTCGTCATACGATATATACATGGTGGACATCCCAAAAGATGGGGATGGCGAAAAAGCAGCGGAGGCAGATTCCTCAAAGAAACAGCCCAAGGGCCGGTGTCAGCGGCGCCGCTCTAAATCCCGCCACAGCAAGAACGGAGATTCTGGCACAGGGGATAATAACACCCCAGAGAGTGCCAAAGACAATCCCCTCCTTCAAGATTCAGCACAGGAGGATGCAGAAGCAAGCCCTCACGAGAGAGGGGCAGACGAAGAGGTCGAGGATGATATTTACATACCTCCCTCTGGAGACGAGGCAAGCCTCAACGACGACGAATTCGTCGTGCCCGAGGATCCCGTCGAACAAGATCATTTCAAACGCAGGCTAATGTCCACAGTAAATAGCCTAAAGAAAAAGCAGCAGCAGCTTCAAGCTGATCAAGACCTGCTGGCCGACAGATGGACCGAGGTCCTCGCGGCCGAAGAGTATGAACTCAAACGCCCCTCCAAGAGCTACCCAAAATGCAAGTTGCTCCCCCGATTAGAAGAGGAAGCATACATACCTTCATCCCCAGCGCACAATACGACCGACCGACCACCCCGTGGTCGCGATAGAGAGGCATCCAGGCCTTCCATCAAGACCGTGCCCCGGCATCGCTCGAAGAGTACGAAGCCACGGGGGAACGCGCCGGACTTGCGGGATATATTGGAGGATAAGGCAAGACAATCCAGATCTATCTATGGATCACGTGGGCGCCCCCCGACCCACGACGAATACCGTCGAGCCGGATACATAAACTCCGGCCGGGCCGAACACAGCAGACAACGCTCCCTTGAGCTACGTCGTGATATTGCTCAATACAGAGGCGCCGCACACCCACTATGCTTCACTGACAAAGTAATGGATCATCAAATCGCTGAAGGGTTTAAACCCGTAAACATTGAATCGTACGATGGCACGACATACCCCGCGGTTTGGATCGAAGATTATCTCCTTCACATCCATATGGCCCGCGGCGACGATCTCCACGCCATCAAATATCTCCCGCTCAAGCTTAAAGGACCAGCTCGGCATTGGCTTAACGGCCTGCCCACAGAGTCAATTGGGTGTTGGGAGGACCTGGAAGCCGCATTCCTTGACAAGTTCCAGGGCACATATGTGCGACCACCAGATGCCGATGACCTAAGCCACATAATCCAGCAGCCAGATGAATCGGCCAGGCAATTCTGAACACGGTTCTTAATAAAGAAAAATCAAATTGTCGACTGTCCGGATGCAGAAGCCCTCGCAGCCTTCAAACATCATCCGCGTCGAGTGGCTAGCCCGGCACCTAGGACAGGAAAAGCCGAAATCCATGGCAGCCCTCACATCATTAATGACCCGCTTATGTGTGGGAGAGGATAGCTGGCTAGCTCGCAGCAACAACCTCAGCAAAAATGCTGGTAGTCCGGATACTAAGGACCACAATGGCAGGTTGCGTCGAAGCAAAAATAAACGCTGCGTTAACGGCGACAACAAGGAGGATACGATAGTCAACGCTGGATTCCGAGGCTCTAAACCCGGTCAGCGGAAGAAGCCATTCAAAAGAACCACTCCGGGTCCGTCCAATTTGGACCGAATACTCGACCGCTCATGCCAGATACATGGCACCCCCGAAAAGCCAGCTAACCACACCAACAGAGATTGTTGGGTATTTAAGCAGGCAGGCAAGTTAATTGCCGAAAACAACGACAAGGGGCTGCACAGCGACGACGAGGAAGAGACCCGACCGCCGAACAGTAGAGGATAGAAGGGTTTCCCCCCACAAGTGCGGACGGTAAACATGATATACGCAACCCATATACCCAAGAGGGAGCGGAAGCGTGCACTAAGGGACGTATATGCGATGGAGCCAGTCGCCCCTAAGTTCAATCCATGGTCCTCTTGCCCGATCACTTTCGATCGAAGATACCATCCGACCAGTATCCACCATGGCGGATTCGCCGCATTGGTTTTAGACCCAATCGTCGATGGATTTCACCTCACGAGAGTCCTGATGGACGGTGGCAGTAGCCTGAACCTGCTTTATCAGGATACAGTGCGCAAGATGGGCATAGACCCCTCAAGGATTAAACCTACAAAGACGACCTTCAAAGGCGTCATACCAGGAGTTGAGGCCAATTGTACAGGCTCAGTCACACTGGAAGTGGTCTTCGGATCCCCGGATAATTTCCGAAGCGAGGAGTTAATCTTCGACATAGTCCCGTTCCGCAGCGGCTATCATGCTCTGCTCGGACGAACCGCGTTCGCAAAGTTCAACGCGGTGCCGCATTATGCATACCTCAAGCTCAAGATGTCAGGCCCTCGTGGAGTCCTCACGGTCAACGGAAATACGGAACGCTCCCTCCGAACGGAGGAACATACAGCGGCTCTCGTGGCAGAAGTACAGAGCAGCCTTCTAAGGCAATTTTCGAGTCCGACCGCTAAACGGCCGGACACGGCCAAACGCGCCCGGAGCAACATCAACCAAGACCACCTGGCACGTTCCGAGCATGCATAGCAATGTGGCCCCAACCCTAGCCCTCGTATGATCGCAAGACCAACCCTCCGCGTACATCATTACGCTCTGGAGATACCATGGGCCTAGGGGGAGGGGCACGATCACAACAGACCCAGAGTGCGGCTCGACCACACCAGGGGCTCACAAGTGTATCCCTCTTTTTTATTTTTTATTTTCCTTCTTTGTATACACAGGACTCTGTTCACCAGAAGCCCTGTCCGGCGGTGAACCCGCCGAACTCACGATGCAACAGCCAGGGAGGGAAAAAGGGTGCGACGAACACTCAGGTGGTCTCCATTACGAGCATTAAATTTGATTATATACACCAGTCCGCAGCCCACCCCTGGAGGGGGACATGTTTAATTAGTCCAATCCCTTGCTTACCGCACTATTTGTATCATTCCGCACACATAGCAGAATTCCTTGAATAAATAATGCAACACTTTTTGCCTGTAATCGCATTACTTTACATATATGTTCACTAATGACATCTTGCACCCGTATATTTTGGTACGGCCGAATACACCAGGGGCTTATGTTCCCCGCATTATGGTGTGATAAGTCCGAACACTTACACAAGTGCGGCACCCCGAACTTATAGCATTATATGAATCGGCTCCGAATCATGTCTTGGGTCAATAGTTGGGTTTACCCGGCTCCCACGTTTTGGTACCTTACGTTCCGTTCTGTCGGCTAAGGTGGCACTGGGAGAACCACTGCGATTGCGCCCCGGTTGAGCAGGGCGAGCGCCTCAGTGGAGAAAGCTAAAACTGACTGTCATGATAAGGCGAGAGACTGGTCGCTGTTCGAGAGGTCTTTTCGAGTCCTTAAAGACTTATGCCGCTTCAAGCGAAGAACCGGATAATGTCCGGCCAAGGCTTGGATAGCGCCCCGAACTCGGTCTTCCGAATACTTGGGGCTTCGCCGAAATTTAAAATTATAGAATTCTATGGCTAAGTGAGAGTGTTCAAGCATTATAAGTCTGGTTGCCTTGTTCGTTGTGTTGAGCGCCTCCCTAGATGGACCCAAAAATGGGAACAAGAGTGCTCAAGTTTATCCCGAACACCCCAGCACTCTTGGCTTGGGGGCTGAAGCCGACGACTTGCCATCTCTCAGATTTTATAAACGGCCGCATAGAAGGTAATATTTTAAATCAAACAAGCGTTGCTTAGCGCATATGAACAAAGTTTTCAGCGCACAGGATAATACATAGCGAGTCTACTCAATAATTACATCTCTGGGGCACTCATCCGCAATCTTGCGGGCACCCTTCAGGACAGTCTTATAGTACATCTCGGGCATACGATACTCCTTGCCCGCTGGCGGCGCGTCAGTGATAAGCCTCTCCGCATCCAGCCTGCCCCAGTGCACCTTTGCGCGGGCAAGGGCCCGACGAGCACCTTCAATACAGGCGGAACGCTTGATGATCTCCACCCAGGGGCACGCATCCACCAACCGCCGCACGAGGCCAAAGTAGCTCCCAGGCATGGCCTCTCTAGGCCACAGCCGGACTATGAGGCCCTTCATGGCCTGCTCGGCTACCTTGTGGAGCTCGACTAGCTGCTTCAGCTGGTCGCTAGGGGGCACCGGAAGGCCGGCCTCGACGTACTGAGACCAGAAGACCTTCTCCATTGAGCTCCCCTCCTCGCCACGGTAGAATGCGGCGGCATCGGATACACTGCAAGGCAGATCTGCAAATGCCCCTGGAGAGCTCCAAATTTGGGTAAGTGTCAGGTAGTTTACATTAACATGCTTGCTTTGCATGAAAAATGCCTTACCTGCCGCTATTTTCTTCACATCCTCAATCTCCTGAAGGGCCTTATGGGCCTCGGCCTTGGCGGCTTTGGCACTTTCGAGAGCCGAGGCAAGCTCGGACTCTCGAGTCCTGGAGTCGCGCTCCAAACTCTCGTGCTTTTCCATGAGAGCCTGGAGCTCTTGCCACACTTCCGCCACCTGCGCCTCCTGTTTCTGTCGCTCTGCCCGTTCCGCGGCCGCATTGCGTTCGGCCGCGGACACAGCCTCCTTCAGGGTTGCCACCTCGTTTGTGGCCCCTGCAGTACCCACGTTATCCTTGTTATTTTTATTGCAACCTAAATCCTTTTCTGTAAGGTAACTATTCAAAGTGGTGTTCCTCACCTTCTTTGTCCTCGAGCTGCTTCTTGGCACAGCCGAGCTCTTGCTCGGACCACTCGAGGTCTTTCTTCAAAGCACTGACCTCCGCAGTCAATGCGGTAGAGGTCAGCAGCGCAGCCTGCAAACCCATATTGACATAATTTTTAGCAACCCTGCGTATATCTTTTTTAGATCCTCAGTCCGGTTTTCTTTCCGAACACCGAACCGAGCATCAGGGGCTACTGTCTATGCGGTATTACATTACATAATTTTAACTTCTTACCTCAAAGCCTGTTAGAAGGCTGCTGCAGGCTTCGGTTAGCCCGCTCTTGGCGAGCTGAACCTTCTGAATCACCGCACTCATGATAGTGCGGTGTTCTTCCTCGATGGAAGCGCCTTTGAGCGCTCCCAACAAGTTGTCCGGCGCCTCCGGTTGGACGGGGGCCGCTGGCGTCACGGTCTTGCCCTTCTTGCGAAGGGGCCGCCTGCCGGACTCCGGAACCACTGCGGGTTCCGGCGTGGAGTCCGGCGCAAAGTCCGGGAGGCTGCCTTGCGGCCTCTCCGGAGCCTCCTCCTGATGGGTCCCTTCCTGGGATCCCACCTCGGCGTCCTCAGCGGCGCGAGGGGTGGAGGCAGTCGGAGTGGAATCCACATCCAACGGAGCCAACGACCCACTCGACGAAGCGGGGAGATCATTGTCGGCCAGACTGCAGGCAGTATGCGGCATTAGAAGGACACTATGTGACACAAAAGAAATTACAGATCATTCAGAATCAGGATACTTACGATCTTGCCGGAGGCCTGGCCCTCGAGGGCCACTCTTCTTCGCCAACGTTGGCATTGGCGGAGCTGTCCGGGGGAATAGTTCTTCCCCTCTTGGACCCTTCGGCCTCCCATGTTGGGGAGGCCTTCCTCTTCCTCTCTCCCTCCTCTGGGCGAGAGTCCTCTGTTTCCTCCTCGTCTTCGGGGGAGGAATCCGCCTCGGAGTCGTCGGACACCTGAAAACGGGAACTCTTTCGAGTACCCGTGGCCACCTTCTTGGCCTTCTTCTCCGGCACCACGTGTGGTGCCGGAACCAGCAGCCCCGCTAGACGGGCGTCCACTGGGTTTTCTGGCATGGGAGCCGGGCAGATGAGCTGCTCGGCCTTCTTCATCCAGTCCTGTCAAAGGAAAAGGGAGATTGAAACCCGCTTAGGGTCGAACTATTAACAACAAGTGTCCCGTAAAGGGGTAGAATCACTTACCTCGTCAGCTGGACGCTGCGAGTGAAATCCGCGATCTTCCGTCGCGTATGCGGGTGCTTCGGCACCCTTAAACAGCACCCTCCAGGCGCCTTCGTACGTCGTGTCGAAGAGCCCGCTCAACGCCTGGTGCTGTGCCGGATCAAACTCCCACAGGTTGAATGCCTGTTCTTGGCATGGGAGAATCCAGCGGACGAGCATGACTTGGACCACATTAACAAGCCTGAGCTTCTTGTTCACCTGCTTCTGGATACACGCTTGGAGTCCCGTCAGCTCCTTCGAACTACCCCATAGCAAGCCCTTCTGTTTCCAAGAGGTGAGCTGCACAGGGATACCAGATCTGAACTCGGGGGCCGCCACCCACCTAGGGTCGCGCGGCTCGGTGATGTAGAACCACCCCGACTGCCACCCCTTGATGGACTCCACGAAGGCCCCCTCGAACCAGAGGACGTTGGGCATCTTGCCCAACATGGCGCCTCCGCACTCCGCCTGTGTGCCCTTCACTACCTTCGGCTTGGCATTGAAGGTCTTGAGCCACAAGCCGAAGTGGGGCTGGATGCAGAGGAAGGCCTCGCACACGACGATGAACGCCGAGATGTTGAGGATGAAGTTCGGCGCCAGATCATGGAAATCCAGGCCGTAGTAGAACATGAGCCCCCGGACAAAGGGGTGAAGTGGAAAGCCCAGTCCGCGGAGGAAGTGGGGGAGAAATACGACCCTCTCATGAGGCCTGGGGGTGGGGATGAGCTGCCCCTTGTCGGGCAGCCGGTGCGCAATGTCGCCGAAAAGGTATCTGGCGCTGCGCAATTTGGCGATGTGCTCCTCCTTAACGGTGGAGGCCAACAATTTACCTCCTGCTCCGGACATGGTCGGAGAAGGTTGAGACGAGACGCACGGACTTGGGCGCTGGAGCTCGAGAGTGCGCGAAGATGGATTAGCAAAGGAGGAAGAAGGTGTAGGTGAAAAGGTGGATCCTTATCCCCTTATATATACGCAGACGAAGACTATGCGTCCCCACCATCCTGGTAAAACTCGCTTATCTCCCAAGCACCACCATCAATGGCGCGGTTGGGTTACCCACGTCCGTATTGATGAGAATCCTGGGATAAGGGGAACACGATCTCTGCTTCGACAAGACGTGCCAAGGAAACCGCTTCGCTAAACGCGCTGAGGTGGTATAATAAAAAACGATTCAAGTAAAGGCTTGGTAGTGGCGTGACGTCACGCTACAAGATACGTCAGCAGATCGAACCTGTGTACATGATATTCTCTCTATGGTGGAATGTGGAAATTATTTTGCAGAGCCGGACACTATCCTGGTGTTCACAATCTTCTATGGACTATTCGGAGGCGGAACCCGCCTTTCAATGCCGAACATTATGCGCGCCGGACTCATCGTCATTGAAGCCAGGTTCAGGGGCTACTGAGGGAGTCCTGGACTAGGGGGTGTCCGGACAGCCAGACTATCATCGTCCGCCGGACTCCAAGACTACGAAGATACAAGATTGAAGACTCCGTCCCGTGTCCGGATGGGACTTTCCTTGGCGTGGAAGGCAAGCTTGGCGATACAGATATGTAGATCTCCTACCATTGTAACCGACTCTGTGTCACTCTAGCCTTCTCTAGTGTCTATATAAACCGGAGCCTTTTAGTCCGTAGGACAACAACCATTACAACAATCATACCATAGGCTAAGTTCTAGGGTTTAGCCTCCTTGATCTCGTGGTAGATCCACTCTTGTACTACCCATATCATCAATATCAATCAAGCAGGAGTAGGGTTTTACCTCCATCGAGAGGGCCCGAACCTGGGTAAAAACATCGTGTCCCTTGTCTCCTGTTACCATCCGCCTAGACGCACAGTTCGGGACCCCCTACCCGAGATCCACCGGTTTTGACACCGACAAGGGGGGTGGATTATATAGAGTTCGCCAAACCCCTTCGGCCCTCAGTTATGTAGGGTTTAAGGTACATTAAGAACGGGCGTTACTGATAACGCCACAAGTAAAGTGCTATGATGACCATAAAATCTACTTAATGACCGACCATTTGTGTGCAAAGTGACTTTAGATCTCCTGGTTGTCGAGTGATTGGCTTCATGGTCGAGTGTCTTCAAGTCCGTCGAGTGGAACACTTCTGAGTCGATTGAAAGGTGGTTTCTTCTAGAGATGTCCTTGGGGAGGGTAGTTTGGACAGGTCCATGACCCTACCCTAGGTACATAGCTTCATCATCCTCTGGATGGCGGACCCTCCTCAGGAGCGCGAGGGACGTTGGGAGCAGCACGGGGGGCGCCTAGTGGTGGGGCCCTCCTTGTGCTGCGCGGAGCAGGATCTAGCCTGGAGGTAGGTTCTCTGTCGGGGAAGGCGCCGGCGAGCCCTTTCCCTCGGCAGGGGCCTACAGTCGCCGAGGAGGCCGTCATCGTCCCCTTGGCACCTTGGTCTTGTCCTAGTTTCCGATCTCCCCAACGGTGGTCAGGGGCGGCGCACGGCAGGGTCCTCGACGGGCGACATGAAGCAAGGCTCTGGCCTGTGAAGGTCTCCGCTCGTGACACTCTCACGTAATTATGAGTGGGGCTGTACACACCCCGGAGTCTCCTAAGTGCTGCCTTGGGGCCTCACGGGGGCTCCCACCCACGTCCTAGTGGAAGCACCATGCACCGCGCTGACCGTTGACACTGTCCCCAATGACTATGCCCAGCCAGTGGAAGCACTTAGCTCCGTGCTGGTCAGAAGACCGAAGACCGAAGACGGAAGACCAGTTAGGCGCCGGACGCGGCCGCCTGCCTTTTGCCTCTCATTTTTGTACTCACTTGCGGACTTTTTGAAGCAGTTTGTTTTCTGTGCGTTTATAAAATGGGGGGAGTTTTTCTTTTCTCGTTCGTGTCACTCTCTCGCCTTCAGTCCTTGCATTCTTTTCTTGGAGCTCGTGACCGCTACCCTGCCCTCTAGCACCTCACGAGCGGGGGCTGGGTACGGTGTGCGCGTCGGCGCAGATCATCCCCCTTGGGAGCTCGAAGGTGCGTCCGCTCCACACGCCCACCTTGCCAAGATCTGGCATTTGGCTCCTCACAAGGCGCTCCACGGCAGGTCAGCATGCTCGTCGAGGGGCACAGGGCCTCGCGAGCCTGCGGCAGGCTCACCTTCGGAGAAGGGGCCCGGCCGCGGCAGCTGGCCCCATACAAGACCCAAGAAACCCAAGATAAGTTACAAACAACTACCCTGCTCAGCGGCCCGCAGCCCTGCTGGGCCTCGCTCCGGATGTCACTTCAAAAGTGTTTAGTAATCTCACACATCATAAGGAGCATCCCCTTGCAAAATGCTCTCACAAGAATATGTTTGAGTTTTCATTACACAGATTACAGCAAAAGAAACGCGGGCCTAACTAGATGCCCCTTCAGCATCACCTCCGTCCGCGCTGCTTGCGTCAAGGCTGCCGTCCTCCTTGTCATCACCATCCGCGCCAACTCCTTCGACAGCGAGCACAACTGTGTCATCCTCGGGGGTCAGCTCCTTCACTAAGGCATCCACATGGCCATCCACCTACTTGGCGAGCTTGTCTTGGGTGGCCGCAGGAACGGGGGCTAGCACGGTGCCAAAATCGAAGTGGGAATCAAGATTCAGGAGGTTGCTGAAGATGCGCGAGAGCGCGTGCCCAAGGAGGCCCCGGATCCTCTCCTCAATGAGCTGGCAGGCTTTGGCGGCCTGGTCCTCCAGGCGGGTCACGATATCAGTGAAGAAACGGAGATGGTTGGCATAGTCGCTCTCGTGCGGGTGAGGAGCACTCCCACTGCAAAAAACACCCAAGGCGTTGTTGGCTTTCTTGCATAGACCCTGGAGCATGGGGCCGTGTTCGTGCTCCAGCGTCACGCGGCGGCACTTTTCACTCAAGGCCTTCTCCAGGAGGGAGGATGTATCCTCGGCCTGCTTCCGGAGAGAGCATATCTCGGCGCGATCAGAATCTAGGCCGGATTCGGAAGAAGCCAGGGCCTCTCGGGCAGCGCCCTCGCGCTGCTTCACTGCCTGTAGCTCGGTCTTCAGGATGGAGGTCCGACCCTCAAACTCAGCCTTGAGTAGCTCCAGGTCTAGGCGGTGCCCCTCAGCTAGCTCAGCACGTGCCTTTGCCACCTTCTCCTCCACCTCCACCTGGACCTGAGCTTCTCGGGCGGCGACAACATCCTCAGCCACGGCGGCCTGTCGCTCCCACACCTCCAGCCTCTCCAACGCCAAGCTATCATCCACGGCCTCCAGCATCAAGTCCTCATGACGCTTCAGGAGCTCTGCCTTGGCAAGGGCCGCCTCACGTGGTGAGGAGGCCAGCAGGGTGCGACGCTTGAGGGAGTCCTGGACTAGGGGGTGTCCGGATAGCCGAACTATCATCATCGGCCGGACTCCAAGACTATGAAGATACAAGATTGAAGACTTTGTCCCGTGTCCGGATGGGACTTTCCTTGGCGTGGAAGGCAAGCTTGGCAATACGGATATGTAGATCTCCTACCATTGTAACTGACTCTGTGTAACCCTAGCCCTCTCCTGTGTATATATAAACCGGAGGGTTTTAGTCCGTAGGACACAACAATAACAACCATCATACCATAGGCTAGCTTCTAGGGTTTAGCCTCCTTGATCTCGTGGTAGATCCACTCTTGTACTACCCATATCATCAATATCAATCAAGCAGGAGTAGGGTTTTACCTCCATCGAGAGGGCCCGAACCTGGGTAAAAACATCGTGTTCCTTGTCTCCTGTTACCATCCGCCTAGACGCACAGTTCGGGACCCCCTACCCGAGATCCGCCGGTTTTGACACCGACATTGGTGCTTTCATTGAGAGTTCCTCTGTATCGTCACCAATAGGCTCGATGGCTCCTTCGATCATCAACAACAACAACGCAGTCCAGGGTGAGACTTTTCTCCCCGGACAGATCTTCGTATTCGGCGGCTTTGCACTGCGGGACAATTCGCTTGGCCATCTGGAGCAGATCGAAAGCTACGCCCCTGGCCGTCAGGTCAGATTTGGAAGTCTAAACTTCATGGCTTACATCCGCGGAGACTTGATCTTCGATGGATTTGAGCCACAGCCGAGCGCGCCTTACTGTCACGATGGGCATGATTTAGCTCTGCTGCCGGATAGTGTCCTGGAGGCCGCACATGAGTCCGCTCCGATCCCTAATTCAGAGCCGACTGCGCAGATCGAGGATGGGTGGCTAGACACCGCCTCGGGGGCTGCAACCTCTACGGTGATGGAGCCGAATACTGACCTTGTCCCTTGTGAAGCTCGTGACTCCAAGGTGCCGGACTCCTCGCCAGACTCCGAACCTCCCGCGCCCCCTCCAATCGAATCCGATTGGGCGCCGATCATGGAGTTCACCGCTGCGGACATCTTTCAACACTCACCTTTCGGCGACATCCTGAATTCGCTAAAATATCTCTCGTTATCAGGAGGGCCCTGGCCGGACTACGGTCAGGACGGTTGGGATGCGGACGACGAAGAAATTCAAACCCCACCCACCATCCACTTAGTAGCCACTGTCGACGATCTAACCGACATGCTAGACTTCGACTCCGAAGACATCGACGGTATGGACGACGATGCCGGAGACGACCAAGAACCAGCGCCTACTAGGCACTGGAAACCACCTCATCATATGACATATAAATGGTGGATATCCCAAAGGATGGGAATGGCGAAGGAACGGCGGAGGAAGACCCCTCCAAGAAACAGCCCAAGCGCCGGCGTCAGCGGCGCCGCTCTAAATCCCGCCACAGCAAGAATGGAGATTCCGGCACCGGAGATAATAACACCCCAGAGAGTGCCGAAGACAACCCCCTCCAGCAAGATTCAGCACCGGAGGACGGAGAAGCCATCCCTCATGAGAGAGCGGCAGGCGAAGAGGTAGAGGATGATAATTACATGCCTCCCTCCGGAGACGAGGCAAGCCTCGACGACGACGAATTCGTCGTTCCTGAGGATCCCGTCGAACAAGAGCATTTTAAACGCAGGCTTATGGACACGGCGAACAGCCTCAAGAAAAAGCAGCAAAAGCTTAGAGCTGATCAAGATCTGCTAGCCGACAGGTGGACTGAAGTCCTTGCGGCCGAAGAGCATGAACTCGAACGCCCCTCCAAAAGCTACCCCAAACGCAAGCTGCTCCCCCGATTAGAGGAGGAGGCATATAAACCTGCATCACCAGTGCACAATACGGCTAACCGACCACCTCGTGGCCACGACAAAGAGGCCTCTAGGCCCTCCACTAGAACCGTACCCCGGCACCACTAAAAAAGTACGAAGCCACGGGGGAATGCGCCGGACTTGCGAGACATATTGGAGGATAAGGCAAGACAATCAAGATCGATCTACGGATCGCGTGGGCGCCCCACGATGCGCGACGACGACCGTCGTGCCGGATACAGCAACTCTGTCCGGGCCAAACACAGTAGACAAAGCTCGCTTGAGCCACGTCGTGATATAGCCCAATATAGAGGCGTCGCACACCCACTATGCTTCACAGATGAAGTAATGGATCATCAAATCCCTGAAGGGTTTAAACCCGTGAATATTGAATCCTATGATGGCACAACAGACCCCGCGGTTTGGATCGAAGACTATCTCCTTCATATCCACATGGCCCGTGGCGATGATCTTCACGCCATCAAATACCTCCCACTCAAGCTTAAAGGACCAGCTCGGCATTGGCTTAACAGCTTGCCAGCAGAATCAATTTGGTGTTGGGAGGACCTGGAAGCCGCATTCCTTGATAACTTCCAGGGCACGTATGTGCGACCACTAGACGCCGATGACCTAAGCCACATAATTCAGCAGCCAGACGAATCGGCTAGACAATTCTGGACACGGTTCTTAACAAAGAAAAATCAAATTGTCGACTGTCCGGATGCAGAGGCCCTCACAGCCTTCAAACATAACATCCGCGACGAGTGGCTTGCCCGGCACCTAGGATAGGAAAAGCCGAAATCCATGGCAGCCCTCACATCACTCATGACCCGCTTCTGCACGGGAGAGGACAACTGGCTAGCCTGCAGTAACAACATCAGCAAAAATTCTGGCAGTCCGGATACCAAGGACCACAATGGCAGGTCGCGTCACAACAAGAACAAACGCCACATTAACGGCGATAACACTGAGGATACGGCAGTCAACGCCGGATTCAGAGGCGCCAAACCAGGTCAGCGGAAAAAGCCACTCAAAAGAACTATTCCGGGTCCGTCCAATTTGGACCGAATACTCGACTGCTCGTGCCAGATACACGGCACCCCCGAAAAGCCAGCTAATCACACCAACAGGGACTGTTGGGTATTCAAGCAGGCAGGCAAGCTAATTGCCGAAAACAATGACAAGGGGCTGCATAGCGATGACGAGGAAGAGACCCGACCGCCGAACAATAGAGGACAGAAGGGTTTCCCCCCACAAGTGCGGACGGTAAACATGATATACGCAACCCACATACCCAAGAGGGAGCGGAAGTGTGCACTCAGGGACGTATACGCGATGGAGCCAGTCGCCCCGAAGTTCAACCCATGGTCCTCCTGCCCGATCACTTTTGATCGAAGGGACCACCCCACCAGTATCCGCCACGGCAGATTCGCCGCATTGGTTTTAGACCCAATCGTCGATGGATTGCACCTCACCAGAGTCCTGATGGACGGCGGTAGCAGCCTGAACCTGCTTTATCAGGATACAATGCGCTAGATGGGCATAGACCCCTCAAGGATTAAACCCACAAAGACGACCTTCAAAGGCGTCATACCAGGTGTAGAGGCCAATTGTACAGGCTCAGTCACACTTGAAGTGGTCTTCGGATCCCCGGATAACTTCCGAAGCGAGGAGTTAATCTTCGACATAGTTCCGTTCCGCAGCGGCTATCATGCTCTGCTTGGATGGACCGCGTTTGCAAAATTCAACGCGGTGCCACACTACGCATACCTCAAGCTCAAGATGCCAAGCCCTCGAGGAGTCATCATGGTCAACGGAAACACTGAAAGCTCTCTCCAAACGGAGGAACACACAGCGGCTCTTGCGGGAGAAGTACAGAGCAGCCTCTTAAGGAAATTCTCGAGTCCGGCCGTTAAGCGACCGGACACGGCTAAACACGCCCGGAGTAACCTACAACAAGACCACCTGGCACGTTCCGAGCACGCGTAGCAATGCGGCCCCAACCCCAGCCCTTGCAAAATTGCAAGACTGATTCTTCGCGTACATCATTACACTCTGGAGATACCATGGGCATAGGGGGAGGGGCACGACCACGACAGGCCCAGAATGCGGCTTAACCACACCAGGGGCTCCCAAGTGTGTCATTCTTTTTCCTTTTTCTTTTTTCTTACCCACAGGACTCCGATCACTAGAGGCCCTGTCTGGCAGTAGACCTGCCGAACTCACGATCCAACAGCCAGGGAAGGAGAAAGGCTACGGCGAGTATCCAGGTGGTCTCCATTACGAGCATTAAATCTGTTTTATACACCATTCCGCGGCCTACCCCTGGAGGGGGACATGTTTAATAATCCCATCCCTTGCTTACCACACTATTTGTATCGTTCTTCATTCATGGCAGTATTTCTTAAATAAACAATGCATCGCTTTTTGCTTATAATTGCATTTCTTTCTTATACATATGTTCGTTTATGACATGTTGCATCCGTACACTTTGGTACGGCTAAATACACCAGGGGCTTAAGTTCCCCACATTATGGTGTGATAAGTCCGAACACTTTCACAAGTGCGGCACCCCGAACTTATAGCATTATATGCATCAGCTCCGAATCATGTCTTGGGTCAATAGTTGGGTTTGCCCGGCTCCCATGCATTGCTACCTTACGTTCCGTTGTATCGGCTAAGGTAGCACTGGGAGAATCACTGAGATTGCGCCCCAGTTGAGCTGGGCGAGCGCCTCAGTGGAGAAAGCTAAAATTGACCGTCATGATAAGGCGAGAGCTGGTCGCTGTTCGAGAGGTTTTTCGAGTCCCTAAAGATTTATGCCGCTTAGAGCGAGGAACCGGTTTGTCCGGCCCAGGTGTGGATAGCGCCCCGAACTCGGTCTTCCGAACACTAGGGGCTTCGCCGAAATTTAAAATTATAGAATTCTATGGCTAAGTGAGAGTGTTCAAGCATTATAAGTCCGGTTGCCTCGTTCGTTGTGTTGAGTGCCTCCCTAGATGGACCCAAAAATGGGAACAAGAGCACTCAAGTTTATCCCGAACACCCCAGCACTCGTGGCATGGGGGCTGAAGCCGACGACTTGCCATCTCTCAGATTTGATAAACGGCCGCACAGAAGGTAATATTTTAAATTAACAAGCGTTGCTTAGCGCATATGAACAAAGTTTTCAGCGCACAGGATAACAAACTGCGAGTCTACTCAAATATTACATCTTTGGAGCACTCACCAGCAATCATGCGGGCACCCTTCGGGACACTCTTATAATACATCTCGGGCGTGCGATACTCCTTGCCCGTCGGTGGCGCGTCCGTCACAAGCTTCTCAGCGTCCATCCTGCCCCAGTGCACCTTTGCACGGGCAAGGGCCCGACGGGCACCTTCAATGCAGGCAGAGTGCTTGACGACTTCAACCCAGGGACACGCATCCACAAGCCGCCGCACCAGGCCAAAGTAGTTCCTAGGCATGGCCTCCTTGGGCCACAGCCGAACTATGAGGCCCTTCATGGCCTGTTCGGCCACCTTGTGGAGCTCGACCAACTGCTTCAGCTGGTCGCTAAGGGGCACCAGATGTCCGGCCTCAACATACTTAGACCAGAAGACCTTCTCCGTCGAGCTCCCCTCCTCGACCCGGTAGAAAGCGGCAGCATCAGACACGTTGCGAGGCAGATCTGCGAACGCTCCTGGAGAGCTCCGAATTCGGGTAAGTAATAGGTAATTCACATTCACATGCTTCCTTTGCATGAAAAATGCCTTACCCGCCGCTATTTTCTTCAACGCCTAGATTTCCTGGAGGGCCTTGTGGGCTTCGGCCTTAGCGGCTTTGTCCCTCTCAAGAGCCGACGCAAGCTCGGACTCTCGAGTCTTCGAGTCACGCTCCAAACTCTCGTGCTTTTCCACGAGAGCCTGGAGCTCTTGCTGTACCTCCGCCACCCGCGCCTCCTGCTTCTCTCGCTCGGCTCGTTCTACGGCCGCATTGCGTTCGGCCGTGGACACCGCCTCCTTCAGGGTTGCCACCTCGTTCGTAGCCCCTAAAGTACCCACGTTATCCTTGTTATTTCTCTTGCAACCAAATCCTTTTCTGTAAGGTACAACTTTAATACGGTGTTACTCACCTTCCTTGTCCTCGAGCTGCTTCTTGGCATGGCCGAGCTCGCTCTCGGACCGCTCGAGGCTTTGTTTCAAGGTATTGACCTCCGCAGTCAGTGCGGCAGAGGTTAGCAGCGCAGCCTGCAATCCCATATTGACATATTTTTTAAGACTCCTGCGTATATCTTTTTAGATCCTCAGTCCGGCTTTTCTTTCCGAACACCGAACCGAGCATCAGGGGCTACTGTCTATGCGGTACTATTTTACACATATTTAAATCCTTACCTCAAAGCATGTTAGAAGGCTGCTGCAGGCTTCGGTCAGCCTGCTCTTGGCGAGCTGAACCTTCTGAATCACCGCACTCATGATAGTGCGGTGTTCTTCTTTGATGGAAGCGCCGTTGAGCGCCTCCAGCAAGTTATCCAGTGCCTCCGGTTGGACGGAGGCTGCCGGTCTCACAGTCTTGCCCTTCTTACGAAGGGGCCGCTCGCCGGACTCCGAAACCACTGCAGGTTCCGGTGCGGAGTCCGGTGCAAAGTCCTGGAGGTTGCCCTGCGGCACCTCCGGGGCCTCCTCCTCCTGGCGGGTCCCTTCCTGGGATCCCACCTCGACGTCATCAGCATCACGGGGGGTGGAGGCGGTCGGAAGAGAATCCATGTCCGACGTGCCCAAGGACCCGCTCGACAAAGCGGGAAGATCGTCCTTGGGCGGACTACAGGTTGTATGCGGCATTAGAAAGACACCATGTGACAAAAAGAAAAATTATAAAATCATCTAGGAGTCCGGATACTTACGAACTCGACAGAGGCTTGGCCCTTGAGGGCCACTCCACGTCGCCGTCGCCGACGTTGGCGGAACAGTCCGGGGGAAGGGTCCTTCCCTTCTTGGACCCTTCAGCCTCCCTCGTTGGGGAGGCCTTCCATTTCTTCTCTCCCCCCGCTGGGGAGAGGCCTCTTTCTTCTCCTCCTCGTCCTCGTGGGAGGAGTCCGCCTCGGAGTCATCGGACGATGAGTCCGATATCACCTGACGCCGGGAACTCCTTCGGGTTCCCGTGGCCTTCTTCTTGGCCTTCTTCTCCGGCACCACGTAAAGTGCCGGGACGAGCAACCCTATCAAACGGGCGTCCGCTGGGTCTTCTGGAAGGGGAGCCGGACAGTTAACCTGTCCGGATGTCTTCTGCCAGGCCTGTTAAAGGTATTGGGAGTTTAGATCCCGCATAAAGTCAAACTATGAAAAGGAAGTGTCCCATAAAGTATGACATAGCTTACCTCGCTAGCCGGACGCTGCGTGCTGAATCTGCGATCTTCGGTAGCGGATGAGGGAGCTTCGGCGCCCTTGAACAGCACCCTCTAGGCAGCTTCGTACGTAGTGTCGAAGAGCCCGCTTAAGGTCCGATGCTGTGCTGGATCAAACTCCCACAAATTAAAGTCCCGTTGCTGGCAGGGGAGAATCCGGCGGACGAGCATGACCTGGATCACGTTGACAAGCTTGAGCTTCTTGTTCACCAGGGTCTGGAGACAGGACTGGAGTCCGGTCAGCTCTTCCGAACTACCCCATAGCAAGCCCTTCTCTTTCTAGAAGGTGAGCTGCATGGGGATGCCAAATCAGAATTCGGGGGCCGCTGCCCATTTAGGGTCACGCGGCTCGGTGATGTAGAACCACCCCGATTGCCACCCTTTGATGGATTCCACGAAGGCACCCTCGAGCCAAGTGACGTTGGGCATTTTGCCCACCATGGCGCCTCCGCACTCCGCTTGGCTGCCCTTCACAACCTTCGGCTTGACATTGAAGGTCTTTAGCCACAAGCCGAAGTGGGGCTGGATGCAGAGGAAGGCCTCGCACATGACGATAAACGCCGAGATATTGAGGATGAAATTCGGGGCCAGATCATGGAAATCCAGGCCGTAGTAGAACATGAGCCCCCGGACAAATGGGTGGAGTGGGAAGCCCAGTCCATGGAGGAAATGGGGAAGGAATAACACCCTCTCATGGGGCCTGGGGGTGGAGATGAGCTGCCCCTCGTCGGGGAGCCGATGCGCGATGTCGGTGGACAGATATCCGGCGCTGCGCAGCTTCTCTATGTGCCCCTCCGTAACGGAGGAGGCCATCCACTTGCCTCCCGCTCGGGACATGGCTGGAGAAGGTCGAGGTGAGATATGCGGACGTGGGCGCTGGAGCTCGAGTGCGCGGAGATGGATAAGCAAAGGAGGAAGAAGGCGTAGGTAAAAAAGGTGGATCGTTATCCCCTTATATATGGGCGGATGAAACTATGCGTCCCTACTGGCCTGGTAAAACTCGCTTATCTCCCAAGTGCCACTATCAATGGCGCGGTTGGGTTAACCACGTCCGTATTCATGGGAATCCCGGAATAAGGGGAACACAATCTCTGCTTCGACAAGACGTGCCAAGGAAACCGCTTCGCTAAACGCGTTGAGGTGGTATAATAAAAACGATTCGAGTAAAGGCTTGGTTGTGGTGTGATGTCACGCCACAAAATACGTCAGCAGATTGAACTTGTGTAAATATTATTCTCTCTACGGTGGTATGTGGAATTTATTTTTACAGAGCCGGACACTATCCTGGTGTTCACAATCTTCTATGAATTATTCAGAGGAGGAACCCACCTTGCAATGACGAAGACAATATGTGCGCCGGACTCGTCGTCATTGAAGCCTGGTTCAGGGGCTACTGAGGGAGTCCTGGACTAGGAGATGTCCGGATAGCCGAACTATCATCATCGGCCGGACTCCAAGACTATGAAGATACAAGATTGAAGACTTCGTCCCATGTCCGGATGGGACTTTCCTTGGCGTCGAAGGCAAACTTGGCAATACGGATATGTAGATCTCCTACCATTGTAACCGACCCTGTGTAACCCTAGCCCTCTCCGGTGTCTATATAAACCAGAGGGTTTTAGTCTGTAGGACACAACAATAACAACCATCATACCATAGGCTAGCTTCTAGGGTTTAGCCTCCTTGATCTCATGGTAGATCCACTCTTGTACTACCCATATCGTCAATATCAATCAAGCAGGAGTAGGGTTTTACCTCCATCGAGAGGGCCCGAACCTGGGTAAAAACATCGTGTTTCTTGTCTCCTGTTACCATCCGCCTAGACGCACAGTTCGGGACCCCCTACCCGAGATCCGCCGGTTTTGACACCGACAACGCTCCTCCATTTCGTGAAGCAGAACAACATTCAAAGACAGAAGATCTCGCTCCCGCTCCTCAGCCGCTTCACGACGGCGGCTCGCCGCCTCGGCCTCTTCCATGGCGCGGGCGCAAGCCTCATGAGAAGCCGCGAGCGAGACCGCCGCGCGTGCTTCAGCCTCGTCACGCCGAATCTTCCCAAGGTTGATGGCCACATTCAACCGCTGCCACTCATCCTCCAGGTGGCAGTTCTCTGCCTCAAGCCTGGCGTCAATGTTGGCAAGCTCCCCACCAAAATGGACCATCGCGCACATCGCTTCACCAAAGAACCCGAAGCGCACCATGCTATGCCCACGAGCAAACGGGAGGTCATCGCCAAAATCTCCACCAGCTCCGGAAGTCGCTTGGGAGTTGTTGGGCGCCCCACTAGTCGCCTTCCGGGGGCTGGCTGGCGTAGCCCTGCAGCTTAAAGACGAAGGTTGCCCAGAGGACAGGCCCCGCTGGCAATGACAAGAGGGAGGATCACCAGTGTACCCTTCACTTCGTGGGCAGAGTCGCCGGGAGAGAGAGCATGGGGGTTGCCTCCAGCCCCCCCCCCTCCCCCCGCGGCGTTGTGCTGGATGGAGTGTTGGACTCACACACTACGTAGGCTCGCGGCGCTAGGGGCTGCCTGCATGCACTGAGCTGGAGTCCTCGGGGGTGCGTGCCTCCTGAGGTTTCGCCTTGATGGAGATCCTACAAAAGCCTCATCCATGAGAAAATGCGGAGCGCTTGGGAATCAAGAGCAAAGGTACTTACTCATCAGCGGCCACATATCTCCTCGGCTTCAGCGGCCAACGAGTGCCATCGTCACGGCACGAGGACCTCTTCCTCTTCAGGAGCGACTCAAGGCACATGCGACGCCGGCCCGATCTCTGCGGGTGATCCTCAGGAGGAGGAGCGCCCTGCATGACATCTGGAGCAGAGATCCCAAGGGTAGGGGCATCCGGCGAGACTTCCTAGCTCATCATGCCGGGGCCATCGGCAGGCTCCTTATCGCCAGCAGGCACTCTGGAGCCGCTATCCCGGGCGTCAGATGCCCATGCCTCCTGAGCCTGGTGTTGTGCAGGTTCTGCAGCAGCCCCTACCGGAACCCCGGAAGCCTGAGGCTCCTGAGCCTCTAACAAGGCTGAGCCTCCGGAGGAGTTCTCAGCAGCTGACGGAGGCACGCTCCCCCCTACCTCCACACTTGGGGAGTGTGCTGCAGGGACGATCAGGAGAGGATCCATGAAGACTAGATTCTCGCGGGGCCCCTCAATGCCCTCGGGAAGCAACCCCCACTCATCAAACAGAGGCATCTGCCCCGCGAAGGCCTCCTTGTTTGAGCATAGATAAAGAAGGCAGCCGCCCCCCGGAAGGTCGGTAGGCTCGGGCTCGCCAGTCAGGAGCTTGAGCACCATGCTCAAGGTATCGACAGCAAGCGCCGGCTTCTGCAGCCTCATCGAATCCTCAGCGCCGGTGAAGTCCCACATCGGGCGAGCATGGCGCTGGAGAGGAGCTATGCATTGCTTCACGAACTCCTTCACCCACCATTGCCACCGTCACCCCCAGCTCCTGAAGTCTCGCCAACCTATTCCAGACGAAAGCAAGACGTCGATCGGTGAGCTTCTCATGGCGCCAGCCGGAGCTAGGCAAAGCCGGCAACCCAGGGATCGTGAGCAGGGGGCTGAATGTGCGGGCGTCCATCAGAAGCCACTGCTTCCGAAATCCCTTCACGACAGGCGAGAGCTCGAAGCCAATCCCCGAGCCGGTGGTCGCGGCCATGGCTTCGAAGGTCGTGCAGCCAGAGCTTTGGCGTGCGTCCAGCAGCTGAAGCAGGAAGAAATGTCGATACAAGGCCATGAAGGGAGTGATGCCCACCATGGCCTCGGAGAGGAAGGCGAAGACGGCAAGAAGGATGACGGAGCGAGGGTCTATATGAAGCAGGTGGATCTGGTAATGCGACATCACGGCGTTGAAGAAAGGGGAGAAAGGAGGAAACAAACCAGCAAGAAGAGCATGGAGATGGATGGGTATCTCAGTGGCACTCATCTCTCTGGTCCGCCAAGACGCGGGGCGAGTAGTCGTCGCCCCCCCCCCTCATTGGATTTGGCGGCGAGCGCATGCCGAACCTTGTCCAGCCCTTCCTTATTGATCACCGTCGACTGCTCAAAGGCTGGCTCCAAGGCCAGCAGAGGACAGGCCGGCGCGCGCGGCTTCACCTTCTTCTTCCTTGGCTTGGGTTCCATGGCGAATACAAGGAGGGGACAAGACGCCGGCACCGGATTTATGGACGCGGCGACGAGATTGGGAAGGAAGAAACAAGAGCTGGGCACAGTACACCGTGAAGAGACGGGTTACGCTGACAATGAGTAGCTGCTGGGTCTACCAGATATCACGGCGGCGTGGGGAAGTGGAGATGCCCACGTCCAATTAACCGCCACGTGTCTTCAGGGCCATAGGCTGATGGAGCCCATGGCGCTCCGCACTTGCCCTTTGGCTTCGCCTGGAAGCCAAGTCCGAGCACGCCTTGGGACCGGGGGCTACTGTCGGCGTCCTAGACTTGGGGGTATCCAGTCCTGCCTGCCTGCGACCCACCACGTGGCTCCATCGATGGCCTGGTACGGCCCAGCTTCAACACCAACATAGCAAGACCCTCGCAAGGGGCCGAGCCTCGCGAGGTGGACGACACCAGGACCCCCGAAGGAGTTGGCCTCCTCAGGAGGGCTCCTGGGGGGCAGAGAGTTCTGTGTAGCTACCTCATGACGCTCAGCTGACGTGAGACACGATGACCAAGGCCAGGCAGGCGCTAGGCGGGTGCAGAGCGCGCGTTTCCTCTTTGGTGCAAGGGAGGCAAGCCACAGGCGTGGAGCCCCGAGGAATCAGCCAAAGGTTTCCATTCTGGTGCAACAAGACCAAGACGGCCAGGACGGCAGGACGGAGGTCATTGCCGAGCCCACCGCAGCGTCACGTCCAGAGGCTTTTCGCAGGCAAAGACTACTTTTGTTAGGATTGACTGTACTACTTGTCCCCTTTCAAATCCCACCGTTGTGGAATCCCTTCCCGCTCATATTTGGGAGGACGACCAAGGCACTATATATAGGACTTAGCTACCACCATAGAGAGGGACCAAAAAACCAGAGCAAGTAGAGCACCACACCTTGTACTAGTTCATCCATAGCCCCTCGAGGCAATCCACCACATCACACTGGAGTAGAGCATTACACCACAACGGTGGCCCGAACCAGTATAAATCTCTATGTCTTTGTGTCTCTGTGAGCTCTACACGCTAGGCTAGGGAGGATCGCGAATAGGTAGGCTGGGCAGGTTGAGATCTCTGCACGCACCCCAGTGTTCGAACCTCTCACGGATTGTCGGGTCCCGAAATATGATAGAAGGCAGCCGCCACCGCTCCTTGAGGCAGAAGAAGAGCAAGGTCCTCAAGGCGGCCTCTGTCGACGAGCTGCCGCTCCAGGGCACCCCAAGGCCTTTTACCAGAGGCAAGGCCAAGCTACTGGCCCGCTACTACGACCTAGACTTCAAGGCAATCTGCACGGACGCAAGCTCGTCCACTTCTGATGCGTCAGGTGCTGCTCCTGGTTCCTCCGAGTCAACCGGGTCTGCTCATGAATAGGTCTTCCAGGATGTTGAGTAGTGATGTATCTTGCATCTGCATGTTAGTTAGAGCCTCTCCCAAGGGTTGTTTATATCTGCTTCTGCCTTGTATCGTAGTTCATCCTCCTAGTGTTTGGTCCTTCTGGACTATGTATCTGCATTGTACTGCATGTCTCTCTTTCCCTGTCATTCGCATTCTAAGCTTTGTAAGCTCTAGTGAGCAGCACATCACTTGTTTCAATCAAGCTTTCCCTCTGGTCTACCTCACTACCATGCTTACGTCTCTCTTAGTCAAGTGTTTTCTTTTCCTTCTTGTGGATTGCTAATTGGAATGTTAGGGGGCTTGGTGACTCTGACAAATGCTCTTTGGTCAAAGATGCACTACTTGCTAATCGATCGAGTGTTGTTTGCCTGCATGAGACTAAATTGTAGGTCGTGGACACGATGAAGGAAGCCTCCTTCCTCCCCCCAAATCAAAGATCCTTCTTTTACATGTCGGTCAATGGAGTAGCTGGAGGCCTGCTCGTGGCTTGGGATGACACTGTCGTCTCTGGCTTGGAGATACTAAAGCACAGGTTCACAATCTCTGCAAGTTTCCAGTCCAGGAGCAACAATGACAGTTTTTCCCTGTCCACTGTGTATGCCCCGTGTGAAGAAGCTGAGAGGGATGAGTTCTTCGTGGTAATGAGTCACATGGCAGAGCAAGTAATGGGACCTTGGATCATAGGGGATTTCAACATGTATAGGTTTGAGCATGAAAAGTCATAGGGAAGAATGAATTGGGCTTTGATGGACAGGTTCAACGCATGGATCAGAGACAATGTTCTTGATGATATTGAAGTTGCCAACAGAAGCTTTACCTGGTCCAACAAGACAGCGGATCCGACCCTGATAAAGCTTGACAGAGTTCTTGTTAACGCAGAATGGAATCTAGGTTTCCTCAACACCTCGCTGCTGCCCTCCCTGCTACAACCTCAGATCACATGCTCATTGGTGTGGAGTTCTCAAGGGAAGCATCCAAAAGCTCTTTATTTAGGTTTGAAAACCACTGGTTGCACATATCAGAAGTTAGAAATTTGATAACGCAGAGCTAGGAAAAAGGAACCAGACCCGCTACTCTGCTCAGTTTCAAGCTAAGAAGAACAAGAGCTGCTATCAGGGCCTGGGAACGCAAGAAATCACCCATGCACGACACTCTAGCCAACTGCAATCACGTCGTCGAGTACCTTGATTCTGTGGAGGAGAGGAGGCATTTGACAAGGTTGGAGGCCTCTCTCAGAAACCATGCCAACTAAAAAACACAACAAATAATTTTGTGACAGACCAGTTTTTGGGGGAGAAGAGCCAAAATAAGAGGTTGCACCCTGGGAGATGAGAATACTATGTTTTTCCATGCAGCCGCCAACTGTCAGCACAGAAAAAACAAAATTAAACTGCTGGTTAAGGATGGCACAAATTTCTTCATAGATCAGGACAAGCTACCAATTGCCACTCAGTTCTTCAATGATATCTTCGGGAAACAATCTATTTCAATGCCAACTTTGGACCCCAGGAACTTATACGATCAGGTTGATCTAAGCGCACTGGAGGTGCCTTTCACTTGGGGCGAAATTGCGGCTGTTATTCAGAAAGCTCCGAATAATAAGAGCCCGGGGCCTGATGGTTTCTCTAATGAGTTCTACAAGAGCTTCATTGGGCTATTAAAGGAGGATTTGATGATGTTTTTTCAGGATTTCTATGAACATGGCAGTGATTTGATGATACGAACACAACAACGTCTAGCATATCATCGAGTGTGACCACTACTTCAGTTAGGGAGGACAGTTTATATGAGCATGTTGCGGAAACTACAAAACGTTCAAATATATTACACTATGGCAGAGATGGCAAAAAAGCGAGCTTTGTGGACCTGGTTTTGGCATCATTAGCTATGGCGATAGAATATGCAGTAGGACTAATATTATTCAACATACAAGATTGAAGCGAAGAGTAAATTGTAGTCAACCTATACATGTGAATGTACACAACAATGCAACCTTGGAACCAATTAAACCAGGAGATAGAAAATTGTTGTGTTTGAATCAACTTATGAGGGAACACGACCAAGAGCCTAAGCCGGAAGAGATAGTGCCAAACTTTCATACGCCTCCTCAATGGATTAGGATTGGGACCATGGTGCTGCGCGTTGGGTCCTGATTGCATGCATGATTATTGATTATTTTATTTGAGTCCCTTTCCTTTACATGTGTTAGCTAAAACTCACCAAGCAAATCTTTTATTAGGTAGAGCCATTCAGGTTGGTTATACACCAGATTATGTTAGTTAGTTTTCCTTAGTTATGCCGAAGTTATTCGCTGCATTGTTGGTGGCACATAAAAGCCAGGCTAAGGCCTTTGTAAGGAGGAGCAGTTTTGAGATGAAAATATACAGAAAACATCCGAGGCAGGGGCGGCAAGATCATGTGTATTATCTATGATTTTCCTATTGTGGAAATTTACTAGCGATGGAGGGTTGATCATTTTATCGACACCTACGTGCTGATCCAAGGGGGTCATTATTTTTATTCGTGTATTTTCGTACGCGGGTGAAAATTATTCTTGGAGGTTGCGAGGAGGAACAGGGGGCAAACTATTGATCAAGCATCGCCGTGAAAGATCGGGCCATCTACACATGCGAATTAGCTTCTCGCTAGTCCGCGCCTCATCAAGTGGTATTCAGAGCTAAGGTTAGTCACGGCGAATTCAGTTGTAATATTGTCTGCAGAGGCGAGCATTAACATGTTGAGCAAGAACATATTGATGGAGGAGGAAGGCATCGGCGAGGTCGTTCTTTTTCACACTCGTTGTGTTGTGAAGGAGCGATGTCTCAATTTTTCGATTGATGAAAGTTCTACGGTCAACATGGTAAGCATCGAGGTGGTGGAAAAATTGGGGCTGAAAATGGCGCCTCTTGAAATACCGTACACACTGAGGTGGTTCAAAGGTGAAATAAAAATTACGCATCGTATTTTGCTAATTTTTGATTTTGGAAAATATTGTTATGCGGAATTTTTCCACGTTTCTCCAGTACCCATGGTGTCGTGCCATTTGCTTCTTGGGAACCCATGGTGCACGCGCTTCGGGGTTTTTTGGAATGTCAAGAAAAATAGTTTATCTCTATCATGGAAGGGTCAAAGATTTTGTTTTATTCCTATGCCAGTGGATCTGTTCATGAAGGATTGGAAAAGCAGTTTGCTGAAAAGAAGAGAAGAGCAAGAAAAATTAAAGGAAGAAGTTGATGCACCGATAAAGGGGTTGAATCTTTTGGTGGATAAGGTGCAAGGCGATAGTGGTGCAAATGGGCAGCGATGGAGTGTTTTCAAAACCCAGTGCATCATCAAGGACCATGCATGCAAGATGATAATTGACGATGATAGCTTTACCAATGCCATTAGCAAGGATGTCGTGCAGGCTTTGGGTTTGTCCATGCGGCGGCACCCCGAGCCGCACCATGTGAGCTGGCTATATAACTCCAGAAAAATAAAGATTACAAATAAGGTATGTGTAACTTTTGCAGCTAGAGCTTATAATAACAAGGTGGACTATGACGTTGTACCGATGGATGCGTGCCAGTTGCTATTGGGAAGACCCTGGCAGTTCGATCATGATGCAACGCATGCCGAAAAATCTAACACTTATACATTCATGCATGATGGAAAGAAGCACATACTGAAACCGATGCTGGTCAGTGCAATTATTGTAGACATGCGAGTTTCAGAGAAGGAGGTAGCTTTGAAAGTTAGCTCAAAACCGAGGATAATTTTGTTTCAAGGAGGGAGGATGATACGAACACAACAACGTCTAGCATATCATCGAGTGTGACCACTACTCAAGTTGGCGAGGAGAGTTTATATGAGTGTGTTGCAAAAACTACAAAACGTTCAAATATATTACACTATGGCAGAGATGGCAAAAAACGCGAGCTTTGTGGACCTGGTTTTAGCATCATTAGCTATGGCGACAGAATATGCAGGAGGACTAATATTATTCAACACACAAGATTGAAGCGAAGAGTAAATTGTAGTCAACCTATACATGTAAATGTACACAACAATGCAAGCTTGGAACCAATTAAACCAGAAGATAGAAAATTGTGGTGTTTGAATCAACTTATGAGGGAACACGACCAAGAGCCTAAGCCGGAAGAGATAGTGCCAAACTTTCGTACACCTCCTCAATGGATTAGTATTGGGACCATGGTGATGCGCGTTGGGTCCTGATTGCATGCATGATTATTGATTATTTTATTTGAGTCCCTTTTCATTACATGTGTTAGCTAAAACTCACCAAGTAAATCTTTTATTAGGTAGATCAATTCAGGTCAGTTATACACCAGATTACGTTAGTTAGTTTTCCTTAGCTATGCCGAAGCTATTCGCTGCATTGTTGGTGGCATATAAAAGCTAGGCTACGGCCTTTGTAAGGTGGAGCAGTTTTGAGAGAAAATATACAGAAAATGTCCGAGGGAGGGATGGCAAGATCGTGTGTATTATCTGTGACTTTCCTATCGTGGAAATTTACTAGCGCCGAGGGGGGGGGGGGGTTGATCATTGTATCGACACCTGCGTGCTGATCCAAGGGGATCATTATTTTTATTCGTGTATTTTCGTACGCGGGTGAAAATTATTCTTGGTGGTTGCGAGGAGGAACAGGGGTGAACTGTTGATCAAGCATCGCCATGAAAGATCAGGCCATCTACACACGCGAATTAGCTTCTCGCTAGTCCGCGCCTCATCATCTGAACGGCATCAACACAGCCAATATTGTGTTGTTCTCGAAGATAGAAAACCCAACGGATATTATTGAGTTTAGACCGATTGCTTTGGTCCACAGTATACCCAAGCTTGCAACCAAGGTTCTAGCAGTCCGGCTACAACATTTCATTCTGAGCCTCATACACCCTCTACAATTTGGTTTTCTGCCTGTAAGATGCATAGTTGAAAATTTTGCACTGGCAGCCGAACGGTACAAAATGCAAAAAAGAGGAAATAGCCAATGATAGTGCTCAAATTGGATTTCCAGAAAGCGTTTGACTATGTCAGCTGGGATGCTTTGAAGCTCATGCTCCCAGCCAGAGGCTTTGGGAGCAGATGGGTCAGATGGATACATGATATCCTATCAACTAGCTCATCCAGGATAATAATCAATGGAACTCTTGGGGAGAGGATCTTATCTAGAAGTGATTTAAGGCAGGGAGATGCTCTATGTCCTTACCTCTTCATTGTGACCACTAATGTCTTGCAATAGCCTTGCAAAAGGGAACACCAAGCGGGGAACCATAAGCACCCACTTGTAGGCGATGGCCCTTTTCCGATCCTGCAGTACGCGGACGACACGTTGATCTTCATGCAAGGGGACATCCAGCAAGCATGGGTTATCAAACGGATTCTATAGGCTTTTAGTGATTTCATGGGACAAAAGATCAATTACCACAAGAGCACTCTTATGCCAGTATGTCTTGACCAGCAAACCTGCTAGAGTATTTCAGATGTTCTACAGTGTCAAGTTGCAGGTTTCCCGTGCACATACCTGGGATTACCCCTCTCTCTCAAAAAGATCACACATGGCCTGTTAATGTATGTGATTCACAAAGTGGACAAGCGTCTGGCTGGCTGGCTTGCTACTTTTCTGTCTTGGGGGGGGGGGGGGGGGTCGCCTCACTTTGATTAACGAAGTCTTGGCAGCGATCCCCAACTACTTCATTGGCTGTTTTTTTGCCACAACAATCACTAGAGAAGGTTGAACAAATCTTGAGGGGCTTCTTATGGCAAGGAAAGAACCAGGCCAAGGGAGGACAATGCCTTGTCGCTTGGGAAGTGGTCGCGTTGCCAAAAGTGAATGGAGGGTTGGGAGTAAGAGACATTGCAGCACACAACAGGGCCCTCGTTTGCAAGTTCATGGCAAAGATCTTGCAACAAAGGGAAGCTCCATGTTACATTTGGTTTGCATGCACATACTGTTAGAAGGAAATCTATTGGTCTCCACAAAGTCGGGACACCACTATCTGGAGAGGCCTCAGGTCCACCTTATGAGTGGTTATGGAGGCTACCAAATGCAGGATTGGGAATGGGCAGGGTACTGCCTTCTGGCACGACCACTGGCTGGACTGTGGTTGGCTCATGACATGTTTCCCGACACTTTTCTCCTTCTCCACGTCCATGTTCTGCACAGTTGCCTAATAGTTCAGAGATGGGCAGTGGAACATTCAACTACATCCAAACCTCTCTTCCATAGTAACACATGAGCTAGAAGGTATATCTGCAATCTTAAGTAATGTTCAGCTACAGGAAGGTACGCCAGACACCAGAGTGCCTCTTCTGGAAAACAAATGTGCTACTACTGCATATTTCTACAAGGTGCTCACTTTTAGAGGAAAAGCTTTGTACGTCAACTAAATATATCTAGGACAGGATCATACCGCACAAGAACCGTGTTTTCTTGTGGATTGCCCTCCAGGACAAACATAACTCTAGAGACAATATGCTAAAAAAGATTGGGACAGACTTGTGTCACATAACGCGTGTGATCTATGCCTGGCCGTGGAGACAATGAACCACATCTTGCTCAGCTGCAAACTAGCACAAGCTCTATGGTCCAAGCTAGAGACACAAGAACATGACACATCCTCTATGGTAGCAGGAGATCTCTTATGTTCACAGTAGCCGCGGTTTCGACACGGCAATATGTGGTATGTTCTCTTTGCAACATGCGCAGTCACCCTTTGGAATGCCAGGAATGCTCAAGTGTTTGATGGGTGCTTTTGGAACGAGAGACAACTATACAACAAGGTTGTCGATCTCATCAGGCTATGGCGCCTGTGCGCTAAACAATATTATAGACAAAACCTTTAGTGTGGGAAAATGCTTTCACTCCTAATTAGCTTGTTGAGAGTTGCCTCTTCTTTTCCCACCTTGTGCTTTGTATCCTAACTCAGGTCTGGTGATGGCCTGCTGCACACAGTGTGCGGCGTTAACATCACCTTCATGTAAATGACTTTGGTCATTCGGGTACTTTTTCCCGTTTTGAATGCATAAGGTAGAAAATGCTCTACATTTTTATTCAAAAAAAGTATTTAAGTGCTTAGTTACATGGATAAAAGACCTGAAGTTTTAGATACAATGGCGAGGTGACGGGGAGTAGCAGTTAGTAGGTTTTTTAGTACTAGTTTGCAGGGATGCCTCAAAAACCTGCAAAAATGGGTTTTACGATTAGCATTTTCCCTATGTTGACCATTTCCCCCCTGTTGTAGCAGTTAGCTTCACTCAGGAGCGTGTAGCAATTAGTTTTTTTGACATTATAACTTTAGCAGTTACCTGATTGGATTATGTAGGTTAAGGTCTGCAACTAGCGACTGTTCACTAGAAAAAGGGGGGGGGGGAATATCCACACGAGAAAAACTAGAGTAAAACACAAGGTAGTTAACTTCCCAGGCCATAGCAGTTAGGTGCGTAAAAAATGTTTCGAACAATTGTAAAAAAACATGCGATAGTTAACCTTGACTATTGCACTTAAAAACAATACTAGGGAGACATGTTCTCTTGCATTGCAACATTTTCGTTTCTTTTCTTCTTCTCTTAAAATAACTGATGGAAATCACATCTATACCTCACCACATTGTTTACACATGTAGCAACTAGTTGTCCACATAATCTAAACAATAAAAAATCTGTTACCTCCTTGCATTACTATTCTAATTTTGCGCAAGGACAATGATGGCAACGTCTTGAGTTAACGACCATATTTTACAACTTCACACGCTCTATAGATGACAAAGGAAGTTAGCTATTCCTCTCAAATTAGCTATTTTTTGACACCCTGACCGTAGAACAATAGTTCTATGATATATTTTTATTAATAGTTAAACATGTACAAAAAACAGGCTCAATCGCCTCAACCAATGCCCATGGGTTCTACAATATTACAAAAATTTACAAAGTGTTATCTATCCAGAACTGAATCTTGCTTGCCTTTGGTAGCCTTTGCTCCCAGCATGAGCACTTTAAGACCTTCTCTCATGTAATATTTCCAGCACATAAGGTGGGCCACTGCCTGTTTGAAAATCTTGTCATTTCTCACGGACCAAATACTCCAGCAGCCCGCAATGATAATCTCTATACCACACTCCTTTGGGAGGACAGACAAAGCCAGACAAAATTCATCAAAGCTTGAGATACCTCTTCTCTTTGTAGGTATAATTGAGTTCCAACATTGCATTGCAAAAGGACAATCCCAGAGTAAGTGTAGTGAAGTTTCTTCTGTCTTATCATTACACAAAGCACATTCATATGAGTTGAGGAACATGGATTTTCTCTTCAATAGGTTCCTGGTGTTGACCCTATCATGTAGAAGTAACTAGAAGAAGATCTTATGTCTGAGTACATTTGATGCTTTCCATAGGATGCTGAATATGAAGTGAGTGTTGCTCTATCCCATCAAACATTTGTACATCTTGATAGATGAGTATGCTGGGTTTGTCCATTTATAAGTCCAAGAATCCTTGTGCTCAACAGGTTTTAAGGTTATCGGCTATTTTTTCAAAAACATGGGAGATCTAATCCAGTTTTCCTTGCATCTCCTCTGATCTAAAACTATTGATCATAGGGGACATTCAGTATGCTACTTTTCTCAACTGTGTGAAGGTTTCTATGGTGTTCACATCCCCCATCCATGGAGATGAAGAAAGAGCAAGATGACAACAATACTGAAGAATATTACTTTGATGTCGATCCCAAGTCCATCCACTAGGACAACTATTTACATGGTGTTCACCTCCCCAATGTGCTCAAGTACATGAGTGTTTCATTTACATTTAACTAGCCAATGTGCAAAGAGCTTAACTGAATTATTTAGTTAACTGTTGGTGAGGACGAGAGACATGTAGAAACGAGAAAAGTTCATCTCTATATCTGTATACATGTTTGATTTTCTGTGAGGATGCGATAAGCAATTGAATCAGAAAAAATATATTTCATTCTCCTTGGGAATTTGCACGTAGAGCAGCAGCTAGGAGAATTCCAACAGGCGGCAGTAACCCCTTGCGACATCTGCAGTTAGCCGGTGGCGAGCCCCGAGTCGCGTGCTGGCCTCTTTGTTCATAGTTAGCTATGTCCATGGAGTAGTTAGCACGAAAACATGGTAGAATGACTTTGGAGTTCACTAAAACATGGCAACATCCGTAATAGTTAACTTCATAATTTGTAGCAGTTAAAAAAAGGAAAAGTTGGCATTAAAAAATGGGCAGTTAACTTTATAATTTAGAGTAGTTAAGAATTTGAAAGTTGATAAAGAAAAATGTTCAGAAGTTAACTTTATTATTTTGCAACAGTTATAACCATGAAAAGGTTGCCTATGGAAAAAACAGGAGTTAACTTGGAAAAATCACAGTAGTTAACTTTATATTACCCGTGGCAGTTAAGTGTCCAAACTGTGGCAGTTAAAACTCAACAGTTAAACTCGACAGGCTTGGAAGTTAACCTCGGTATTCATGACAGTTAGTTTGACCCTCACAAAAAAGTCTCGGTAGTTAACTTGGTCTTAACTGTCGTATTCTCGACAGTTAACTATTTCAGTACCGGCTGTCAGCTTGATCCAGAAAAAAAAAGTGTCTTAAGTCATGGCAGTTAGCTTTGTCATCATACGTCAGTTAGCTATTCTGGTCAGCGAGTTAGCTTGTACTGTAGTTGTTCGGAAACAAATGACGAAAATGTCGTTAGTTTCTTGAAAACTGCTCTTAAACCATGGAGAATCTGAAAACGAGTTCTATATACCAAAGTTGGGCTAATCCATAGCTTTCCAAATGTGTATAATACGCATCATTCTGACAAATGATTTGAAAATTTCTTTCACAAAAACACCAAAAACGCGTTTGAAGAATTTTTATTTTTTCAATTTTGTTTAAAAACTATAAGGATTTTGGGGAAATGATCAACATACGGAAGTTCTGCTTATTTAATACCTATCCAACGATATATCATTTGTATCATTTTGATAAACGGTTCCAAAATTACGATCAAAAAACAATGCGAAAAATGGTGCCAGAAAAATAATGCTCGATAGTTAACTGGAATATGATGCACATTTAGTTTATCTGCTTTTTGGAAGTTGGGAACGGTTCATGAATATCTTATTCAGGAATGGGTTGCAGAATAGCTGTATATATATATATATATATATATATATATATATATATATATATATATATATATATATATATATATATATATATATATATTCTTCTGATATATATATGGTGGGTCTATTATGATAACACCACTTAAGACCTTATTCTGCACACCAAAACACCTTATTCTGCACACCACCGAGATCGCGCCGCCGCCCCTCCCCTCCCGGCCTTCTTCCGCGGCGGCGGCCTGGGAGAGATGCCGCCCTTCCCCTCCCCGCTTTCTCCCGCGGCCGCGGCCTGGGCTAGCAGCCGCCCCTCCCCTCCCGGCCTTCTTCCACGGCAGCGGCCGACAGTGACGCCGCCCCTCCCCTCCCGGCCTTCTTCCGCGGCAGCGGCCAGGCAGCGAAGCCGCCCCTCCCCTCCCAGCCTTCTTCCGCGGCAGCGGCCGGCAGTGACGCCGCCCTTCCCCTCCCGGCCTTCTTCCGCAGCAGCGGCCAGGCAGCAACGCCGCACGTCGCCTCTCGGCCTTCTTCCGCGGCAGGCACCGAGCAACACCAGCCTATCGGCCTTCTTCCACGGCAGCAGCTCGATAGCACCGGCACCAAACTCCTCAGGTCCTGCAATTAGCTGTAATTCATCAGATGTGGATTGGTGCTGCCTCAACATCAAACCAATTCGAGCAAGGAGGAGTGTGCGCAAGGTTGCTTCATCCACTGTAGCTTCTTGGACTAAGTCTGCATCAACCTTCAGAACAAATCCTCCTTCCCCGTTCACATTGAGCAACGTCCAAACAGCCCATGAACTTCTGAAGGGCAAGTGGACTGCACGGGCGAACGTGAAAGTTGTGCAGGCGGACGAGAAGGGAACTTCCTCCTGTAAACGCGAGAAATCACTGTATCACGAGGTAAAGCAGTACACTTCCTATACCATCTCAGTGTAGTTATCATACACAAATCAGTACAAGCAGTACAGCGCGTGATTATGCAGTACAAAACTTATGCAGTGCGGTTGCTTCAGTTCGTTGTGGGGGAAAATGCAGTACGCTTGTATAGGTTCATTACGTATAACGATGCAGTGCGGTTGCTTCAGTTCCCCTTGAGGGTTGATGCAGTCAACTTGCAATGCTTCGGCAGTACCATTTTGAACACATTGCAGTTCGCATGATTCAGTTCATTTAACCTGACAATGCAGCTCGGTCATTTTGTGTGCAGGAGATGACGTTCAGCAGATACAAAATGCCGCGCATAGTTGACAGCATTGAGAACAACAACTTTCAGAAGAGTGGATATTCTTCTGATAGAGATACTGGCTGGGTTACCCCTGAGATTCCTAATGGATTCTTCACGACGACAAACAGGGTGCAGTACTCTCCACAAGAAGATTTTTCCCAAGAAGAAGATGTAGTTGAAGATGACGATGATGTCACATTCGTCTGGGAAGGCACTCACCAACGCGATGATGAAGACGATGACGATGAAGATGAGCTGATAACAGTTCTCAACCCAGAGTATAAGCACGAGTTCACTATGTTTGGACAGCATGTCCGAACAGATAATGATGACGCAGTTGAACACGATGTTGCAGCAGATGATGATTACGTCCACCGAGGCATCGTGCCACTGCTCCAAAATTTTAAAACCAATCCATCGAGGCATCATCACAACACTGGATTACCACCACGTCCACCTGCCGCACCCCGAAACAGAGCTCAGCGTGCACCTGCTGCACCGAAAAACAGAGCTCCAACCAGAACTGCTGCATCAACTTCGACGCTGCGACCACCAACGGTGCCTAGGTCAAAAGTAAACAGCAGGTACAAATCCTCCTCACTGTTACTGCCGCGAGATCCTCAACTACACACATCTGCTATAACCCCGCCATGTCCAATACAACCCGGCGAGCTGCAAACACCATCAGGCGAACGACTCTACACACATGTAAGTTTATGGTCTGAAAAATAAAATAGTTGCAGTCCATTCAGATAACATTGCAGTGCACACTGATATTTCTTGTGAGCTTTGGCTAGGAACATTGCTATATGAGAAAATTTGTTCTGTTCTGTTTTTTGAATACGACGAGTGCATACGAGTTTAATAAATTTTCTCATATAGCATTTCAATTAATGCAGGATAAAAACATGCCACTCAACGTCGTACCTGCTACTGGAATGAAGTTCACCATGTACGAAAAGGCATGGGACTTCTACAACAATTATGCAAGATGTGCAGGGTTTGGTATACGCAAGAGGGCAAAACACAGGACAAATGCCTACATTGTCTGCTCAAGAGAAGGGTTCCACAAGCAGGCTGTGTCAGATTATCACCGGGTACGTGAGAAGACATCAAAAAGGATTGGCTGCAATGCAAAGATTAGAGTCAAAAAAAGGAAGAATGGCAAATTTGTGATAGAAATGGTTCAACTCAACCACAATCACAAGATGCTGGAAAGCCCCGGGATGCTTTTGCACATGCGATCGCACAAAAAAGACGATCCTTTGATAGACCAGTTAGTGAAAGACATGCAACTGGACAACCACACACATGCTCAGATGATGTCGACGTTGTCGCGTATGTCCGGTGGTCTACAGTACATGGGACATACTAGCCGCGACTGGGTAAACAGGTAAGCACGTAACAGAGCATATCTCTTGAGCATTCTGTCTGTAATTATTCCATGTTTTGGTGAGATAACTATGAATTGTCTATGAAAATGCAGGAAACAGAAGTTTGCTAGAGAAGAGTCTGAAGATGATGTCAAGAAACTTCTGAATTTCTTCGAGAAAATGCAAAAGATAAACCCAGAGTTCTTCTATGATTATGACGTTGATGCAGATAACCGTGTAAGAAACGTCTTTTGGGTGAACGCAACTTGTAGAGGATCGTATGAAGATTTTGGAGACTGCGTTACATTTGACACAACGTACAAAACTAACAAATTCCACATGCCGCTGGGAGTGTTTGTGGGGGTGAACCATCATCTACAAAGCACCATATTTGCTGTTGCACTCGTGCGAGATGAAACAATACCATCATTTGAGTGGGTTTTCAAAACCTTTCTGAGGTGTATGAACAACAAGCCGCCAATCTGCATGCTCACAGGTACAAAAAATAAAAAACACCTGCATACTTACGTTTTGTTTTGTTTCGTGCACTTACATTTCTTCCATCTGTCTTGCAAACACACAAACAACTTAATAAAAAAACACTGTTTGTCTCTTCTCAGACCAGTGTTCTTCGATGAAGGCAGCATTAAAAACTATCCTCCCACAAACTCTGCATAAGCTGTGTCGGTGGCATATCATGAAGAAGTACAAGGACCACCTCGCCTTGCTGTATAAGGCGCACGAGAAGCTCAAGGACGAACTCAATGCAGTGTTGAACCACCCACTAATGCTGTCAGAATTTGAACGAGCATGGAAGAACCTCATTCATAGATACAACTTGCAAGACGACGAAGTGATGAATTCACTGTGGGATGACAGGCACGAGTGGATCTCAGCTTACTACAAGGAAATTTTCTGTGCTCGGATGACTTCCACACAGAGAAGCGAGAGCATGAACCGCATACTGAAGAAAAATTTTGTCAGGGAGAAGCATGATCTCCATCTGTTTGCTCAGCAGGTGGACAAGTGCATTCAGACCAGGAAGGTCGTCGAGCACGCAGAGATAGTAGCAAATGAGGTAAACAAAATGTCAATCAAAAACTGCTTAAAAATATGAATAAAAAACACACAATTTTTTCATTTATCTGGATCGTAACAGTGCATTTGTGATCATGCAGTCAGAGGTAAAAACAACAACACAGTTTGGCTTCGAAGTTCAGCTATCAAAAGTGTATACGAGGGCAGTGTTTGCAGATTTCAAAGAAACACTCTACCATAGCACTGCATTTAGAGCAGAACAGTGCCCTGAGAACCCGACAAAGTATCTAGTACACCACTACAACAGATCGGATGCATTTTACTGGGCAAGGCATAATTTCCAAGTGGTCGCCGATGAAGAGAAAGGTGTCTACGAATGTGAGTGCAAACTCTGGACACACACAGGTGAGACTCTTAACAAAAAAAAAATTCTAGATTCTCATAGTCATGCACGAAAGCAAACTTACTGAAATTTAAAAGTACATATGCATGTGTAATTCACGAAACCAAATGAAGTTCACTTCTTTAAAAATGAACAAATAATGAAAAAAATATATGTTTACTAATTTCATGCAGTTCACTTACAGAACACAAAAAAAATGTTTTTGTCTGCAGGCCTCTTCTGCGTCCATGTTTTATGCATGCTTTCTCATTTGAGAGTACTCAACATTCCTGAGGTGTACATCATGAAGAGATACACCCGTAACGCAAGATCAGATGCAACGTTTGACAGAAGAGACTACAAACAAACAGCACCAGATGGAACCTCGCTTTTTTGCCATAGAAAATTGCTGACAGAAACAACAATGGACCTTGCAAACAGAGCAACAAGGTCAGACGCTGGGTGCCACAGAGCGTTGTCTGGTATGAGGGCACTGATAGAGGAAGTTGACGTGCTCAACAAAGAAGAAGAAGAAGCAGCAAAACTAAAGCAAGCAGAGAAATACCAACATGACAATAAAGACGAGCAAGAAGAAAAAACTGAACACATTGGAACTGGTGCTATCAAAAAAGAAACAATTCTTCCACCTCCTGTTTCAAACACAAGAGGAAGAAAGAAAGGGGGAGACGCAAACCAGAAAAAGGTGGCATCCAAGGAGAAAAATATGACAAAAACAGTAAGCCACAGCCTGAGCTAGACAGTGATGGTCACCCACTGGTAGTAAGAATGTGCAGAACATGTAATGAAGTCAGCGGCCACAATTCCAGGACATGTGAAAAAAGACATGAACAAGAAAAATGAGGACATGGAGATGCACAACAAAACAGAAATTCCACTCACAACACTAAGAAATGGACGAAACCGAGACGTTGTAGCATCTGCAAGAAGAGGAAGAGACACAATTCAAGAACCTGCCCCCAAATAAAAAGAAAAAGATCAGAAAATGAGGAAGACGAAGAAGGTGAGATCAAAGAAGAATATGATGACACAACTGAAGAAGAAATGGCTTATGAAGAAGCAGATGGAGAAGAGGAGGAAGAAGAAGAGAGTGAAGAGGACGAAGAACGTGAAGAAACTGAAGAAACAGTGGCTTATGAAGGTACTGATGATGAAGATGATGAAGAGGAAGAAGAGAGTGAAGAGACTGAAGAGAGTGAAGAGGACGAAGAACATGAAGAAACAATATCAACAAGACCACCACGAGGAAATGCTTCAACCAGCGCGCGGGGATCAAAGAAGGATGCAGTTCTCAACACTGGAAAACGAAAACCACCAACAACCAGCACGCGGGGAGCAAAGAAGGATGCAGTTCTCACCACTGGAAAACGAAAGCAGCCAACAACCAGCGCGCGGGGAGCAAAGAAGGATGCAGTCCACATTGCTGAAAAACAAAAGCAGCCATCAACCAGCGCGCGGGGAGCAAAGAAGGATGCAGTTCACAGCGCTCAAAAACGAAACCAGCCATCAACCAGCGCGCGGGGAGCAAAGAAGGATGCAGTTCACAGCTCTGAAAAACGAAACCAGCCATCAACCAGCACGCGAGGGGCTACAACCACAAAGGTGCAGAGACAAGAACCAGCAACACCGCCATGGAAAACAAAACAAAGTGCAACATTAGACACGCTCCAGTCACCGCGCAGAAGCTGCAGGCTAACGACCAAATAGATGAACAAACAATAAATTTATCGTATGCATAGCAATTTGCTTAACTCTATGACTTATGTATCAGTTTAAATTTTGTGTAAACCATGTAGCGTGTCTAATGCTGTTAGCTCGTTCCAGTCTTGAGTAAAACATTGACACATTTTGATTCAAAAACCATTTAAAAAATGCTGTTAGCTAGTTGTAGTCCTACAAGTAGTACATATAAAAAGCACTTCAGTATGCAGTATGGAACTTGCAAAAATGCAGTACGCTTCGAACTATCATGCAGTACTGTAGACTAACTACATGTAGTACACACCATGCAAATTGGGAAAAAATGTGGAAACATGTAATGCTCAGCTGACATATAAGCAGTTCACATATTCTAACCATGCAAACACAAATTTACCGTTGAATAATAATTGAAACGGTTTAGATCAGAAAAGTGCTTATTACAAAACACATCACAAAGATGAAAAGCATTCAACACGCAGAAGTACTTATTACAAATCAACCTCATAACCTTAGCCAATCACGTCAAACGTGATTCTAACTGTACGATCCTCGAGTTCAAAGAAGTTGAGGACAACAACTTGCTCAGACTTCAGGCCGCTATCAATGACAAATTCCTTCCACCCTTTGTGCAGACACAGCCGCCCGTCAACGCTTACACTGTACTTGGTTGGTTTAAGGTATCCATTACCAAGAACAACTTCAAGAATTCCTTTCTTTTTGAGCCGCACATACCTAACAACTCGCTGAGGAATTTTCTGTAAAAAATAATAAAACTGTTTGAGAACGAAACTAGCAGTACAATTCTCATGTTTTGAATAGAGATAGATGAAGGGCACAACAGTCCAACAAGTAGTACATATAAAACGTTTTCAATATGCAGTATGGAACTTACAAATATGCAGTTCACACACTCTAACCTGTAAACTAAAACATAAGCTACATCCACATGAGGAAAAAAACAAGAAAATAAGAACACATTGCAGTACACTTCAAAAAACACAAAGAAAAAAGTGCGTTCATAAAATACTACAAGTTCAGGATACAATGGAATTATACAAAAAAAACACTAAGAAAAAAAACATATCTAACAAAACATACCATCTTGTAGTGAGTCTCCACATCAGTTGGCGTAAGCTGATGGACAAAAGGACTCGTGCAGCCAAGGCCACGGCGAAGCAGCGCAGAATAGAACGCAGATACATTGATCTGGCCCATATCCAATCCTTCTGTGAATACTGTACCATATGCAAGCTGCTCGGCTCGCCCAGTTCGGCACAATACCTTCCCACCACGACGAGCATGACGGGCCTGCGAGCAAGCTAAACAATTGCAGTACGTCGGCACACCACAACCATGGCCACAGCAGAAGAGATACGCACAGGGGCCTGGAGCCATCGCAACAAAAACCTAGAGAAAGGAGAGAACTTGCGGCTAGAGGAGAAAAATGAAATGCAAACGAAGGGTATAAGTTAGCCTTCATTTATACAAGAGGAATGCCAAAAGGTCAAAACTGAAAATTAAAGGGAAATTAATGGAAATTATGTTCCCAAGAATAAAGGACAATCAATGAAAGCTTATGTTACCGAAGAAAGAGGAACGGAAAAAGAAGGTGTACTTTGACTTCAGAAATTCCCACGAACAAAACCACAGATCATTAAAAAATAATACTCTGAAAAATTATAATCCACGGACCATTTTATGTGTGCAGGTCTCCAAATTCGTACCAGGTAGTTCACTATATGTGTGCATGAAGTGCAGTACGTGCTTTTTGGCACAAAGAAGGATGCACGCAGTGCAAGATGTGTACACCTGCAGCACAGAACTATGACGAATGCAGTGCACATCCGTACACTAAGAAAAAAGGATACAAAAGATGAAAAACAATAAAGAAAAATGATACCTATGCGGTGCACAAAAATGTAGCCGAGACAAATGTGCAGTACGGTATGGTGCACATGCAGTACTGAAAATAAATGAATGCAGTGCACGCATGATTTACTAAAAAAAATTGACCACCCACCCAGGTGCTACAGGCCCCAGCCAGTCTCGTAATAGGTCTGCACCCACAGAAGGGGAGTCGTTCTGAGCCACAGTGCATGGGGCCGGTTGCAAATGGGCCCACAGGTCATAGTGCATATAGCTACGAGCGCCATGTATAAGCACCCAGATAAGTATACGGAGGAGTTCGACCAGTATGCCTCGCCAACGCTTATAAACAGGTCAGGCGCGCCCTCCACTAGCGATGTGGGACTAAACATTAGGACGCACACACAGCGAAACGGGAAAAAAAGTCGTGCTCACAGGCCGACTTGGACCCAAGTATGTATATAAACTAGCCAAACAAAGGCCCAACAAAACCGACCAAGAAAAAACAATAAGTTCGAAAAAAAAGTGTGGGCCCCCCCGTAAAACAAGATGCAGTACGGATCTGTAGAAGTATGCAGTTCATTCCGGTGCGCAATGCAGACCACCACCGAAGCATATAGCAAGAGACACGCAAAAAACGATGAAGTACACACATGTATACAGTGTTGCAGTTCTGTTTTGTACGCGACGCAGTGCTTGATTGTAAGCAATGCAGTTATGTTGTCGCCCAGGATGCATCTACAAAACGTAACCGAACGCCCGTTCGAATAGAAAAAGGTTATGGTTAAAAAAATGTGCTGACAAAAAAAACCAACATTTAAAAAAAAACCACGTTCGCATACATACACCCGATTGGAGCAGTTCCATCGCCACAAGCCCACGATCACAAATGCAAAACCAACCCACGATCGGCACAACCGCATCATCAGCGCGATCGTGCAGTTCATCCGACGAGGCCATCCCACCCCGCGCCTTCCCCTTAAATTCAGACCCCTGCCAAAGGCCTTCTCATCCACATCCACAACAAAACACAAGTATCCATTGCGCTCCCACCACCGGCGATGACGTTCACCGACGAGTACAAGGGCGACAACGCCGTGGAGGCGCACGACAACACCAAGTTGCACGTCATCCACACCAACGACAAGAAGCAGATGGCGATCACCCTCGCGCAGTACGAGCGCCACCTCAGCCTCCAGCGCCACAAGATCGTCGGCATTGATCTCGAGTACGACAACGACCCTGAAGCGACGCAGAAACCCGCCCTCTGCCAGCTCTCCGTCGGCAAGAATCACCTGGTGCTGCTCTTCCAAATGAGCGACACTGAAAGGTGCACCGTCTTCGACAACTTACTCGCCGACCCCAGGTACACCTTTGCAGGCTTCTCCATCGAGGGCGACAAAACCAGGCTGGAGCGTGTCAAACTGGAGGTCGCCAACTTCGTCGACATCCAGATGGAGTGGAGGGTGCCCGACGCAACCAAGCCGTTGGACTCCCTCGGAGACGTCTCCGGCGCGCTCATCGACGACTACTACAGCAACATGAAGAAGAAGATCACCGACGCCGAGCACCAGCGCTGGGCCATCCTGCCTCTGTCCAGGAGGCACATCGAGTACGCGGCAAAGGACGCCTACGCAGCGTACGAGATATGGAACCGCATCACCCTGACCCAGGACGGCCTTCGCCGTGCAAAGCTGGAGAAGGAGGAGCCACCCAAGAAGCGCGCCAGGAGCAGCTGGGGATGGGGAGAGCCTGACTGGTGAAGAAGAAGATGGTGCCGGCCAGAAGCCAAGAATGCCAGCGTTCTTTTAGAATTATGTATCGTTAGTTTGCTTATGTATCATCAAATTTTCTTTGTGTTGTTTGCTTATGTATCCTTAGTTTGCTTGTGTGCTAAACCTAGTTTGCTTGCCATGCACAATCGCCTGTAATGATGAACTCAGATTATATTAGTTTGCTTGCTGGTGATGAAATTGTCGTACAGAATGCAAACAGGACGCATGCAGTGCAAGTTGCAGACGAATGCAGTACACTGAATTTGTCGAATGAAGTCTTAACATACCCAACAAAGCAGTGCACGAACATAAATTTCAAGAAAGGAATACATAAGAGCAAAAACACAAATAGAAAAACGCAAAACACGTAAAATAAATCAATACAGTCCGGAAGTACACAAAAGTACAGCACAGAACCATAATGAGTGAAGTACAGGTATGATTTACAAAGCAGTGCAACCCATACATTGGGAAAAAAAGATTAACTGTTAGCAAAAACACGGAAACAAAGAAAAAAAAAGACAACTGTACATGCAGTACTCAATGCGTATACAATGCAGTACAGAACCCTGATCAATGCAGTGCACGCTCCAACATTGTAAAAAACACACAGGGCATACAATGCAATACAGCACCCTGGTGCACTCTCCAACATTGAAAAAAACACACAGGGCAGAAATATTAAAAGTAAAAAAAATTGACCACCCAGGTGGCACCGGCCCCAGCCAGTCTCGTAATAGGTCTACGCCCATAGAAGGCGAGTCGTTCTGAGTCACAGTGCATGGGGCCGGTTGCACATGGGCCCACAGGTCATAGAGCATACAACAGCGAGCGCCTTGTATAAGCGCCCAGATAAGTATACAGAGGAGTTCGACCGGTATGCCTCACCAGCGCTTATAAACAACTAGGGCGCGCCTTCCGCGGGCGAGGTGGGACTAAACATTACGACGCACACACAGCGCACAGGGAATCAGCCGTGTGCTCACAGGCCGACCTGGGCCCAATTACATCTTCACTACCAGAACACAGGGCCAACAAAGCCCACTAAGAAAAAACAAATACGTTCAAAAATAAAACATTAAAAAGAAAAATGACAAACATTTTTTAAATGAATAAACAACAAACAAAATAAAATGTGCGTCAGCACTGTAAGAATATTAATAAATAAAACGCAGGAAGCCCAAATGTCAACGTACAGATGCAGTCAGCGACGTACAACAAAGCAGTTCTCCAAGCGGAAGCACATTTTTTTTCTGAATTGCAGTTATCTTCGCTCTGCAATGCAGTATGGCTGAAATAAGAATGCAACCCTGTTACTTAAACAAAACACTCCGACAACCCCTAGCCACATTACCCTCCATCCGCACAAACGCTGTATTACCACAAAGATCAAGAAAAGAAAAAAAGAACACCATCAAGAGAAGAAAAAAAGTACACCTGTGTGAATCAAGCTGCAGTACACTACTTGGACCTGAGCAGTTCGTTTCTGATAGAAAAAGAAGTGCACTGACTTGGACAATTGACCGAAAACACAATCATAAAATTTTCTGACAGTTGCGTCAATACATAGATATAATCACGAAAAAAGAGGCGACGACGTTCCGGATTTCCAACGCACTAGCAAGAGCCTCCTCATAGCAGAACCTCTCGGCAGTTGCCACGTAAACTTAAAAAAGAGCCCCACCACGCTACCGCCCCGCTACACCTCTCCCACGTCCTGTCAAGCAGAGCAGAGGAGAAAACACAACTGCTTCGTCCCCCCCAAAAAACCCAATTGCATCTTCTTCTCCGCTCTTCCTTTCACTAACCTCTCTCTCTACAACAAACACCAGAGAACACACGAGAATCATGGCGGATGCACCTCTCTGCAACCAGCGCCGCAAGTACACCAGGGAGCTCCACGACGTCCACCTCCACGGCAATCACAAGCTCCACGTCCTTTGCACAAGCAAGGGCAAAGACGTGGACAAGATGCTGTCAACGTTCAGGAGGAAGCTCGGCGGAATGCCCGTCAAACTAGTCGGCGTTGATGTCGAGTACACATACTACAAGAAGCCACAGCATGCAGCGGTACTACAGCTATGCGTAGAAAAAGAATGCCTTGTCTACCACATATCTGCAGCTAAAGACAGGTAAGAATAACTATTGCTAGCGAATATTGATTTTAAATTTTCTTCACTGCAATTGCCATAATATTTAACCTTTGGTTCTCATTATTGAAAAAAATTGCTAGTTCTAAAGAAATAGAATATATTCACTCTATACAAATATATTGCAGGCCAATGGAACTAGACAAATTCCTGATGAATGATGAGTACACCTTCGTCGGATTCGCTATTGAAGGAGACAAAAGCAAGCTGAAGGTATCTGGTTTGGAGATCAACTACAACAACTACATTGATATTCAGGTGGAATGGAGAGACCCATACAATAAAAAGAAGTTTGACTCTTTGGCTGATGTTGCTGGCAGGATGATAGACATTCACTACAATGATATGAAGAAAAAATTAACCGCAAGGAGGACCATACTCTCTGGGGATTTTGCCCACTGCCAAACAAGCTTATCAAGTATGCAGCAATAGATGCATTTGCAACATATGAGTCATGGAGAATCATCTACGATGTCATAATGGGACTGGACAGGGCAAAAAGAGACAAAGAAGAAAAGAAGAAGAAGAACAAGGCAGTAATCCAATACAGCAACTAGAAAAAATCAGAGCTGTGTTTAGTCTCACTTTACTTTAAGCGTTGTGGTGTTCTTTGTTTCATGTATGCAAGAATATATCTTTTATAAAAACAATGTAAGTTTGCTTGTGATCAATTGCTTTCGCAGAAATTAGTTTGCATTAGAACAAGTATATACACAACTTTGAAAAATTTCACGAGTGACACCAAAACATAGTATGCACATAAAAAACATAACAGTCCACAAAAAATAGTAATTATATAAAAATATATATTAATATTGATATATCTAAAAAAATAATATCCGTGTACATTTTTAAACAAATGTCAATACAGTTCACAGAACAAACATAAGGCAGTTTAACAAGTGTATACGTGAAGTGCAGTACATGCATAAACGAAGAACGACAAGGGCCCCAACACACACACTTGCAACACGAAGTGCAATACTCAATGTTGGGGAAAGCAGTACAAATGACAAGGGCCCCAACACATAAATGAAGGACGCAGTGCGAACATTCTGTTTTTTCCATCAAAGGGGACGCGCGCAAAACCACCACCCCCCCAAACCCTAAGATAGACAGGGGGCGACGGGGTATGACGGACTCGCCTACGCATGCGGCACCGCGGCAAGCCGCGTCGCCGCCTGCTCCGGCTCGTTCCAGGCTCGGCCTCCCCACCCCCTGCTCGGCCTCGCGCTAACGCAACGCAGTGCGCTTGGTTGACAGGCGCAGTGCGGACATTCTGTTTTTTCCATCAAAGGGGATGCGCGCAAAACCACCCCCCAAACCCTAAGATAGACAGGGGGGCGACGGGGTATGACGGACTCGCCTACGCATGCGGCGCCGCGGCAAGCCGCGTCGCCACCTGCTCCGGCTCGTTCCAGGCTCGGTCTCGCAGGGGGATGTGGAGGGGGGTCACGACCCCCCTCCCCACCCCCTACTCGGCCTCGCGCTAACGCACGCAGTGCGCTTGGTTCACAGGCGCAATGCGGACATTCTGTTTTTTCCATCAAAGGGGACGCGCACAAAACCACCCCTCCCACAAACCCTAAGATAGACAGGGGGCGACGGGGTATGACGGACTCGCCTACGCATGCGGCGCCGCGGCAAGCCGCGTCGCCACCTGCTCTGGCTCGTTCCAGGCTCGGCCTCGTAGGGGAATGTGGAGGGGGGGTCACGAACCCCCCTCCCCACCCCCTGCTCGGCCTCGCGCAAACGCACGCAGTGCGCTTGGTTGACATGCGCAGTGCAGACATTCTGTTTTTTCCATTAAAGGGGACGCGCGCAAAACCACCACCCCCCCCCAAACCCTAAGATAGACGGGGGGCGACGGGGTATGACGGACTCGCCTACGCATGCGGCGCCGCGGCAAGCCGCGTCGCCGCCTGCTCCGGCTCGTTCCAGGCTCGGCCTCGCAGGGGGATGTGGAGGGGGGTCACGACACCCCCTCCCCACACCCTGCTTGGCCTCGCGCTAACGCACGCAGTGCGCTTGGTTGACAGGCGCAGTGCGGACATTCTGTTTTTTCCATCAAAGGGGACGCGCGCAAAACCACCACACCCCCCAAACCCTAAGATAGACAAGGGGCGACGGGGTATGACGGACTCGCCTACGCATGCGGCGCCGCGGCAAGCCGCGTCGCCGCCTGCTCCGGCTCGTTCCAGGCTCGGCCTCGCAGGGGGATGTGGAGGGGGGTCACGACACCCCCTCCCCACCCCCTGCTCGGCCTCGCGCTAATGCACGCAGTGCGCTTGGTTGACAGGCGCAGTGCGGACATTCTGTTTTTTCCATCAAAGAGGACGCGCGCAAAACCACCACACCCCCCAAACCCTAAGATAGACAGGGGGGCGACGGGGTATGACGGACTCGCCTACGCATGCGGCGCCGCGGCAAGCCGCGTCGCCGCCTGCTCCGGCTCGTTCCAGGCTCGGCCTCGCAGGGGGATGTGGAGGGGGGGTCACGACCCCCCCTCCCCACCCCCTGCTCGGCCTCGTGCTAACACACGCAGTGCGCTTGGTTGACAGGCGCAGTGCGGACATTCTGTTTTTTCCATCAAAGGGGACGCACGCAAAACCACCACCCCCCAAACCCTAAGATAGACAGAGGGGTGACGGGGTATGACGGACTCGCCTACGCATGCGGCACCGCGGCAAGCCGCGTCGCCGCCTGCTCCGGCTCGTTCCAGGCTCGGCCTCGCAGGGGGATGTGGAGGGGGGTCACGACACCCCCTCCCCACCCCCTGCTCGGCCTCGCGCTAACGCACGCAGTGCGCTTGGTTGACAGGCGCAGTGCGGACATTCTGTTTTTTCCATCAAAGGGGACGCGCGCAAAACCACCACACCCCCAAACCCTAAGATACACAGGGGGGCGACGGGGTATGACGGACTCGCCTACGCATGCGGCGCCGCTTCAAGCCGCGTCGCCGCCTGCTCCGGCTCGTTCCAGGCTCGGCCTCGCAGGGGATGTGGAGGGGGGGTCACGACCCCCCCTCCCCACCCCCTGCTCGGCCTCGTGCTAACGCACGCAGTGCGCTTGGTTGACAGGCGCAGTGCGGACATTCTGTTTTTTCCATCAAAGGGGACGCACGCAAAACCACCACCCCCCAAACCCTAAGATAGACAGAGGGGTGACGGGGTATGACGGACACGCCTACGCATGCGGCGCCGCGGCAAGCCGCGTCGCCGCCTGCTCCGGCTCGTTCTAGGCTCGGCCTCGCAGGGGGATGTGGAGGGGGGGTCACGACCCCCCCTCCCCACCCCCTGCTCGGCCTCGCGCTAACGCAACGCAGTGCGCTTGGTTGACAGGCGCAGTGCGGACATTCTGTATTTTCCATCAAAGGGGATGCGCGCAAAACCACCACACCCCCCAAACCCTAAGATACACAGGGGGGCGACGGGGTATGACGGACTCGCCTACGCATGCGGCGCCGCGGCAAGCCGCGTCGCCGCCTGCTACGGCTCGTTCCAGGCTCGGCCTCGCAGGGGATGTGGAGGGGGGGTCACGACCCCCCCTCCCCCCCCCCCTGCTCGGCCTCGTGCTAACGCACGCAGTGCGCTTGGTTGACAGGCGCAGTGCGGACATTCTGTTTTTTCCATCAAAGGGGACGCACGCAAAACCACCACCCCCCAAACCCTAAGATAGACAGAGGGGTGACGGGGTATGACGGAGACGCCTACGCATGCGGCGCCGCGGCAAGCCGCGTCGCCGCCTGCTCCGGCTCGTTCTAGGCTCGGCCTCGCAGGGGGATCTGGAGGGGGGGTCACGACCCCCCCTCCCCACCCCCTGCTCGGCCTCGCGCTAACGCAACGCAGTGCGCTTGGTTGACAGGCGCAGTGCGGACATTCTGTATTTTCCATCAAAGGGGATGCGCGCAAAACCACCCCCCCAAACCCTAAGATAGACAGGGGGGCGGCGGGGTATGACGGACTCGCCTACGCATGCGGCGCCGCGGCAAGCCGCGTCGCCGCCTGCTCCGGCTCGTTCCAGGCTCGGCCTCGCAGGGGGATGTGGAGGGGGGTCACGATCCCCCTCCCCACCCCCTGCTCGGCCTCGCGCTAACGCACGCAGTGCGCTTGGTTGACAGGCGCAGTGCGGACATTCTGTTTTTTCCATCAAAGGGGACGCGCACAAAACCACCCCCCCCCCACAAACCCTAAGATAGACAGGGGGCGACGGGGTATGACGGACTCGCCTACGCATGCGGCGCCGCGGCAAGCCGCGTCGCCACCTGCTCTGGCTCGTTCCAGGCTCGGCCTCGCAGGGGGATGTGGAGGGGGGGTCACGAACCCCCCTCCCCACCCCCTGCTCGGCTTCGCGCAAACGCACGCAGTGCGCTTGGTTGACATGCGCAGTGTAGACATTCTGTTTTTTCCATCAAAGGGGACGCGCGCAAAACCACCACCCCCCCAAACCCTAAGATAGACGGGGGGCGACGGGGTATGACGGACTCGCCTACGCATGCGGCGCCGCGGCAAGCCGCGTCGCCGCCTGCTCCGGCTCGTTCCAGGCTCGGCCTCGCAGGGGGATGTGGAGGGGGGTCACGACACCCCCTCCCCACCCCCTGCTTGGCCTCGCGCTAACGCACGCAGTGCGCTTGGTTGACAGGCGCAGTGCGGACATTCTGTTTTTTCCATCAAAGGGGACGCGCGCAAAACCACCACACCCCCCAAACCCTAAGATAGACAGGGGGCGACGGGGTATGACGGACTCGCCTAGGCATGTGGCGCCGCGGCAAGCCGCGTCGCCGCCTGCTCCGGCTCGTTCCAGGCTCGGCCTCGCAGGGGGATGTGGAGGGGGGTCACGACACCCCCTCCCCACCCCCTGCTCGGCCTCGCGCTAACGCACGCAGTGCGCTTGGTTGACAGGCGCAGTGCGGACATTCTGTTTTTTCCATCAAAGGGGACGCGCGCAAAACCACCACACCCCCCAAACCCTAAGATAGACAGGGGGGCGACGGCGTATGATGGACTCGCCTACGCATGCGGCGCCGCGGCAAGCCGCGTCGCCGCCTGCTCCTGCTCGTTCCAGGCTCGGCCTCGCAGTGGGATGTGGAGGGGGGTCACGACCCCCCCTCCCCACCACCTGCTCGGCCTCGTGCTAACGCACGCAGTGCGCTTGGTTGACAGGCGCAGTGCGGACATTCTGTATTTTCCATCAAAGGGGACGCACGCAAAACCACCACCCCCCAAACCCTAAGATAGACAGAGGGGTGACGGGGTATGACGGACTCGCCTACGCATGCGGCACCGCGGCAAGCCGCGTCGCCGCCTGCTCCGGCTCGTTCCAGGCTCGGCCTCGCAGGGGGATGTGGAGGGGGGTCACGACACCCCCTCCCCACCCCCTGCTCGGCCTCGCGCTAACGCACGCAGTGCGCTTGGTTGACAGGCGCAGTGCGGACATTCTGTTTTTTCCATCAAAGGGGACGCGCGCAAAACCACCACACCCCCCAAACCCTAAGATAGACAGGGGGGCGACGGGGTATGACGGACTCGCCTACGCATGCGGCGCCGCGGCAAGCCGCGTCGCCGCCTGCTCCGGCTCGTTCCAGGCTCGGCCTCGCAGGGGATGTGGAGGGGGGGTCACGACCCCCCCTCCCCACCCCCTGCTCGGCCTCGTGCTAACGCACGCAGTGCGCTTGGTTGACAGGCGCAGTGCGGACATTCTGTTTTTTCCATCAAAGGGGACGCACGCAAAACCACCACCCCCCAAACCCTAAGATAGACAGAGGGGTGACGGGGTATGGCGGACACGCCTACGCATGCGGCGCCGCGGCAAGCCGCGTCGCCGCCTGCTCCGGCTCGTTCTAGGCTCGGCCTCGCAGGGGGATGTGGAGGGGGGGTCACGACCCCCCCTCCCCACCCCCTGCTCGGCCTCGCGCTAGCGCACGCAGTGCGCTTGGTTGACAGGCGCAGTGCGGACATTCTGTTTTTTCCATCAAAGGGGACGCGCGCAAAACCACCACCTCCCAAACCCTAAGATAGACAGGGGGCGACGGGGTATGACGGACTCTCCTACGTATGCGGCGCCGCGGCAAGCCGCGTCGCCGCCTGCTCCGGCTCGTTCCAGGCTCGGCCTCGCAGGGGGATGTGGAGGGGGGTCACGACCCCCCCTCCCCACCCCCTGCTCGGCCTCGCGCTAACGCACGCCGTGCGCTTGGTTGACAGGCGCAGTGCGGACATTCTGTTTTTTCCATCAAAGGGGACGCGCGCAAAACCACCCCCCCAAACCCTAAGATAGACAGGGGGGCGACGGGGTATGACGGACTCGCCTACACATGCGGCGCCGCGGCAAGCCGCATCGCCTCCTGCTCCGGCTCGTTCCAGGCTCGGCCTCGCAGGGGGATGTGGAGGGGGGTCACGACCCCCCCTCCCCAGCCCCTGCTCGGCCTCGCGCTAACGCACGCAGTGCGCTTGGTTGACAGGCTGAAAGTGCAACTAATCCCCGGGTGGTTTTGGTAATTAATAACAACATATATATCATTGAACTAATAGTTTCTTGAGAATCATTTCAGAAAGTTCAGTGATATGGGTATGGCAAGGACTGAAGAAGTGGACCCCTCAAAATGCTAAGGCAAGCATTGGCAAAAGCTCAAGACTCCATTTTTGGTTTAGTGATCCAAGATCACATTGAGTCTATAGGAAAGCCAATACTATTAAAAGGGGATGAGGTTATGATAATGATCTGGTTGCTCAAAGTGCTTAGTGATACATCTCCTAAACTATCAGCAACTCTCACTTCCATAATACACTCATAAGTAATCTCGGTCCCACAGATTTTACAAACCCAGTCACACCGAGATGAACCACATCAGCCATATAGCCAAACCCTAGAATTCTCGGATTTTCCGATTCTGAACTCGGTCTCACCGAAACTTGAGTTGCCAAGCTTCTGTAACCTTCTGTCATCTAATCGGTGTCACCGAGATGATGAAGTCGGTCCCACCGAGATTGGCAAGCTCTTGTCTTTGGACGAATCGGACTCACCGAGTTTGTATTTTCGGTCCCACCGAAAATCCCAACGTTCACATGATTTGAACTTTCGGTCTCACCGAGTTGTCAACTTCGGTCTGACCGAGATTGGTCAAATGTGTGTAACGGTTGGATTTTGTGTGGAGGCTATAAATACCCCTCCACCCCCTCTTCATTCGTGGAGAGAGCCATCAGAAAGAACTACCACTCCTACCTTACATTTCTGAGAAGAAAACTACCTACCCTTGTGTTGAGATCAAGTAGCTCCACTCCCACCATATGAAACTTGATCTCTAGCCTTCCCAAGTTGCTTTCCACTCAATCCTTTCTTCCACCACAGCCAAATCAGTGAGGAGAGTTGAGTGTTGGGGAGATTATCATTTGAAGCACAAGAGCAAGGAGTTCATCATCATCAACACCATCTATTACCTTTTGGAGGGTGGTGCCTCCTAGATTGGTTAGGTGTCGCTTGGGAGCCTCCGTCGAGATGTGGAGTTGAACCAAGAAGTTTATAAGGGCAAGGAGATCGCCTACTTCGTGAAGATCTACCCCGAGTAAGGCTAGCCCTCCGTGGGCGTAGGCCATGATGACATAGACAAGGTTGCTTCTTCGTGGACCCTTCATGGGTGGAGCCCTTCATGGACTCTCGCAGCCGTTACCCTCCGTGGGTTGAAGTCTCCATCAACGTGGATTGACGATAGCACCACCTATCGGAACCACGAGAAAAAATCTCCGTGTCTCCAAATTGCGTTTGCTCTTCTCCACCTCTCTTTACTACATGTGCAATTTACTTTCCGCTGCCTATACTCTAGAATTGCATGTGTAGGGTGATACTTGACTTGATCATCATTGTGAACTTGCCAAAAACTTGTCTTTATCAAAAGGCTGAATTTTTATATTGTCAAGTAGTCTAATCACCCCCCCTCTAGACATACTTTTGATCCTACAAGTGGTATCAGAGCTTTGGTCTCCATTGTATTGGTTTCCATTGCATTGGACTCCATAAGCTTGGTTTCACAACCTAGGAGAGTATGGCGTCTAGTGAGGGTAATTTTCGTAGAGGTCCTTACTTTGATGGTACAAATTTTGCTAGTTGGAAGCATAAAATGAAAATGCATATTCTTGGTCATAACCCAGCCGCATGGGGCATTATTTGTGTTGGTTTGCAAGGTGAGTTCTTCGAGGAAGGAAAAGTTCCGGATCGCGAAGCTACAACGGATGAATTGCGGATGTTGCAAAACAATGCTCAAGCTTGTGACATTCTATTCAATGCTTTGTGTCCCGAGGAGTTCAACAAAATCAGCCGTCTTGAGAATGCAAAAGAGATTTGGGATACTTTGGTTGAAATGCACGAAGGTACCGAGTCCGTGAAGGAATCAAAGCTAGATATTCTTCAAGGTCAACTTGACAAGTTCAAGATGAAGGATGGTGAAGGAGTCGCTGAAATGTACTCTAGGCTTGCTCTCATCACAAATGAGATTGCCAGCTTAGGAAGCGAAGAAATGACCGACCGATTCATCATCAAAAAGATTCTCAGAGCTTTGGATGGAAAGTATGACACCGTGTGCACTTTGATCCAAATGATGCCAAACTACAAGAATCTCAAGCCAACCGAAGTCATTGGAAGAATTGTTGCTCATGAGATGACACTTAAGGATAAGGAAGAGCTTCACAACAAGTCAAGTGGTGCTTACAAAGCTACAAGTGATGCTCCCACAACCTCAAGTGACAAGTTAGTTTCCAATGAAGAGATAAGCCTAATGGTCAAGAACTTCAACAAATTCTACAAGAATAGAGGCAAAGAGAGAAGCTCAAAGTCTAGATCATATGATGAAAAGAGATCTTCTAGTCGTGATCGAAACTGCTACAATTGTGGAAGACCCGGACACTACTCAAATGAGTGTACGGCTCCCCACAAGAGAAGAGAAGAATCTCCAAGAAGAAGAAGCTCAAGAGATGAGTCACCTCGGAAAGAGAGAAGGAGCAGAGATGATCGTTATGAACGAAGACCCTCTCGGAGAAGCAAGGATTCGGAGAGGAAAGACAAGTCATCAAGGAGCTAAACAAGAAGAAAACATCAAGCTCATGTAGGTGAATGGGTCTCCGGCTCCGACTCCGACAATCATTCCGAAAGAAGCTATCACTCCAACTCCGACTACAGTCAAGATGAAGGTGTTGCCGGTCTTGCTCTCGTGTCCTCCAACTCCAACTCCTATGACTTATTTGATTCACCAAATGAGGGAATTGGAAGATGCTTCATGGCTAAAGGCCCCAAGGTATCACACCCTGAATTCATTGACTTTGATAGTGATGAGGATGACTTGCTTGGTGAAGATGAGCTTTTACATGACAAATCTAGTGAGACTAGTAATGATGAACATGCTAGTAGTCTTTATAGTCGAGAAGAGTCAAATGACAATGCTATGAAGGAGATTGAGCGTCTAACTAAAGAACTAAACACTCTTAAGTTAGCTCATGAAACAACTCAAGAAGATCATAGAGAGCTCCTAAGATCTCATGAGAAGCTACGCTTCGAGAAGCTCAATCTAGAGCAAGAACATGAGTTCCTAAAAGCAATCAATGACGATCTTCGAAAGAAGAGTTCTTCATATCTTGCCAAACGACTTCTCTTGTCTAATTTCTTGCCACCTATTAAAACTAAGCATGACAAGCATAAGAAAAATTCTTCATCTAGAAGCAACAATATTGGTTCTAGTAGTTCTCTTGATTCCACTAACAATGTTTCAAGCTAAGTTACACTTGAGCAAGAAAATAGTTTATTGAAAGGGATTATAGAGAAGGTGTCTACAAGAGCCTTGCCGGAAGCAAGAACTTTGAGGAAATTATTCGCACGCAAGGGAGGCACCGGAAGAATCAAGGAATTGGTTTTGAGCGAAAGTTCAACGCTGAGGGTGTTGAATGGGAAGAAGGTCAATATCCCACTCCAAAGTTTGTTTCTCAAAAGGAGAAGTACGATCCTACTTCTTCCAATGTGGAACAAGCTCAAGATGATCTTCCACCACAAGACCACAAGCTAAAAGACAAGGACAAGCTTCAAGAGGAGATTGATGCATTTATTGAAGCACCTAAAGCCATGGTTAAGTGGGTTCCCAAGGAAACGTCAAGTTCTACTTTGTCAAGCTCAACTACAACCCCAAGGATTCCCATCAAGATGATGTGGATCCCGAAGAAGAAGAACTAGAGAGTTCTTGAGGGTGACTCCGCCAACATACTTCACTCATATTCATTTTGGCAAGAACTTGTGCAATCAACTTCCACATCTTGCACTAGTTCATGGAGTCACAAACCCTCTTGTTGGTAAGTCAAGGGACAAGGTAATCATAGCTCTCATGGACATCATCCATTGTGTACTTCAATCTATGTCCATGGATATCCTTGTTTGTTCCTTGTGGGACTAACCCATGTAGGTATTGAAAGTGCCCGAATCCAAAGGATTGCTCCCAACTCTTGATGATCTTCATCAACATTGAGCATCCACATCTTCAACATCTACATGAAGTCTTCTACGACAACCCAAGGTTAGTTTGACCCTTTAAAAGGGGTTCTCACATCTAGGGGGAGCTTTGCTCTAAAGAATTGAGCTAAAGCATCTTCAAATGATGTGAACACATCAATGCTTTATGTAAAAGTGGTAACCCCACTTGTGCTTAAACGATGAGTATGACCTATGATCAAATGTTCTCATTTGACTCCTAAGTCAATATACTCATATATAGATGACCTAGTCATCGACAAATTGTGTGATAGTAGCTAGAGTTTTGATTGTGCATGTTTGACACGTATTTCATTTGCTATCTTATTGTGTGAGCATGTTGGATGCATGATTTAATCCATTCGAGGACATCCATTTGTTGCTTTGGTCTTTTTGAATTTTTTTTGACCAAATGGATGGACAAGAATGCCTAAGTACCTCCCCTAGCTATCTATGCTTTCTTGTCTCAAATTCTATTCATGCTTACATCACAAACTTTGAACAAGTCATTTTCGGACCCTCCGAGTGAGGAGCACTCGGAGCCACCGATCTGTCAAGGGCTAACTTCCAAAACCTTCTAAGTGATTTCGGTCAGACCAACCCACTCAAACTCGGTCAAACCGAAAGCATTTGGATTGATCTAGGTTTTCACCTCGGTGAAACCGAGTTGTGAATTTCGGCGTGACCGAAGTGCATAACTGCCCAGCAGTTATCCATCTCGGTGCCACCGAGTTTTACAACTCGGTCCCACCGACAGCAAAGGGGTATATATACTCCGAGGTCCGCGCGTTGATTTCTACTTCAAAACGCTTCGCCCCCACACCCCTTGCTGCCGTCACCTGGTCTCCGAATCGTCTCCGTCGTCGCCTGTGCGCCCTCGCCGCAGGTCTCCGTCGCCGTCAACGGACATCTTCTCCGCGCCGTTGCCGCCGTAGAAGAACTCCACCAAGTTAGGGTGAGTTTCGATCCCACTCGTGCTCTCATCTCCGATTCAATGCACCTTTGGTTTGCCTGTAATCTTGCCACGATTGAAATCTTCCTGAACACAAGATTAGTTCCTTTGAACGAAATTCGAGTAAAAGTTTTAGGGTTAGGTTTCCGCCGAACACATCTCGGTGAGACCGATTTTACATTCTCGGTATGACCGATTTGGCCTCTGGCCATTGCACTGCACCTTTCGGTCCAACCGAGTTGTGCAAATCAGTGTGACCGAAATGAGGATTTAGTGAAACCCTAGTGTTTTCGGCAGGACCGAAACCCACTTCGGTCCAACCGAAAGTGGTGTGAATGCTTGTGTTTGAACACTTCGGATTCACCGAATTTTAAACTCGGACTGACCGAAATGTCTTCCGTGAAAACCTAATACTAGAATTTGAACTCATTCTTTTTGCAAAATCTTCTGCAGTTTGTGATAACTCTTCTACTCTGCCTACACCTTATCTATTCACAGGTTGTCAGCCATGTCAGATGCCAGTGACAGCCAGAACAGGTCTGAGTCACCTATTGCTGATATTCTAGAGGCAGGCACTAGTCCTGAACCCAGCAGCTCATCAGATGATGGTGAGAGGAGCACACCAAGTGGTTTGCCTCCTGCAGCCACCAGGGCCAGAAAGAAGAGGAACTCTGATGAAGAAGATTCTGATTTCATTGTTGAGGAAGAGGTCTCCTCCAAGCCAAAGAGAAAGGTTGTTGCCAAAGAGCCTCAAGGGCAGCAAACCAAGAAAGGCGCCAGAAAAGTGAAGCAGTCCACTGTTGCCAAAAAGCTGAGTATGGAAGAGGAAACTACAAGCAAGGTGAAGAAAACTTCCAAGAGAAAGAGGATAGTGTATGTGTCAGGAGCTAGAGCAGATATGTATATTGATCCTCATGCAGATGCAGCAGTAGAGGATGAGGAAGCACCCCAGCCTCCTCAGAAGCCTAAGCTCATGGGTGATGCCATCAGGGCTGGAGCCACTTCAAAGTCCAAGCCATCTGCTTCAAGCAAGGCAGCTCCAGCAAAGCCTGCTGCCAAGCCCAAGAAGACCGTCAGAAACATTCCAGCGTCTGAAAAGAACAAGGATGATGTGCCACCAGCTGTGTCAGATGATGAGGCACCAGTTTTGCTGAAACTTCGTCCAAAACTGCCACTTCACAATGATGCTCATCCTCAAGCTGAAAACATGAAGGAAAGGAAGGATAGAGGTCTCAGGCTATGGAGACAAGTTGATCCATATGCTGTGAGGAGAAGAACTGCTGTTGATCCCAGATTTCACACCAGAGAGCAGCAGGACTTCTATGAGACTGTGCTGATGGACAAGAAGCCCATAGTGGCAGACACCAGATTTGTTGATTGGAAATACATTGACAGTGAAGAGCACAGAGACTTCTTTCCACATGTGCATGAGAGCTTCACTGCATGTGGTGTTGCAGACTTCGTAGGTCAAAAGCTGACAAGTTGGAATGATGAAATGATTATGCAATTCTATGCCACAGCTCATTTCTATCCAGATGGAAAGATCACATGGATGACTGAAGGCCAAAGATTCTCTTCAACTGTAGAAGAATGGGCAGAACTGCTGAATGCTCCAGTGCAGAGAGAGGATGATGTTGATGTCTATGGCATTCCCAAGAAGAACCATGAATCTATGAAGAATATGTACAAGGAGGTTCCAGCTAAGGATTTAGCAATCTGGAAGCTTGGCTCAGTGTATTATCTCCAGGCAGGTCTACCTACCACAGACACTATTCTGAGGCATACCTTGATGCCCAAGTCTGGAGATCATCGCATGATCAGAGGGTACTCTATCAACATGCTGCATATACTTGATGAGAAGGCACCGTTCAAGGTGATGGACTTGATAGTTGAGACTATTAAGAGGACTGCAGCTGACCAGAAAAGGTCGTGTGGATTTGCCCCGCATATTCAGATACTTATCAATGCCAAGTTTGGCACGGGCACATTCTTGTTGGATAGAGAACACCTACCACTGCAGCCTGAGCATGAGGACAATGATGTTGTGATGGATGAGGAGGATCCAACTTCTGTTGAAGGTCAAGCAAAGATTGAAGCTGCCAAGAAAGCCAAAGCTGAGAAGGAAGCAGCAGCAGCAGCAGCTAAACCAAAGAGTGTTGGAGAGCAGCTCCTTGAAGCTACCCAAAGGATTGAACAATGCCTGGCCAGCATTGTACAGTCTCAGGAGAGCCTTGAGAGGATTGTTGAATACAAGATCCATGCTCTGGATGTGAAGCTGACTGAAGTGCAAGTAACTGTCAACAAGCTTGAGGCAGATATCGAGGAAGCAAAGAGGGAGAAGGGAGAGCTCATGCATGAGATGCAGGATGACCTAGTCCAGGATGCTTATGAACAGACTGCTCCGGTTCCCACAGGACCCCGATCAGCTGCTATTCCAGTGACAGACACCAGGACTACAGCCTCAGCACCTCCCACAGCTCCATCAGTTGCTCCAGCTCCAGCTCCAGTGACCACTCCTCCAGCTCCACAGACATCAGCAGAAGTCTTCGCCGATGCAGCCATCTCAACTCCAACATCAACCCAGACAGGAGCCGCCAGCAGAGTCCCTAGTGACGTTTAGCTCTATACTTTTCGAACTTTTTGGTAACTTGTTGCCAAAGGGGGAGAAATTGTATAGATCATAGGACTTCGAGAGAGAGAGTGCTGTTGTTTTTTTTTGCGCTTTTGTTCTTTTGGTTTTCGTGACATTCTGTGTGTTTGATACTACGTTTGATGAGTGCTTGGTCGTACTATGCCTTAATGTGTGCTTAATGCTTATCATATGCTATTCCTATCTTGTATGACCATTTACTCATGTCTTGGTGATTGGGTGCATGCTATTCATTCTTATCATTTTGTGCGCTCCACCAAGATGTATGTGACATGGAAGAGTGACCCATGATCCTAATCGATTGTGCATTTGCATTCAAACGCAAATCTTAAATAATGCACAAATTTAGGGCGAGCTCTTGCTTATCACATACTTCTCAAAGCGACGATATTATTCATTGATTATATCCTTTGTCGAAGCTTTGATCTATATGTTGTCATCAATTACCAAAAAGGGGGAGATTGAAAGTGCAACTAATCCCCGGGTGGTTTTGGTAATTAATAACAACATATATATCATTGAACTAATAGTTTCTTGAGAATCATTTCAGAAAGTTCAGTGATATGGGTATGGCAAGGACTGAAGAAGTGGACCCCTCAAAATGCTAAGGCAAGCATTGGCAAAAGCTCAAGACTCCATTTTTGGTTTAGTGATCCAAGATCACATTGAGTCTATAGGAAAGCCAATACTATTAAAAGGGGATGAGGTTATGATAATGATCTGGTTGCTCAAAGTGCTTAGTGATACATCTCCTAAACTATCAGCAACTCTCAGTTCCATAATACACTCATAAGTAATCTCGGTCCCACCGATTTTCCAAACCCAGTCACACCGAGATGAACCACGTCAGCCATATAGCCAAACCCTAGAATTCTCGGATTTTCCGATTTTGAACTCGGTCTCACCGAAACTTGAGTTGCCAAGCTTCTGTAACCTTCTGTCATCAAATCGGTGTCACCGAGATGATGAAGTCGGTCCCACCGAGATTGGCAAGCTCTTGTCTTTGGACGAATCGGACTCACCGAGTTTGTATTTTCGGTCCCACCGAAAATCCCAACGTTCACATGATTTGAACTTTCGGTCTCACCGAGTTGTCAACTTCGGTCTGACCGAGATTGGTCAAATGTGTGTAACGGTTGGATTTTGTGTGGAGGCTATAAATACCCCTCCACCCCCTCTTCATTCGTGGAGAGAGCCATCAGAAAGAACTACCACTCCTACCTTACATTTCTGAGAAGAAAACTACCTACCCTTGTGTTGAGATCAAGTAGCTCCACTCCCACCATATGAAACTTGATCTCTAGCCTTCCCAAGTTGCTTTCCACTCAATCCTTTCTTCCACCACAGCCAAATCAGTGAGGAGAGTTGAGTGTTGGGGAGATTATCATTTGAAGCACAAGAGCAAGGAGTTCATCATCATCAACACCATCTATTACCTTTTGGAGGGTGGTGCCTCCTAGATTGGTTAGGTGTCGCTTGGGAGCCTCCGTCGAGATGTGGAGTTGAACCAAGAAGTTTGTAAGGGCAAGGAGATCGCCTACTTCGTGAAGATCTACCCCGAGTAAGGCTAGCCCTCCGTGGGCGTAGGCCATGATGGCATAGACAAGGTTGCTTCTTCGTGGACCCTTCGTGGGTGGAGCCCTTCGTGGACTCTCGCAGCCGTTACCCTCCGTGGGTTGAAGTCTCCATCAACGTGGATTGACGATAGCACCACCTATCGGAACCATGAGAAAAAATCTCCGTGTCTCCAAATTGCGTTTGCTCTTCTCCACCTCTCTTTACTACATGTGCAATTTACTTTCCGCTGCCTATACTCTAGAATTGCATGTGTAGGGTGATACTTGACTTGATCATCATTGTGAACTTGCCAAAAACTTGTCTTTATCAAAAGGCTGAATTTTTATATTGTCAAGTAGTCTAATCACCCCCCCTCTAGACATACTTTCGATCCTACACAGGCGCAGTGCGAACATTCTGTTTTTTCCATCAAAGGGGATGCGCGCAAAACCACCCGCCAAACCCTAAGATAGACAGGGGGCGACGGGGTATGACGGACTCGCCTACGCATGCGGCGCCGCGGCAAGCCGCGTCGCCGCCTGCTCCGGCTCGTTCCAGGCTCGGCCTCGCAGGGGGATGTGGAGGGGGGGTCACGACCCCCCCTCCCCACCCCCTGCTCGGCCTCGCGCTAACGCATGAAGTGCGCTTGGTTGAGAGGCGCAGTGCGGACATTCTGTTTTTTCCATCAAAGGGGACGCGCGCAAAACCACCACCCCCCCAAACCCTAAGATAGACAGGGGGGCGACGGGGTATGACGGACTCGCCTACGCATGCGGCGCCGCGGCAAGCCGCGTCGCCACCTGCTCCGGCTCGTTCCAGGCTCGGCCTCGCAGGGGGATGTGGAGGGGGGGTCACGACCCCCCCTCCCCACCCCCTGCTCGGCCTCGCGCTAACGCATGAAGTGCGCTTGGTTGACAGGCGCTGTGCGGACATTCTGTTTTTTCCATCAAAGGGGACGCGCGCAAAACCACCACCCCTCCCAAACCCTAAGATAGACAGGGGGGCGACGGGGTATGACGGACTCGCCTACGCATGCGGCGCCGCGGCAAGCCGCGTCGCCGCCTGCTCCGGCTCGTTCCAGGCTCGGCCTCGCAGGGGGATGTGGAGGGGGGGTCACGACCCCCCCTCCCCACCCCCTGCTCGGCCTCGCGCTAACGCACGTAGTGCGCTTGGTTGACAGGCGCAGTGCGGACATTCTGTTTTTTCCATCAAAGGGGACGCGCGCAAAACCACCACCCCCCAAACCCTAAGATAGACAGGGGGCGACGGGGTATGACGGACTCGCCTACGCATGCGGCGTCGCGGCAAGCCGCATCGCCGCCTGCTCCGGCTCGTTCCAGGCTCGGCCTCGCAGGGGGATGTGGAGGGGGGTCACGACCCCCCCACCCCACCCCCTGCTCGGCCTCGCGTTAACGCATGCAGTGCGCTTGGTTGACAGGCGCAGTGCGAACATTTTGTTTTTTCCATCAAAGGGGATGCGCGCAAAACCACCCCCCCAAACCCTAAGATAGACAGGGGGCGACGGGGTATGACGGACTCGCATACGCATGCGGCGCCGCGGCAAGCCGCGTCGCCGCCTGCTCCGGCTCGTTCCAGGCTCGGCGTCGCAGGGGGATGTGGAGGGGGGGTCACGACCCCCCTCCCCACCCCCTGCTCGGCCTCGCGCTAACGCACGTAGTGCGCTTGGTTGACAGGCGCAGTGCGGACATTCTGTTTTTTCCATCAAAGGGGACGCGCGCAAAACCACCACCCCCCCAAACCCTAAGATAGACAGGGGGGCGACGGGGTATGACGGACTCGCCAACGCATGCGGCGCCGCGGCAAGCCGCGTCGCCGCCTGCTCCGGCTCGTTCCAGGCTCGGCCTCGCAGGGGGATGTGGAGGGGGGGTCACGACCCCCCTCCCCACCCCCTGCTCGGCCTCGCGCTAACGCATGCAGTGCGCTTGGTTGACAGGCGCAGTGCGGACATTCTGTTTTTTCCATCAAAGGGGACGCGCGCAAAACCACCACCCCCCAAACCCTAAGATAGACAGGGGGGCGACGGGGTAGGACGGACTCGCCTACGCTTGCGGCGCCACGGCAAGCCGCGTCGCCGCCTGCTCCGGCTCGTTCCAGGCTCGGCCTCGCAGGGGGATGTGGAGGGGGGGTCACGACCCCCCCTCCCCACCCCCTGCTCGGCCTCGCGCTAACGCATGCAGTGCGCTTGGTTGACAGGCGCAGTGCGGACATTCTATTTTTTCCATCAAAGGGGACGCGCGCAAAACCACCACCCCTCCCAAACCCTAAGATAGACAGGGGGGCGACGGGGTATGACGGACTCGCCTACGCATGCGGTGCCGCGGCAAGCCGCGTCGCCGCCTGCTCCGGCTCGTTCCAGGCTCGGCCTCGCAGGGGGATGTGGAGGGGGGTCACGACCCCCCCTCCCCACCGCCTGCTCGGCCTCGCGCTAACACACGCAGTGCGCTTGGTTGACAGGCGCAGTGCGGACATTCTGTTTTTTCCATCAAAGGGGACGCGCGCAAAACCACCACCCCCCAAACCCTAAGATAGACAGGGGGCGACGGGGTATGACGGACTCGCCTACGCATGCGGCGCCGCGGCAAGCCGCATCGCCGCCTGCTCCGGCTCGTTCCAGGCTCGGCCTCGCAGGGGGATGTGGAGGGGGGTCATGACCCCCCCTCGCCACCCCCTGCTCGGCCTCGCGCTAACGCACGCAGTGCGCTTGGTTGACAGGCGCAGTGCGAACATTCTGTTTTTCCCCAAACCCTAAGATAGACAGGGGGTGACGGGGTATGACGGACTCGCCTACGCATGCGGCGCCGCGGCAAGCCGCGTCGCCGCCTGCTCCGGCTCGTTCCAGGCTCGGCCTCGCAGGGGGATGTGGAGGGGGGGTCACGACCCCCCTCCCCACCCCCTGCTCGGCCTCGCGCTAACGCACGTAGTGCGCTTGGTTGACAGGCGCAGTGCGGACATTCTGTTTTTTCCATCAAAGGGGACGCGCGCAAAACCACCACCCCCAAACCCTAAGATAGACAGGGGGGCGACGGGGTATGACGGACTCGCCTACGCATGCGGCGCCGCAGCAAGCCGCGTCGCCGCCTGCTCCGGCTCGTTCCAGGCTCGGCCTCGCAGGGGGATGTGGAGGGGGGTCAGGACACCCCCTCCCCACCCCCTGCTCGGCCTCGCGCTAACGCATGCAGTGCGCTTGGTTGACAGGCGCAGTGCGGACATTCTGTTTTTTCCATCAAAGGGGATGCGCGCAAATCCACCCCCCAAACCCTAAGATAGACAGGGGGCGACGGGGTATGACGGACTCGCCTACGCATGCGGCACCGCGGCAAGCCGCGTCGCCGCCTGCTCCGGCTCGTTCCAGGCTCGACCTCGCAGGGGGATGTGGAGGGGGGGTCACGCCCCCCCTCCCCACTCCCTGCTCGGCCTCGCGCTAACGCACGTAGTGCGCTTGGTTGACAGGCGCAGTGCGGACATTCTGTTTTTTCCATCAAAGGGGACGCGCGCAAAACCACCACCCCCCCAAACCCTAAGATAGACAGGGGGGCGACAGGGTATGACGGACTCGCCTACGCATGCGGCGCCGCGGCAAGCCGCGTCGCCGCCTGCTCCGGCTCGTTCCAGGCTCGGCCTCGCAGGGGGATGTGGAGGGGGGGTCACGACCCCCCTCCCCACCCCCTGCTCGGCCTCGCGCTAACGCATGCAGTGCGCTTGGTTGACAGGCGCAGTGCGAACATACTGTTTTTTCCATCAAAGGGGACGCGCGCAAAACCACCACCCCTCCCAAACCCTAAGATAGACAGGGGGGCGACGGGGTATGACGGACTCGCCTACGCATGCGGCACCGCGGCAAGCCGCGTCGCCGCCTGCTCCGGCTCGTTCCAGGCTCGGCCTCGCAGGGGGATGTGGAGGGGGGTCACGACACCCCCTCCCCACCCCCTGCTCGGCCTCGCGCTAACGCACGTAGTGCGCTTGGTTGACGGCGCAGTGCGGACATTCTGTTTTTTCCATCAAAGGGGACGCGCGCAAAACCACCACACCCCCCAAACCGTAAGATAGACAGGGGGGCGATGGGGTATGACGAACTCGCCTACGCATGCGGCGCCGCGGCAAGCCGCGTCGCCGCCTGCTCCGGCTCATTCCAGGCTCGGCCTCGCAGGGGGATGTGGAGGGGGGGTCACGACCCCCCCTCCCCACCCCCTGCTCGGCCTCGTGCTAACGCACGCAGTGCGCTTGGTTGACAGGCGCAGTACGGACATTCTGTTTTTTCCATCAAAGGGGACGCGCGCAAAACCACCACCCCTCCCAAACCCTAAGATAGACAGGGGGCGACGGGGTATGACGGAATCGCCTACGCATGCGGCGCCGCGGCAAGCCGCGTCGCCGCCTGCTCCGGCTCGTTCCAGGCTCGGCCTCGCAGGGGGATGTGGAGGGGGGGTCACGACCCCCCTCCCCACCCCCTGCTCAGCCTCGCGCTAACGCATGTAGTGCGCTTGGTTGACAGGCGCAGTGCGGACATTCTATTTTTTCCATCAAAGGGGACGCGCGCAAAACCACCACCCCCCCAAACCCTATGATAGACAGGGGGGCGACGGGGTATGACGGACTCGCCTACGCATGCGGCGCCGCGGCAAGCCGCGTCGCCGCCTGCTCCGGCTCGTTCCAGGCTCGGCCTCGCAGGGGGATGTGGAGGGGGGGTCACGAACCCCCCTCCCCACCCCCTGCTCGGCCTCGCGCTAACGCATGCAGTGCGCTTGGTTGACAGGCGCAGTGCGGACATTCTGTTTTTTCCATCAAAGGGGACGCGCGCAAAACCACCACCCCTCCCAAACCCTAAGATAGACAGGGGGGCGACGACGGGGTATGACGGACTCGCCTACGCATGCGGCGCCGCGGCAAGCCGCGTCGCCGCCTGCTCCGGCTCGTTCCAGGCTCGGCCTCGCAGGGGGATGTGGAGGGGGGTGACGACACCCCCTCCCCACCCCCTGCTCGGCCTCGCGCTAACGCACGCAGTGCGCTTGGTTGATAGGCGCAGTGCGGACATTCTGTTTTTTCCATCAAAGGGGACGCGCGAAAAACCACCACCCCTCCCAAACCCTAAGATAGACAGGGGGGCGACGGGGTATGACGGACTCGCCTACGCATGCGGCGCCGCGGCAAGCCACGTCGCCGCCTGCTCCGGCTCGTTCCAGGCTCGGCCTCGCAGGGGGATGTGGAGGGGGGTCACGACACCCCCTCCCCACCCCCTGCTCGGCCTCGCGCTAACGCACGCAGTGCGCTTGGTTGACAGGCGCAGTGCGGACATTCTGTTTTTTCCATCAAAGGGGACGCGTGCAAAACCACCACCCCTCCCAAACCCTAAGATAGACAGGGGGGCGACGGGGTATGACGGACTCGCCTACGCATGCGGCGCCGCGGCAAGCCACGTCGCCGCCTGCTCCGGCTCGTTCCAGGCTCGGCCTCGCAGGGGGATGTGGAGGGGGGTCACGACACCCCCTCCCCACCCCCTGCTCGGCCTCGCGCTAACGCACGCAGTGCGCTTGGTTGACAGGCGCAGTGCGGACATTCTGTTTTTTCCATCAAAGGGGACGCGCGCAAAACCACCACACCCCCCAAACCCTAAGATAGACAGGGGGGCGACGGGGTATGACGGACTCGCCAACGCATGCGGCGCCGCGGCAAGCCGCGTCGCCGCCTGCTCTGGCTCGTTACAGGCTCGGCCTCGCAGGGGGATGTTGAGGGGGGTCACGACACCCCCTCCCCACCCCCTGCTCGGCCTCGCGCTAACGCATGCAGTGCGCTTTGTTGACAGGCGCAGTGCGGACATTCTGTTTTTTCCATCAAAGGGGACGCACGCAAAACCACCACACCCCCCAAACCCTAAGATAGACAGGGGGGCGACGGGGTACGACGGACTCGCCTACGCATGCGGCGCCGCGGCAAGCCGCGTCGCCGCCTGCTCCGGCTCGTTCCAGGCTCGGCCTCGCAGGGGGATGTGGAGGGGGGTCACGACACCCCCTCCCCACCCCCTGCTCGGCCTCGCGCTAACGCACGTAGTGCGCTTGGTTGACGGCGCAGTGCGGACATTCTGTTTTTTCCATCAAAGGGGACGCGCGCAAAACCACCACACCCCCCAAACCGTAAGATAGACAGGGGGGCGATGGGGTATGACGAACTCGCCTACGCATGCGGCGCCGCGGCAAGCCGCGTCGCCGCCTGCTCCGGCTCATTCCAGGCTCGGCCTCGCAGGGGGATGTGGAGGGGGGGTCACGACCCCCCCTCCCCACCCCCTGCTCGGCCTCGTGCTAACGCACGCAGTGCGCTTGGTTGACAGGCGCAGTACGGACATTCTGTTTTTTCCATCAAAGGGGACGCGCGCAAAACCACCACCCCTCCCAAACCCTAAGATAGACAGGGGGCGACGGGGTATGACGGAATCGCCTACGCATGCGGCGCCGCGGCAAGCCGCGTCGCCGCCTGCTCCGGCTCGTTCCAGGCTCGGCCTCGCAGGGGGATGTGGAGGGGGGGTCACGACCCCCCTCCCCACCCCCTGCTCAGCCTCGCGCTAACGCATGTAGTGCGCTTGGTTGACAGGCGCAGTGCGGACATTCTGTTTTTTCCATCAAAGGGGACGCGCGCAAAACCACCACCCCCCCAAACCCTAAGATAGACAGGGGGGCGACGGGGTATGACGGACTCGCCTACGCATGCGGCGCCGCGGCAAGCCGCGTCGCCGCCTGCTCCGGCTCGTTCCAGGCTCGGCCTCGCAGGGGGATGTGGAGGGGGGGTCACGAACCCCCCTCCCCACCCCCTGCTCGGCCTCGCGCTAACGCATGCAGTGCGCTTGGTTGACAGGCGCAGTGCGGACATTCTGTTTTTTCCATCAAAGGGGACGCGCGCAAAACCACCACCCCTCCCAAACCCTAAGATAGACAGGGGGGCGACGACGGGGTATGACGGACTCGCCTACGCATGCGGCGCCGCGGCAAGCCGCGTCGCCGCCTGCTCCGGCTCGTTCCAGGCTCGGCCTCGCAGGGGGATGTGGAGGGGGGTGACGACACCCCCTCCCCACCCCCTGCTCGGCCTCGCGCTAACGCACGCAGTGCGCTTGGTTGATAGGCGCAGTGCGGACATTCTGTTTTTTCCATCAAAGGGGACGCGCGAAAAACCACCACCCCTCCCAAACCCTAAGATAGACAGGGGGGCGACGGGGTATGACGGACTCGCCTACGCATGCGGCGCCGCGGCAAGCCACGTCGCCGCCTGCTCCGGCTCGTTCCAGGCTCGGCCTCGCAGGGGGATGTGGAGGGGGGTCACGACACCCCCTCCCCACCCCCTGCTCGGCCTCGCGCTAACGCACGCAGTGCGCTTGGTTGACAGGCGCAGTGCGGACATTCTGTTTTTTCCATCAAAGGGGACGCGTGCAAAACCACCACCCCTCCCAAACCCTAAGATAGACAGGGGGGCGACGGGGTATGACGGACTCGCCTACGCATGCGGCGCCGCGGCAAGCCACGTCGCCGCCTACTCCGGCTCGTTCCAAGCTCGGCCTCGCAGGGGGATGTGGAGGGGGGTCACGACACCCCCTCCCCACCCCCTGCTCGGCCTCGCGCTAACGCACGCAGTGCGCTTGGTTGACAGGCGCAGTGCGGACATTCTGTTTTTTCCATCAAAGGGGACGCGCGCAAAACCACCACACCCCCCAAACCCTAAGATAGACAGGGGGGCGACGGGGTATGACGGACTCGCCTACGCATGCGGCGCCGCGGCAAGCCGCGTCGCCGCCTGCTATGGCTCGTTACAGGCTCGGCCTCGCAGGGGGATGTTGAGGGGGGTCACGACACCCCCTCCCCACCCCCTGCTCGGCCTCGCGCTAACGCATGCAGTGCGCTTTGTTGACAGGCGCAGTGCGGACATTCTGTTTTTTCCATCAAAGGGGACGCGCGCAAAACCACCACCCCCCCAATCCCTAAGATAGACAGGGGGGCGACGGGGTATGACGGACTCGCCTACGCATGCGGCGCCGCGGCAAGCCGCGTCGCCGCCTGCTTCGGCTCGTTCCAGGCTCGGCCTCGCAGGGGGATGTGGATGGGGGTCACGACCCCCCTCCCCACCCCCTGCTCGGCCTCGCGCTAACGCATGCAGTGTGCTTGGTTGACAGGCGCAGTGCGGACATTCTGTTTTTTCCATCAAAGGGGACGCGCGCAAAACCACCACCCCCCCAAACCCTAAGATAGACAGGGGGGCGACGGGGTATGACGGACTCGCCTACGCATGCGGCGCCGCGGCAAGCCACGTCGTCGCCTGCTCCAGCTCGTTCCAGGCTCGGCCTCGCAGGGGGATGTGGAGGGGGGGTCATGACCCCCCATCCCCACCCCCTGCTCGGCCTCGCGCTAACGCATGCAGTGCGCTTGGTTGACAGGCGCAGTGCGGACATTCTATTTTTTCCATCAAAGGGGACGCGCGCAAAACCACCACCCCTCCCAAACCCTAAGATAGACAGGGGGGCGACGGGGTATGACGGACTCGCCTACGCATGCGGCGCCGCGGCAAGCCGCGTCGCCGCCTGCTCCGGCTCGTTCCAGGCTCGGCCTCGCAGGGGGATGTGGAGGGGGGTCACGACCCCCCCTCCCCACCCCCTGCTCGGCCTCGCGCTAACGCACGCAGTGCGCTTGGTTGACAGGCGCAGTGCGGACATTCTGTTTTTTCCATCAAAGGGGACGCGCGCAAAACCACCACCCCCCAAACCCTAAGATAGACAGGGGGCGACGGGGTATGACGGACTCGCCTACGCATGCGGCGCCGCGGCAAGCCGCGTCGCCGCCTGCTCCGGCTCGTTCCAGGCTCGGCCTCGCAGGGGGATGTGGAGGGGGGTCACGACACCCCCTCCCCACCCCCTGCTCGGCCTCGCGCTAACGCACGCAGTGCGCTTGGTTGACAGGCGCAGTGCGGACATTCTGTTTTTTCCATCAAAGGGGACGCGCGCAAAACCACCACACCCCCCAAACCCTAAGATAGACAGGGGGGCGACGGGGTATGACGGACTCGCCTACGCATGCGGCGCCGCGGCAAGCCGCGTCGCCGCCTGCTCTGGCTCGTTATAGGCTCGGCCTCGCAGGGGGATGTTGAGGGGGGTCACGACACCCCCTCCCCACCCCCTGCTCGGCCTCGCGCTAACGCATGCAGTGCGCTTTGTTGACAGGCGCAGTGCGGACATTCTGTTTTTTCCATCAAAGGGGACGCGCGCAAAACCACCACACCCCCCAAACCCTAAGATAGACAGGGGGGCGACGGGGTACGACGGACTCGCCTACGCATGCGGCGCCGCGGCAAGCCGCGTCGCCGCCTGCTCCGGCTCGTTCCAGGCTCGGCCTCGCAGGGGGATGTGGAGGGGGGGTCACGACCCCCCTCCCCATCCCCTGCTCGGCCTCGTGCTAACGCACGCAGTGCGCTTGGTTGACAGGCGCAGTGCGGACATTCTGTTTTTTCCATCAAAGGGGATGCGCGCAAAACCACCCCCCCCCACCCAAACCCTAAGATAGACAGGGGGCGACGGGGTATGACGGACTCACCTACGCATGCGGCGCCGCGGCAAGCCACGTCGCCGCCTGCTCCGGCTCGTTCCAGGCTCGGCCTCGCAGGGGGATGTGGAGGGGGGTCACGACACCCCCTCCCCACCCCCTGCTCGGCCTCGCGCTAACGCATGCAGTGCGCTTGGTTGACAGGCGCAGTGTGGACATTCTGTTTTTTCCATCAAAGGGGACGCACGCAAAACCACCACCCCTCCCAAACCCTAAGATAGACAGGGGGGCGACGGGGTATGACGGACTCGCCTACGCATGCGGCGCCGCGGCAAGCCGCGTCGCCGCCTGCTCCGGCTCGTTCCAGGCTCGGCCTCGCAGGGGGATGTGGAGGGGGGTCACGACCCCCCCTCCCCACCCCCTGCTCGGCCTCGCGCTAACGCACGCAGTGCGCTTGGTTGACAGGCGCAGTGCGGACATTCTGTTTTTTCCATCAAAGGGGACGCGCGCAAAACCACCACCCCCCAAACCCTAAGATAGACAGGGGGCGACGGGGTATGACGGACTCGCCTACGCATGCGGCGCCGCGGCAAGCCGCATCGCCGCCTGCTCCGGCTCGTTCCAGGCTCGGCCTCGCAGGGGGATGTGGAGGGGGGTCACGACCCCCCCACCCCACCCCCTGCTCGGCCTCGCGTTAACGCACGCAGTGCGCTTGGTTGACAGGCGCAGTGCGAACATTCTGTTTTTTCCATCAAAGGGGATGCGCGCAAAACCACCCCCCGAACCCTAAGATAGACAGGGGGCGACGGGGTATGACGGACTCGCCTACGCATGCGGCGCCGCGGCAAGCCGCGTCGCCGCCTGCTCCGGCTCGTTCCAGGCTCGGCCTCGCAGGGGGATGTGGAGGGGGGGTCACGACCCCCCTCCCCACCCCCTGCTCGGCCTCGCGCTAACGCACGTAGTGCGCTTGGTTGACAGGCGCAGTGCGGACATTCTGTTTTTTCCATCAAAGGGGACGCGCGCAAAACCACCACCCCCCCAAACCCTAAGATAGACAGGGGGGCGACGGGGTATGACGGACTCGCCAACGCATGCGGCGCCGCGGCAAGCCGCGTCGCCGCCTGCTCCGGCTCGTTCCAGGCTCGGCCTCGCAGGGGGATGTGGAGGGGGGGTCACGACCCCCCTCCCCACCCCCTGCTCGGCCTCGCGCTAACGCATGCAGTGCGCTTGGTTGACAGGCGCAGTGCGGACATTCTGTTTTTTCCATCAAAGGGGACGCGCGCAAAACCACCACCCCCCCAAACGCTAAGATAGACAGGGGGGCGACGGGGTATGACGGACTCGCCTACGCATGCGGCGCCGCGGCAAGCCGCGTCGCCGCCTGCTCCGGCTCGTTCCAGGCTCGGCCTCGCAGGGGGATGTGGAGGGGGGGTCACGACCCCCCCTCCCCACCCCCTGCTCGGCCTCGCGCTAACGCATGCAGTGCGCTTGGTTGACAGGCGCAGTGCGGACATTCTATTTTTTCCATCAAAGGGGACGCGCGCAAAACCACCACCCCTCCCAAACCCTAAGATAGACAGGGGGGCGACGGGGTATGACGGACTCGCCTACGCATGCGGTGCCGCGGCAAGCCGCGTCGCCGCCTGCTCCGGCTCGTTCCAGGCTCGGCCTCGCAGGGGGATGTGGAGTGGGGTCACGACCCCCCCTCCCCACCCCCTGCTCGGCCTCGCGCTAACGCACGCAGTGCGCTTGGTTGACAGGCGCAGTGCGGACATTCTGTTTTTTCCATCAAAGGGGACGCGCGCAAAACCACCACCCCTCCCAAACCCTAAGATAGATAGGGGGCGACGGGGTATGACGGACTCGCCTACGCATGCGGCGCCGCGGCAAGCCGCATCGCCGCCTGCTCCGGCTCGTTCCAGGCTCGGCCTCGCAGGGGGATGTGGAGGGGGGTCACGACCCCCCCTCGCCACCCCCTGCTCGGCCTCGCGCTAACGCACGCAGTGCGCTTGGTTGACAGGCGCAGTGCGAACATTCTGTTTTTTCCATCAAAGGGGATGCGCGCAAAACCACCCCCCCAAACCCTAAGATAGACAGGGGGCGACGGGGTATGACGGACTCGCCTACGCATGCGGCGCCGCGGCAAGCCGCGTCGCCGCCTGCTCCGGCTCGTTCCAGGCTCGGCCTCGCAGGGGGATGTGGAGGGGGGGTCACGACCCCCCTCCCTACCCCCTGCTCGGCCTCGCGCTAACGCACGTAGTGCGCTTGGTTGACAGGTGCAGTGCGGACATTCTGTTTTTTCCATCAAAGGGGACGCGAGCAAAACTACCACCCCCCAAACCCTAAGATAGACAGGGGGGCGACGGGGTATGACGGACTCGCCTACGCATGCGGCGCCGCGGCAAGCCGCGTCGCCGCCTGCTCCGGCTCGTTCCAGGCTCGGCCTCGCAGGGGGATGAGGAGGGGGGGTCACGACCCCCCCTCCCCACCCCCTGCTCGGCCTCGCGCTAACGCATGCAGTGCGCTTGGTTGACAGGCGCAGTGCGGACATTCTGTTTTTTCCATCAAAGGGGACGCGCGCAAAACCACCACCCCTCCCAAACCCTAAGATAGACAGGGGGGCGACGGGGTATGACGGACTCGCCTACGCATGCGGCGCCGCGGCAAGCCGCGTCGCCGCCTGCTCCGGCTCGTTCCAGGCTCGGCCTCGCAGGGGGATGTGGAGGGGGGTCACGACACCCCCTCCCCACCCCCTGCTCGGCCTCGCGCTAACGCATGCAGTGCGCTTGGTTGACAGGCGCAGTGCGGACATTCTGTTTTTTCCATCAAAGGGGATGCGCGCAAATCCACCCCCCAAACCCTAAGATAGACAGGGGGCGACAGGGTATGACGGACTCGCCTACGCATGCGGCACCGCGGCAAGCCGCGTCGCCGCCTGCTCCGGCTCGTTCCAGGCTCGACCTCGCAGGGGGATGTGGAGGGGGGGTCACGCCCCCCCTCCCCACTCCCTGCTCGGCCTCGCGCTAACGCACGTAGTGCGCTTGGTTGACAGGCGCAGTGCAGACATTCTGTTTTTTCCATCAAAGGGGACGCGCGCAAAACCACCACCCCCCCAAACCCTAAGATAGACAGGGGGGCGACAGGGTATGACGGACTCGCCTACGCATGCGGCGCCGCGGCAAGCCGCGTCGCCGCCTGCTCCGGCTCGTTCCAGGCTCGGCCTCGCAGGGGGATGTGGAGGGGGGGTCACGACCCCCCCTCCCCACCCCCTGCTCGGCCTCGCGCTAACGCATGCAGTGCGCTTGGTTGATAGGCGCAGTGCGGACATACTGTTTTTTCCATCAAAGGGGACGCGCGCAAAACCACCACCCCTCCCAAACCCTAAGATAGACAGGGGGGCGACGGAGTATGACGGACTCGCCTACGCATGCGGCACCGCGGCTAGCCGCGTCGCCGCCTGCTCCGGCTCGTTCCAGGCTCGGCCTCGTAGGGGGATGTGGAGGGGGGTCACGACACCCCCTCCCCACCCCCTGCTCGGCCTCGCGCTAACGCACGTAGTGCGCTTGGTTGACGGCGCAGTGCGGACATTCTGTTTTTTCCATCAAAGGGGACGCGCGCAAAACCACCACCCCCCCAAACCCTAAGATAGACAGGGGGCGACGGGGTATGACGGACTCGCCTACGCATGCGGCGCCGCGGCAAGCCGCGTCGCCGCCTGCTCCGGCTCGTTCCAGGCTCGGCCTCGCAGGGGGATGTGGAGGGGGGTGACGACACCCCCTCCCCACCCCCTGCTCGGCCTCGCGCTAACGCACGCAGTGCGCTTGGTTGACAGGCGCAGTGCGGACATTCTGTTTTTTCCATCAAAGGGGATGCGCGCAAAACCACCCCCCAAACCCTAAGATAGACAGGGGGCGACGGGGTATGACGGACTCGCCTACGCATGCGGCGCCGCGGCAAGCCGCGTCGCCGCCTGCTCCGGCTCGTTCCAGGCTCGGCCTCGCAGGGGGATGTGGAGGGGGGGTCACGCCCCCCCTCCCCACCCCTTGCTCGGCCTCGCGCTAACGCACGTAGTGCGCTTGGTTGACAGGCGCAGTGCGGACATTCTGTTTTTTCCATCAAAGGGGACGCGCGCAAAACCACCACCCCCCAAACCCTAAGATAGACAGGGGGGCGACGGGGTATGACGGACTCGCCTACGCATGCGGCGCCGCAGCAAGCCGCGTCGCCGCCTGCTCCGGCTCGTTCCAGGCTCGGCCTCGCAGGGGGATGTGGAGGGACCCCCCCTCCCCACCCCCTGCTCGGCCTCGCGCTAACGCATGCAGTGCGCTTGGTTGACAGGCGCAGTGCGGACATACTGTTTTTTCCATCAAAGGGGACGCGCGCAAAACCACCACCCCTCCCAAACCCTAAGATAGACAGGGGGGCGACGGGGTATGACGGACTCGCCTACGCATGCGGTGCCGCGGCAAGCCGCGTCGCCGCCTGCTCCGGCTCGTTCCAGGCTCGGCCTCGCAGGGGGATGTGGAGGGGGGTCACAACCCCCCCTCCCCACCCCCTGCTCGGCCTCGCGCTAACGCACGCAGTGCGCTTGGTTGACAGGCGCAGTGCGGACATTCTGTTTTTTCCATCAAAGGGGACGCGCGCAAAACCACCACCCCCCAAACCCTAAGATAGACAGGGGGCGACGGGGTATGACGGACTCGCCTACGCATGCGGCGCCGCGGCAAGCCGCATCGCCGCCTGCTCCGGCTCGTTCCAGGCTCGGCCTCGCAGGGGGATGTGGAGGGGGGGTCACGACCCCCCCTCGCCACCCCCTGCTCGGCCTCGCGCTAACGCACGCAGTGCGCTTGGTTGACAGGCGCAGTGCGAACATTCTGTTTTTTCCATCAAAGGGGATGCGCGCAAAACCACCCCCCCAAACCCTAAGATAGACAGGGGGCGACGGGGTATGACGGACTCGCCTACGCATGCGGCGCCGCGGCAAGCCGCGTCGCCGCCTGCTCCGGCCTGTTCCAGGCTCGGCCTCGCAGGGGGATGTGGAGGGGGGGTCATGACCCCCCTCCCTACCCCCTGCTCGGCCTCGCGCTAACGCACGTAGTGCGCTTGGTTGACAGGCGCAGTGCGGACATTCTGTTTTTTCCATCAAAGGGGACGCGCGCAAAACCACCACCCCTCCCAAACCCTAAGATAGACAGGGGGGCGACGGGGTATGACGGACTCGCCTACGCATGCGGCACCGCGGCAAGCCGCGTCGCCGCCTGCTCCGGCTCGTTCCAGGCTCGGCCTCGCAGGGGGATGTGGAGGGGGGTCACGACACCCCCTCCCCACCCCCTGCTCGGCCTCGCGCTAACGCATGCAGTGCGCTTGGTTGACAGGCGCAGTGCGGACATTCTGTTTTTTCCATCAAAGGGGATGCGCGCAAATCCACCCCCCAAACCCTAAGATAGACAGGGGGCGACAGGGTATGACGGACTCGCCTACGCATGCGGCACCGCGGCAAGCCGCGTCGCCGCCTGCTCCGGCTCGTTCCAGGCTCGACCTCGCAGGGGGATGTGGAGGGGGGGTCACGCCCCCCCTCCCCACTCCCTGCTCGGCCTCGCGCTAACGCACGTAGTGCGCTTGGTTGACAGGCGCAGTGCAGACATTCTGTTTTTTCCATCAAAGGGGACGCGCGCAAAACCACCACCCCCCCAAACCCTAAGATAGACAGGGGGGCGACAGGGTATGACGGACTCGCCTACGCATGCGGCGCCGCGGCAAGCCGCGTCGCCGCCTGCTCCGGCTCGTTCCAGGCTCGGCCTCGCAGGGGGATGTGGAGGGGGGGTCACGACCCCCCCTCCCCACCCCCTGCTCGGCCTCGCGCTAACGCATGCAGTGCGCTTGGTTGATAGGCGCAGTGCGGACATACTGTTTTTTCCATCAAAGGGGACGCGCGCAAAACCACCACCCCTCCCAAACCCTAAGATAGACAGGGGGGCGACGGAGTATGACGGACTCGCCTACGCATGCGGCACCGCGGCTAGCCGCGTCGCCGCCTGCTCCGGCTCGTTCCAGGCTCGGCCTCGTAGGGGGATGTGGAGGGGGGTCACGACACCCCCTCCCCACCCCCTGCTCGGCCTCGCGCTAACGCACGTAGTGCGCTTGGTTGACGGCGCAGTGCGGACATTCTGTTTTTTCCATCAAAGGGGACGCGCGCAAAACCACCACCCCCCCAAACCCTAAGATAGACAGGGGGCGACGGGGTATGACGGACTCGCCTACGCATGCGGCGCCGCGGCAAGCCGCGTCGCCGCCTGCTCCGGCTCGTTCCAGGCTCGGCCTCGCAGGGGGATGTGGAGGGGGGTGACGACACCCCCTCCCCACCCCCTGCTCGGCCTCGCGCTAACGCACGCAGTGCGCTTGGTTGACAGGCGCAGTGCGGACATTCTGTTTTTTCCATCAAAGGGGATGCGCGCAAAACCACCCCCCAAACCCTAAGATAGACAGGGGGCGACGGGGTATGACGGACTCGCCTACGCATGCGGCGCCGCGGCAAGCCGCGTCGCCGCCTGCTCCGGCTCGTTCCAGGCTCGGCCTCGCAGGGGGATGTGGAGGGGGGGTCACGCCCCCCCTCCCCACCCCTTGCTCGGCCTCGCGCTAACGCACGTAGTGCGCTTGGTTGACAGGCGCAGTGCGGACATTCTGTTTTTTCCATCAAAGGGGACGCGCGCAAAACCACCACCCCCCAAACCCTAAGATAGACAGGGGGGCGACGGGGTATGACGGACTCGCCTACGCATGCGGCGCCGCAGCAAGCCGCGTCGCCGCCTGCTCCGGCTCGTTCCAGGCTCGGCCTCGCAGGGGGATGTGGAGGGACCCCCCCTCCCCACCCCCTGCTCGGCCTCGCGCTAACGCATGCAGTGCGCTTGGTTGACAGGCGCAGTGCGGACATACTGTTTTTTCCATCAAAGGGGACGCGCGCAAAACCAACACCCCTCCCAAACCCTAAGATAGACAGGGGGGCGACGGGGTATGACGGACTCGCCTACGCATGCGGTGCCGCGGCAAGCCGCGTCGCCGCCTGCTCCGGCTCGTTCCAGGCTCGGCCTCGCAGGGGGATGTGGAGGGGGGTCACAACCCCCCCTCCCCACCCCCTGCTCGGCCTCGCGCTAACGCACGCAGTGCGCTTGGTTGACAGGCGCAGTGCGGACATTCTGTTTTTTCCATCAAAGGGGACGCGCGCAAAACCACCACCCCCCAAACCCTAAGATAGACAGGGGGCGACGGGGTATGACGGACTCGCCTACGCATGCGGCGCCGCGGCAAGCCGCATCGCCGCCTGCTCCGGCTCGTTCCAGGCTCGGCCTCGCAGGGGGATGTGGAGGGGGGGTCACGACCCCCCCTCGCCACCCCCTGCTCGGCCTCGCGCTAACGCACGCAGTGCGCTTGGTTGACAGGCGCAGTGCGAACATTCTGTTTTTTCCATCAAAGGGGATGCGCGCAAAACCACCCCCCCAAACCCTAAGATAGACAGGGGGCGACGGGGTATGACGGACTCGCCTACGCATGCGGCGCCGCGGCAAGCCGCGTCGCCGCCTGCTCCGGCCTGTTCCAGGCTCGGCCTCGCAGGGGGATGTGGAGGGGGGGTCATGACCCCCCTCCCTACCCCCTGCTCGGCCTCGCGCTAACGCACGTAGTGCGCTTGGTTGACAGGCGCAGTGCGGACATTCTGTTTTTTCCATCAAAGGGGACGCGCGCAAAACCACCACCCCCCAAACCCTAAGATAGACAGGGGGGCGACGGGGTATGACGGACTCGCCTACGCATGCGGCGCCGCGGCAAGCCGCGTCGCCGCCTGCTCCGGCTCGTTCCAGGCTCGGCCTCGCAGGGGAATGTGGAGGGGGGGTCACGACCCCCCCTCCCCACCCCCTGCTCGGCCTCGCGCTAACGCATGCAGTGCGCTTGGTTGACAGGCGCAGTGCGGACATTCTGTTTTTTCCATCAAAGGGGACGCGCGCAAAACCACCACCCCTCCCAAACCCTAAGATAGACAGGGGGGCGACGGGGTATGACGGACTCGCCTACGCATGCGGCGCCGCGGCAAGCCGCGTCGCCGCCTGCTCCGGCTCGTTCCAGGCTCGGCCTCGCAGGGGGATGTGGAGGGGGGTCACGACACCCCCTCCCCACCCCCTGCTCGGCCTCGCGCTAACGCATGCAGTGCGCTTGGTTGACAGGCGCAGTGCGGACATTCTGTTTTTTCCATCAAAGGGGATGCGCGCAAATCCACCCCCCAAACCCTAAGATAGACAGGGGGCGACAGGGTATGGCGGACTAGCCTACGCATGCGGCACCGCGGCAAGCCGCGTCGCCGCCTGCTCCGGCTCGTTCCAGGCTCGACCTCGCAGGGGGATGTGGAGGGGGGGTCACGCCCCCCCTCCCCACTCCCTGCTCGGCCTCGCGCTAACGCACGTAGTGCGCTTGGTTGACAGGCGCAGTGCGGACATTCTGTTTTTTCCATCAAAGGGGACGCGCGCAAAACCACCACCCCCCCAAACCCTAAGATAGACAGGGGGGCGACAGGGTATGACGGACTCGCCTACGCATGCGGCGCCGCGGCAAGCCGCGTCGCCGCCTGCTCCGGCTCGTTCCAGGCTCGGCCTCGCAGGGGGATGTGGAGGGGGGGTCACGACCCCCCCTCCCCACCCCCTGCTCGGCCTCGCGCTAACGCATGCAGTGCGCTTGGTTGACAGGCGCAGTGCGGACATACTGTTTTTTCCATCAAAGGGGACGCGCGCAAAACCACCACCCCTCCCAAACCCTAAGATAGACAGGGGGGCGACGGGGTATGACGGACTCGCCTACGCATGCGGCACCGCGGCAAGCCGCGTCGCCGCCTGCTCCGGCTCGTTCCAGGCTCGGCCTCGCAGGGGGATGTGGAGGGGGGTCACGACACCCCCTCCCCACCCCCTGCTCGGCCTCGCGCTAACGCACGTAGTGCGCTTGGTTGACGGCGCAGTGCGGACATTCTGTTTTTTCCATCAAAGGGGACGCGCGCAAAACCACCACCCCCCCAAACCCTAAGATAGACAGGGGGGCGACGGGGTATGACGGACTCGCCTACGCATGCGGCGCCGCGGCAAGCCGCGTCGCCGCCTGCTCCGGCTCGTTCCAGGCTCGGCCTCGCAGGGGGATGTGGAGGGGGGTGACGACACCCCCTCCCCACCCCCTGCTCGGCCTCGCGCTAACGCACGCAGTGCGCTTGGTTGACAGGCGCAGTGCGGACATTCTGTTTTTTCCATCAAAGGGGATGCGCGCAAAACCACCCCCCAAACCCTAAGATAGACAGGGGGCGACGGGGTATGACGGACTCGCCTACGCATGCGGCGCCGCGGCAAGCCGCGTCGCCGCCTGCTCCGGCTCGTTCCAGGCTCGGCCTCGCAGGGGGATGTGGAGGGGGGGTCACGCCCCCCCTCCCCACCCCTTGCTCGGCCTCGCGCTAACGCACGTAGTGCGCTTGGTTGACAGGCGCAGTGCGGACATTCTGTTTTTTCCATCAAAGGGGACGCGCGCAAAACCACCACCCCCCCAAACCCTAAGATAGACAGGGGGGCGACGGGGTATGACGGACTCGCCTACGCATGCGGCGCCGCAGCAAGCCGCGTCGCCGCCTGCTCCGGCTCGTTCCAGGCTCGGCCTCGCAGGGGGATGTGGAGGGACCCCCCCTCCCCACCCCCTGCTCGGCCTCGCGCTAACGCATGCAGTGCGCTTGGTTGACAGGCGCAGTGCGGACATACTGTTTTTTCCATCAAAGGGGACGCGCGCAAAACCACCACCCCTCCCAAACCCTAAGATAGACAGGGGGCGACGGGGTATGACGGACTCGCCTACGCATGCGGCGCCGCGGCAAGCCGCGTCGCCGCCTGCTCCGGCTCGTTCCAGGCTCGGCCTCGCAGGGGGATGTGGAGGGGGGTCACGACACCCCCTCCCCACCCCCTGCTCGGCCTCGCGCTAACGCACGCAGTGCGCTTGGTTGACAGGCGCAGTGCGGACATTCTGTTTTTTCCATCAAAGGGGACGCGCGCAAAACCACCACACCCCCAAACCCTAAGATATACAGGGAGGCGACGGGGTATGACGGACTCGCCTACGCATGCGGCGCCGCGGCAAGCCGCGTCGCCGCCTGCTCCGGCTCATTCCAGGCTCGGCCTCGCAGGGGGATGTGGAGGGGGGGTCACGACCCCCCTCCCCACCCCCTGCTCGGCCTCGTGCTAACGCACGCAGTGCGCTTGGTTGACAGGCGCAGTGCGGACATTCTGTTTTTTCCATCAAAGGGGACGCACGCAAAACCACCACCCCCCCAAACCCTAAGATAGATAGAGGGGTGACGGGGTATGACGGACTCGCCTACGCATGCGGCGCCGCGGCAAGCCGCGTCGCCGCCTGCTCCGGCTCGTTCCAGGCTCGGCCTCGCAGGGGGATGTGGAGGGGGGGTCACGACCCCCCCTCCCCACCCCCTGCTCGGCCTCGCGCTAACGCATGCAGTGCGCTTGGTTGACAGGCGCAGTGCGGACATTCTGTTTTTTCCATCAAAGGGGACGCGCGCAAAACCACCACCCCCCAAACCCTAAGATAGACAGGGGGCGACGGGGTATGACGGACTCGCCTACGCATGCGGCGCCGCGGCAAGCCGCGTCGCCGCCTGCTCCGGCTCGTTCCAGGCTCGGCCTCCCAGGGGGATGTGGAGGGGGGTCACGACCCCCCCTCCCCACCCCCTGCTCGGCCTTGCGCTAACGCACGCAGTGCGCTTGGTTGACAGGCGCAGTGCTGACATTCTATTTTTTCCATCAAAGGGGACGCGCACAAAACCACCACCCCCCAAACCCTAATATAGACAGGGGGGCGACGGGGTATGACGGACTCGCCTCCGCATGCGGCGCCGCGGCAAGCCGCATCGCCGCCTGCTCCGGCTCGTTCCAGGCTCGGCCTCGCAGGGGGATGTGGAGGGGGGGTCACGACCCCCCTCCCAACCCCCTGCTCGGCCTCGCGCTAACGCACGTAGTGCGCTTGGTTGACAGGCGCAGTGCGGACATTCTGTTTTTTCCATCAAAGGGGACGCGCGCAAAACCACCACCCCTCCCAAACCCTAAGATAGACAGGGGGGCGACGGGGTATGACGGACTCGCCTACGCATGCGGCGCCGCGGCAAGCCGCGTCGCCGCCTGCTCCGGCTCGTTCCAGGCTCGGCCTTGCAGGGGGATGTGGAGGGGGGGTCACGACCCCCCCGCCCCACCCCCTGCTCGGCCTCGCGCTAACGCAGGCAGTGCGCTTGGTTGACAGGCGCAGTGCGGACATTCTGTTTTTTCCATCAAAGGGGACGCGCGCAAAACCACACCCCCCAAACCCTAAGATAGACAGGGGGGCGACGGGGTATGACGGACTCGCCTACGCATGCGGCGCCGCGGCAAGCCGCGTCGCCGCATGCTACGGCTCGTTCCAGGCTCGGCCTCGCAGGGGGATGTGGAGGGGGGGTCACGCCCCCCCTCCCCACCCCCTGCTCGGCCTCGCGCTAACGCACGTAGTGCGCTTGGTTGACAGGCGCAGTGCGGACATTCTGTTTTTTCCATCAAAGGGGACGCGCGCAAAACCACCACCCCCCCAAACCCTAAGATAGACAGGGGTGCGACGGGGTATGACGGACTCGCCTGCGCATGCGGCGCCGCGGCAAGCCGCGTCGCCGCCTGCTCCGGCTCGTTCCAGGCTCGGCCTCGCAGGGGGATGTGGAGTGGGGGTCACGACCCCCCCTCCCCACCCCCTGCTCGGCCTCGTGCTAACGCACGCAGTGCGCTTGGTTTACAGGCGCAGTGCGGACATACTGTTTTTTCCATCAAAGGGGACGCGCGCAAAACCACCACCCCTCCCAAACCCTAAGATAGACAGGGGGGCGACGGGGTATGACGGACTCGCCTACGCATGCGGCGCCGCGGCAAGCCGCGTCGCCGCCTGCTCCGGCTCGTTCCAGGTTCGGCCTCGCAGGGGGATGTGGAGGGGGGGTCACGACCCCCCCTCCCCACCCCCTGCTCGGCCTCGCGCTAACGCACGCAGTGCGCTTGGTTGACAGGCGCAGTGCGGACATTCTGTTTTTTCCATCAAAGGGGACGCGCGCAAAACCACCACCCCCCCAAACCCTAAGATAGACAGGGGGGCGACGGGGTATGACGGACTCGCCTACGCATGCGGCGCCGCGGCAGGCCGCGTCGCCGCCTGCTCCGGCTCGTTCCAGGCTCGGCCTCGCAGGGGGATGTGGAGGGGGGGTCACGACCCCCCTCCCAACCCCCTGCTCGGCCTCGCGCTAACGCACGTAGTGCGCTTGGTTGACAGGCGCAGTGCGGACATTCTATTTTTTCCATCAAAGGGGACGCCCGCAAAACCACCACCCCCCAAACCCTAAGATAGACAGGGGGGCGACGGGGTATGACGGACTCGCCTACGCATGCGGCGCCGCGGCAAGCCGCGTCGCCGCCTGCTCCGGCTCGTTCCAGGCTCGGCCTCGCAGTGGAGGGGGGTCACGACACCCGCTCCCCACCCCCTGCTCGGCCTCGCGCTAACGCACGTAGTGCGCATGGTTGACAGGCGCAGTGCGGACATTCTGTTTTTTCCATCAAAGGGGACGCGCGCAAAACCACCACCCCCCCAAACCCTAAGATAGACAGGGGGGCGACGGGGTATGACGGACTCGCCTACGCATGCGGCGCCGCGGCAAGCCGCGTCGCCGCCTGCTCCGGCTCGTTCCAGGCTCGGCCTCGCAGGGGGATGTGGAGGGGGGTCACGACCACCCCCCCTCCCCACCCCCTGCTCGGCCTCGCGCTAACGCATGCAGTGCGCTTGGTTGACAGGCGCAGTGCGGACATTCTGTTTTTTCCATCAAAGGGGACGCGCGCAAAACCACCACCCCTCCCAAACCCTAAGATAGACAGGGGGGCGACGGGGTATGACGGACTCGCCTACGCATGCGGCGCCGCGGCAAGCCGCGTCGCCGCCTGCTTCGGCTCGTTCCAGGCTCGGCCTCGCAGGGGGATGTGGAGGGGGGGTCACGACCCCCCCGCCCCACCCCCTGCTCGGCCTCGCGCTAACGCAGGCAGTGCGCTTGGTTGACAGGCGCAGTGCGGACATTCTGTTTTTTCCATCAAAGGGGACGCGCGCAAAACCACCCCCCAAACCCTAAGATAGACAGGGGGGCGACGGGGTATGACGGACTCGCCTACGCATGCGGCGCCGCGGCATGCCGCGTCGCCGCCTGCTCCGGCTCGTTCCAGGCTCGGCCTCGCAGGGGGATGTGGAGGGGGGGTCACGCCCCCCCTCCCCACCCCCTGCTCGGCCTCGCGCTAACGCACGTAGTGCGCTTGGTTGACAGGCGCAGTGCGGACATTCTGTTTTTTCCATCAAAGGGGACGCGCGCAAAACCACCACCCCCCCAAACCCTAAGATAGACAGGGGGGCGACGGGGTATGACGGACTCGCCTACGCATGCGGCGCCGCGGCAAGCCGCGTCGCCGCCTCCTCCGGCTCGTTCCAGGCTCGGCCTCGTAGGGGGATGTGGAGGGGGGTCACGACCCCCCCTCCCCACCCCCTGCTCGGCCTCGCGCTAACGCATGCAGTGCGCTTGGTTGACAGGCGCAGTGCGGACATACTGTTTTTTCCATCAAAGGGGACGCGCGCAAAACCACCACCCCTCCCAAACCCTAAGATAGACAGGGGGGCGACGGGGTATGACGGACTCGCCTACGCATGCGGCGCCGCGGCAAGCCGCGTTGCCGCCTGCTCCGGCTCGTTCCAGGCTCGGCCTCGCAGGGGGATGTGGAGGGGGGTCACGACACCCCCTCCCCACCCCCTGCTCGGCCTCGCGCTAACGCACGCAGTGCGCTTGGTTCACAGGCGCAGTGCGGACATTCTGTTTTTTTCATCAAAGGGGACGCGCGCAAAACCACCACACCCCCCAAACCCTAAGATAGACAGGGAGGCGACGGGGTATGACGGACTCGCCTACGCATGCGGCGCCGCGGCAAGCCGCGTCGCCGCCTGCTCCGGCTCGTTCCAGGCTCGGCCTCGCAGGGGGATGTGGAGGGGGGGTCACGACCCCCCCTCCCCACCCCCTGCTCGGCCTCGTGCTAACGCACGCAGTGCGCTTGGTTGACAGGCGCAGTGCGGACATTCTGTTTTTTCCATCAAAGGGGACGCACGCAAAACCACCACCCCCCAAACCCTAAGATAGACAGGGGGGCGACGGGGTATGACGGACTCGCCTCCGCATGCGGCGCCGCGGCAAGCCGCATCGCCGCCTGCTCCGGCTCGTTCCAGGCTCGGCCTCGCAGGGGGATGTGGAGGGGGGTCACGACCCCCCCTCCCCACCCCCTGGTCGGCCTCGCGCTAACGCATGCAGTGCGCTTGGTTGACAGGCGCAGTGCGAACATTCTGTTTTTTCCATCAAAGGGGATGCGCGCAAAACCACCCCCCAAACCCTAAGATAGACAGAGGGGTGACGGGGTATGACGGACTCGCCTACGCATGCGGTTCCGCGGCAAGCCGCGTCGCCGCCTGCTCCGGCTCGTTCCAGGCTCGGCCTCGCAGGGGGATGTGGAGGGGGGTCACGACCCCCCCTCCCCACCCCCTGCTCGGCCTCGCGCTAACGCACGCACTGCGCTTGGTTGACAGGCGCAGTGCGGACATTCTGTTTTTTCCATCAAAGGGGACGCGCGCAAAACCACCACCCCCCAAACCCTAAGATAGACAGGGGGCGACGGGGTATGACGGACTCGCCTACGCATGCGGCGCCGCGGCGCCTGCTCCGGCTCGTTCCAGGCTCGGCCTCCCAGGGGGATGTGGAGGGGGGTCACGACCCCCCCTCCCCACCCCCTGCTCGGCCTCGCGCTAAAGCACGCAGTGCGCTTGGTTGACAGGCGCAGTGCGGACATTCTATTTTTTCCATCAAAGGGGACGCGCACAAAACCACCACCCCCCCAAACCCTAAGATAGACAGGGGGGCGACGGGGTATGACGGACTCGCCTCCGCATGCGGCGCCGCGGCAAGCCGCATCGCCGCCTGCTCCGGCTCGTTCCAGGCTCGGCCTCGCAGGGGGATGTGGAGGGGGGTCACGACCCCCCCTCCCCACCCCCTGGTCGGCCTCGCGCTAACGCATGCAGTGCGCTTGGTTGACAGGCGCAGTGCGAACATTCTGTTTTTTCCATCAAAGGGGATGCGCGCAAAACCACCCCCCAAACCCTAAGATAGACAGGGGGCGACGGGGTATGACGGACTCGCCTACGCACGCGGCGCCGCGGCAAGCCGCGTCGCCGCCTGCTCCGGCTCGTTCCAGGCTCGACCTCGCAGGGGGATGTGGAGGGGGGGTCACGACCCCCCCTCCCAACCCCCTGCTCGGCCTCGCGCTAACGCACGTAGTGCGCTTGGTTGACAGGCGCAGTGCGGACATTCTGTTTTTTCCATCAAAGGGGACGCCCGCAAAACCACCACCCCCCCAAACCCTAAGATAGACAGGGGGGCGACGGGGTATGACGGACTCGCCTACGCATGCGGCGCCGCGGCAAGCCACGTCGCCGCCTGCTCCGGCTCGTTCCAGGCTCGGCCTCGCAGGGGGATGTGGAGGGGGGTCACGACACCCGCTCCCCACCCCCTGCTCGGCCTCGCGCTAACGCACGCAGTGCGCTTGGTTGACAGGCGCAGTGCGGACATTCTGTTTTTTCCATCAAAGGGGACGCGCGCAAAACCACCACACCCCCCAAACCCTAAGATAGACAGGGGGCGACGGGGTATGACGGACTCGCCTACGCATGCGGCGCGGCGGCAAGCCGCGTCGCCGCCTGCTCTGGCTCGTTCCAGGCTCGGCCTCGCAGGGGGATGTGGAGGGGGGGTCACGAACCACCCTCCCCACCCCCTGCTCGGCCTCGTGCTAACGCACGCAGTGCGCTTGGTTGACAGGCGCAGTGCCGACATTCTGTTTTTTCCATCAAAGGGGACGCACGCAAAACCACCACCCCCCAAACCCTAAGATAGACAGAGGGGTGACGGGGTATGACGGACTCGCCTACGCATGCGGCGCCGCGGCAAGCCGCGTCGCCGCCTGCTCCGGCTCGTTCCAGGCTCGGCCTCGCAGGGGGATGTGGAGGGGGGGTCACGACCCCCCCTCCCCACCCCCTGCTCGGCCTCGCGCTAACGCATGCAGTGCGCTTGGTTGACAGGCGCAGTGCGTACATTCTGTTTTTTCCATCAAAGGGGACGCGCGCAAAACCACCACCCCCCAAACCCTAAGATAGAGAGGGGGTGACGGGGTATGACGGACTCGCCTACGCATGCGGCGCCGCGGCAAGCCGCGTCGCCCCCTGCTCCGGCTCGTTCCAGGCTGGGCCTCGCAGGGGGATGTGGAGGGGGGTCACGACCCCCCTCCCCACCCCCTGCTTGGCCTCGCGCTAACGCACGCAGTGCGCTTGGTTGACAGGCGCAGTGCGGACATTCTGTTTTTTCCATCAAAGGGGACGCGCGCAAAACCACCACCCCCCCAAACCCTAAGATAGACAGGGGGGCGACGGGGTATGACGGACTCGCCTACGCATGCGGCGCCGCGGCAAGCCGCATCGCCGCCTGCTCCGGCTCGTTCCAGGCTCGGCCTCGCAGGGGGATGTGGAGGGGGGGTCACGACCCCCCTCCCCACCCCCTGCTCGGCCTCGCGCTAACGCACGTAGTGCGCATGGTTGACAGGCGCAGTGCGGACATTCTGTTTTTTCCATCAAAGGGGACGCGCGCAAAACCACCACCCCCCCAAACCCTAAGATAGACAGGGGGGTGACGGGGTATGACGGACTTGCTTACGCATGCGGCGCCGCGGCAAGCCACGTCGCCGCCTGCTCCGGCTCGTTCCACGCTCGGCCTCGCAGGGGGATGTGGAGGGAGGTCACGACCACCCCCCCTCCCCACCCCCTGCTCGGCCTCGCGCTAACGCATGCAGTGCGCTTGGTTGACAGGCGCAGTGCGAACATTCTGTTTTTTCCATCAAAGGGGATGCGCGCAAAACCACCCCCCCAAACCCTAAGATAGACAGAGGCCACGGGGTATGACGGACTCGCCTACGCACGCGGCGCCGCGGCAAGCCGCGTCGCCGCCTGCTCCGGCTCGTTCCAGGCTCGGCCTCGCAGGGGGATGTGGAGGGGGGGTCACGACCCCCCTCCCAACCCCCTGCTCGGCCTCGCGCTAACGCACGTAGTGCGCTTGGTTGACAGGCGCAGTGCGGACATTCTGTTTTTTCCATCAAAGGGGACGCCCGCAAAACCACCACCCCCCCAAACCCTAAGATAGACAGGGGGGCGACGGGGTATGACGGACTCGCCTACGCATGCGGCGCCGCTGCAAGCCACGTCGCCGCCTGCTCCGGCTCGTTCTAGGCTCGGCCTCGCAGGGGGATGTGGAGGGGGGTCACGACACCCGCTCCCCACCCCCTGCTCGGCCTCGCGCTAACGCATGCAGTGCGCTTGGTTGACAGGCGCAGTGCGGACATTCTGTTTTTTCCATCAAAGGAGACGCGCGCAAAACCACCACACCCCCCAAACCCTAAGATAGACAGGGGGCGACGGGGTATGACGGACGCGCCTACGCATGCGGCGCGGCGGCAAGCCGCGTCGCCGCCTGCTCTGGCTCGTTCCAGGCTCGGCCTCGCAGGGGGATGTGGAGGGGGGGTCACGAACCACCCTCCCCACCCCCTGCTCGGCCTCGTGCTAACGCACGCAGTGCGCTTGGTTGACAGGCGCAGTGCGGACATTCTGTTTTTTCCATCAAAGGGGACGCACGCAAAACCACCACCCCCCCAAACCCTAAGATAGACAGAGGGGTGACGGGGTATGACGGACTCGCCTACGCATGCGGCGCCACGGCAAGCCGCGTCGCCCCCTGCTCCGGCTCGTTCCAGGCTGGGCCTCGCAGGGGGATGTGGAGGGGGGTCACGACCCTCCCTCCCCACCCCCTGCTTGGCCTCGCGCTAACGCACGCAGTGCGCTTGGTTGACAGGTGCAGTGCGGACATTCTGTTTTTTCCATCAAAGGGGACGCGCGCAAAACCACCACCCCCCAAACCCTAAGATAGACAGGGGGCGACGGGGTATGACGGACTCGCCTACGCATGCGGCGCCGCGGCAAGCCGCATCGCCGCCTGCTCCGGCTCGTTCCAGGCTCGGCCTCGCAGGGGGATGTGGAGGGGGGTCACGACCCCCCTCCCCACCCCCTGCTCGCCCTCGCGCTAACGCACGCAGTGCGCTTGGTTGACAGGCGCAGTGCGAACATTCTGTTTTTTCCATCAAAGGTGAGGCGCGCAAAACCACCCCCCAAACCCTAAGATAGACAGGGGGCGACGGGGTATGACGGAGTCGCCTACGCATACGGCGCCGCGGCAAGCCGCGTCGCCGCCTGCTCCGGCTCGTTCCAGGCTCGGCCTCGCAGGGGGATGTGGAGGGGGGTCACGACCCTCCTCCCCACCCCCTGCTCGGCCTCGCGCTAACGCACGTAGTGCGCATGGTTAACAGGCGCAGTGCGGACATTCTGTTTTTTCCATCAAAGGGGACGCGCGCAAAACCACCACCCCCCCCAAACCCTAAGATAGACAGGGGGGCGACGGGGTATGACGGACTCGCCTACGCATGCGGCGCCGCGGCAAGCCACGTCGCCGCCTGCTCCGGCTCGTTCCAGGCTCGGCCTCGCAGGGGGATGTGGAGGGGGGTCACGACCACCCCCCCTCCCCACCCCCTGCTCGGCCTCGCGCTAACGCATGCAGTGCGCTTGGTTGACAGGCGCAGTGCGGACATTCTGTTTTTTCCATCAAAGGGGACGTGCGCAAAACCACCACCCCTCCCAAACCCTAAGATAGACAGGGGGCGACGGGGTATGACGGACTCGCCTACGCATGCGGCGCCGCGGCAAGCCGCGTCGCCGCCTGCTCCTGCTCGTTCCAGGCTCGGCCTCGCAGGGGAATGTGGAGGGGGGGTCACGACCCCCCCTCCCCACCCCCTGCTCGGCCTCGCGCTAACGCAGGCAGTGCGCTTGGTTGACAACCGCAGTGCGGACATTCTGTTTTTTCCAGCAAAGGGGACGCGCGCAAAACCACCCCCCCAAACCCTAAGATAGACAGGGGGGCGACGGGGTATGACGGACTCGCCTACGCATGCGGCGCCGCGGCAAGCCGCGTCGCCGCCTGCTCCGGCTCGTTCCAGGCTCGGCCTCGCAGGGGGATGTGGAGGGGGGGTCACGACCCCCCCTTCCCACCCCCTGCTCGGCCTCGCGCTAACGCACGCAGTGCGCTTGGTTGAATGGCGCAGTGCGGACATTCTGTTTTTTCCATCAAAGGGGACGCGCGCAAAACCACCACCCCCAAACCCTAAGATAGACAGGGGGCGACGGGGTATGACGGACTCGCCTACGCATGCGGCACCGCGACAAGCCGCGTCGCCGCCTGCTCCGGCTCGTTCCAGGCTGGGCCTCGCAGGGGAATGTGGAGGGGGGTCACGACCCCCCCTCCCCACCCCCTGCTCGGCCTCACGCTAACGCACGCAGTGCGCTTGGTTGACAGGCGCAGTGCGGACATTCTGTTTTTTCCATCAAAGGGGACGCGTGCAAAACCACCACCCCCCCCAAACCCTAAGATAGACAGGGGGCGACGGGGTATGACGGACTCGCCTACGCATGCGGCGCCGCGGCAAGCCGCATCGCCGCCTGCTCCGGTCGTTCCAGGCTCGGCCTTGCAGGGGGATGTGGAGGGGGGTCACGACCCCCCCTCCCCACCCCCTGCTCGGCCTCGCGCTAACGCACGCAGTGCGCTTGGTTGACAGGCGCAGTGCGAACATTCTGTTTTTTCCATCAAAGGGGAGGCGCGCAAAACCACCCCCAAACCCTAAGATAGACATGGGGCGACGGGGTATGACGGAGTCGCCTACGCATACGGCGCCGCGGCAAGCCGCGTCGCCGCCTGCTCCGGCTCGTTCCAGGCTGGGCCTCGCAGGGGAATGTGGAGGGGGGTCACGACCCCCCCTCCCCACCCCCTGCTCGGCCTCACGCTAACGCACGCAGTGCGCTTGGTTGACAGGCGCAGTGCGGACATTCTGTTTTTTCCATCAAAGGGGACGCGTGCAAAACCACCACCCCCCCCAAACCCTAAGATAGACAGGGGGCGACGGGGTATGACGGACTCGCCTACGCATGCGGCGCCGCGGCAAGCCGCATCGCCGCCTGCTCCGGTCGTTCCAGGCTCGGCCTTGCAGGGGGATGTGGAGGGGGGTCACGACCCCCCCTCCCCACCCCCTGCTCGGCCTCGCGCTAACGCACGCAGTGCGCTTGGTTGACAGGCGCAGTGCGAACATTCTGTTTTTTCCATCAAAGGGGAGGCGCGCAAAACCACCCCCAAACCCTAAGATAGACATGGGGCGACGGGGTATGACGGAGTCGCCTACGCATACGGCGCCGCGGCAAGCCGCGTCGCCGCCTGCTCCGGCTCGTTCCAGGCTCGGCCTCGCAGGGGGATGCGGAGGGGGGGTCACGACCCCCCCTCGCCACCCCCTGCTCGGCCTCACGCTAACGCACGCAGTGCGCTTGGTTGACTGGCGCAGTGCGGACATTCTGTTTTTTCCATCAAAGGGGACGCGCGCAAAACCACCACCCCCCCAAACCCTAAGATAGACAGGGGGCGACGGGGTATGACGGACTCGCCTACGCATGCGGCGCCGCGGCAAGCCGCATCGCCGCCTGCTCCGGCTCGTTCCAGGCTCGGCCTCGCAGGGGGATGTGGAGGGGGGTCACGACCCCCCCTCCCCACCCCCTGCTCGGCCTCGCGCTAACGCACGCAGTGCGCTTGGTTGACAGGCGCAGTGCGGACATTCTGTTTTTTCCATCAAAGGGGACGCGCGCAAAACCACCACCCCCCCAAACCCTAAGATAGACAGGGGGGCGACGGGGTATGACGGACTCGCCTACGCATGCGGCGCCGCGGCAAGCCGCATCGCCGCCTGCTCCGGCTCGTTCCAGGCTCGGCCTCTCAGGGGGATGTGGAGGGGGGTCACGACCCCCCCTCCCCACCCCCTGCTCGGCCTCGCGCTAACGCACGCAGTGCGCTTGGTTGACAGGCGCAGTGCGAACATTCTGTTTTTTCCATCAAAGGGGAGGCGCGCAAAACCACCCCCCAAACCCTAAGATAGACAGGGGGCGACGGGGTATGACGGAGTCGCCTACGCATACGGCGCCGCGGCAAGCCGCGTCGCCGCCTGCTCCGGCTCGTTCCAGGCTCGGCCTCGCAGGGGGATGTGGAGGGGGGGTCACGACCCCCCTCCCCACCCCCTGCTCGGCCTCGCGCTAACGCACGTAGTGCGCTTGGTTGACAGGCGCAGTGCGGACATTCTGTTTTTTCCATCAAAGGGGACGCGCGCAAAACCACCACCCCCCCAAACCCTAAGATAGACAGGGGGGCGACGGGGTATGACGGACTCGCCTACGCATGCGGCGCCGCGGCAAGCCGCGTCGCCGCCTGCTCCGGCTCGTTCCAGGCTCGGCCTCGCAGGGGGATGTGGAGGGGGTCACGACCCCCCCCCTCCCCACCCCCTGCTCGGCCTCGCGCTAACGCATGCAGTGCGCTTGGTTGACAGGCGCAGTGCGGACATTCTGTTTTTTCCATCAAAGGGGACGCGCGCAAAACCACCACCCCTCCCAAACCCTAAGATAGACAGGGGGGCGACGGGGCATGACGGACTCGCCTACGCATGCGGCGCCGCGGCAAGCCGCGTCGCCGCCTGCTCCGGCTCGTTCCAGGCTCGGCCTCGCAGGGGGACGTGGAGGGGGGTCACGACCCCCCCCTCCCCACCCCCTGCTCGGCCTCGCGCTAACGCACGCAGTGCGCTTGGTTGACAGGCGCAGTGCGGACATTCTATTTTTTCCATCAAAGGGGACGCGCGCAAAACCACCCCCCAAACCCTAAGATAGACAGGGGGGCGACGGGGTATGACGGACTCGCCTACGCATGCGGCGCCGCGGCAAGCCGCGTCGCCGCCTGCTTCGGCTCGTTCCAGGCTCGGCCTCGCAGGGGGATGTGGAGGGGGGTCACGACCCCCCCTCCCCACCCCCTGCTCGGCCTCGCGCTAACGCATGCAGTGCGCTTGGTTGACAGGCGCAGTGCGGACATTCTGTTTTTTCCATCAAAGGGGACGCGCGCAAAACCACCCTCCAAACCCTAAGATAGACAGAGGGGTGACGGGGTATGACGGACTTGCCTACGCATGCGGCGCCGCGGCAAGCCGCGTCGCCGCCTGCTCCGGCTCGTTCCAGGCTCGGCCTCGCAGGGGGATGTGGAGGGGGGGTCACGACCCCCCTCCCCAGCCCCTGCTCGGCCTCGCGCTAACGCACGTAGTGCGCTTGGTTGACAGGCGCAGTGCGGACATTCTGTTTTTTCCATCAAAGGGGACGCGCGCAAAACCACCACCCCCCCAAACCCTAAGATAGACAGGGGGGCGACGGGGTATGACGGACTCGCCTACGCATGCGGCGCCGCGGCAAGCCGCGTCGCCGCCTGCTCCGGCTCGTTCCAGGCTCGGCCTCGCAGGGGGATGTGGAGGGGGTCACGACCCCCCCCCCTCCCCACCCCCTGCTCGGCCTCGCGCTAACGCATGCAGTGCGCTTGGTTGACAGGCGCAGTGCGGACATTCTGTTTTTTCCATCAAAGGGGACGCGCGCAAAACCACCACCCCTCCCAAACCCTAAGATAGACAGGGGGGCGACGGGGCATGACGGACTGCCTACGCATGCGGCGCCGCGGCAAGCCGCGTCGCCGCCTGCTCCGGCTCGTTCCAGGCTCGGCCTCGCAGGGGGACGTGGAGGGGGGTCACGACCCCCCCTCCCCACCCCCTGCTCGGCCTCGCGCTAACGCACGCAGTGCGCTTGGTTGACAGGCGCAGTGCGGACATTCTATTTTTTCCATCAAAGGGGACGCGCGCAAAACCACCCCCCCAAACCCTAAGATAGACAGGGGGGCGACGGGGTATGACGGACTCGCCTACGCATGCGGCGCCGCGGCAAGCCGCGTCGCCGCCTGCTTCGGCTCGTTCCAGGCTCGGCCTCGCAGGGGGATGTGGAGGGGGGTCACGACCCCCCCTCCCCACCCCCTGCTCGGCCTCGCGCTAACGCATGCAGTGCGCTTGGTTGACAGGCGCAGTGCGGACATTCTGTTTTTTCCATCAAAGGGGACGCGCGCAAAACCACCCTCCAAACCCTAAGATAGACAGAGGGGTGACGGGGTATGACGGACTTGCCTACGCATGCGGCGCCGCGGCAAGCCGCGTCGCCGCCTGCTCCGGCTCGTTCCAGGCTCGGCCTCGCAGGGGGATGTGGAGGGGGGTCACGACCACCCCCCCTCCCCACCCCCTGCTCGGCCTCGCGCTAACGCATGCAGTGCGCTTGGTTGACAGGCGCAGTGCGGACATTCTGTTTTTTCCATCAAAGGGGACGCGCGCAAAACCACCACCCCTCCCAAACCCTAAGATGGACAGGGGGGCGACGGGGTATGACGGACTCGCCTACGCATGCGGCGCCGCGGCAAGCCGCGTCGCCGCCTGCTCCGGCTCGTTCCAGGCTCGGCCTCGCAGGGGGATGTGGAGGGGGGGTCACGACCCCCCCTCCCCACCCCCTACTCGGCCTCGCGCTAACGCAGGCAGTGCGCTTGGTTGACAACCGCAGTGCGGACATTCTGTTTTTTCCATCAAAGGGGACGCGCGCAAAACCACCCCCCCAAACCCTAAGATAGACAGGGGGGCGACGGGGTATGACGGACTCGCCTACGCATGCGGCGCCGCGGCAAGCCGCGTCGCCGCCTGCTCCGGCTCGTTCCAGGCTCGGCCTCGCAGGGGGATGTGGAGGGGGGGTCACGACCCCCCCTCCCCACCCCCTGCTCGGCCTCGTGCTAACGCATGCAGTGCGCTTGGTTGACAGGCGCAGTGCGGACATTCTGTTTTTTCCATCAAAGGGGAGATGCGCAAAACCACCACCCCCCAAACCCTAAGATAGACAGGGGGCGACGGGGTATGACGGACTCGCCTACGCACCGGCTCGTTCCAGGCTGGGCCTCGCAGGGGGATGTGGAGGGGGGTCACGACCCCCCCTCCCCACCCCCTGCTCGGCCTCACGCTAACGCACGCAGTGCGCTTGGTTGACAGGCGCAGTGCGGACATTCTGTTTTTTCCATCAAAGGGGACGCGCGCAAAACCACCACCCCCCCAAACCCTAAGATAGACAGGGGGCGACGGGATATGACGGACTCGCCTACGCACGCGGCGCCGCGGCAAGCCGCATCGCCGCCTGCTCTGGTCGTTCCAGGCTCGGCCTCGCAGGGGGATGTGGAGGGGGGTCACGACCCCCCCTCCCCACCCCCTGCTCGGCCTCGCGCTAACGCATGCAGTGCGCTTGGTTGACAGGCGCAGTGCGAACATTCTGTTTTTTCCATCAAAGGGGAGGCGCGCAAAACCACCCCCAAACCCTAAGATAGACAGGGGGCGACGGGGTATGACGGACTCGCCTACGCATGCGGCGCCGCGGCAAGCCGCGTCGCCCCCTGCTCCGGCTCGTTCCAGGCTGGGCCTCGCAGGGGGATGTGGAGGGGGGTCACGACCCCCCCCTCCCCACCCCCTGCTTGGCCTCGCGCTAACGCACGCAGTGCGCTTGGTTGACAGGTGCAGTGCGGACATTCTGTTTTTTCCATCAAAGGGGACGCGCGCAAAACCACCACCCCCCCAAACCCTAAGATAGATAGGGGGGCGACGGGGTATGACGGACTCGCCTACGCATGCGGCGCCGCGGCAAGCCGCATCGCCGCCTGCTCCGGCTCGTTCCAGGCTCGGCCTCGCAGGGGGATGTGGAGGGGGGTCACGACCCCCCCTCCCCACCCCCTGCTCGGCCTCGCGCTAACGCACGCAGTGCGCTTGGTTGACAGGCGCAGTGCGGACATTCTATTTTTTCCATCAAAGGGGACGCGCGCAAAACCACCCCCCCAAACCCTAAGATAGACAGGGGGGCGACGGGGTATGACGGACTCGCCTACGCATGCGGCGCCGCGGCAAGCCGCGTCGCCGCCTGCTTCGGCTCGTTCCAGGCTCGGCCTCGCAGGGGGATGTGGAGGGGGGTCACGACCCCCCTCCCCACCCCCTGCTCGGCCTCGCGCTAACGCATGCAGTGCGCTTGGTTGACAGGCGCAGTGCGGACATTCTGTTTTTTCCATCAAAGGGGACGCGCGCAAAACCACCCTCCAAACCCTAAGATAGACAGAGGGGTGACGGGGTATGACGGACTTGCCTACGCATGCGGCGCCGCGGCAAGCCGCGTCGCCGCCTGCTCCGGCTCGTTCCAGGCTCGGCCTCGCAGGGGGATGTGGAGGGGGGGTCACGACCCCCCTCCCCAGCCCCTGCTCGGCCTCGCGCTAACGCACGTAGTGCGCTTGGTTGACAGGCGCAGTGCGGACATTCTGTTTTTTCCATCAAAGGGGACGCGCGCAAAACCACCACCCCCCCAAACCCTAAGATAGACAGGGGGGCGACGGGGTATGACGGACTCGCCTACGCATGCGGCGCCGCGGCAAGCCGCGTCGCCGCCTGCTCCGGCTCGTTCCAGGCTCGGCCTCGCAGGGGGATGTGGAGGGGGTCACGACCCCCCCCCCTCCCCACCCCCTGCTCGGCCTCGCGCTAACGCATGCAGTGCGCTTGGTTGACAGGCGCAGTGCGGACATTCTGTTTTTTCCATCAAAGGGGACGCGCGCAAAACCACCACCCCTCCCAAACCCTAAGATAGACAGGGGGGCGACGGGGCATGACGGACTCGCCTACGCATGCGGCGCCGCGGCAAGCCGCGTCGCCGCCTGCTCCGGCTCGTTCCAGGCTCGGCCTCGCAGGGGGACGTGGAGGGGGGTCACGACCCCCCCTCCCCACCCCCTGCTCGGCCTCGCGCTAACGCACGCAGTGCGCTTGGTTGACAGGCGCAGTGCGGACATTCTATTTTTTCCATCAAAGGGGACGCGCGCAAAACCACCCCCCCAAACCCTAAGATAGACAGGGGGGCGACGGGGTATGACGGACTCGCCTACGCATGCGGCGCCGCGGCAAGCCGCGTCGCCGCCTGCTTCGGCTCGTTCCAGGCTCGGCCTCGCAGGGGGATGTGGAGGGGGGTCACGACCCCCCCTCCCCACCCCCTGCTCGGCCTCGCGCTAACGCATGCAGTGCGCTTGGTTGACAGGCGCAGTGCGGACATTCTGTTTTTTCCATCAAAGGGGACGCGCGCAAAACCACCCTCCAAACCCTAAGATAGACAGAGGGGTGACGGGGTATGACGGACTTGCCTACGCATGCGGCGCCGCGGCAAGCCGCGTCGCCGCCTGCTCCGGCTCGTTCCAGGCTCGGCCTCGCAGGGGGATGTGGAGGGGGGTCACGACCACCCCCCCTCCCCACCCCCTGCTCGGCCTCGCGCTAACGCATGCAGTGCGCTTGGTTGACAGGCGCAGTGCGGACATTCTGTTTTTTCCATCAAAGGGGACGCGCGCAAAACCACCACCCCTCCCAAACCCTAAGATGGACAGGGGGGCGACGGGGTATGACGGACTCGCCTACGCATGCGGCGCCGCGGCAAGCCGCGTCGCCGCCTGCTCCGGCTCGTTCCAGGCTCGGCCTCGCAGGGGGATGTGGAGGGGGGGTCACGACCCCCCCTCCCCACCCCCTACTCGGCCTCGCGCTAACGCAGGCAGTGCGCTTGGTTGACAACCGCAGTGCGGACATTCTGTTTTTTCCATCAAAGGGGACGCGCGCAAAACCACCCCCCCAAACCCTAAGATAGACAGGGGGGCGACGGGGTATGACGGACTCGCCTACGCATGCGGCGCCGCGGCAAGCCGCGTCGCCGCCTGCTCCGGCTCGTTCCAGGCTCGGCCTCGCAGGGGGATGTGGAGGGGGGGTCACGACCCCCCCTCCCCACCCCCTGCTCGGCCTCGTGCTAACGCATGCAGTGCGCTTGGTTGACAGGCGCAGTGCGGACATTCTGTTTTTTCCATCAAAGGGGAGATGCGCAAAACCACCACCCCCCAAACCCTAAGATAGACAGGGGGCGACGGGGTATGACGGACTCGCCTACGCACCGGCTCGTTCCAGGCTGGGCCTCGCAGGGGGATGTGGAGGGGGGTCACGACCCCCCCTCCCCACCCCCTGCTCGGCCTCACGCTAACGCACGCAGTGCGCTTGGTTGACAGGCGCAGTGCGGACATTCTGTTTTTTCCATCAAAGGGGACGCGCGCAAAACCACCACCCCCCCAAACCCTAAGATAGACAGGGGGCGACGGGGTATGACGGACTCGCCTACGCACGCGGCGCCGCGGCAAGCCGCATCGCCGCCTGCTCTGGTCGTTCCAGGCTCGGCCTCGCAGGGGGATGTGGAGGGGGGTCACGACCCCCCCTCCCCACCCCCTGCTCGGCCTCGCGCTAACGCATGCAGTGCGCTTGGTTGACAGGCGCAGTGCGAACATTCTGTTTTTTCCATCAAAGAGGAGGCGCGCAAAACCACCCCCAAACCCTAAGATAGACAGGGGGCGACGGGGTATGACGGACTCGCCTACGCATGCGGCGCCGCGGCAAGCCGCGTCGCCCCCTGCTCCGGCTCGTTCCAGGCTGGGCCTCGCAGGGGGATGTGGAGGGGGGTCACGACCCCCACCTCCCCACCCCCTGCTTGGCCTCGCGCTAACGCACGCAGTGCGCTTGGTTGACAGGTGCAGTGCGGACATTCTGTTTTTTCCATCAAAGGGGACGCGCGCAAAACCACCACCCCCCCAAACCCTAAGATAGATAGGGGGGCGACGGGGTATGACGGACTCGCCTACGCATGCGGCGCCGCGGCAAGCCGCATCGCCGCCTGCTCCGGCTCGTTCCAGGCTCGGCCTCGCAGGGGGATGTGGAGGGGGGTCACGACCCCCCCTCCCCACCCCCTGCTCGGCCTCGCGCTAACGCACGCAGTGCGCTTGGTTGACAGGCGCAGTGCGAACATTCTGTTTTTTCCATCAAAGGGGAGGCGCGCAAAACCACCCCCCAAACCCTAAGATAGACAGGGGGCGACGGGGTATGACGGAGTCGCCTACGCATACGGCGCCGCGGCAAGCCGCGTCGCCGCCTACTCCGGCTCGTTCCAGGCTCGGCCTCGCAGGGGGATGTGGAGGGGGGGTCACGACCCCCCTCCCCACCCCCTGCTCGGCCTCGCGCTAACGGACGTAGTGCGCATGGTTGACAGGCGCAGTGCGGATATTCTGTTTTTTCCATCAAAGGGGACGCGCGCAAAACCACCACCCCCCCAAACCCTAAGATAGACACGGGGGCGACGGGGTATGACGGACTCGCCTACGCATGCGGCGCCGCGGCAAGCCGCGTCGCCGCCTGCTCCGGCTCGTTCCAGGCTCGGCCTCGCAGGGGGATGTGGAGGGGGGTCACGACCACCCCCCCTCCCCACCCCCTGCTCGGCCTCGCGCTAACGCATGCAATGCGCTTGGTTGACAGGCGCAGTGCGGATATTCTGTTTTTTCCATCAAAGGGGACGCGCGCAAAACCACCACCCCTCCCAAACCCTAAGATAGACAGGGGGGCGACGGGGTATGACGGACTCGCCTACGCATGCGGCGCCGCGGCAAGCCACGTCGCCGCCTGCTCCGGCTCGTTCCAGGCTCGGCCTCGCAGGGGGAGGTGGAGGGGGGGTCACGACCCCCCCTCCCCACCCCCTGCTCGGCCTCGCGCTAACGCAGGCAGTGCGCTTGGTTGACAGGCGCAGTGCGGATATTCTGTTTTTTCCATCAAAGGGGACGCGCGCAAAACCACCCCCCAAACCCTAAGATAGACACGGGGGCGACGGGGTATGACGGACTCGCCTACGCATGCGGCGCCGCGGCAAGCCGCGTCGCCGCCTGCTCCGGCTCGTTCCAGGCTCGGCCTCGCAGGGGGATGAGGAGGGAGGGTCACGACCCCCCCTCCCCACCCCCTGCTCGGCCTCGCGCTAACGCATGCAGTGCGCTTGGTTGACAGGCGCAGTGCGGACATTCTGTTTTTTCCATCAAAGGGGACGCGCGCAAAACCACCACCCCTCCCAAACCCTAAGATAGACAGGGGGGCGACGGGGTATGACGGACTCGCCTACGCATGCGGCGCCGCGGCAAGCCGCGTCGCCGCCTGCTCCGGCTCGTTCCAGGCTCGGCCTCGCAGGGGGATGTGGAGGGGGGGTCACGACCCCCCCTCCCCACCCCCTACTCGGCCTCGCGCTAACGCAGGCAGTGCGCTTGGTTGACAACCGCAGTGCGGACATTCTGTTTTTTCCATCAAAGGGGACGCGCGCAAAACCACCCCCCCAAACCCTAAGATAGACAGGGGGGCGACGGGGTATGACGGACTTGCCTACGCATGCGGCGCCGCGGCAAGCCGCGTCGCCGCCTGCTCCGGCTCGTTCCAGGCTCGGCCTCGCAGGGGGATGTGGAGGGGGGGTCACGACCCCCCCTCCCCACCCCCTGCTCGGCCTCGTGCTAACGCATGCAGTGCGCTTGGTTGACAGGCGCAGTGCGGACATTCTGTTTTTTCCATCAAAGGGGAGATGCGCAAAACCACCACCCCCCAAACCCTAAGATAGACAGGGGGCGACGGGGTATGACGGACTCGCCTACGCACCGGCTCGTTCCAGGCTGGGCCTCGCAGGGGGATGTGGAGGGGGGTCACGACCCCCCCTCCCCACCCCCTGCTCGGCCTCACGCTAACGCACGCAGTGCGCTTGGTTGACAGGCGCAGTGCGGACATTCTGTTTTTTCCATCAAAGGGGACGCGCGCAAAACCACCACCCCCCCAAACCCTAAGATAGACAGGGGGCGACGGGGTATGACGGACTCGCCTACGCACGCGGCGCCGCGGCAAGCCGCATCGCCGCCTGCTCTGGTCGTTCCAGGCTCGGCCTCGCAGGGGGATGTGGAGGGGGGTCACGACCCCCCCTCCCCACCCCCTGCTCGGCCTCGCGCTAACGCATGCAGTGCGCTTGGTTGACAGGCGCAGTGCGAACATTCTGTTTTTTCCATCAAAGGGGAGGCGCGCAAAACCACCCCCAAACCCTAAGATAGACAGGGGGCGACGGGGTATGACGGACTCGCCTACGCATGCGGCGCCGCGGCAAGCCGCGTCGCCCCCTGCTCCGGCTCGTTCCAGGCTGGGCCTCGCAGGGGGATGTGGAGGGGGGTCACGACCCCCCCCTCCCCACCCCCTGCTTGGCCTCGCGCTAACGCACGCAGTGCGCTTGGTTGACAGGTGCAGTGCGGACATTCTGTTTTTTCCATCAAAGGGGACGCGCGCAAAACCACCACCCCCCCAAACCCTAAGATAGATAGGGGGGCGACGGGGTATGACGGACTCGCCTACGCATGCGGCGCCGCGGCAAGCCGCATCGCCGCCTGCTCCGGCTCGTTCCAGGCTCGGCCTCGCAGGGGGATGTGGAGGGGGGTCACGACCCCCCCTCCCCACCCCCTGCTCGGCCTCGCGCTAACGCACGCAGTGCGCTTGGTTGACAGGCGCAGTGCGGACATTCTATTTTTTCCATCAAAGGGGACGCGCGCAAAACCACCCCCCCAAACCCTAAGATAGACAGGGGGGCGACGGGGTATGACGGACTCGCCTACGCATGCGGCGCCGCGGCAAGCCGCGTCGCCGCCTGCTTCGGCTCGTTCCAGGCTCGGCCTCGCAGGGGGATGTGGAGGGGGGTCACGACCCCCCCTCCCCACCCCCTGCTCGGCCTCGCGCTAACGCATGCAGTGCGCTTGGTTGACAGGCGCAGTGCGGACATTCTGTTTTTTCCATCAAAGGGGACGCGCGCAAAACCACCCTCCAAACCCTAAGATAGACAGAGGGGTGACGGGGTATGACGGACTTGCCTACGCATGCGGCGCCGCGGCAAGCCGCGTCGCCGCCTGCTCCGGCTCGTTCCAGGCTCGGCCTCGCAGGGGGATGTGGAGGGGGGGTCACGACCCCCCTCCCCAGCCCCTGCTCGGCCTCGCGCTAACGCACGTAGTGCGCTTGGTTGACAGGCGCAGTGCGGACATTCTGTTTTTTCCATCAAAGGGGACGCACGCAAAACCACCACCCCCCCAAACCCTAAGATAGACAGGGGGGCGACGGGGTATGACGGACTCGCCTACGCATGCGGCGCCGCGGCAAGCCGCGTCGCCGCCTGCTCCGGCTCGTTCCAGGCTCGGCCTCGCAGGGGGATGTGGAGGGGGTCACGACCCCCCCCCTCCCCACCCCCTGCTCGGCCTCGCGCTAACGCATGCAGTGCGCTTGGTTGACAGGCGCAGTGCGGACATTCTGTTTTTTCCATCAAAGGGGACGCGCGCAAAACCACCACCCCTCCCAAACCCTAAGATAGACAGGGGGGCGACGGGGCATGACGGACTCGCCTACGCATGCGGCGCCGCGGCAAGCCGCGTCGCCGCCTGCTCCGGCTCGTTCCAGGCTCGGCCTCGCAGGGGGACGTGGAGGGGGGTCACGACCCCCCCTCCCCACCCCCTGCTCGGCCTCGCGCTAACGCACGCAGTGCGCTTGGTTGACAGGCGCAGTGCGGACATTCTATTTTTTCCATCAAAGGGGACGCGCGCAAAACCACCCCCCCAAACCCTAAGATAGACAGGGGGGCGACGGGGTATGACGGACTCGCCTACGCATGCGGCGCCGCGGCAAGCCGCGTCGTCGCCTGCTTCGGCTCGTTCCAGGCTCGGCCTCGCAGGGGGATGTGGAGGGGGGTCACGACCCCCCCTCCCCACCCCCTGCTCGGCCTCGCGCTAACGCATGCAGTGCGCTTGGTTGACAGGCGCAGTGCGGACATTCTGTTTTTTCCATCAAAGGGGACGCGCGCAAAACCACCCTCCAAACCCTAAGATAGACAGAGGGGTGACGGGGTATGACGGACTTGCCTACGCATGCGGCGCCGCGGCAAGCCGCGTCGCCGCCTGCTCCGGCTCGTTCCAGGCTCGGCCTCGCAGGGGGATGTGGAGGGGGGTCACGACCACCCCCCCTCCCCACCCCCTGCTCGGCCTCGCGCTAACGCATGCAGTGCGCTTGGTTGACAGGCGCAGTGCGGACATTCTGTTTTTTCCATCAAAGGGGACGCGCGCAAAACCACCACCCCTCCCAAACCCTAAGATGGACAGGGGGGCGACGGGGTATGACGGACTCGCCTACGCATGCGGCGCCGCGGCAAGCCGCGTCGCCGCCTGCTCCGGCTCGTTCCAGGCTCGGCCTCGCAGGGGGATGTGGAGGGGGGGTCACGACCCCCCCTCCCCACCCCCTACTCGGCCTCGCGCTAACGCAGGCAGTGCGCTTGGTTGACAACCGCAGTGCGGACATTCTATTTTTTCCATCAAAGGGGACGCGCGCAAAACCACCCCCCCAAACCCTAAGATAGACAGGGGGGCGACGGGGTATGACGGACTCGCCTACGCATGCGGCGCCGCGGCAAGCCGCGTCGCCGCCTGCTCCGGCTCGTTCCAGGCTCGGCCTCGCAGGGGGATGTGGAGGGGGGGTCACGACCCCCCCTCCCCACCCCCTGCTCGGCCTCGTGCTAACGCATGCAGTGCGCTTGGTTGACAGGCGCAGTGCGGACATTCTGTTTTTTCCATCAAAGGGGAGATGCGCAAAACCACCACCCCCCAAACCCTAAGATAGACAGGGGGCGACGGGGTATGACGGACTCGCCTACGCACCGGCTCGTTCCAGGCTGGGCCTCGCAGGGGGATGTGGAGGGGGGTCACGACCCCCCCTCCCCACCCCCTGCTCGGCCTCACGCTAACGCACGCAGTGCGCTTGGTTGACAGGCGCAGTGCGGACATTCTGTTTTTTCCATCAAAGGGGACGCGCGCAAAACCACCACCCCCCCAAACCCTAAGATAGACAGGGGGCGACGGGGTATGACGGACTCGCCTACGCACGCGGCGCCGCGGCAAGCCGCATCGCCGCCTGCTCTGGTCGTTCCAGGCTCGGCCTCGCAGGGGGATGTGGAGGGGGGTCACGACCCCCCCTCCCCACCCCCTGCTCGGCCTCGCGCTAACGCATGCAGTGCGCTTGGTTGACAGGCGCAGTGCGAACATTCTGTTTTTTCCATCAAAGGGGAGGCGCGCAAAACCACCCCCAAACCCTAAGATAGACAGGGGGCGACGGGGTATGACGGACTCACCTACGCATGCGGCGCCGCGGCAAGCCGCGTCGCCCCCTGCTCCGGCTCGTTCCAGGCTGGGCCTCGCAGGGGGATGTGGAGGGGGGTCACGACCCCCACCTCCCCACCCCCTGCTTGGCCTCGCGCTAACGCACGCAGTGCGCTTGGTTGACAGGTGCAGTGCGGACATTCTGTTTTTTCCATCAAAGGGGACGCGCGCAAAACCACCACCCCCCCAAACCCTAAGATAGATAGGGGGGCGACGGGGTATGACGGACTCGCCTACGCATGCGGCGCCGCGGCAAGCCGCATCGCCGCCTGCTCCGGCTCGTTCCAGGCTCGGCCTCGCAGGGGGATGTGGAGGGGGGTCACGACCCCCCCTCCCCACCCCCTGCTCGGCCTCGCGCTAACGCACGCAGTGCGCTTGGTTGACAGGCGCAGTGCGAACATTCTGTTTTTTCCATCAAAGGGGAGGCGCGCAAAACCACCCCCCAAACCCTAAGATAGACAGGGGGCGACGGGGTATGACGGAGTCGCCTACGCATACGGCGCCGCGGCAAGCCGCGTCGCCGCCTACTCCGGCTCGTTCCAGGCTCGGCCTCGCAGGGGGATGTGGAGGGGGGGTCACGACCCCCCTCCCCACCCCCTGCTCGGCCTCGCGCTAACGGACGTAGTGCGCATGGTTGACAGGCGCAGTGCGGATATTCTGTTTTTTCCATCAAAGGGGACGCGCGCAAAACCACCACCCCCCCAAACCCTAAGATAGACACGGGGGCGACGGGGTATGACGGACTCGCCTACGCATGCGGCGCCGCGGCAAGCCGCGTCGCCGCCTGCTCCGGCTCGTTCCAGGCTCGGCCTCGCAGGGGGATGTGGAGGGGGGTCACGACCACCCCCCCTCCCCACCCCCTGCTCGGCCTCGCGCTAACGCATGCAATGCGCTTGGTTGACAGGCGCAGTGCGGATATTCTGTTTTTTCCATCAAAGGGGACGCGCGCAAAACCACCACCCCTCCCAAACCCTAAGATAGACAGGGGGGCGACGGGGTATGACGGACTCGCCTACGCATGCGGCGCCGCGGCAAGCCACGTCGCCGCCTGCTCCGGCTCGTTCCAGGCTCGGCCTCGCAGGGGGAGGTGGAGGGGGGGTCACGACCCCCCCTCCCCACCCCCTGCTCGGCCTCGCGCTAACGCAGGCAGTGCGCTTGGTTGACAGGCGCAGTGCGGATATTCTGTTTTTTCCATCAAAGGGGACGCGCGCAAAACCACCCCCCAAACCCTAAGATAGACAGGGGGGCGACGGGGTATGACGGACTCGCCTACGCATGCGGCGCCGCGGCAAGCCGCGTCGCCGCCTGCTCCGGCTCGTTCCAGGCTCGGCCTCGCAGGGGGATGTGGAGGGGGGGTCACGACCCCCCCTCCCCATCCCCTGCTCGGCCTCGCGCTAACGCACGCAGTGCGCTTGGTTGACAGGCGCAGTGCGGACATTCTGTTTTTTCCATCAAAGGGACGTGCGCAAAACCACCACCCCCCAAACCCTAAGATAGACAGGGGGCGACGGGGTATGACGGACTCGCCTACGCATGCGGCGCCGCGGCAAGCCGCGTCGCCGCCTGCTCCGGCTCGTTCCAGGCTGGGCCTCGCAGGGGGATGTGGAGGGGGGTCACGACCCCCCCTTCCCACCCCCTGCTCGGCCTCGCGCTAACGCACGCAGTGCGCTTGGTTGACAGGCGCAGTGCGGACATTCTGTTTTTTCCATCAAAGGGGACGCGCGCAAAACCACCACCCCCCCAAACCCTAAGATAGACAGGGGGCGATGGGGTATGACGGACTCGCCTACGCATGCGGCGCCGCGGCAAGCCGCGCGCCTGCTCCGGCTCGTTCCAGGCTCGGCCTCGCAGGGGGATGTGGAGGGGGGGTCACGACCCCCCCTCCCCACCCCCTGCTCGACCTCGCGCTAACGCACACAGTGCGCTTGGTTGACAGGCGCAGTGCGGACATTCTCTTTTTTCCATCAAAGGGGACGCGCGCAAAACCACCACACCCCCAAACCCTAAGATAGACAGGGGGGCGACGGGGTATGACGGACTCGCCTACGCATGCGGCGCCGCGGCAAGCCGCGTCGCCGCCTGCTCCGGCTCGTTCCAGGCTCGGCCTCGCAGGGGGATGTGGAGGAGGGTCACGATCCCCCCTCCCCACCCCCTGCTCGGCCTCGCGCTAACGCACGCAGTGCGCTTGGTTGACAGGCGCAGTGTGGACATTCTGTTTTTTCCATCAAAGGGGACGCGCGCAAAACCACCACCCCCCAAACCCTAAGATAGACAGGGGGGCGACGGGGTATGACGGACTTGCCTACGCATGCGGCGCCGCGGCAAGCCGCGTCGCCGCCTGCTCCGGCTCGTTCCAGGCTCGGCCTCGCAGGGGGATGTGGAGGGGGGTCACGACCACCCCCCCTCCCCACCCCCTGCTCGGCCTCGCGCTAACGCATGCAGTGCGCTTGGTTGACAGGCGCAGTGCGGACATTCTGTTTTTTCCATCAAAGGGGACGCGCGCAAAACCACCACCCCTCCCAAACCCTAAGATGGACAGGGGGGCGACGGGGTATGACGGACTCGCCTACGCATGCGGCGCCGCGGCAAGCCGCGTCGCCGCCTGCTCCGGCTCGTTCCAGGCTCGGCCTCGCAGGGGGATGTGGAGGGGGGGTCACGACCCCCCCTCCCCACCCCCTACTCGGCCTCGCGCTAACGCAGGCAGTGCGCTTGGTTGACAACCGCAGTGCGGACATTCTGTTTTTTCCATCAAAGGGGACGCGCGCAAAACCACCCCCCCAAACCCTAAGATAGACAGGGGGGCGACGGGGTATGACGGACTCGCCTACGCATGCGGCGCCGCGGCAAGCCGCGTCGCCGCCTGCTCCGGCTCGTTCCAGGCTCGGCCTCGCAGGGGGATGTGGAGGGGGGGTCACGACCCCCCCTCCCCACCCCCTGCTCGGCCTCGTGCTAACGCATGCAGTGCGCTTGGTTGACAGGCGCAGTGCGGACATTCTGTTTTTTCCATCAAAGGGGAGATGCGCAAAACCACCACCCCCCAAACCCTAAGATAGACAGGGGGCGACGGGGTATGACGGACTCGCCTACGCACCGGCTCGTTCCAGGCTGGGCCTCGCAGGGGGATGTGGAGGGGGGTCACGACCCCCCCTCCCCACCCCCTGCTCGGCCTCACGCTAACGCACGCAGTGCGCTTGGTTGACAGGCGCAGTGCGGACATTCTGTTTTTTCCATCAAAGGGGACGCGCGCAAAACCACCACCCCCCCAAACCCTAAGATAGACAGGGGGCGACGGGGTATGACGGACTCGCCTACGCACGCGGCGCCGCGGCAAGCCGCATCGCCGCCTGCTCTGGTCGTTCCAGGCTCGGCCTCGCAGGGGGATGTGGAGGGGGGTCACGACCCCCCCTCCCCACCCCCTGCTCGGCCTCGCGCTAACGCATGCAGTGCGCTTGGTTGACAGGCGCAGTGCGAACATTCTGTTTTTTCCATCAAAGGGGAGGCGCGCAAAACCACCCCCAAACCCTAAGATAGACAGGGGGCGACGGGGTATGACGGACTCGCCTACGCATGCGGCGCCGCGGCAAGCCGCGTCGCCCCCTGCTCCGGCTCGTTCCAGGCTGGGCCTCGCAGGGGGATGTGGAGGGGGGTCATGACCCCCACCTCCCCACCCCCTGCTTGGCCTCGCGCTAACGCACGCAGTGCGCTTGGTTGACAGGTGCAGTGCGGACATTCTGTTTTTTCCATCAAAGGGGACGCGCGCAAAACCACCACCCCCCCAAACCCTAAGATAGATAGGGGGGCGACGGGGTATGACGGACTCGCCTACGCATGCGGCGCCGCGGCAAGCCGCATCGCCGCCTGCTCCGGCTCGTTCCAGGCTCGGCCTCGCAGGGGGATGTGGAGGGGGGTCACGACCCCCCCTCCCCACCCCCTGCTCGGCCTCGCGCTAACGCACGCAGTGCGCTTGGTTGACAGGCGCAGTGCGAACATTCTGTTTTTTCCATCAAAGGGGAGGCGCGCAAAACCACCCCCCAAACCCTAAGATAGACAGGGGGCGACGGGGTATGACGGAGTCGCCTACGCATACGGCGCCGCGGCAAGCCGCGTCGCCGCCTACTCCGGCTCGTTCCAGGCTCGGCCTCGCAGGGGGATGTGGAGGGGGGGTCACGACCCCCCTCCCCACCCCCTGCTCGGCCTCGCGCTAACGGACGTAGTGCGCATGGTTGACAGGCGCAGTGCGGATATTCTGTTTTTTCCATCAAAGGGGACGCGCGCAAAACCACCACCCCCCCAAACCCTAAGATAGACACGGGGGCGACGGGGTATGACGGACTCGCCTACGCATGCGGCGCCGCGGCAAGCCGCGTCGCCGCCTGCTCCGGCTCGTTCCAGGCTCGGCCTCGCAGGGGGATGTGGAGGGGGGTCACGACCACCCCCCCTCCCCACCCCCTGCTCGGCCTCGCGCTAACGCATGCAATGCGCTTGGTTGACAGGCGCAGTGCGGATATTCTGTTTTTTCCATCAAAGGGGACGCGCGCAAAACCACCACCCCTCCCAAACCCTAAGATAGACAGGGGGCGACGGGGTATGACGGACTCGCCTACGCACCGGCTCGTTCCAGGCTGGGCCTCGCAGGGGGATGTGGAGGGGGGTCACGACCCCCCCTCCCCACCCCCTGCTCGGCCTCACGCTAACGCACGCAGTGCGCTTGGTTGACAGGCGCAGTGCGGACATTCTGTTTTTTCCATCAAAGGGGACGCGCGCAAAACCACCACCCCCCCAAACCCTAAGATAGACAGGGGGCGACGGGGTATGACGGACTCGCCTACGCACGCGGCGCCGCGGCAAGCCGCATCGCCGCCTGCTCTGGTCGTTCCAGGCTCGGCCTCGCAGGGGGATGTGGAGGGGGGTCACGACCCCCCCTCCCCACCCCCTGCTCGGCCTCGCGCTAACGCATGCAGTGCGCTTGGTTGACAGGCGCAGTGCGAACATTCTGTTTTTTCCATCAAAGGGGAGGCGCGCAAAACCACCCCCAAACCCTAAGATAGACAGGGGGCGACGGGGTATGACGGACTCGCCTACGCATGCGGCGCCGCGGCAAGCCGCGTCGCCCCCTGCTCCGGCTCGTTCCAGGCTGGGCCTCGCAGGGGGATGTGGAGGGGGGTCATGACCCCCACCTCCCCACCCCCTGCTTGGCCTCGCGCTAACGCACGCAGTGCGCTTGGTTGACAGGTGCAGTGCGGACATTCTGTTTTTTCCATCAAAGGGGACGCGCGCAAAACCACCACCCCCCCAAACCCTAAGATAGATAGGGGGGCGACGGGGTATGACGGACTCGCCTACGCATGCGGCGCCGCGGCAAGCCGCATCGCCGCCTGCTCCGGCTCGTTCCAGGCTCGGCCTCGCAGGGGGATGTGGAGGGGGGTCACGACCCCCCCTCCCCACCCCCTGCTCGGCCTCGCGCTAACGCACGCAGTGCGCTTGGTTGACAGGCGCAGTGCGAACATTCTGTTTTTTCCATCAAAGGGGAGGCGCGCAAAACCACCCCCCAAACCCTAAGATAGACAGGGGGCGACGGGGTATGACGGAGTCGCCTACGCATACGGCGCCGCGGCAAGCCGCGTCGCCGCCTACTCCGGCTCGTTCCAGGCTCGGCCTCGCAGGGGGATGTGGAGGGGGGGTCACGACCCCCCTCCCCACCCCCTGCTCGGCCTCGCGCTAACGGACGTAGTGCGCATGGTTGACAGGCGCAGTGCGGATATTCTGTTTTTTCCATCAAAGGGGACGCGCGCAAAACCACCACCCCCCCAAACCCTAAGATAGACACGGGGGCGACGGGGTATGACGGACTCGCCTACGCATGCGGCGCCGCGGCAAGCCGCGTCGCCGCCTGCTCCGGCTCGTTCCAGGCTCGGCCTCGCAGGGGGATGTGGAGGGGGGTCACGACCACCCCCCCTCCCCACCCCCTGCTCGGCCTCGCGCTAACGCATGCAATGCGCTTGGTTGACAGGCGCAGTGCGGATATTCTGTTTTTTCCATCAAAGGGGACGCGCGCAAAACCACCACCCCTCCCAAACCCTAAGATAGACAGGGGGGCGACGGGGTATGACGGACTCGCCTACGCATGCGGCGCCGCGGCAAGCCACGTCGCCGCCTGCTCCGGCTCGTTCCAGGCTCGGCCTCGCAGGGGGAGGTGGAGGGGGGGTCACGACCCCCCCTCCCCACCCCCTGCTCGGCCTCGCGCTAACGCAGGCAGTGCGCTTGGTTGACAGGCGCAGTGCGGATATTCTGTTTTTTCCATCAAAGGGGACGCGCGCAAAACCACCCCCCAAACCCTAAGATAGACAGGGGGGCGACGGGGTATGACGGACTCGCCTACGCATGCGGCGCCGCGGCAAGCCGCGTCGCCGCCTGCTCCGGCTCGTTCCAGGCTCGGCCTCGCAGGGGGATGTGGAGGGGGGGTCACGCCCCCCCCTTCCCATCCCCTGCTCGGCCTCGCGCTAACGCACGCAGTGCGCTTGGTTGACAGGCGCAGTGCGGACATTCTGTTTTTTCCATCAAAGGGACGTGCGCAAAACCACCACCCCCCAAACCCTAAGATAGACAGGGGGCGACGGGGTATGACGGACTCGCCTACGCATGCGGCGCCGCGGCAAGCCGCGTCGCCGCCTGCTCCGGCTCGTTCCAGGCTGGGCCTCGCAGGGGGATGTGGAGGGGGGTCACGACCCCCCCTTCCCACCCCCTGCTCGGCCTCGCGCTAACGCACGCAGTGCGCTTGGTTGACAGGCGCAGTGCGGACATTCTGTTTTTTCCATCAAAGGGGACGCGCGCAAAACCACCACCCCCCCAAACCCTAAGATAGACAGGGGGCGATGGGGTATGACGGACTCGCCTACGCATGCGGCGCCGCGGCAAGCCGCGCGCCTGCTCCGGCTCGTTCCAGGCTCGGCCTCGCAGGGGGATGTGGAGGGGGGGTCACGACCCCCCCTCCCCACCCCCTGCTCGACCTCGCGCTAACGCACACAGTGCGCTTGGTTGACAGGCGCAGTGCGGACATTCTCTTTTTTCCATCAAAGGGGACGCGCGCAAAACCACCACACCCCCAAACCCTAAGATAGACAGGGGGGCGACGGGGTATGACGGACTCGCCTACGCATGCGGCGCCGCGGCAAGCCGCGTCGCCGCCTGCTCCGGCTCGTTCCAGGCTCGGCCTCGCAGGGGGATGTGGAGGAGGGTCACGATCCCCCCTCCCCACCCCCTGCTCGGCCTCGCGCTAACGCACGCAGTGCGCTTGGTTGACAGGCGCAGTGTGGACATTCTGTTTTTTCCATCAAAGGGGACGCGCGCAAAACCACCACCCCCCAAACCCTAAGATAGACAGGGGGGCGACGGGGTATGACGGACTCGCCTACGCATGCGGCGCCGCGGCAAGCCGCGTCGCCGCCTCCTCCGGCTCGTTCCAGGCTCAGCCTCGCAAGGGGATGTGGAGAGGGGGTCACGACCCCACCTCCCCACCCCCTGCTCGGCCTCGCGCTAACGCACGCAGTGCGCTTGGTTGACAGGCGCAGTGCGGACATTCTGTTTTTTCCATCAAAGGGGACGCGCGCAAAACCACCCCCCAAACCCTAAGATAGACAGGGGGCGACGGGGTATGACGGACACGCCTACGCATGCGGCGATGCGGCAAGCCGCGTCGCCGCCTACTCCGGTTCGTTCCAGGCTCGGCCTCGCAGGGGGATGTGGAGGGGGGGTCACGACACCCCCTCCCCACCCCCTGCTCGGCCTCGCGCTAACGCACGCAGTGCGCTTGGTTGACAGGCGCAGTGCGGACATTCTGTTTTTTCCATCAAAGGGGACGCGCGCAAAACCACCACCCCCCAAACCCTTAGATAGACAGGGGGGCGACGGGGGATGCCGGACTCGCCTACGCATGCGGCGCCGCGGCAAGCCGCGTCGCCGCCTGCTCCGGCTCGTTCCAGGCTCAGCCTTGCAGGGGGATGTGGAGGGGGGGTCACGACCCCCCTCCCCACCCCCTGCTCGGCCTCGCGCTAACGCATGCAGTGCGCTTGGTTGACAGGCGCAGTGCAGACATTCTCTTTTTTCCATCAAAGGGGACGCGCGCAAAACCACCACCCCCCAAACCCTAAGATAGACAGGGGGCGACGGGGTATGACGGACTCGCCTACGCATGCGGCGCCACGGCAAGCCGCGTCGCCGCCTACTCCGGCTCGTTCTAGGCTCGGCCTCGCAGGGGGATGTGGAGGGGGGGGTCACGACCCCCCCTCCCCACCCCCTGCTCGGCCTCGCGCTAACGCACGCAGTGCGCTTGGTTGACAGGCGCAGTGCGGACATTCTGTTTTTTCCATCAAAGGGGACGCGCGCAAAACCACCACCCCCCCAAACCCTAAGATAGACAGGGAGCGACGGGGTATGACGGACTCGCCTACGCATGCGGCGCCACGGCAAGCCGCGTCGCCGCCTGCTCCGGCTCGTTCTAGGCTCGGCCTCGCAGGGGGATGTGGAGGGGGGGTCACGACCCCCCCTCCCCACCCCCTGCTCGGCCTCGCGCTAACGCATGCAGTGCGCTTGGTTGACAGGCGCAGTGCGGACATTCTGTTTTTTCCATCAAAGGGGACGCGCGCAAAACCACCACCCCGCCAAACCCTAAGATAGACAGGTGGGCGACGGGGTATGACGAACTCGCCTACGCATGCGGCGCCGCGGCAAGCCGCGTCGCCGCCTGCTCCGGCTCGTTCCAGGCTCGGCCTCGCAGGGGATGTGGAGGGGGGGTCACGACCCCCCTCCCCAACCCCTGCTCGGCCTCGCGCTAACGCACGCAGTGCGCTTGGTTGACAGGCGCAGTGCGGACATTCTGTTTTTTCCATCAAAGGGGACGCGCGCAAAACCACCACCCCCCAAACCCTAAGATATACAGGGGGCGATGGGGTATGACTGACTCGCCTACGCATGCGGCGCCGCGGCAAACCGTGTCGCCGCCTGCTCCGGCTCGTTCCAGGCTCGGCCTCGCAGGGGGATGTGGAGGGGGGGTCACGACCCCCCCTCCCCACCCCCTGCTCGGCCTCGCGCTAACGCATGCAGTGCGCTTGGTTGACAGGCGCAGTGCGGACATTCTGTTTTTTCCATCAAAGGGTACGCGCGCAAAACCACCACCCCCCAAACCCTAAGATAGACAGGGGGCGACGGGGTATGACGGACTCGCCTACGCATGCGGCGCCACGGCAAGCCGCGTCGCGGCCTGCTCCGGCTCGTTCTAGGCTCGGCCTCTCAGGGGGATGTGGAGGGGGGGTCACGACCCCCCCTCCCCACACCCTGCTCGGCCTCGCGCTAACGCACGCAGTGCGCTTGGTTGGCAGGCGCAGTGCGGACATTCTGTTTTTTCCATCAAAGGGGACGCGCGCAAAACCACCACCCCCCAAACCCTAAGATAGACAGGTGGGCGACGGGGTATGACGAACTCGCCTACGCATGCGGCGCCGCGGCAAGCCGCGTCGGCGCCTGCTCCGGCTTGTTCCAGGCTCGGCCTCGCAGGGGATGTGGAGGGGGGGTCACGACCCCCCTCCCCAACCCCTGCTCGGCCTCGCGCTAACGCACGCAGTGCGCTTGGTTGACAGGCGCAGTGCGGACATTCTGTTTTTTCCATCAAAGGGGACGCGCGCAAAACCACCACCCCCAAACCCTAAGATAGACAGGGGGCGATGGGGTATGACGGACTCGCCTACGCATGCGGCGCCGCGGCAAACCGCGTCGCCGCCTGCTCCGGCTCGTTCCAGGCTCGGCCTCGCAGGGGGATGTGGAGGGGGGGTCACGACCCCCCCTCCCCACCCCCTGCTCGGCCTCGCGCTAACGCACGCAGTGCGCTTGGTTGACAGGCGCAGTGCGGACATTCTGTTTTTTCCATCAAAGGGGACGCGCGCAAAACCACCACCCCCCAAACCCTAAGATAGACAGGGGTGACGGGGTATGATGGACTCACCTACGCATGCGGCACCGCGGCAAGCCGCGTCGCCGCGTGCTCCGGCTCGTTCCAGGCTCGGCCTCGCAGGGGGATGTGGAGGGGGGGTCACGACCCCCCCTCCCCACCCCCTGCTCGGCCTCGCGCTAACGCACGCAGTGCGCTTGGTTGACAGGCGCAGTGCGGACATTCTGTTTTTTCCATCAAAGGGGACGCGCGCAAAACCACCACCCCCCAAACCCTTAGATAGACAGGGGGGCGACGGGGGATGCCGGACTCGCCTACGCATGCGGCGCCGCGGCAAGCCGCGTCGCCGCCTGCTCCGGCTCGTTCCAGGCTCAGCCTTGCAGGGGGATGTGGAGGGGGGGTCACGACCCCCCTCCCCACCCCCTGCTCGGCCTCGCGCTAACGCATGCAGTGCGCTTGGTTGACAGGCGCAGTGCAGACATTCTCTTTTTTCCATCAAAGGGGACGCGCGCAAAACCACCACCCCCCAAACCCTAAGATAGACAGGGGGCGACGGGGTATGACGGACTCGCCTACGCATGCGGCGCCACGGCAAGCCGCGTCGCCGCCTACTCCGGCTCGTTCTAGGCTCGGCCTCGCAGGGGGATGTGGAGGGGGGGTCACGACCCCCCCTCCCCACCCCTGCTCGGCCTCGCGCTAACGCACGCAGTGCGCTTGGTTGACAGGCGCAGTGCGGACATTCTGTTTTTTCCATCAAAGGGGACGCGCGCAAAACCACCACCCCCCCAAACCCTAAGATAGACAGGGAGCGACGGGGTATGACGGACTCGCCTACGCATGCGGCGCCACGGCAAGCCGCGTCGCCGCCTGCTCCGGCTCGTTCTAGGCTCGGCCTCGCAAGGGGATGTGGAGGGGGGGTCACGACCCCCCCTCCCCACCCCCTGCTCGGCCTCGCGCTAACGCATGCAGTGCGCTTGGTTGACAGGCGCAGTGCGGACATTCTGTTTTTTCCATCAAAGGGGACGCGCGCAAAACCACCACCCCGCCAAACCCTAAGATAGACAGGTGGGCGACGGGGTATGACGAACTCGCCTACGCATGCGGCGCCGCGGCAAGCCGCGTCGCCGCCTGCTCCGGCTCGTTCCAGGCTCGGCCTCGCAGGGGATGTGGAGGGGGGGTCACGACCCCCCTCCCCAACCCCTGCTCGGCCTCGCGCTAACGCACGCAGTGCGCTTGGTTGACAGGCGCAGTGCGGACATTCTGTTTTTTCCATCAAAGGGGACGCGCGCAAAACCACCACCCCCCAAACCCTAAGATATACAGGGGGCGATGGGGTATGACTGACTCGCCTACGCATGCGGCGCCGCGGCAAACCGTGTCGCCGCCTGCTCCGGCTCGTTCCAGGCTCGGCCTCGCAGGGGGATGTGGAGGGGGGGTCACGACCCCCCTCCCCACCCCCTGCTCGGCCTCGCGCTAACGCATGCAGTGCGCTTGGTTGACAGGCGCAGTGCGGACATTCTGTTTTTTCCATCAAAGGGGACGCGCGCAAAACCACCACCCCCCAAACCCTAAGATAGACAGGGGGCGACGGGGTATGACGGACTCGCCTACGCATGCGGCGCCACGGCAAGCCGCGTCGCGGCCTGCTCCGGCTCGTTCTAGGCTCGGCCTCTCAGGGGGATGTGGAGGGGGGTCACGACCCCCCCTCCCCACCCCCTGCTCGGCCTCGCGCTAACGCACGCAGTGCGCTTGGTTGACAGGCGCAGTGCGGACATTCTGTTTTTTCCATCAAAGGGGACGCGCGCAAAACCACCACCCCCCCAAACCCTAAGATAGACAGGTGGGCGACGGGGTATGACGAACTCGCCTACGCATGCGGCGCCGCGGCAAGCCGCGTCGCCGCCTGCTCCGGCTTGTTCCAGGCTCGGCCTCGCAGGGGATGTGGAGGGGGGGTCACGACCCCCCTCCCCAACCCCTGCTCGGCCTCGCGCTAACGCACGCAGTGCGCTTGGTTGACAGGCGCAGTGCGGACATTCTGTTTTTTCCATCAAAGGGGACGCGCGCAAAACCACCACCCCCCAAACCCTAAGATAGACAGGGGGCGATGGGGTATGATGGACTCGCCTACGCATGCGGCGCCGCGGCAAACCGCGTCGCCGCCTGCTCCGGCTCGTTCCAGGCTCGGCCTCGCAGGGGGATGTGGAGGGGGGGTCACGACCCCCCCTCCCCACCCCCTGCTCGGCCTCGCGCTAACGCACGCAGTGCGCTTGGTTGACAGGCGCAGTGCGGACATTCTGTTTTTTCCATCAAAGGGGACGCGCGCAAAACCACCACCCCCCAAACCCTAAGATAGACAGGGGAGTGACGGGGTATGATGGACTCACCTACGCATGCGGCACCGCGGCAAGCCGCGTCGCCGCGTGCTCCGGCTCGTTCCAGGCTCGGCCTCGCAGGGGGATGTGGAGGGGGGGTCACGACCCCCCCTCCCCACCCCCTGCTCGGCCTCGCGCTAACGCATGCAGTGCGCTTGGTTGACAGGCGCAGTGCGGACATTCTGTTTTTTCCTTCAAAGGGGACGCGCGCAAAACCACCACCCCCCCCAAACCCTAAGATAGACAGGGGGGCGACGGGGTATGACGGACTCGCCTACGCATGCGGCGCCGCAGCAAGCCGCGTCGCCGCCTGCTCCGGCTCGTTCCAGGCTCGGCCTCGCAGGGGGATGTGGAGGGGGGTCACGACCCCCCTCCCCAACCCCTGCTCGGCCTCGCGCTAACGCACGCAGTGCGCTTGGTTGACAGCCGCAGTGCGGACATTCTGTTTTTTCCATCAAAGGGGACACGCGCAAAACCACCACCCCCCCAAACCCTAAGATAGACAGGGGGGCGACGGGGTATGACGGACTCGCCTACGCATGCGGCGCCGCGGCAAGCCACGTCGCCGCCTGCTCCGGCTCGTTCCAGGCTCGGCCTCACAGGGGGATGTGGAGGGGGGTCATGACCCCCCCTCCCCACCCCCTGCTCGGCCTCGCGCTAACGCATGTAGTGCGCTTGGTTGACAGGCGCAGTGCGGACATTCTGTTTTTTCCATCAAAGGGGACGCGCGCAAAACCACCACCCCCCAAACCCAAAGATAGACAGGGGGGCGACGGGGTATGACGGACTCGCCTACGCATGCGGCGACGCGGCAAGCCGCGTCGCCGCCTACTCCGGCTCGTTCCAGGCTCGGCCTCGCAGGGGGATGTGGAGGGGGGGTCACGACACCCCCTCCCCACCCCCTGCTCGGCCTTGCGCTAACGCACGCAGTGCGCTTGGTTGACAGGCGCAGCGCGGACATTCTGGTTTTTCCATCAAAGGGGACGCGCGCAAAACCACCACCCCCCCAAACCCTAAGATAGACAGGGGGGTGACGGGGTATGATGGACTCACCTACGCATGCGGCACCGCGGCAAGCCGCGTCGCCGCGTGCTCCGGCTCGTTCCAGGCTCGGCCTCGCAGGGGGATGTGGAGGGGGGGTCACGACCCCCCCTCCCCACCCCCTGCTCGGCCTCGCGCTAACGCACGCAGTGCGCTTGGTTGACAGGCGCAGTGCGGACATTCTGTTTTTTCCATCAAAGGGGACGCGCGCAAAACCACCACCCCCCCCAAACCCTAAGATAGACAGGGGGGCGACGGGGTATGACGGACTCGCCTACGCATGCGGCGCCGCAGCAAGCCGCGTCGCCGCCTGCTCCGGCTCGTTCCAGGCTCGGCCTCGCAGGGGGATGTGGAGGGGGGTCACGACCCCCCTCCCCAACCCCTGCTCGGCCTCGCGCTAACGCACGCAGTGCGCTTGGTTGACAGCCGCAGTGCGGACATTCTGTTTTTTCCATCAAAGGGGACACGCGCAAAACCACCACCCCCCCAAACCCTAAGATAGACAGGGGGGCGACGGGGTATGACGGACTCGCCTACGCATGCGGCGCCGCGGCAAGCCACGTCGCCGCCTGCTCCGGCTCGTTCCAGGCTCGGCCTCACAGGGGGATGTGGAGGGGGGTCATGACCCCCCCTCCCCACCCCCTGCTCGGCCTCGCGCTAACGCATGTAGTGCGCTTGGTTGACAGGCGCAGTGCGGACATTCTGTTTTTTCCATCAAAGGGGACGCGCGCAAAACCACCACCCCCAAACCCAAAGATAGACAGGGGGGCGACGGGGTATGACGGACTCGCCTACGCATGCGGCGACGCGGCAAGCCGCGTCGCCGCCTACTCCGGCTCGTTCCAGGCTCGGCCTCGCAGGGGGATGTGGAGGGGGGGTCACGACACCCCCTCCCCACCCCCTGATCGGCCTTGCGCTAATGCACGCAGTGCGCTTGGTTGACAGGCGCAGCGCGGACATTCTGGTTTTTCCATCAAAGGGGACGCGCGCAAAACCACCACCCCCCCAAACCCTAAGATAGACAGGGGGCGACGGGGTATGACGGACTCGCCTACGCATGCGGCGCCGCGGCAAGCCGCGTCGCCGCCTGCTCTGGCTCGTTCCAGGCTCGGCCTCGCAGGGGGATGTGGAGGGGGGTCACGACCCCCCCTCCCCACCCCCTGCTCGGCCTCGCGCTAACGCACGCAGTGCGCTTGGTTGACAGGCGTAGTGCGGACATTCTGTTTTTTCCATCAAAGGGGACGCGCGCAAAACCACCACCCCCAAACCCTAAGATAGACAGGGGGGCGACGGGGTATGACGGACTCGCCTACGCATGCGGCGCCGCGGCAAGCCGCGTCGCCGCCTGCTCCGGCTCGTTCCAGGCTCGGCCTCGCAGGGAGATGTGGAGGGGGGGTCACGACCCCCCCTCCCCACCCCCTGCTCGGCCTCGCGCTAACGCACGCAGTGCGCTTGGTTGACAGGCGCAGTGCGGACATTCTGTTTTTTCCATCAAAGGGGACGCGCGCAAACCCCCCCCCCCCAAATCCTAAGATAGACAGGGGGGCGACGGGGTATGGCGGACTCGCCTAAGCATGCGGCGCCGCGGCAAGCCGCGTCGCCGCCTGCTCCGGCTCGTTCCAGGCTCGGCCTCGCAGGGGGATGTGGAGGGGGGTCACGACCACCCCTCCCCACCCCTTGCTCGGCCTCGCGCTAACGCACACAGTGCGCTTGGTTGACAGGCGCAGTGTGGACATTCTGTTTTTTCCATCAAAGGGGACGCGCGCAAAACCACCACCCCCCCAAACCCTAAGATAGACAGGGGGCGACGGGGTATGACAGACTCGCCTACGCATGCGGCGCTGCGGCAAGCCGCGTCGCCGCCTGCTCTGGCTCGTTCCAGGCTCGGCCTCGCAGGGGGATGTGGAGGGGGGTCACGACCCCCCTCCCCACCCCCTGCTCGGCCTCGCGCTAACGCACGCAGTGCGCTTGGTTGACAGGCGCAGTGCGGACATTCTATTTTTTCCATCAAAGGGGACGCGCGCAAAACCACCACCCCCCAAACCCTAAGATAGACAGGGGCGACGGGGTATGACGGACTCGCCTACGCATGCGGCGACGCGGCTTGCCTGCTCCGGCTCGTTCCAGGCTCGGCCTCGCAGGGGGATGTGGAGGGGGGGTCACGACCCCCCCTCCCCAACCCCTGCTCGGCCTCGCGCTAACGCACGTAGTGCGCTTGGTTGACAGGCGCAGTGCGGACATTCTGTTTTTTCCATCAAAGGCGACGCGCGCAAAACCACCACCCCCCAAACCCTAAGATAGACAGGGGGCGATGGGGTATGACGGACTCGCCTACGCATGCGGCGCCGCGGCAAACCGCGTCGCCGCCTGCTCCGGCTCGTTCCAGGCTCGGCCTCGCAGGGGGATGTGGAGGGGGGGTCACGACCCCCCCTCCCCACCCCCTGCTCGGCCTCGCGCTAACGCACGCAGTGCGCTTGGTTGACAGGCGCGGTGCGGACATTCTGTTTTTTCCATCAAAGGGGACGCGCGCAAAACCACCACCCCCCAAACCCAAAGATAGACAGGGGGGCGACGGGGTATGACGGACTCGCCTACGCATGCGGCGACGCGGCAAGCCGCATCGCCGCCTACTCCGGCTCGTTCCAGGCTCGGCCTCGCAGGGGGATGTGGAGGGGGGGTCATGACACCCCCTCCCCACCCCCTGCTCGGCCTTGCGCTAACGCACGCAGTGCGCTTGGTTGACAGGCGCAGCGCGGACATTCTGGTTTTTCCATCAAAGGGGACGCGCGCAAAACCACCACCCCCCCAAACCCTAAGATAGACAGGGGGCGACGGGGTATGACGGACTCGCCTACGCATGCGGCGCCGCGGCAAGCCGCGTCGCCGCCTGCTCTGGCTCGTTCCAGGCTCGGCCTCGCAGGGGGATGTGGAGGGGGGGTCACGACCCCCCCTCCCCACCCCCTGCTCGGCCTCGCGCTAACGCACGCAGTGCGCTTGGTTGATAGGCGTAGTGCGGACATTCTGTTTTTTCCATCAAAGGGGACGCGCGCAAAACCACCACCCCCAAACCCTAAGATAGACAGGGGGGCGACGGGGTATGACGGACTCGCCTACGCATGCGGCGCCGCGGCAAGCCGCGTCGCCGCCTGCTCCGGCTCGTTCCAGGCTCGGCCTCGCAGGGAGATGTGGAGGGGGGGTCACGACCCCCCCTCCCCACCCCCTGCTCGGCCTCGCGCTAACGCACGCAGTGCGCTTGGTTGACAGGCGCAGTGCGGACATTCTGTTTTTTCCATCAAAGGGGACGCGCGCAAACCCCCCCCCCCCAAATCCTAAGATAGACAGGGGGGCGACGGGGTATGGCGGACTCGCCTAAGCATGCGGCGCCGCGGCAAGCCGCGTCGCCGCCTGCTCCGGCTCGTTCCAGGCTCGGCCTCGCAGGGGGATGTGGAGGGGGGTCACGACCACCCCTCCCCACCCCTTGCTCGGCCTCGCGCTAACGCACACAGTGCGCTTGGTTGACAGGCGCAGTGTGGACATTCTGTTTTTTCCATCAAAGGGGACGCGCGCAAAACCACCACCCCCCCAAACCCTAAGATAGACAGGGGGCGACGGGGTATGACAGACTCGCCTACGCATGCGGCGCTGCGGCAAGCCGCGTCGCCGCCTGCTCTGGCTCGTTCCAGGCTCGGCCTCGCAGGGGGATGTGGAGGGGGGTCACGACCCCCCTCCCCACCCCCTGCTCGGCCTCGCGCTAACGCACGCAGTGCGCTTGGTTGACAGGCACAGTGCGGACATTCTATTTTTTCCATCAAAGGGGACGCGCGCAAAACCACCACCCCCCAAACCCTAAGATAGACAGGGCGACGGGGTATGACGGACTCGCCTACGCATGCGGCGACGCGGCTTGCCTGCTCCGGCTCGTTCCAGGCTCGGCCTCGCAGGAGGATGTGGAGGGGGGGTCACGACCCCCCCTCCCCAACCCCTGCTCGGCCTCGCGCTAACGCACGTAGTGCGCTTGGTTGACAGGCGCAGTGCGGACATTCTGTTTTTTCCATCAAAGGGGACGCGCGCAAAACCACCACCCCCCAAACCCTAAGATAGACAGGGGGCGATGGGGTATGACGGACTCGCCTACGCATGCGGCGCCGCGGCAAACCGCGTCGCCGCCTGCTCCGGCTCGTTCCAGGCTCGGCCTCGCAGGGGGATGTGGAGGGGGGGTCACGACCCCCCCTCCCCACCCCCTGCTCGGCCTCGCGCTAACGCACGCAGTGCGCTTGGTTGACAGGCGCAGTGCGGACATTCTGTTTTTTCCATCAAAGGGGACGCGCGCAAAACCACCACCCCCCCCCCAAACCCTAAGATAGACAGGGGGGCGACGGGGTATGACGGACTCGCCTACGCATGCGGCGCCGCAGCAAGCCGCGTCGCCGCCTGCTCCGGCTCGTTCCAGTCTCGGCCTCGCAGGGGGATGTGGAGGGGGGTCACGACCCCCCTCCCCAACCCCTGCTCGGCCTCGCGCTAACGCACGCAGTGCGCTTGGTTGACAGCCGCAGTGCGGACATTCTGTTTTTTCCATCAAAGGGGACACGCGCAAAACCACCACCCCCCCAAACCCTAAGATAGACAGGGGGGCGACGGGGTATGACGGACTCGCCTACGCATGCGGCGCCGCGGCAAGCCACGTCGCCGCCTGCTCCGGCTCGTTCCAGGCTCGGCCTCACAGGGGGATGTGGAGGGGGGTCATGACCCCCCCTCCCCACCCCCTGCTCGGCCTCGCGCTAACGCATGTAGTGCGCTTGGTTGACAGGCGCAGTGCGGACATTCTGTTTTTTCCATCAAAGGGGACGCGCGCAAAACCACCACCCCCCAAACCCAAAGATAGACAGGGGGGCGACGGGGTATGACGGACTCGCCTACGCATGCGGCGACGCGGCAAGCCGCGTCGCCGCCTACTCCGGCTCGTTCCAGGCTCGGCCTCGCAGGGGGATGTGGAGGGGGGGTCACGACACCCCCTCCCCACCCCCTGCTCGGCCTTGCGCTAACGCACGCAGTGCGCTTGGTTGACAGGCACAGCGCGGACATTCTGGTTTTTCCATCAAAGGGGACGCGCGCAAAACCACCACCCCCCCAAACCCTAAGATAGACAGGGGGCGACGGGGTATGACGGACTCGCCTACGCATGCGGCGCCGCGGCAAGCCGCGTCGCCGCCTGCTCTGGCTCGTTCCAGGCTCGGCCTCGCAGGGGGATGTGGAGGGGGGGTCACGACCCCCCCTCCCCACCCCCTGCTCGGCCTCGCGCTAACGCACGCAGTGCGCTTGGTTGACAGGCGTAGTGCGGACATTCTGTTTTTTCCATCAAAGGGGACGCGCGCAAAACCACCACCCCCAAACCCTAAGATAGACAGGGGGGCGACGGGGTATGACGGACTCGCCTACGCATGCGGCGCCGCGGCAAGCCGCGTCGCCGCCTGCTCCGGCTCGTTCCAGGCTCGGCCTCGCAGGGAGATGTGGAGGGGGGTCACGACCCCCCCTCCCCACCCCCTGCTCGGCCTCGCGCTAACGCACGCAGTGCGCTTGGTTGACAGGCGCAGTGCGGACATTCTGTTTTTTCCATCAAAGGGGACGCGCGCAAAACCACCCCCCCCCAAATCCTAAGATAGACAGGGGGGCGACGGGGTATGGCGGACTCGCCTAAGCATGCGGCGCCGCGGCAAGCCGCGTCGCCGCCTGCTCCGGCTCGTTCCAGGCTCGGCCTCGCAGGGGGATGTGGAGGGGGGTCACGACCACCCCTCCCCACCCCTTGCTCGGCCTCGCGCTAACGCACACAGTGCGCTTGGTTGACAGGCGCAGTGTGGACATTCTGTTTTTTCCATCAAAGGGGACGCGCGCAAAACCACCACCCCCCCAAACCCTAAGATAGACAGGGGGCGACGGGGTATGACAGACTCGCCTACGCATGCGGCGCTACGGCAAGCCGCGTCGCCGCCTGCTCTGGCTCGTTCCAGGCTCGGCCTCGCAGGGGGATGTGGAGGGGGGTCACGACCACCCCTCCCCACCCCTTGCTCGGCCTCGCGCTAACGCACACAGTGCGCTTGGTTGACAGGCGCAGTGTGGACATTCTGTTTTTTCCATCAAAGGGGACGCGCGCAAAACCACCACCCCCCCAAACCCTAAGATAGACAGGGGGCGACGGGGTATGACAGACTCGCCTACGCATGCGGCGCTACGGCAAGCCGCGTCGCCGCCTGCTCTGGCTCGTTCCAGGCTCGGCCTCGCAGGGGGATGTGGAGGGGGGTCACGACCCCCCTCCCCACCCCCTGCTCGGCCTCGCGCTAACGCACGCAGTGCGCTTGGTTGACAGGCGCAGTGCGGACATTCTATTTTTTCCATCAAAGGGGACGCGCGCAAAACCACCACCCCCCCAAACCCTAAGATAGACAGGGGCGACGGGGTATGACGGACTCGCCTACGCATGCGGCGACGCGGCTTGCCTGCTCCGGCTAGTTCCAGGCTCGGCCTCGCAGGGGGATGTGGAGGGGGGGTCACGACCCCCCCTCCCCAACCCCTGCTCGGCCTCGCGCTAACGCACGTAGTGCGCTTGGTTGACAGGCGCAGTGCGGACATTCTGTTTTTTCCATCAAAGGGGACGCGCGCAAAACCACCACCCCCCAAACCCTAAGATAGACAGGGGGGCGACTGGGTATGACGGACTCGCCTACGCATGCGGATCCGCGGCAAGCCGCGTCGTCGCCTGCTCCGGCTCGTTCCAGGCTCGGCCTCGCAGGGGGATGTGGAGGGGGGTCACGACCCCCCTCCCCGCCCCCTGCTCGGCCTCGTGCTAATGCACGCAGTGCGCTTGGTTGACAGGTGTAGTGCGGACATTCTGTTTTTTCCATCAAAGGGGACGCGCGCAAAACCACCACCCCCCAAACCCTAAGATAGACAGGGGGCGACGTGGTATGACGGACTCGCCTACACATGCGGTGCCGCGGCAAGCCGCGTCGCCGCCTGCTCCGGCTCGTTCCAGGCTCGGCCTCGCAGGGGCATGTGGAGGGGGGTCACGACCCCCCCTCCCCACCCCCTGCTCGGCCTCGCGCAAACGCACGCAGTGCGCTTGGTTGACAGGCGCAGTGCGGACATTCTGTTTTTTCCATCAATGGGGACGCGCACAAAACCACCACCCCCCAAACCCTAAGGTAGACAGGGGGGCTACGGGGTATGACGGACTCGCCTACGCATGCGGCGCCACGACAAGCCGCGTCGCCGCCTGCTCCGGCTCGTTCCAGGCTCGGCCTCGCAGGGGGATGTGGAGGGGGGGTCACGACCACCCCTCCCCACCCCCTGCTCGGCCTCGCGCTAACGCACGCAGTGCGCTTGGTTGAGAGGCGCAGTGCGGACATTCTGTTTTTTCCATCAAAGGGGACGCGCGCAAAACCACCACCCCCCAAACCCTAAGATAGACAGGGGCGACGGGGTATGACGGACTCGCCTATGCATGCGGCGCCGCGGCAAGCCGCGTCGCCGCCTGCTCCGGCTCGTTCTAGGCTCGGCCTCGCAGGGGGATGTGGAGGGGGGGTCACGACCCCCCTCCCCACCCGCTGCTCGGCCTCGCGCTAACGCACGCACTGCGCTTGGTTGACAGGCACAGTGCGGACATTCTATTTTTTCCATCAAAGGGGACGCGCGCAAAAACACCCCCCCCCAAACCCTAAGATAGACAGGGGGGCGACGGGGTATGACGGACTCGCCTACACATGCGGCGCCGCGGCAAGCCACGTCGCCGCCTACTCCGGCTCGTTCCAGGCTCGGCCACGCTGGGGGATATGGAGGGGGGTCACGACCCCCCCTCCCCACCCCATGCTCGGCCTCGCGCTAACGCACGCAGTGCGCTTGGTTGACAGGCGCAGTGCGGACATTCTTTTTTTCCATCAAAGGGGACGCGCGCAAAACCACCACCCCCCCAAACCCTAAGATAGACAGGGGCGACGGGGTATGACGGACTCGCCTACGCATGCGGCGACGCGGCTTGCCTGCTCCGGCTCGTTCCAGGCTCGGCCTCGCAGGGGGATGTGGAGGGGGGGTCACGACCCCCCCTCCCCAACCCCTGCTCGGCCTCGCGCTAACGCACGTAGTGCGCTTGGTTGACAGGCGCAGTGCGGACATTCTGTTTTTTCCATCAAAGGGGACGCGCGCAAAACCACCACCCCCCAAACCCTAAGATAGACAGGGGGGCGACGGGGTATGACGGACTCGCCTACGCATGCGGATCCGCGGCAAGCCGTGTCGCCGCCTGCTCTGGCTCGTTCCAGGCTCGGCCTCGCAGGGGGATGTGGAGGGAGGTCACGACCCCCCTCCCCGCCCCCTGCTCGGCCTCGTGCTAATGCACGCAGTGCGCTTGGTTGACAGGTGCAGTACGGACATTCTGTTTTTTCCATCAAAGGGGACGCGCGCAAAACCACCACCCCCCCAAACCCTAAGATAGACAGGGGGCGACGTGGTATGACGGACTCGCCTACACATGCGGTGCCGCGGCAAGCCGCGTCGCCGCCTGCTCCGGCTCGTTCCAGGCTCGGCCTCGCAGGGCGATGTGGAGGGGGGTCACGACCCCCCCTCCCCACCCCCTGCTCGGGCTCGCGCTAACGCACGCAGTGCGCTTGGTTGACAGGCGCAGTGCGGACATTCTGTTTTTTCCATCAATGGGGACGCGCGCAAAACCACCACCCCCCCAAACCCTAAGGTAGACAGGGGGGCTACGGGGTATGACGGACTCGCCTACGCATGCGGCGCCGCGACAAGCCGCGTCGCCGCCTGCTCTGGCTCGTTCCAGGCTCGCCCTCGCAGGGGGATGTGGAGGGGGGTCACGACCCCCCCTCCCCACCCCCTGCTCGACCTCGCGCTAACGCACGCAGTGCGCTTGGTTGACAGGCACAGTGCGGACATTCTGTTTCTTCCATCAAAGGGGACGCGTGCAAAACCACCACCCCCCCAAACCCTCAGATAGACAGGGGGGGGCGACGGGGTATGGCGGACTCGCCTACGCATGCGGCGCCGCGGCAAGCCGCGTCGCCGCCTACTCCGGCTCGTTCCAGGCTCGGCCTCGAAGGGGGATGTGGAGGGGGGGTCACGACCCCCCCTCCCCACCCCCTGCTCGGCCTCGCGCTAACGCACGCAGTGCGCTTGGTTGAGAGGCGCAGTGCGGACATTCTATTTTTTCCATCAAAGGGGACGTGCGCAAAAACACCCCCCCCCCCAAACCCTAAGATAGACAGGGGGGCGACGGGGTATGACGGACTCGCCTACGCATGCGGCGCCGCGGCAAGCCACGTCGCCGCCTACTCCGGCTCGTTCCAGGCTCGGCCACGCTGGGGGATATGGAGGGGGGGTCACGACCCCCCCTCCCCACCCCATGCTCGGCCTCGCGCTAACGCACGCAGTGTGCTTGGTTGACAGGCGCAGTGCGGACATTCTTTTTTTTCCATCAAAGGGGACGCGCGCAAAACCACCACCCCCCCAAACCCTAAGATAGACAGGGGGCGACGGGGTATGACGGACTCGCCTACGCATGCGGCGCCGCGGCAAGCCGCGTCGCCGCCTGCTCCGGCTCGTTCCAGGCTCGGCCTCGCATGGGGATGTGGAGGGGGGGTCACGACCCCCCTCCCCACCCCCTGCTCGGCCTCGCGCTAACGCATGTAGTGCGCTTGGTTGACAGGTGCAGTGCGGACATTCTGTTTTTTCCATCAAAGGGGACACGCATGCGGCGCCGCGGCAAGCCGCATCGCCGCCTGCTCCGGCTCGTTCCAGGCTCGGCCTCGCAGGGGGATGTGGAGGGGGGGTCACGACCCCCCCTCCCCACCCCTGCTCGGCCTCGCGCTAACGCACGCAGTGTGCTTGGTTGACAGGCGCAGTGCGGACATTCTGTTTTTTCCATCAATGGGGACGCGCGCAAAACCACCACCCCCCCAAACCCTAAGATAGACAGGGGGCGATGGGGTATGACGGACTCGCCTACGCATGCGGCGCCGCGGCAAGCCGCGTCGCCGCCAGCTCCGGCTCGTTCCAGGCTCGGCCTCGCAGGGGGATGTGGAGGGGGGGTCACGACCCCCCTCCCCACCCCCTGCTCGGCCTCGCGCTAACGCACGCAGTGCGCTTGGTTGACAGGCACAGTGCGGACATTCTGTTTCTTCCATCAAAGGGGACGCGCGCAAAACCACCACCCCCCAAACCGTAAGATAGACAGGGGGCGACTGGGTATGACGGACTCGCCTACGCATGTGGCGCCGCGGCAAGCCGCGTCGCCGCCTGCTCCGGCTCGTTCCAGGCTCGGCCTCGCAGGGGGATGTGGAGGGGGGGTCACGACCCCCCCTCCCCACCCCCTGCTCGGCCTCGCGCTAACGCACGCAGTGCGCTTGGTTGACAGGCGCAGTGCGGACATTGTATTTTTTCCATCAATGGGGATGCGCGCAAAACCACCACTCCCCCCAAACCCTAAGATAGACAGGGGGCGATGGGGTATGACGGACTCGCCTACGCATGCGGCGCCGCGGCAAGCCGCGTCGCCGCCTGCTCCGGCTCGTTCCAGGCTCGGCCTCGCAGGGGGATGTGGAGGGGCGGTCACGACCCCCCCTCCCCACCCCCTGCTCGGCCTCGCGCTAACGCACGCAGTGCGCTTGGTTGACAGGCACAGTGCGGACATTCTGTTTCTTCCATCAAAGGGGACGCGTGCAAAACCACCACCCCCCCAAACCCTAAGATAGACAAGGGGGCGACGGGGTATGGCGGACTCGCCTACGCATGCGGCAACGCGGCAAGCCGCGTCGCCACCTGCTCCGGCTCGTTCCAGGCTCGGCCTCGCAGGGGGATGTGGAGGGGGGGTCACGACCACCCCTCCCCACCCCCTGCTCGGCCTCGCGCTAACGCACGCAGTGCGCTTGGTTGACAGGCGCAGTGCGGACATTCTGTTTTTTCCATCAAAGGGGACGCGAACAAAACCGCCACCCCCCTAAACCCTAAGAAAGACAGGGGCGACGGGGTATGACGGACTCGCCTATGCATGCGGCGCCGCGGCAAGCCGCGTCGCCGCCTGCTCCGGCTCGTTCCAGGCTCGGCCTCGCAGGGGGATGTGGAGGGGGGGTCACGACCCCCCTCCCCACCCGCTGCTCGGCCTCGCGCTAACGCACGCAGTGCGCTTGGTTGACAGGCGCAGTGCGGACATTCTATTTTTTCCATCAAAGGGGACGCGCACAAAAACACCCCCCCCAAACCCTAAGATAGATAGGGGGGCGACGGGGTATGACGGACTCGCCTACGCATGCGGCGCCGCGGCAAGCCACGTCGCCGCCTACTCCGGCTCGTTCCAGGCTCGGCCACGCTGGGGGATATGGAGGGGGGGTCACGACCCCCCCTCCCCACCCCATGCTCGGCCTCGCGCTAACGCACGCAGTGCGCTTGGTTGACAGGCGCAGTGCGGACATTCTTTTTTTTCCATCAAAGGGGACGCGTGCAAAACCACCACCCCCCAAACCCTAAGATAGACAGGGGGCGATGGGGTATGACGGACTCGCCTACGCATGCGGCGCCGCGGCAAGCCGCGTCGCCGCCTGCTCCGGCTCGTTCCAGGCTCGGCCTCGCAGGTGGATGTGGAGGGGCGGTCACGACCCCCCTCCCCACCCCCTGCTCGGCCTCGCGCTAACACATGTAGTGCGCTTGGTTGACAGGCGCAGTGGGACATTCTGTTTTTTCCATCAAAGGGGACACGCGCAAAACCACCACCCCCCAAACCCTAAGATAGACAGGGGGGCGACGGGGTATGACGGACTCGCCTACGCATGCGGCGCCGCGGCAAGCCGCGTCGCCGCCTGCTCCGGCTCGTTCCAGGCTCGGCCTCGCAGGGGGATGTGGAGGGGGGGTCACGACCCCCCCTCCCCACCCCCTGCTCGGCCTCGCGCTAACGCACGCAGTGTGCTTGGTTGACAGGCGCAGTGTGGACATTCTGTTTTTTCCATCAATGGGGACGCGCGCAAAACCACCACCCCCCCCCCCCCAAATCCTAAGATAGACAGGGGGCGATGGGGTATGACGGACTCGCCTACGCATGCGGCGCCGCGGCAAGCCGCGTCGCCGCCAGCTCCGGCTCGTTCCAGGCTCGGCCTCGCAGGGGGATGTGGAGGGGGGGTCACGACCCCCCTCCCCACCCCCTGCTCGGCCTCGCGCTAACGCACGCAGTGCGCTTGGTTGACAGGCGCAGTGCGGACATTCTGTTTTTTTCCATCAAAGGGGACGCGCGCAAAACCACCACCCCCCAAACCGTAAGATAGACAGGGGGCGACTGGGTATGACGGACTCGCCTACGCATGCGGCGCCGCGGCAAGCCGCGTCGCCGCCTGCTCCGGCTCGTTCCAGGCTCGGCCTCGCAGGGGGATGTGGAGGGGGGGTCACGACCCCCCCTCCCCACCCCCTGCTCGGCCTCGCGCTAACGCACGCAGTGCGCTTGGTTGACAGGCGCAGTGCGGACATTGTGTTTTTTCCATCAATGGGGACGCGCGCAAAACCACCACCCCCCCAAACCCTAAGATAGACAGGGGCGATGGGGTATGACGGACTCGCCTACGCATGGGGCGCCGCGGCAAGCCGCGTCGCCGCCAGCTCCGGCTCGTTCCAGGCTCGGCCTCACAGGGGGATGTGGAGGGGGGGTCACGACCCCCCCTCCCCACCCCCTGCTCGGCCTCGCGCTAACGCACGCAGTGCGCTTGGTTGACAGGCACAGTGCGGACATTCTGTTTCTTCCATCAAAGGGGACGCGTGCAAAACCACCACCCCCCAAACCCTAAGATAGACAAGGGGGCGACGGGGTATGGCGGACTCGCCTACGCATGCGGCAACGCGGCAAGCCGCGTCGCCGCCTGCTCCGGCTCGTTCCAGGCTCGGCCTCGCAGGGGGATGTGGAGGAGGGGTCACGACCACCCCTCCCCACCCCCTGCTCGGCCTCGCGCTAACGCACGCAGTGCGCTTGGTTGACAGGCGCAGTGCGGACATTCTGTTTTTTCCATCAAAGGGGACGCGCGCAAAACCGCCACCCCCCTAAACCCTAAGATAGACAGGGGCGACGGGGTATGACGGACTCGCCTATGCATGCGGCGCCGCAGCAAGCCGCGTCGCCGCCTGCTCCGGCTCGTTCCAGGCTCGGCCTCGCAGGGGGATGTGGAGGGGGGGTCACGACCCCCCTCCCCACCCGCTGCTCGGCCTCGCGCTAACGCACGCAGTGCGCTTGGTTGACAGGCGCAGTGCGGACATTCTGTTTTTTCCATCAAAGGGGACGCGAACAAAACCGCCACCCCCCTAAACCCTAAGAAAGACAGGGGCGACGGGGTATGACGGACTCGCCTATGCATGCGGCGCCGCGGCAAGCCGCGTCGCCGCCTGCTCCGGCTCGTTCCAGGCTCGGCCTCGCAGGGGGATGTGGAGGGGGGGTCACGACCCCCCTCCCCACCCGCTGCTCGGCCTCGCGCTAACGCACGCAGTGCGCTTGGTTGACAGGCGCAGTGCGGACATTCTATTTTTTCCATCAAAGGGGACGCGCACAAAAACACCCCCCCCCCCAAACCCTAAGATAGATAGGGGGGCGACGGGGTATGACGGACTCGCCTACGCATGCGGCGCCGCGGCAAGCCACGTCGCCGCCTACTCCGGCTCGTTCCAGGCTCGGCCACGCTGGGGGATATGGAGGGGGGGTCACGACCCCCCCTCCCCACCCCATGCTCGGCCTCGCGCTAACGCACGCAGTGCGCTTGGTTGACAGGCGCAGTGCGGACATTCTTTTTTTTCCATCAAAGGGGACGCGCGCAAAACCACCACCCCCCAAACCCTAAGATAGACAGGGGGCGATGGGGTATGACGGACTCGCCTACGCATGCGGCGCCGCGGCAAGCCGCGTCGCCGCCTGCTCCGGCTCGTTCCAGGCTCGGCCTCGCAGGTGGATGTGGAGGGGCGGTCACGACCCCCCTCCCCACCCCCTGCTCGGCCTCGCGCTAACACATGTAGTGCGCTTGGTTGACAGGCGCAGTGGGACATTCTGTTTTTTCCATCAAAGGGGACACGCGCAAAACCACCACCCCCCAAACCCTAAGATAGACAGGGGGGCGACGGGGTATGACGGACTCGCCTACGCATGCGGCGCCGCGGCAAGCCGCGTCGCCGCCTGCTCCGGCTCGTTCCAGGCTCGGCCTCGCAGGGGGATGTGGAGGGGGGGTCACGACCCCCCCTCCCCACCCCCTGCTCGGCCTCGCGCTAACGCACGCAGTGTGCTTGGTTGACAGGCGCAGTGTGGACATTCTGTTTTTTCCATCAATGGGGACGCGCGCAAAACCACCACCCCCCCCCCAAATCCTAAGATAGACAGGGGGCGATGGGGTATGACGGACTCGCCTACGCATGCGGCGCCGCGGCAAGCCGCGTCGCCGCCAGCTCCGGCTCGTTCCAGGCTCGGCCTCGCAGGGGGATGTGGAGGGGGGGTCACGACCCCCCTCCCCACCCCCTGCTCGGCCTCGCGCTAACGCACGCAGTGCGCTTGGTTGACAGGCGCAGTGCGGACATTCTGTTTTTTTCCATCAAAGGGGACGCGCGCAAAACCACCACCCCCCAAACCGTAAGATAGACAGGGGGCGACTGGGTATGACGGACTCGCCTACGCATGCGGCGCCGCGGCAAGCCGCGTCGCCGCCTGCTCCGGCTCGTTCCAGGCTCGGCCTCGCAGGGGGATGTGGAGGGGGGGTCACGACCCCCCCTCCCCACCCCCTGCTCGGCCTCGCGCTAACGCACGCAGTGCGCTTGGTTGACAGGCGCAGTGCGGACATTGTGTTTTTTCCATCAATGGGGACGCGCGCAAAACCACCACCCCCCCCCAAACCCTAAGATAGACAGGGGGCGATGGGGTATGACGGACTCGCCTACGCATGCGGCGCCGCGGCAAGCCGCGTCGCCGCCAGCTCCGGCTCGTTCCAGGCTCGGCCTCACAGGGGGATGTGGAGGGGGGGTCACGACCCCCCCTCCCCACCCCCTGCTCGGCCTCGCGCTAACGCACGCAGTGCGCTTGGTTGACAGGCACAGTGCGGACATTCTGTTTCTTCCATCAAAGGGGACGCGTGCAAAACCACCACCCCCCAAACCCTAAGATAGACAAGGGGGCGACGGGGTATGGCGGACTCGCCTACGCATGCGGCAACGCGGCAAGCCGCGTCGCCGCCTGCTCCGGCTCGTTCCAGGCTCGGCCTCGCAGGGGGATGTGGAGGGGGGGTCACGACCACCCCTCCCCACCCCCTGCTCGGCCTCGCGCTAACGCACGCAGTGCGCTTGGTTGACAGGCGCAGTGCGGACATTCTGTTTTTTCCATCAAAGGGGACGCGCGCAAAACCGCCACCCCCCTAAACCCTAAGATAGACAGGGGCGACGGGGTATGACGGACTCGCCTATGCATGCGGCGCCGCAGCAAGCCGCGTCGCCGCCTGCTCCGGCTCGTTCCAGGCTCGGCCTCGCAGGGGGATGTGGAGGGGGGGTCACGACCCCCCTCCCCACCCGCTGCTCGGCCTCGCGCTAACGCACGCAGTGCGCTTGGTTGACAGGCGCAGTGCGGACATTCTATTTTTTCCATCAAAGGGGACGCGCGCAAAAACACCCCCCCCAAACCCTAAGATAGACAGGGGGGCGACGGGGTATGACGGACTCGCCTACGCATGCGGCGCCGCGGCAAGCCACGTCGCCGCCTACTCCGGCTCGTTCCAGGCTCGGCCACGCTGGGGGATATGGAGGGGGGGTCACGACCCCCCCTCCCCACCCCATGCTCGGCCTCGCGCTAACGCACGCAGTGCGCTTGGTTGACAGGCGCAGTGCGGACATTCTTTTTTTTCCATCAAAGGGGACGCGCGCAAAACCACCACCCCCCAAACCCTAAGATAGACAGGGGGCGACGGGGTATGACGGACTCGCCTACGCATGCGGCGCCGCGGCAAGCCGCGTCGCTGCCTGCTCCGGCTCGTTCCAGGCTCGGCCTCGCAGGGGGATGTGGAGGGGCGGTCACGACCCCCCCTCCCCACCCCCTGCTCGGCCTCGCGCTAACGCACACAGTGCGCTTGGTTGACAGGCACAGTGCGGACATTCTGTTTCTTCCATCAAAGGGGACGCGTGCAAAACCACCACCCCCCCAAACCCTAAGATAGACAAGGGGGCGACGGGGTATGGCGGACTCGCCTACGCATGCGGCAACGCGGCAAGCCGCGTCGCCGCCTGCTCCGGCTCGTTCCAGGCTCGGCCTCGCAGGGGGATGTGGAGGGGGGGTCACGACCACCCCTCCCCACCCCCTGCTCGGCCTCGCGCTAACGCACGCAGTGCGCTTGGTTGACAGGCGCAGTGCGGACATTCTGTTTTTTCCATCAAAGGGGACGCGAACAAAACCGCCACCCCCCTAAACCCTAAGAAAGACAGGGGCGACGGGGTATGACGGACTCGCCTATGCATGCGGCGCCGCGGCAAGCCGCGTCGCCGCCTGCTCCGGCTCGTTCCAGGCTCGGCCTCGCAGGGGGATGTGGAGGGGGGGTCACGACCCCCCTCCCCACCCGCTGCTCGGCCTCGCGCTAACGCACGCAGTGCGCTTGGTTGACAGGCGCAGTGCGGACATTCTATTTTTTCCATCAAAGGGGACGCGCGCAAAAACACCCCCCCCCCAAACCCTAAGATAGACAGGGGGGCGACGGGGTATGACGGACTCGCCTACGCATGCGGCGCCGCGGCAAGCCACGTCGCCGCCTACTCCGGCTCGTTCCAGGCTCGGCCACGCTGGGGGATATGGAGGGGGGGTCACGACCCCCCCTCCCCACCCCATGCTCGGCCTCGCGCTAACGCACGCAGTGCGCTTGGTTGACAGGCGCAGTGCGGACATTCTTTTTTTTCCATCAAAGGGGACGCGCGCAAAACCACCACCCCCCAAACCCTAAGATAGACAGGGGGCGACGGGGTATGACGGACTCGCCTACGCATGCGGCGCCGCGGCAAGCCGCGTCGCCGCCTGCTCCGGCTCGTTCCAGGCTCGGCCTCGCAGGTGGATGTGGAGGGGCGGTCACGACCCCCCTCCCCACCCCCTGCTCGGCCTCGCGCTAACACATGTAGTGCGCTTGGTTGACAGGCGCAGTGGGACATTCTGTTTTTTCCATCAAAGGGGACACGCGCAAAACCACCACCCCCCAAACCCTAAGATAGACAGGGGGCGATGGGGTATGACGGACTCGCCTACGCATGCGGCGCCGCGGCAAGCCGCGTCGCCGCCTGCTCCGGCTCGTTCCAGGCTCGGCCTCGCAGGGGGATGTGGAGGGGGGGTCACGACCCCCCCTCCCCACCCCCCTGCTCGGCCTCGCGCTAACGCACGCAGTGTGCTTGGTTGACAGGCGCAGTGTGGACATTCTGTTTTTTCCATCAATGGGGACGCGCGCAAAACCACCACCCCCCCCCCCCCCCCCAAATCCTAAGATAGACAGGGGGCGATGGGGTATGACGGACTCGGCTACGCATGCGGCGCCGCGGCAAGCCGCGTCGCCGCCAGCTCCGGCTCGTTCCAGGCTCGGCCTCGCAGGGGGATGTGGAGGGGGGTCACGACCCCCCTCCCCACCCCCTGCTCGGCCTCGCGCTAACGCATGTAGTGCGCTTGGTTGACAGGCGCAGTGCGGACATTCTGTTTTTTCCATCAAAGGGGACGCGCGCAAAACCACCACCCCCCAAACCGTAAGATAGACAGGGGGCGACTGGGTATGACGGACTCGCCTACGCATGCGGCGCCGCGGCAAGCCGCGTCGCCGCCTGCTCCGGCTCGTTCCAGGCTCGGCCTCGCAGGGGGATGTGGAGGGGGGGTCACGACCCCCCCTCCCCACCCCCTGCTCGGCCTCGCGCTAACGCACGCAGTGCGCTTGGTTGACAGGCGCAGTGCGGACATTGTGTTTTTTCCATCAATGGGGACGCGCGCAAAACCACCACCCCCCCCCCCAAACCCTAAGATAGACAGGGGGCGATGGGGTATGACGGACTCGCCTAGGCATGCGGCGCCGCGGCAAGCCGCGTCGCCGCCAGCTCCGGCTCGTTCCAGGCTCGGCCTCGCAGGGGGATGTGGAGGGGGGGTCACGACCCCCCCTCCCCACCCCCTGCTCGGCCTCGCGCTAACGCATGCAGTGCGCTTGGTTGACAGGCGCAGTGCGGACATTCTGTTTTTTCCATCAAAGGGGACGCGCGCAAAACCACCACCCCCCAAACCCTAAGATAGACAGGGGGGCGAATGGGTATGACGGACTCGCCTACGCATGCGGCGCCACGGCAAGCCGCGTCGCCGCCTGCTCCGGCTCGTTTTAGGCTGGGCCTCGCAGGGGGATGTGGAGGGGGGGTCACGAGCCCCCCTCCCCACCCCCTGCTCGGCCTCGCGCTAACGCATGCAGTGCGCTTGGTTGACAGGCGCAGTGCGGACATTCTGTTTTTTCCATCAAAGGGGACGCGCGCAAAACCACCACCCCCCAAACCCTAAGATAGACAGGTGGGCGACGGGGTATGACGGACTCGCCTACGCATGCGGCGCCGCGGCAAGCCGCGTCGCCGCCTGCTCCGGCTCGTTCCAGGCTCGGCCTCGCAGGGGGATGTGGAGGGGGGCTCACGACCCCCCTCCCCACCCCCTGCTCGGCCTCGCGCTAACGCATGCAGTGCGCTTGGTTGACAGGCGCAGTGCGGACATTTTGTTTTTTCCATCAAAGGGGACGCGCGCAAAACCACCACCCCCCCAAACCCTAAGATAGACAGGGGGCGATGGGGTATGACGGACTCGCCTACGCATGCGGCGCCGCGGCAAGCCGCGTCGCCGCCTGCTCCGGCTCGTTCCAGGCTCGGCCTCGCAGGGGGATGTGGAGGGGGGGTCACGACCCCCCCTCCCCACCCCCTGCTCGGCCTCGCGCTAACGCACGCAGTGCGTACAAGAACAATACAAAAATATATATATAGACAACTAAAAAAATTTGGGGGCCCCCCCAACATGTACCTTAACGTACAAACAAATAAAGAAACCAACTACAAAACGCAACTATAGGGAAAAAGTAATGCGTTTTTTGTTCTGACAAAAAAAAGCAGTTCGGTGTCATTCAGTTTCGGCATGCACACACGTGCAGCACTTTGCTTGAATGCCAAAAAAAATGCAGTTCTCTTATATTGGACAAAGAAGTTCGGCATCAAATGCGATATAGTTCATCAAACACGTATCATACATATAAGAGTGACAAAATGCCAGTTCGCACAGACCGTGGTCGTCAACAAAAAGTAAAATTATACACTTATATATATTGTATCAGTTATTGATATAAAATACACATACATATACAAATTCATCCACATGCGCTGCCACGTAAACGAACAAGAAGAAACACAACGACAAAAAAAAGTCTTTTTCATACATAGTCAGCACACACAAACACAACACCAAAACCTAGTTATTGTCCACGCACAGCCTTTTGCATCCAGTAGAAAAACAGTGCCCCAACTGACTGTTACTGCGTCTGCGACTGCGTCCGCGATTGCGACAGGGAAGTGAGCCCGAGGTCCGCAATCAGTTCATGTAACTCAAGAGGCATGTCTTCATAACACAAAATGTTCAAAGGATTGAACAGCAGCTGGAACATGTACTCCGCCTTCCAATCTTCAGCAGCAGGCTGCAAAAAAAGAAAACAAATGCAAAAAGTGATTATAAAAAAAGGTTGTCACAAAGAACAAAAAAAGTAAAAAGAAAACAGAGAAGCTGCTACGTCGGATTTCAAAATTTTCTCAACTAGACGTTGGCCGTCATACAACTGCGCCATCCTCAGAACATAGATTCCACACTCATTTACTCCCTGCGCTGGCACGACCGGGTAAGATGGCTTCTCTGCCAGTTTAACCCAGTCAGGAAGGTTCCTCGATTTATACATTTTTTCACCATAAATCGCCTTCAGCAGCAGAGTCATCCTCCTCATCTGGCAAAAAAAAAGAAGAAGCACAAGGTAAGAATAACACACATCACGGATCTAAAAGTTGATATTCAAACGAACCCAAAAAAAAGTTGTTCTCAAACATCTAAACAATATCTCTTTTAAGTGCACGTGAGAAAAATGCAGTTCCGTCGCGCATATGTTGAAGTTCACTACATGTACAATTGTAGTTTATGAAAAAATACAGTGGGAGAAACACAAAGAAAGCTTTCCGGTTGGCAAAGAAAAAATAACATACCACTTCAGTGCAATCTGCGTGGTAGTCAGTCCTGCGTCACCTTGTCGTGACATCAGGATGGCCAGTGTACTTCCTACTGTCATGGATATCAAGGGTCTGGCGATGCTGGTTCATCATGTATAAGGAATAATGACCATCCTTGAATCGCGGCATCATAATCTGTTCGCATAAAAAAAATGAAATCAAAAGTTCTTTCGACACATACCACCAGGACCAATATTACAAAAATAACTATAAAAAGAAATGCAACAAACCAGGAAAAATAAATGACAAAAAACAATGAATTTACCAGTTTTGCATCCAACAGGTTTGCGCCGTCGTTCACAAAAAATTTGAACTGTTTAACTGCATCTTCTAAAACAAAAGAGCTATGCACAACTGGCAACACAGGATTTCCATCATTATCTCTCGCCACACAGGTTTCCATTTGAAGAACGTACTGTACACAAAAAAGAACAAAAAACAAAAGGACATGAATAAAAAGAAAAAACAATGCAAGCAGGCATGGACATGAAAAAGCCAGTGCAGTAGGAAAGAATGACAACAAACGTTTACCGTGATAAATAAAGGTGAAAGTAGCAAACGTTCACCGGATTGATAAGCTAAACCCAATTCAGGGTCTTGCTTCCAGTACTTGATAACATAATCCATGATATACGAATCCATTATAGCTCCTTTGCCAAATGTATCATAGACATAGTCGAAATTGTAAGTATCAACATCATCACCAAAAGGACCATGCAACATAAAGAACGCGTTCCTGAAGTAAACATACACAAATGGGATCAATAAAATTAGAACTAAAAATCAAAACACACAAAAAGCATGAAAGGGCACACGCATCACATAAAAAACTTACTCGCGGTTTTTGGTTACAAAATCTTTGCTGAGAACAAGATCCTTTATTTTAATCGCCTCATCCATATATCTGAACCTCGGAGGCTTCAATTTCTCTATAGAGCATCTCAACTTAAAAGCCCTCTCACCTGCCCTCTTGTTTGAAAATACTTCAACCTCATCCAAAGGAGGATGATTAATTGTTGCACTCCTAGTCCTAGTTACACGTGCACACGGTGTAACAAAATCATCATCATCAACATCATATACATCATGTGGAGAGCTAGGTCGAGAGACACTTCCACCATCAGGTCCAGACGCCACATTTGTGTTCAAACCAGAATTATCTGGAGAGATTTCAATGACACAATCCTCCATAACCACATCAGAACCCTGGGACTCAAACAGTGACGTACAGCCTTCATGAAGCCTCCAATCAAAACATAAAAACGTGGAGAAAAAACATGGAAGCATTCAGTACAAAACACAAGAACTTGAAAACATGTATAGAGAAAAAAATAGAATGCAGCCCACTGCTGTATACATCAATGCAGCACACATATCTACAACAATGCAGCCCACATATAAAAAATAACAATGCAGCCCACTTCTCTACAGCAATGCAGCTCGCACTTGTATACAACAATGCAGCCCACATATAAAAAATAACAATGCAGCCCACTTCTCTACAGCAATGCAGCCCGCACTTGTATACAGCGATGCAGCCCACATATAAATAAATGTAGCCCACTTGTATGCAACAATGCAGCCCACATATAAAAAATAACAATGCAGCCCACTTCTCTACAGCAATGCAGCCCGCACTTGTATACAGCAATGCAGCCCACATATAAAAATAACAATGCAGCCCACTTCTCTATATCAATGCAGCCCGCACTTGTATAAAACAAATGCAGCCCACATTTAAATAACAATGTAGCCCACTTGTATACAACAATGCAGCCCACATATAAAAAATAACAATGCAGCCCACTTCTCTACAGCAATGCAGCCCGCACTTGTATACAACAATGCAGCCCACATATAAAAATAACAATGCAGCCCACTTCTCTATATCAATGCAGCCCGCACTTGTATAAAACAAATGCAGCCCACATTTAAATAACAATGCAGCCCACTTGTATACAACAATGCAGCCCACATATAAAAAATAACAATGCAGCCCACTTGCCCATAAAGAAGCAGAACCAAGCAGTAGTAAAAAATAAAATAAAGCGAGGATGAAGAAGTTCAATAAAACAACCTTTATCTGCAAAAATTAGAAGTGATGTTAAATCAAGGCAACACTTCCTTGTGGTTAGCCAGCTATAGAGCATGGCCTTTCTGATGTAGCCAATGTGCTCCACCCCAAACTTAGCAACTCGAACACCATCCCATGTCTGCAAGAATTGAAACATATAGAATCCACAATCATGCCTGCAATAAAAAGAATAAAAAACATCAGTTTCACAAAAATTAAGTGAAAAAAAACTTGAACAGTATGACACAGAAGGGCTGTAAAGAACGCACCAATTTGGCTGCAATGGGACAATGACATGTTTCAACACAAATCCATCAAGTGTGGGAGGATTTAGGGGCTCATCAGAACTCAAGCTACCTTCTTTCCATGCATGCTTGATATTTTTAACCATCCTCCTAAAAACCCTGACCGCATCAGGGCTGCCAAGTTTGTTGAGCGAGTCAAGGAATTCAAACCGCCTTTCTTTCACATTTAACGCAACTACACAATAATGACCAACACCATCCCTCGTATCAGGCGGATCAAAAGTTGCAAAAAGGACCTGTTGGAAGCATAAAAAAATAAATAAAATTATTGTAACAAGAAAAAAACAGAAAGATATAAAAACAAAACAGGCAAAATACACATAAAAAGTCTCTCACCATATCCTTTTTATCAACACGCTCCTCGGCTTTTGAAGAGAACATCATTTTAACACTCCTGCCTACAGTACCACCATTCCAAATATTTGTCTGCCAAATCAAAACCAAAAATCAAATAAGCAAAACAAGTCGTAGCACGAAATCAGAAAAGAAAATGAAAAAAATAAAACAAAAATTTCTGCATTCTTACACAAATATGGTACGGGACAACCATTGTCGGAGATCTCTTAAACTTATCTACCAGCAAAGAAACCCCAAGATCTACAAGCCTTGTAGTGAGCATCCCTTTATCCCAAAAGGATTGACCAACTTCGCCAATGCTAATATCACCCATCTCAGTTTTAAAAGCAATCATGTCCCTGAATTTTTCATGAAAAACTCAAACATAAGATACTAAAAAAATAACAACAAATAAAAACGGGTAAATACAAAAATTAGATAATACATATGAACAAAACAATTTCTAAAAAATCATACTTCTTCTTCTTGTCCTTCCGAGCCCTTGTAACAGCAGCGTACAACTCATTGTATCTTTTCAGAAGAGCTGGATCAATGCTCGACGGTGTCACAACAGGGAGTTCATCATCTACAATAAAAAAGATGAAGTTCACTTAACCAAACAATGAAGTTTAAATATTAAGATAAGGGAATTCTGCTAGCCATTTTGAAAATCATAGACAAAAGATCAAAAGTTTCACTTATCATTTAACATCTAATACAGATACCATAGTAATTAAACAACATGATTGAGAAAAACATCAAACTGCACTGTTTAAAAAAATCTCCTGCCTTCAGTGTCAGAGTCTTCAGGCTGCTGTTCTTCAGAACTGAGCAAAATATTTTCTTGCATAGGTTGCGACGAATCCAACACAACCTCACTGGACTTTCCTTCTGCAGCAACATCAGCATTCTCTCGATTTACAACAGTCTGGTCAACAGCAGCTTCCTTAGATACTTCAACTACATGAGGCTCCACTGTCAATACTTCCGGAACATCATTGGACACCAGAGACACAGGGGAAGAAACAACACTAGCAGCAGGGGCAACATTCTCCAGTGGCTTTTCAATGCCAACATCAGAATCTTCATGCCGACTAGCGGGAACAGCATCATGGGATCCTTGAGCTACAGAAGGATCAGCACACTCAACGGCAACCGATACAGAAGCATCAACACTGGCACGGTCATCAACAGCACAACTGCCCTGATTCAGATCAACGTGGACTTCCATGTTTGGTTCTCCAACCTGTGGAAAGTTTAAAAAACACCCAGTAACACAAAAATAAGCATGGGGATAACTAACATAACAACACACAGCACACTTATGTCAAAAAAGACTGCTGGCAACATACACATAACAACTACAGTCCACATATACAAAAAAACACCAACACACATGTGTCAAACAAAACTACAACTGCAACCCACGTATACATAAAAAAAAGAAATGCAGTTCGATTTGACAAACGCTGCAGTTCAGTTATGTTAAATACTGAAGGTCACTTATGTAAATAAGTATGGATCACGCATGCCAAAAAGAACTGCAGTTCACTTATGTCAAACAGTGAAGATCACACATGTAAAACTATTGCAGCTAACATACGCAAATGAAAATGCATATGGATGAACATAACAGCCTACATCGAGTTTATAACAGACAACACAAAATTAGATTACAACCCACTAACAGAACAATTAATACATCTATACCTTATCAGCTGCAACATCAAGAGGGGACACTGCATCCCCCAAGAACTCATCCTTCCCAGAGCCATCGTAAGTCTCTTTGTGCACATCATGAGCAGCGACACCAGTCTACAGCCATACAACAAACCAAAAAAGAGAAATAAGATGTTACCGACCGAAAAAGATAAAACTCCAACCATACACAAGCAGTACACACTTCACAACAGAGAAGTACACAAGAAAAATATGGGAACCAAACAAATGTAAGTTCAAAGAAAAAGGGAAGCATGGCAGAACAGACATGGCAGGAGTATTTATACCTGACCAACTCCATCATCTCTAGTTCCATCGACACCAGAAGATTCCACTCCAGTCTATAACCAAAAAAAATAGTGAGTAGTAGTCAACATAATACACAAAAAAGAGGTCCAAAGCCACAAAAAACATAGAACATACATTATCAGCACCAACGCCAGCATCCTGACGGATCATTTCATCCACAATATGCCCAGCATCCTTCTCATACTGACCGCATTTTTCTTCTTGTGAATGTCTCAATTGAGCATACGAAGAACGAACATTTGTCACTGCAATCTTCAGGCTTTCAATCACACCACAATCAAAATTGTGAGCAGCAACAATATCTTCATCTTGTGGGCCATGGCCAACAGGGAAAAAACCAGCAACTGTCCTCAACCTGTCACCAGAGGTTGGCAAATCTTCAGTCAGCTTCAAAACCTTCAGAAGAAGCTCATCAATCTCATCATGCTTTTTGCCGCCAACAAATGTCTGTTTATAAGAGCTTGTATTATCAAACATCTGTCGAGGCATGAAACCACGAGTATGCGGCACCTCATCATCACAACCAGGAAGCTGACTACAGATAGGCTCATAAAACCTATCATGAGTGTTAGGCCCCGCATCAGAGCTGCCATGTACAACTACAGCAGGACGGTTGTACACAATATCACCTGATGCCTTCCACTACAAAAAAAGAGAACACGCAAAGAGAAGTACACATGTGAGTACTAGAATAGTTCACATTTATAATGACTGCAAATTTTTTTAAAAAAAATATGATATTAAAAAATCAGGTGCACTAACCGGCAGCTTCCCAAATTTGTAACTTTCCAAGTAAATCTTTCCCTTCACAAGCACATCCTCATTGTACAACTTCATCAGGTCCTTGGTCATCAGGTATGACGCACGTGGCGTCAATGTGTGCATGACTGAAAATTTGCGAAGCTTCAGGGAGTCAAGATACATAATCAGGGGGACAATGGCACAACCCTCTGCACAATTCTGCTTGCTGCCTTCTGATTGCCACCTAACCACAGCTGCCTGCAACTCATCAACAACAAGCTGACAAAAGTCCATTTGAGCCATAGCCGCATAATCCATGTTCTCTACCATCGCAGCAACTCTACCCAAACGAACTGCAGGCCCCAGGCACAGCAAATTCTGGTAAAGTATAAGGAAGAACACCTTCACAGCAAGGTCAACACTCACATAATTATCTTCCTCCACCAACACTTTCAACTTCTCAAGCAAGTCCTTGACACCTATACTTTTTGAACGGTCAAAGCCAAGCTCATCCTTGAGGGCAGTCAACGATTCATCATGACCGCTGGAAGCAGGCATGGGTGCAGTGTGACTTCCCATAGGTAAATCAAAAATGTGATGAACCGATTGATTCGAAGAACCCTGCCATTCCCAAAGTCCATTAACATAGTGGCAGGGTCAATCACTCCCATCAAATAGCACATAAGAATACGCGACACATTTTTCTTTACTGTCAGATCAAGGACAACACCAAATCCAGCATCCCTAACACGGCTGCAATGCGCCTCTTTCAACAAAGAAGCAGCCTTGCAAACAGTGGGAAGCGACAAATGCACGGTCTTGTTAAATCGAGAATGATCTCCCTCACCATCATCTTCAGTTGCATTGCTCTTACTAGACTTCTTCCTTTGTGTAAAGGGAAATGCAGTCCACATTAGAAGACTACGCATAAAAAAAAAGAAAATACAGAAAGAATAACAAAATGAAGGAAACAAATGCAGTGCACTTCAACAAACCTTTGGAGCAGCATCCACCTCCTTGCCAGAATCACCACCAACATCTTCGTCGACATCATCATGCGCACGCTTCGGTACAGTCTTAGATGAACCACAGTATTTGCGTCTAGAAGGATGAACACCCTCCACATAATCAGCAAGCACAAAGTCATCATCATCAGAATTGGGATCTTCAGTGACATGTAGTCGTTTGCGCTGAGGATCATCACTTCCACCAACTTCAGCGGGTCTCTTGCCAAGATTCTTCTTCATTCCAGCAACACGTGGACTCCGCCGAGGTGTACCACCTTCCTCAGCAACAGTACTCAACCTCTTCTTCACCTTGCCAAATTTACCACCCTTGCCACCATCTGCAGATCTCCTATGCTTCTCCTTTTCAGCAAACTCTTTTGACTCAATTTCAAACCTCAACTTCTTCTTGCTTTGCTTCAACTCATATGGACGAACCTGTTCCGGGATCATCCAATCCTGTGTAACTTCCTCTGTACCATCAACAGACTGCGACTGTGTTTCAGACAAAACAGGACGTCTCTGATCAAAGCTCACACCAACATTACCCTCTGCAAAATAATGGTCAATCAATTGAGTAACCTCCTCAAACCCAGGCGCCCGAGCATGGAAAACAGACACTGCGTCAAAATAAAGTTTTTCTATGCTCGTTAAAAATTGCACAAAAAAAAACAAATGCAGTACAGTTAGACATATAAATGTAGTGCTAAACCATAAACTCAAATTAAAAAATAATGCATTGTACAAAAAACTTGAATAAAACGACAATGCAGTTCACAAGTACATACTCTGGAGTTCACATACAAAAAATAAAATGCAGTGGTGCATATAGTAAAATCACGGATATTCGCAATAAAAATGTCGAACTAGATAAAACAAAGCATGCACAAAAATAAACAAATTAACCACATACCAGAAGGAGGGGCAACACTTATAGGAGAGGATTCAATCGGCGAATTCACTTGATGTCCTCCCTCGACACCATGATCCTTACCACCAGGACAAGGAGAAACAATTGGTGTATCATTATGAGCACTGCAATCACCTACTAGATTCAAAAACAAAAAACAAGAAAAAAGAAATTACAAAAACATCACATGACAAAATAATGCAAACGAACGCTGACAACTAACAGAGCATAACCCAATAGGAAACTAGATAAACACCAAACAAAATAAACAAAGCCTAAGGAATAATCACTCCACATACCCTGAACCCCTTCTCCCTGCCTGCTCGGCGAAGACATAGCGTTTACCTGCAACACAAAGGACGAAGTGACAGACATAAGCAACAAAATCAGCGAAAATCTCACGAAACCCTAGATCCGCATTGCTACACACAACTATCAACTTCAAAACGAGATAAAATCAACTGCCTACGAAAAATTACACAAGCAAAAAGAGCTACAGCAACTACAAGAATCACAAAAACAAGGCGAGGGGACAATCAACACCGAGCCAAGCGAAACGTACCGCAGAAAAGTGTGCGGCGACGGCGGCGGGGAAGGCGAGGCGGGGAAGGGAAAGGGCTGCGGGAGCGCGGCGGCAAAGGCTCATGGAGCGGACAGCGATGCCGAATGCAGGAACAAGGACCTCTTGAGGGCGGCGGTTCTCCAGGCGACGGCCGTTGCTGCGCGCGATGGCGGTTTTGCTCGAGGGAGAGATACCTCGGGAGAAACTGCAAGAGATGAGAGGGAATTGTTCACGGTCTCTTTCTCTGACAGCGGAGCGGTGGAATAGCGTGGAAACGACACGCAGGAGGCCCGCGTTTCGGAAAACGGGTAACAAATAACGGGCCGGCCCAAAAACAGCCCGGACAAAATAAGCCAGTCCACATCAAAAATGCACATATTACTAAAAAACAACAACAACAAAAAACATGATGCAGTTATCTATGAAGAATCATGAAATTTAAAAACGATAAAACAACAAACAAAATACATACAGTTCGTAAAAAAGTAAAAATCAAAAACACAACGCATGTTAAAATAACACATCCAGAAAAAATGTCTACCTTCAATTAAATGCCACACAAAAAAAAATGTGCACCCCCCACCATCCGCTCTCCCCTTAAACCTCCCGTGCAGTGAAGTAAGTACAGGCAAAAAAAATGCAGCACACACTGATGGAAAAATGCAGTGCATTTCTATACGGGATGCAGTACGACATTATGCATTTCTTATCGGGATGAAGAAAAACGCAAACACGGAATAAGTTAATGCAGTGCGGAAGTACACGAACTTGCAGTACAGCATCATAAACAATGTAGTACAGTCGTAATTTGCTAAGCAGTGCAGTCCCATACATTTGAAAAAAAGATTACATAAAAAGTAAAAACACGGGATAAAAAATGAGAACTGTACATGCAGTAAGGAATGAAGTTCACATCTAGTACACAACCATGATCAATGCACTACACCGATGATTTACCAAAAAGCAGTGCACTCCACGTCATTAAAAAGCATACAAAGAATAAAAACTGATCACCCAAATGATACCGGCACCAGCCACCCAAAAATTGACAACGTACATGCGTCTCTGAAATACCGAACATAGGCCCAACAAAACTGACCAAGAAAAAACAATAAGTTCGAAAAAAAAGTGGGCCCCCCCCACCCCCCCTCCCATTTCCTATCCATCCCGTGCCAAGGACTGTGATAATTACCGGCAAAAACAAGATGCAGTACTTGTCAGTAGAAGTATGCAGTGCATTTCGGTGCGCAATGCAGACCACCGAAGCATATAGCAAGAGATGCAAAAAAGATGAAGTACACACATGTATACAATGTTGCAGTTCTGTTTTGTAAGCGACGCAATGCTTAGTTGTAAGCAATGCAGTTATGTTGTCACCCAGTATACATCTATAAAACATCACCCAGTATACATCTATAAAACATGACAAAATGGCTGTTCGAATAGAAAAAGGTTATGGTTAAAAAAATGTGCTGACCAAAAAAAACCAACATTAAGAAAAACCCACGTTCGCATACATACACCCGATCGGAGCAGTTCCATCGCCACAAGCCCACGATCACAGATGCAAAACCAACCCACGATCGGCACAACCGCATCATCAGCGCGATCGTGCAGTTCATCCGACGAGGCCATCCCACCCCGCGCCCTCCCCTTAAATTCAGACCCCTGCCAAAGGCCTTCTCATCCACATCCACAACAAAACACAAGTATCCATTGCGCTCCCACCACCGGCGATGACGTTCACCGACGAGTACAAGGGCGACAACGCCGTGGAGGCGCACGGCAACACCAAGTTGCACGTCATCCACACCAACGACAAGAAGCAGATGGCGATCAGCCTCGCGCAGTACGAGCGCCACCTCAGCCTCCAGCGCCACAAGATCGTCGGCATTGATCTCGAGTACGACAACGACCCTGAAGCGACGCAGAAAGCCGCCCTCTGCCAGCTCTCCGTCGGCAAGAATCACCCGGTGCTGCTCTTCCAAATGAGCGACACTGAAAGGTGCACCGTCTTTGACAACTTCCTCGCCGACCCCAGGTACACCTTTGCAGGCTTCTCCATCGACGGTGACAAAACCAGGCTTGAGCGCGTCAAACTGGAGGTCGCCAACTTCGTCGACATCCAGAAGGAGTGGAGGGTGACCGACGCAACCAAGCCGTTGGACTCCCTCGAAGACGTCTCCGGCGCGCTCATCGACGACTACTACAGCAACATGAAGAAGAAGATCACCGACGCCGAGCACCAGCGCTGGGCCATCCTGCCTCTGTCCAGGAGGCACATCGAGTACGCGGCAAAGGACGCCTACGCAGCGTACGAGATATGGAACCGCATCACCCTCACCCAGGACGGCCTTCGCCGTGCAAAGCTGGAGAAGGAGGAGCCACCCAAGAAGCGCGCCAGGAGCAGCTGGGGATGGGGAGAGCCCGACTAGTGAAGAAGAAGATGGTGCCGTCCAGAAGCCAAGAATGCCAGCGTTCTTTTAGAATTATGTATCGTTAGTTTGCTTATGTATCATCAAATTTGCTTTGTGTTGTTTGCTTATGTATCCTTAGTTTGCTTGTGTGCTAAACCTAGTTTGCTTGCCATGCACAATCGCCTGTAATGATGAACTCAGATTATATTAGTTTGCTTGCTGGTGATGAAATTGTCGTACAGAATGCAAACAGGACGCATGCAGTGCAAGTTGCGGACGAATGCAGTACACTGAATTTGTCGAATAAAGTCTTAACATACCCAACAAAGCAGTGCACGAACATAAATTCCAAGAAAGGAATACATAAGAGCAAAAACACAAATAGAAAAACGCAAAACACGTAAAATAATTCAATACAGTCCGGAAGTACACGAAAGTACAACACAAAACCATAATGAGTGAAGTACAGGTATGATTTACAAAGCAGTGCACTCCCATACATTGGGAAAAAAGATTAACAATGCAGTACGCAATGCGTATACAATGCAGTACAGAATCCTGATCAATGCAGTGCACACTCCAACATTGAAAAAAAAACACAGAGGGCAGAAATATAAAAAGAAAAAAAATTGACCACCCAGGTTGCACCGGCCCCAGCCAGTCTCGTAATAGGTCTATGCCCACAGAAGGCGAGTCATTCTGAGTGACAGTGCATGGGGCCGGTTGCACATGGGCCCACAGGTCATAGAGCATATAGCAACGAGCGCCGTGTATAAGCGCCCAGATAAGTATACAGAGGAGTTCAACCGGTATGCCTCGCCAGCGCTTATAAACAACTAGGGCGCGCCTTCCGCGGGTGAGGTGGGACTAAATATTAGGACGCACACATAGTGCACAGGGAACCAGCCATGTGCTCACAGGCTGACCTGGGCCCAATTACATCTTCACTACCAGAACACAGGGCCAACAAAAAAAGAGAGAGGCCACTGAAAATTAAAAAAAAATTGCTACATACCATACACAAACACAGACAGTTCACATTCCGTCGTGATATGACAATGCAGTTCGCTATTCTCAACTAAGCAGTACTGTTCCTTCTTGAATGCGTTCGTGTTCACTGAATCAGACTCAATACACCACCTAACACCAACCACAACATTTATTACTGCCATTGCTCGATTGGTTGCATAAAAACTTATCCATTCGTGCTACAGACTAACACAACTCCTCCCCCCGTTCCTCATTTTCCTCAAAACTTAGATCTAGGGTTCATCACATCCACAACTCTTCTCTGGAATTCCACTGAACCCGCCATGGACTGCAAGTGCGGGTGCTTGTCAAGGATGGCGCCGGTAGCGGACACATGCGTCTTCGCAGAAGGCCTACATCTCACCAACACCGAGTGGCGCAGCATGCTCGGCTGCCTGATGATACCCAACAGGGGGTTTCGTCCGCCATTTCTTCATCGCCTAACAACCACAGATCTACAGGAAAGTTGGGTATGTTTTCCACTCACAATTTTTCGACATATTCTAGACTGCAAATACAAATCTGAATATATAGTTCAATCAATTTGTTCAGTAATATCAACAAAAATACAAAAAAGAATTTGTATTGTTGTTCAGATCTGTTAGCTATTAAGACTACATGCTTCCACCTATCTTTCTTCAGTACCACACCATGTATCGACATATGTACAAAAAAAAGGTCAGTAGATAAGCGTTGCTGTTATATTAATATGCTGGAGAAGTACACTGTTACTGACATTGCAGTGCACACATGTTGCAGTATAATATATATCCCAGTAAAACTAGGAGTCAATTGCGTATATAAGTTTGTTCATAAATTGCAACAACTTTTACAAAATACAATCATATGTATGTAACTATTTAAGTAAACATAAACAAATCATGCTAAGTATAAAACAAAAACATTTGCTGTTTACTTATAAATTCTTTATCCACCCATTGCAATATGCAGAAACTGCCATCCGCAATAAAAATTCATGCTCCGAGTTCAGGAAAGCTTACTTTGGAGACAGAACACAAAAATGGCTATGAAGACATGGAAGCTGACTACCACATCGACTCTGAAGACTGCATCAACATAACTACTGGTTGGAAAGATTTTGTCTCCCAAAATGGCTTTGAGGCCGGAGAAGTGGCCATGGTCTTTTTCTACAAAGAAGAAGACTCCATCAAGTTTACAATTTTTGCACTCTAGGCTGTATAATATGAAGCAACCAATATTATAATGCTTTGCTTATGATGCATGCTTTTAAATTTATGTCCATCAGACAATTTGAACAATGCCTATTTAAAGTATGCAACATCAACTACGTCATTTTATCATCACTTTTAGACAAAGTTGCTGATGGCAGTAATGCAGTCATCTCGAACACATAGTGTGGTAATAATAATAACGAAAGGCAGCCCTCCGAACAGTAACAAAGAAATGCAAAATGGTCGAAACTTTGCAGTTAACAAATGATGTTGAAAAACAATTCTCATAGTATGCAGTTCAAAAAAATTCTTATAATAACTATTCAGCTAACACAAGCGCATCATGGACCATCCCTTCTAATAGCAGAAAAGATCATTAACAACACTACTAATGCAGTACAGAAATGCATATTATGTAGTCATCTAGAACACATAATGTAGTAAACAAAGAATGTAGTTTACAAAAAGGAGAAATCTCATAAACAGCCATAACCACTGTAATAAAGCTACACGAAGTACGCTACCAAAGAAAATGCAGTGCACAACAACGTTTCCGCGACTACAACAAATAAAATTAAAGCAGTAAAACTACAGACAACGTGATAGACTGATAGAGGTGTCAATTTCACTCGCACTTCCATAACTCGCCTAAAAATTCTACAGCCACTAAACCATCGAACAATGCACCCGCAAAAATTTACATGCAAGACATGGCAACTTGACGAACAACATCAGCTTTCATTTAAAAAACGCGATTCAAAAAATGACAATTATACCCGCAATAAAATGAATTCAAACCTACAGCAACAGTAATTACAATATTAAAACACGCGTGGACGGGCTAAAATAAAAAAAAATCAACAAAGAACAGAGGAGCGGACGAAGCTCACCCGCCCGCACAACCAACATACCAAGAATTGAAAACTAACTCCTAAAAATTAACAAATTATAGAGTGAACGAACCGATTAAAACGAATGCAATCAAAGAATTCATACTAAATAACAACATCCGAGCACAAAAAAATCGCATCTGACGCGAACACGAACAAACAGAGAAAGCTCGTCCACCAAATCCGTCGATTTGCAAGCACTATAGTATATTTTCCTGTAAATCAGAAAGAATAAAGCTAAAATGAGATGCAGACACAAACTGAATCATCCCGCGACACCCGATTCCACATAGAACGCGCGCGGGCGGAACACCGAAAAATGAAGCAATTCTCCCGTGAAGCAATGCAGTGCTCGTCGTCAAAACGATGCAGTGCGCTTCTGTTGAGCGTGCAGTACGGAAGCGGTGTGCAGAATAGCTATTCTGCTAATATTAGCAGAATAGACGGTCTGTATATATATATATATATATATATATATATATATATATATATATATATATATATATATATATATATATATATATATATATACACACACATAAACACTATTCTGATCACGGGATCAGAATAATATTCTGATCACAACTTGACCTTCCCGAGTAACGCGCCTGAACTTCCCTCTGTACTAACCTGACCTTCGGGCTATCTTCACAACTGTGGCTTCCCCTGCGAGTTTTTCTGATCATTCGTGTTGTTTGAGGTGTAAGTGTAATGCGGACACGTTTTTTAGAGTCTAAATGCTTGCTTTGATTCGGATTCTAGCACTTTGGCGGATTTGCTCTCGGGGTCGTGATGAACTTCTGTCTGTTACAAGTTTAATGCATGTTTTGGATGTTGTCGATGTTCTGAAACGATGTGGATTAGGTTTTGGTACGAGTTTGGAGAACAAATTATTTGTTATTTCAAAAAAAATTGAAATCGCCCGTGTTCTTCATCTGCCCAAGATGCAACCCGCGTTTCTGTTGATTTCTAGTTTTTCTTTATTGTTTGCTTTCTGATTTGCGTACTTTAGTGAAATTCGAGGCTTACTAATCCTTAATTTTTAATCGGGAGGGTCCTTACGGTTTGATTTCTAGTAATTCGATGTTTGGACTCCCGCGGGTTTACTGATGTTATTTTAGCGGGTTTGAATTTTTCCCTCTGGTCATTCTAGTTGTCGAAAGGTAGTTGCCAGATCATTTCCAAGGGGTGTGCGGACGTGTTGCAATCTTGGGCAGATGATTTTATGCTTCAGACGAATTTGTTTGTTCATTATTTCTAGATCTTATAATGTTCGTTGTACAAGTTGGACTTCTGCGTTTTCATACCTGAACTTCTTCTTTTCCTTCATTTGGTTCTGTTGGGGCTGGGCCGGCTCGGATAGGGATCGGGGGAGGATCAGGTGGATCGTGTTGGTTTTTGCCCGGGTTTCTGTGCTGGACTTCTACGTTTTTATACCTGAACTTCTACTTTTTCTTTCACTGCAATATAATGCAACAAGTCATTTGTATCAGAATCCGTTACTGGATTTCTTCTGCAATTTTTTGTTGTAGCTAGTGTGTAAGCGTGGAGCTGGACTTCAGTATGATGCTGGACTCCTTTCTAATTGATGGTTGAACTTCCGGTTTTCCACATTGCATTCCATATTTTGCAAGGCGAAGGTGCATCGTGCTGAGATGTTATTTTTTCTTTTTTTATAATTTTAGTTCCTGACATGTTATTTTTAGAGTTTGTCTCGCGGGCATTCATGGGATTAGTCCAAGTATGCATGCACCTTTTTTTTGCAGATTTTCTAAGGGTCGTTGTACAAGCTGGACTTCTATACTGTTCATACCCGAACTTCTGGTTTTCCTTCTTTTGCAATGTAATGGAGCAAGCCCTCTGTATTTCTTTCTGTTTTTATGTTTTTTCATACTTTTGCGTTTGCTTTTTAATTTTTTTTGTTAGTCCCATGAGCAACCGTGTAATTTTCGTACGGATATGCGTATATTTTCTTATTTTACCTAGTATGTTTTTGTACTAATAGTAGGTGGTGGCCTTCAGTGAATAACTACCCCGATCTTTTGTATGCTAGTCGTTTTTTGTAATGTCAATTTTGAGGTTTTCACAAAAACCCGAACTTCTCTATCTTTTCTATATGAACTTCTTTTAAAATATAATTATGTTTTGTTATTTTAAGATTTAAATAATTGTAGACATTTGAAATAGGCATTGGGCCTATTGACAAATGCGGTAGCGCGAGGTCGAGCAGGGGGGGAGGGGGATCGGGACCCCCCTCCCCTCCCCCTGCGAGGCCGAGACAGGAACGAGCCGGAGCAGGCGACGACGCGGCATGCCGCGTCGTCGCATGCGGAGGCGAGTCCGTCACATCCGTGACCCCACTATCTATCTTAGGGTTTTTAGGGTTTAGGGTGCGTGCGGTGGGGGTGGAAACAGAATAACCACATTGCGTCATGTCAAATCCTAGCGCGCAGCAATGTGGTAGCGCGAGGCCGAGCAGGGGGGGAGGGGGTCGGGACCCCCCTCCCCTCCCCCTGCGAGGCCGAGATAGGAACAAGCCGGAGCAGGAGACGATGCGGCGTGCCGCGTCGTCGCATGCGGAGGCGAATCCGTCACATCTGTGACCCCACTATCTATCTTAGGGTTTTAGGGTTTAGGGTGCGTGCGGTGGGGGGTGGAAACAGAATAACCACATTACGTCCTGTCAAATCCCAGCGCGCAGCAATGCAGTAGCGCGAGGCCGAGCGGGGGGGAAGGGGGGTCGGGACCCCCCCTCCCCTCCCCCTGCGAGGCCGAGACAGGAACGAGCCGGAGCAGGCGACGACGCGGTGTGCCGCGTCGTCGGATGCGGAGGCGAGTCCGTCACATCCGTGACCCCACTATCTATCTTAGGGTTTTTAGGGTTTAGGGTGCGTGCGGTGGGGGGTGGAAACAGAATAACCACATTGCATCCTGTCAAATCCTAGAGCGTAGCAATGCGGTAGCGCGAGGCCGAGCAGGGGGGGAGGGGGGTCGGGACCCCCCCTCCCCTCCCCCTGCGAGGCCGAGACAGGAATGAACCGGAGCAGGCGACAACGCGGCGTGCCGCCTCGTCGCATGCGGAGGCGAGTCCGTCACATCCGTGACCCCACTATCTATCTTAGGGTTTTTAGGGTTTAGGGTGCGTGCGGTGGGGGTGGAAACAGAATAACCACATTGCGTCCTGTCAAATCCTAGCGCGCAGCAATGCGGTAGCGCGAGGCCGAGCAGGGGGGGAGGGGGGGTCGGGACCCCCCCTCCCCTCCCCCTGCGAGGCCGATACAGGAACGAGCCAGAGCAGGCGACGACGCGGCGTGCCACGTCGTCGCATGCGGAGGCGAGCCTGTCACATCCGTGACCCCACTATCTATCTTAGGGTTTTTAGGTTTACATATGAACTTCATCTGTTTTTGTACTTGAACTTCTTCTTTTTGTTTCTTTGTGGTTTATTTATTTTTATTGCTTTACTTCTTTTATTAGAGTACTTGAACTTTTGTTCTTTATCTTTTGAACTTCTTTTCTCTTGTTTTTTATGGGCATATTTATGTATGTATGTTTCTTCCTTTAGTAGTGTATTTTGCCATCTATTTTTTGGTTCTGAGGATATCAACTTTGATGTTTTTGTGATCTTATCTCATCATAATAGATGCATTCAAATGGTGCATTTATTTTATCTACACATGTATTTACTATTTTAGCTGTTGGGGGGTAAAACTGTAAATTTGGTGTGGCTGCAAGTCCCATGACAGATAGGCATTAACTGGCCATGTCCCTCACCACCACCTGTCAGAAATTTCCTCTCCCTCTGTCGCTCGCTCTCTATTCCCTCTCCGACGCTCCGCTGCCTCCTTCAACTGCTACTCCCCACGATCCCTCCGCCCCTGTCCCGTGCGCTCGCGAGTGGAGTAAGCGGCGCACTCCCCCGCTCCTATTACTCCCCCGCCCCGCGCTCTCCCTCGCCCAGCCCGCTCCCCTCTGCTCTGAAGCGAGGGCGGCAACTGCTTGCGCGTGGCGTTGTGGGGAGTGAAGAACCGCCGCGGATTCGTGCTTGGAGAGGTACAAACGCTGAGCCCCGCCCCCATCCCCCTAATGCTTGTATTCTCTTTCGCCAGATCTGTGGAGGCCTGCCCTGTTTGCTCTGTTTGCTCTCGCGTCCGCCTCCTACCCCCTTTTTTCTGATGGTTTGGTGGGACATTAGGTAGGGTTCTTGGGCGTGTGTTGGTTGGAATGCATTCCCCCGCGGCCAGATTTGTTTGTGACATGCTTGTGTGTGGATTTTCATTTCCCCTTTGTTGATTTTAGCAGTCAGGTGCATGTCAGAGAGGTTGTGGTGTCATTGTTAATGCTAGATCTGTTGTATCTAATGGCATTAGTGCTGTGGATTTGGAGGTCTAGATTATATTTTGGACATTGTAGTTAGTTTCTGGATAAGTTTTTTGTTGTGCTTGCCTATATGTGCTACTGTCATCTATTTCATACTTGTTGGTTCTAGTTGTTTGTAGTTGGTTCTAGTTGTTTGTAGTTTGTTCTAGTGTTTGATTCAGTTTCCTTTTTTGCATTTTGTTGTATGTTTTTGTAATTGCTAACTATATGGAATTCATCTTCTGTGTTTTACAGGTTGTTCTAGTGTTTGGGCATTCATCGAGGCGGTTGTGTTGCCATGGCTTCAAAATAATCTCCGGGCATCTTAATGTAGTTGTATTTTTTTTAAATAGTAGTTTTGTTATATGTGTCTGCCCATATCTTCATTTGGTATTTATGTTGGACTGCCAGTCTTAGTAGTGTGAACTTCTAACAAGTTTTGTGTGTATGCATTGTTAGACATAGTTTATGTGTGTGCCATTTCATGTTTAAAATGTATATCTTTGTTTTTTGTTTTGTTGTTATCATCTTCATGGCGTTGATATTTAGTTTGCCTGTGAAATACTATTCGTGGTCATGCTACATCTTTTTTATGTGCTATTTGCTTGGGTTACGTAGTTTAATTTTGGTTGATCTTCTGTAATGAACATTTTGTTTTACTGCTTTGTTATGTATCGTTGAACTTCTGGACATTCATGATGTATGTAGTAGCACCTCTGGTGTAGATTGTTTTTATGTTTAGTTTGTAGATTTTTTTGTTAGTTTTTTGTGTTTACTGCTTTGTTAGGTATTGTTGAACTTCTGGGTATTGGACATTGTTGTAAAAGTAGAAGTCCTTTTGGTGTAGGATTGCGGATTAGAACTCAGCTGCCTTTTTACTTGCATTTTTTGTAGTTGGTGATGAGTTGAATAGTTCTGAAAAAATGCCTGCGATCAAGATGGAGCTTCATAGGTTAATACTGATGCTCCAATATCTGATGCGGCTAAATCACCCATTATCCCTTTGACTGTGATTGCCGAGGTTGCTTCGAGCCTTGAGAGTATTTCAAGCCTTGAGGATCTTGCTTCTGCGGCTCTTGCTTCACCTAATATGTGAAACGCCTTTTCTTTTTAGTGTGTTAGCAGGGGTTTCTTGTTTTTGTTCCTGACTTTTTTTTTTTGCTTTGATTTTTTGTGTTCTTTTGCAGATGTGTCGACAGAGGAGGAAGCTTTGAACACCATCAACGATGTTTTATCTGATTTGGGTTTATCAGAAACCCCTGCTGCTGCTGAGGAGGAGGCTCCGTCAGTCAAAGGTTGTGATCCCGTTCAGGATCCTTTGTGCTCTCTTCAGATGTCAGAGACGCAGTCGCAGTCTGTTGATGGCACTGAACCTGTCACGCAACCCGAGGATGTGCCTCTTCAGCTTCTCCTGGAGGACCAACGTAAGAGGAAGAAGCAAGCAGATTTTGACAAGAAGAGGGCGACCCGCCTTGACAAAGGTTATGATGTTCCTGGATCTGTTCGTGCGGCTGAGCTCACGGTTGAGGAAGACGTGCCATGTGGTAGTGCTGGCACTGTTGTCCCTGTTAAGAAGAAAATCAAGAAGACTGCTGCGAGGAAGCTAGTAGTTGGTGCAGTTACTCCTCGGAAGATCCCACGTGTTTCAAGGCCTGCAGAAGTTGTTGAAGATGAAGGGTTATGCCTTGGTGGTACGCCATGCCGTAGTCCTCGCGTGCTTGCCACTGCCCTGCCTACACCTTCTCAGCTTGGTGCTGGTGCATCTGTTAAGGGGAAGAAATGCGGCGTGAAGCGCAAGGTTCCACCTGCAAAGGTCAACAAGGGTGCGAAGAAGCGTTCTCGTGTTAATCCAGAAGACAAGGATGATGCTGACTTCAATGTTGATGATGAGGACGACGTTGATGATGACGCTGCCGCTACTCAGGTATGAATGTCTCATGTTTACTGTTTTTTAGAGCATTTGTCGCTATTGCTGTAGTTTTATTGTTTTTAGCACTGCCTTGGCGTACATAGCTGACCTTCTGCTCCATCTCTGTATAGACGAATAAATTAGCCGACGTGCTTTTGCTTTTACGGTATTACTGCCTTTGTGTACATAGTCGAACTTCTGGGTATATACATGAATAAATTAGTTTAACTTGTTGGTATAGATGTTTGATTACTGCCTTAGTGTATATGGTTGAATTTCTGCTTTTGAAATTTCCAACATTCGTGAAAGAATGTTAACTAGTGTTCGTACATGGTTGTACTGCCTATGTAGACATAGTTGGACTTCTGAGATACATGTTTCATTACTGCCTTGTTCTACATGGTTGAACTTCTGCTATGTAAATTTGCAAACAATTTGAAAGCATGTTAACTTCTGGTCATACAAGGTTGTACTGCCTATGTAGACATAGTTGGACTTCTGGTATTCATTTTTTATTACTACCTTGTTGTACATGGTTGAACTTCTGCTACGTAAATTTCCAACATTTTGTTAGCATGTTAACTTCTGGTCATACATGGCTGTACTGCCTATTTAGAGATAGGTGGACTTCTGAAATGTACTGAGCGTGTAATTTTGTAGGCACTAGTGGAATTATGGTGTAGCTTGTGTGTCACATTGTGTATCTCATTTTTTCCAGTATCAGCTTGTGGAGCGGCCTGAGAGGAGGAAGAGAGGATGCAAAGCGCCTGAAGAAGGTGGCCAAGGAGGAGGTGAGGCGAAACATTTTAACAAGACGGTTCACTGCTCACTAGGAGTGGTGAAGACGTGTGCGAAAATGCTACAGCCTAGGCACAAGACGAGGGTTATCAAGGCTGGTTTTGGTTGTGTGTTTGACCTGAAGGTTGATTCCAACATTTCTCGTCCTTTGATGGGCAACATGTACATGAGGATTGACCCTGCAACCATGGTTCTTGACATGGGTGAGGCGAACAAGGTTCTGCGTATTACAAGTGATGTTATTCACCATCTGTTTGGATTCCCTCAAGGTAATCGTACCCCTCCTAGGCCTTCGAGTGATGGGTTTGATGATGCTGTTATGAGGTTGAAGGGCAAGCTTGGGTACGCTAGGAGTGACGACATCAAGACAAAGGATCTGCGGAATATCCTCGCGGATCTTGTGAAGGATGAGACGAAGGATGATCTTGCTCTGCAGGTGTTTTACCTGATTGTTTTCATGAATGTGGTTATCCCTGGAACGTCTACACGAGTGTCCAGGGAGGCAGCAATGGCTGAGAATCTTGTGTTTGAGGATATGGCAGATATGGACTACTGCCAGTTGGTTGTTGATGACCTTCGAAGTGCTGTTATTAGGTATCAGCAAGGTACTAGCAGAGGAAAAGCTGTCACAGGCTGTGCCATCGCACCGCTTCTTATGTACCTGGACTGCCTTATCATTGGCAAGACGCCTAATGTTGACTTGAGGACGCCTCGCATCAATTACATGGATCAGGCCAAGCTTCTTGAGCTCGCTGCGGCTGACTTGGTCAGGAAAGGTGATGACGACCCAGCCAACTGGGTGTTTGGGAGACTACCTATGAGTGTTTCTTCTTTTCTTTGTAGTTAGTACTGCCTTTTGTGTGCATGGTTGAACTTTTGCTATGTACATAGATGACCTTTTGTTTCATATAGACGGGGGTAAATTTGCTGAACTGCTTGGCTTATATGGTATTACTGCCTTTGTGTACATATGTGAACTTCTGGATATATTCATATGAAATAAGCTAAAGTTTTTTGTTGCACATGCATGTTTGAACTTCAGCTATGTAAATTTTCTAACATTTTTGAAAGCATGTTAACTTCTGGTCATACGTTGTTGTACTGCCCATGTAGACATAGTTGGACTTCAGAAATGTACTGCGTGTGTAGGCATTATTGGAATTTTTGGTGTAGTTTGTGTATCTGATTGTTCTTCCTTTTTTTTCCTTGTCATTTTTTTTCAGTATCAGCTTTTGTGGTACTAACTTGAACTTCTGCTACTGTCTTCTGTATTTCTGCTACCATGTTTTTTCATTTGTTGTGCGACGTGTTGATTTTTGTTTTCATATATGCAGTGGAAGACACAAGCTGAGGTTGTGTTCTTTAGGGTCATCAAACGCCCTGTTCTTACTATGCCTCCTGCCGCCGGCCTATGTAGTGGAAGTCCTCCGAGATGTGAATTCTCGCGGGATGTTAACACTGGTGCCCCCCCTGTAGATCCAGGAGGTTCTTCTGCCCGTGTGAGTGCTGCTGGTGGCATTTCTTCCGAGAGTTTGTTCGATGCTGTGAATATTTCCCTTTCTAGGATTGATGGACTTCTGGAAACTGTTTGTGGAGAGATGGCTCGTGTTCCGACAACGGTTGAGCGCTTAGTCGTGTGGATGGTATTCTTCCTCCCGGCCACGGTTTTGATGCTGAGTCTTTGAAGGAGCTTTTGTTGATTGAAGCAAAATATCTTGCCGAGCTTCGTCAGAGCACTTCCCACCTCCGGGCTAGTTTTGTGTTGTTCAAGGAAATGCAGGACGCCCGATGCAAGCCTTTTGAAGATGAGGCGAGTGTTGTTGTGAGAGAGATTCAGAGGCAGGATCCCGCTCATTTGGGTCGTGAAGGAGGCCATGTGGAGCGTACCGAAGATGTTTGTTTTATGTTGGCTTTTGATATTTCTTTTTGCACTAGTGTTCATTGTTAGCTTTGAGTTACTACTGTTATGCAGTTATAGGGTGACCTTCTCTGTTTATAGGACCTGAACTTCAAGTGCTTATGCACCTGAACTTCTATGACTGGCCCTTTTTGTTCCTTTTTGTATATTATGGTAGTTTAGTATGTTATCTGCTATGTTTATTGTATTTGTACTTCCATGATGTGTCAGTTGTGATAGCTGACCTTCTCTGATTATGTAACGTGAACTTCTGATGATTAGGTATTTGTTTTCTACATGATTATTTTCTAGTCTTTTTTCTTTTTGGTACTAGTATTTTTTCCTGGGTGACCCTCTTTGTTTATATGACATGAACTTCAAGTGCTTCTGCACTTGAACTTCTATGACTTTTGATGACTTTCCCTTTTTGCCTTCTTTTGCATCTTAATGGTAGTTTGATATCTGGTCTACTATGTTTACTGTATTTGGACTTCCATTATGTGCCAGTTGTGATACCTGACCTTCTCTGATTATGCAACATGAACTTTTTGCTGATTAGGTATCTGTTTTGTACATGATTGTTTTTCTAGGCTGTTGATGATGGTGCTGGGGTTAGGGAGGATGTTTTACCTGTGCATGAAGATGATCATGTGCATGATCCTTGTCCCTCTAGTGATGTATTAGTTGATGTGGTTCATGGCAGTGAAAATAAGGTACCATTTTTTCTTGTCCATTTGTCTTGTTGCCCCTGAGACACACTTGCTGCCCCTGTGAATGAGGTTCAGTGAGCCCATTTTTAATGACTTTTTGTTTCTTTTTGGAGCAGCAGAATGATGATGTTAGTGTTTCCCCAGAGAAGGCTGCAGACATGTCCGTCTCAGGCACCGGCTGCTCCAACGGGGTGGTCCTGACTGAACCTCAGTCGTCTGTTGGCGCTGAGGTTTCTGGTGCTGAGCAGGACAAGACAACTGGAGACATTATTTTGGAGAAAGATCATGTTGAGTCTGCTGTACAAACTGGTGGTAGTACTGCTGCAAGCCCGGAGAAGTCTGATGCAGCAGAGCCATCAGTTGATGTTGATGATGTACAAACTGGTGGTAGTACTGCTGCAAGCCCGGAGAAGTCTGCTGCAGCAGAGCCATCAGTTGATGTTGATGCTGCACAGGCACAATCAAATGTTTTTCTTGTTTTAGATTCTCCGGTTGCTACAACTGCTGCTGGTGTCCTTCCCGACGACGCTGCAAAGTCTACTGAAGACGACGATGAAGATACCGAAAGCGATAGCTGTGGAGAGGAGGTTGATCATTCCAGTGCTGCCGCTGGTCTAGGCAAGGATGCATGAAGAGAGGAGCATGCTTCTCTCTTCTTTCCCCATCCCCTCCCCTCTTTGTTGTTTGGTTTTTAGTCCATGATATCCCCTGTGAACTGCCTGTGTGGTCTAGGTTGAACTTCTGGTTTTGTTGTTTGCCGTGTGGGTTGTAAAGAATGTTAAGTGAACCTGTTTTTCTATGTGGGTGGATGTTTGTAATGCATGTGCTGTGATGTATATGATGCTGTGGTTTTATCCTTGTTTTGATGTAGCAGCTGAGATGTGCTTATGTGCTTTTGAGTGTTTCTGTTAATTGCTATTTTCTTTTTGGTGAGCAGATAGCGACCTTGCCGTCATTCGAAAGAAGGTTGATGACTTTTATTACAGTGTAACTAGGCTTAGGAATGATCGTTCCAAGAGGTGAGTGCAGCTGCTCAATATTTATATCATCCATGTACCCCCTGTGAATTGCCTGTGGTTTCTTACCTGAACTTCCCAATTCTATGTACCTGAACTTCTTGTTTTTTATTTCTCTGGTGCTGAACTTCTGGCCTCTTTTGTACTGTACTGCCTGTTGTGATATAGCTGAACTTCTGTGCTAACATGTGTTATGAACTTCCAGAGTTTCCTGATGCTGACCTTCTTTTACTTTTTGTTCGCTTGTTTTAGATCAATGATTATGTTCCAAAACAAGGAGTGTGAAGCCACTGTTGAAGATGTTGAAGTATCTTTTGGTCCTCGCGGAATGCTTCGATCTAATGTGGCTGAGTGTGCACTCTACTGTCTACGTGCGAAGTACCAGGGATCAGACAAACTCATCCTGCCGTATTGGGTTTGTGTAAGTCAACCATACAGTGATTTCTTTTCCGTTTTTTCCCTACCATTTTTTTAGTTTAAACTTGTTTGTCTCGTTTTTGTATTTTTTTCATATGTTAGTGTTGCCTGCATTATTTTAGGACAAGGATTTCAGAGGTCAATTTGATTCGCGTGTGAGGAAGTACTTCATGGCGAGTGGTCCAGATAGCATGGATGCACATGATTCGATATGCAATATCTTGTTCTTTGCCTCTGTATTAGTTTTGCAGTGCGTGTTAATATTTGTTTTATTTTTCTTTTGTACCGTTCTGATATGAATTCTCATTTTTTAATGATTCGCGTGTTTATGGTGCTTCAGGTTGTTTTCCCTACTTTTGACCCGCCTGAGGTTCCTGCTTCCATGGGTGGTGTCGGTCATTGGGTGTTGGTATTCCTTGACCTGAAGAATTCAAGGTTCCAGCTTCTCGATTCCTACTATGGACCAAAAGACGAATGTGCGGTACGCCTGTTTCGGCAGATGACCGACAACATCAAGAGGCTTTGGAAGGATGCCAGCAACGACAGGGAGACACCCTTCAGTCCAATTAGCATTGACGATTTCCCTCTGGATTGGATTGATGTCCCCCAGCAGCAAAACCAGTATGAGTTCCACTTTTTCTCTTTTATCTCATGTGTTTAACTGTAGTTGTACTTAAGCTGCGACGTGTTTAATTTGTTGGCTTTCTTTTTCTGTTCTAACACTTTTCTTTTTACTTCGTTTGATGGCAGTATTGATTGCGGTTTATTCATGCTTACGAATGTTAATTCGTATCATGACGGGGTTCTTGCAAATTATTCCCATGAGAATATCGGGGATATCAGGAAGACATGGTTGTACTTAATGGCTTCTTCTAACCTGTTTGAGACAGACTTTCTATCTCTGTTTGGCTACTACACATGTAAGTATTTTGGAAGTTGGACTGTTTACCTGCACTTCATCTTTTATTCTACCTGAACTTCATATCTTTTTTTTTCTAATTGAACTTGAAAGATGATGGCTTTCTATGGTTTTTGTTAGCTGTAGTTGAATGATTTCGAGTTCATCGGTTTATCTTGAACTGTGCCTCTGGTTGTGCCTGGACTTCATTTAGTTTTTTACTGCAACTAATTTTTTTTAGGTCAGCTTGAGTAGTAACCATGTCATCTTCATTAGTTGGACTGCACATTGTGATGTTCCTGAACTTCAGTTTGTATTTTAATGGTGATGTTTTCTCTTCTTTTTTTTCTTTGACAGTGGATCCGTTGGAGTTGACCGATTACCACTACTCATTCCTCGGGTCAGAGGATTACCAGCCTAGGGACGAACTGATGAGTACAGCTCTGATAGAAGATGATAGACCTCGGACCCTCATTCCTTCCAAGTTGGGGGAGCAGGCTTGTGGTATTCTTGGTACTCCAAAAAACCCTTGCTACAGGAAGGCTGATGCAGTCGAAGCAGCCGAAGCAGAAGTGATTTCGTCCGATGATGATTTTGAGAAGATTGCTTACCCGAAGAATGTTAAACGTGCTGCTGGAACTGTTGCTGGTAGAGGTGGGAAGAATGCAGTGATGACCAGGAGGAAACCGGTAGTTGAATCTGGGAACATAACTACCTCCAAGCGAGCATCAAGATTGCCTTTGAAGTGGCGTTCTCATGTCCCTCCCCTGAAAAAATATAGTTACCCTCATCAATCCGAGGCCCGGAAGTTGAAACAGTATGTGCTGAGTAAAGACGGACTGGAGAAGTATCCTAGGTGAGTTACCCTCTTCTGTCGTTCCCATGCCTAGGAGTTGTAGTGTCTGAACTTCTGTTGTTGTATTGTCTGAACTGCCATTGTTTTAGTATATGAACTTCTGTTTTATGTCTCCTCTTGCCTTTTGAGTTATAGTGTCTTGACTTTTGTTTTGTTGTTGTATCTGAACTTCTAATATATTTTTTACCATCCTTTTGTATTCTGCAGGGCAAGCTACTGCATGTTTACCATCCCTGGGAATGTGATTGACCTCACAGGAAATTTCCTTTATAGGCTTTTCGGTGAAGGGCAGCAGATGGAAGGAGATATAATGGATTATCTCATAAATTTGTGGAAGGATAACCCGGAGACCTCTGAGATATTCTCTAATCCTGACAGGGTTGTACTTAGTCCCTACTTCATACAGGTTTTAGTTCTTTGCACCCCTATCTCCTTTTTTTGCCTTAGTTTTTTTGTAGTGGCATCTGTGAGGTGTTTTAATTGTGTTTTGGTGAATGCACAGTACTGCCTGGAGTATGATTTCTTCGCCTCAAAAGTTCCAACTTTCAATGCAAAAAATTCGGCTAAACTCCTCCGAATGTTTGTTCGCAAGGAAGAAGACCTTTTTAACGCAAAGCTGGTTAGTTTTTCATAAATCTTGCTTTTTTCTTAATTTCATGTGCATCCTTTTGCTGAGTTTGTCAATAAGTTTTTGTTCATGTCGTTTCTTCAGTACATATGCTTTATAGTTTGTGTTCACCGGTCCTTTCATTCTTGCAGGTTTTAATGATTCTATTCAAGCCAATTGGCACAATGGCGCACTATAGTGTGTACGTGGTGAATCGATATCGTGGGAGCATTGACATCCTCGATTCACTTTCTTACGAAAATATGGAAACGTCGCGATCGAGTTTCCACGGGGACTGCCAAAATATCGTGAGTGTTTCTTAGCCTGGACATCCTTTCACATTCTCTTGTTTGACACAAAGTTTATTATGCCTTGTGTTTACAAAATATGTCGATGTCTCTGTTTTGGTAATACTGCTTGAACTGACTGTCATTTAGAAGTTGAACTTCTGCTATTTTTGTTTTAGTGTATCTTACGCAGGTGTCACTTTTTTATGTACCTGAACTTAACTATTTTTGACTTCATCTAATTTTGATATTTCTGGCAGATGAAGAGATTTGTTGGATTGCTTGAGGAGGTGTACGGCAAGGCTGCATACAAGGCGAGCAAGCAGCCTAACTGGGTGACTATTGCAAAGAGGCCGACTTTCATCAATGTTCCGAAGCAGAAGAATAACGATTGTGGCTTCTTTGCTGTGAAGTTCAGCTCTTCGTTTGACGGTGATAAGATTTTTGAAGATTTTGGTGATGTGGAAGTATGTTCTGTCTTTGTTCTTGTCTCATCATCCTTTTGATTTTTCTTGTGTGTTTTTGGTGCGACGCTCCTGCTGTGGTTTTAGATATGCATTACTAAACCATCGTTTTCACCTTTCTTTTTGTTTGCAGGCTGCTGCAGATGACTGGAAGGCTGAGTTCATGCACACTCTGGTTTTTAGCGAGAAGAATGAAGTCATGTGTTCAGAGCTCCCTGTAGAGATCCAGTCCTTTGGCCCGTGAATTCGAAGCATTAGTTCCATTATAGATTTGATTTCGTATAGGTTTTTAGGTTTGATAATGACTAGAACAATTCCGTAAAGATTTGGGTGTAAGAATGTTTTTAGTTATTTGTGTATCTATAGGTGCAGCACTATTACTTATGATATTGTGGACAAATGTATTTGGTGTGAAGAATGATTTGGCTTTGTGACTTTCAATGTACTGCATTGTTTTCAGTATCCATGTGTTGAATGTTTTTGCCACAACAGATGTACCTGAACTTCTCCCTTGGTTATGGTTGAACTGCTTGATTTTTTATGTTGTTTATTTTTGGGCCCCAACATATGGAGCTAGGCTGCTGGTTTCAGATGGAGAGGATATTTCTGTGTTGTGTAATGTATTGGTAATTTTCAACCCAATCAATATGTATGCTTTTGCATAAAATCTATATCTGTTTTTTTGTGTTTTTTCAAGTGCGAATGTATTTCAGCTGTAACTTTGTGCAGAAATATTGTTGACGTTTCTTTATCTTTTGAACTTCTGCACGTATCCAAACAGAACTTCACAGTTGAACGCGTTGTCTTAGGCTTGCTAACCTTAGTTTATGCAGTGAAACTTTCTTTTTTAAGCATATTTTTTTCCTACATCGATTTTATATACTAGAACTTCTTTTGTAAGCTGAGTTAAACTCCAAAACTATATGATTATTTGCTGGTTGCTCTTTTATGGAATACAACACGCGCACCTCCTTCCATAATATACCAGAACTTCCACTGTAATCTTACTTGAACTTCACAGTGTATGTTTTTCATTTTTTGTTCTTTCTTGCACTCTGCATGGAATACATGACCAGCACATCACTTCCTCTCATAACATACCAGGACTTCTGCAGTAATATTACTTGAACTTCAGAGTGTATGTTTTTCAATTTGTTAATGCTTTCTCTTTCATGGAATACATGACCAGCACATCACTTCCTCTCATAACATACCAGGACTTCTGTAGTAATATTACTTGAACTTCAGAGTGTATGTTTTTCAATTTAACACTGCTTGCACTTTCATGCATTACATCACCAGCACATCACTTCCTGCCATAACATACTCGGACTTCTGCAGTAATATTACTTGAACTTCACAGTGTATATTACCAGGGGATGATGACATAATGTTCTAATTGTGTTAATTGACCTATTCTAATCGTTCATGAGCCTTGCGCTCCTCCTAGGCTTTGGTGGTAGAGGTTTTTTCTTGAAATGTACCTCTTCCTCTTCATCGTCCTCTTCCTCTTCATCGTCGTCTTCCTCTTCCTCTTCGTCGTCGCATTCCACTTCCTCTTCATCTTTGTCTTCCTCTTCTTCGTCGTTGTCTTCGTCTTCGTCTTCCTCTTCATCTTCCACCACCTTCTTGTTGTTGGCTCTAGGTCTTGTTTTCTGTTTCTTCTCTGGTATTTTGCTTGTCTTTTCAGCATCTGCACATTTCGGGCATGTTCTTGCATTATGTGGTTCATACTTCTTGCATATGCTACAAAGCCTGCTGCTTGCTTTTTGTGGGTGTGGTCCCTTCTTTTGTTCCATAGCCTTGGTCTGTTGTTTCTGAACTTTGGGTTGCTGGACCTCCTCAGCATTGTTTCTTTCCAAGAGTGTTGGACAGGTCAGCTTGTTGTGTCTCGCAACCTGGTTGCACACACTGCATTTCCTGTGTCCAAGTGGCACTCCGTTCTCGTCGCGCACGACGACTCTTCCTGCAGGTGGTGCCTTTATTTGAGCTCTCTTGTCACTCTTCTTTGCTGCAGTAATTTTCTTTCTACCCTTTGTTTCAGAATACAATGGCAATTTCATCGTCTCTTGCTGTCGCGGCTCCATTGACTGGCCATCACCCTGCTTGTATTGGCTGGTTTCAGCGGCGGCGTTGAGCATTTCAGCTGCATAATAATGAACGTCATCTTCAATTGCAGCGTCCTCTTCAGCCATCCTTTCGTCAGCATCCGCTTGATTTGTTGAATGTATTGCATCAAGCTCTTCCACAAGCCTCTTGAGAACATAGTATGCTCTGTCATATTGCTGGTCACATCTTATCGCTTTCTTGTTAACCATCAAATTCAGCTGCAGCAATATGTCTTGCTTCGACAGCCTTGAGCTGCCATCCGATGTCGTTGTGTTGTAGTCCCTTGTATCAAAAGTTGGTTGTGATCTTGCAGTCTTTGTGTACCGTTTGAGGATATACTTGTTTGGAAAATTGTCAGGCTTGAGGTAGTCAAGTATGTTCATGATGTGAAGGCAGAACAGGCATGCATTTTTGTGATGAATGCAGAATGCATAGTTTGAGAGCCAGCAATGAGTTTCATAAATTTTGATATGATACTACCAGTCTAGCTATTTAATGAGGTTGTTTTTTCGCTCACCTGTGTGTGTCCAGAGCTTGCATTCACACTCGTATATTTCATTCTCTGGGTCAGCTACAACCTGGAATTCATGCTTTGACCAGGAAAATCTTTCTTCATCATCATGGCCAGGCTTGTTGTGGTAGTACACAAGGTACTTAGTTGGCTCTGCTGTACGCTTTGCGCGGAATAGCGTTGCCTTTCTCATCCTATTCCTCATCTCGGTGTACACGGCTCTTGTGTACTTGATGGACATGTCTTCCTCGTAGCCGTAGGTTGTTTTTGTCACAGGATCGGTCTGCACATGTCAAAACGTGAGGTATTAGTCGAGGCAGAGTGATGGGTATCATTTTTAAAAAATTCAAAGTGCACATGTTGAAGGCAAAACAGAACATGATGGTGGTGTTTTGTACTTGTCATCTTACCATGCTGGTCATTGTTTGCTCGTTCTCCTTTTGCATCCGAGTTTGTATGCAAGCATTGACCCGCCTAGCAAACTTGTGTAGGTTCTGGGTGCCCTTGACAAACCCTTTCTTTAGCACGTGGTTCATGCTCTTGCTTCGTTGTGTGTAAGTCATTCTAGCACAGAAAATGTTCTTGTAATATGCTGAAATCCACATCTTCCTATCACTCCAGAGCTGCATCATCATCTGGTCGTTCTCCAGTTTGTACTTGGGCACGAGTTTAGCCCATGCATCTTCAAACTCCGTTGGCATCAGCGGCCAGTTTAATATAGCTGTGAACTCCTCTTTGAATGTTTTGTACTTGTTGTACAACAACGCGAGGTATTCCCTGTACTTCTTCAAGATGTGCCAACGGCATAGCTTGTGGACGGTGTTTGGAAATGATTGTGGTATAGCTTTCGCCATCGATGGACATTGGTCTGCATGAATTAAAAAAATAAAACTTGATTCTTTTTTTGTACTGATGGTGAACTTATGTTGTACAAGTACTTCAACTTCAGATGAAGCAATATGACTATATGAAAATGGCACATGTATTTTTCCTTACAGCAGGGTTCTTGAACTTCTGTGGTACCAGTGCTTGAACTTCACATAAATAACTATATTTTTCTGAACATGTTACATGTTTTTTTCTGAACATCTTTTTATCCTTGAACTTCTATGATTCCTGTACTTGAACTTCACATTCATGACTAGTTTTTTTCTAAACATGTGACAGAAAAAATTTGCTTTCTTCTACTGTTTTGGTTGGACTTCTGTGCTAACAGTGGTTGAACTACTTGCTGTATATTATTTTCTAAACATGTGACAGAAAAAATTTGCTTTCTTCTAATGTTTTGGTTGGACTTCTGTGCTAACAGTGGTTGAACTGCTTGCTGTATATTATTTTCTAAACATGTGACAGAAAAAATTTGCTTTCTTCTACTGTTTTGGTTGGACCTCTGTGCTAACAGTGGTTGAACTGCTTGCTGTATATTATTTTCTAAACACGTGACAGAAATTTTTTGCTTTCTTCTACTGTTTTGGTTGGACTTCTGTGCTAACAGTGGTTGAACTGCTTGTTGTATATTATTTTCAGATAAAACCAAATATACCCAATACAGACCCACAGACTGGAAAGATGATGAAACTTGAGGAGTTTTTTGTTTGAACTCACCTGTTAGAATGCAAGTTGGGTGCTTGTTGTTCATGCACCGTAGAAATGTATCAAACAGCCACTTGAATGACTTTGCATCTTCGTCTCTTATCTAGGCAACAACAAATATCGTTGACTGCAAGTGATGGTTTGTTCCAACAAACACTCCCAGGGGCATATGAAATCTGTTGGTCTTGTAAGTTGTGTCGAATGTTACGCAATCGCCGAAGTCTTGATAGGCTCCTCGGCAGCTTGCATTGGACCAGAAAATGTTTTTAATTGACTTGTCCTTGTCCACTTGCATGTCATAGAAAAACTCATCATTTATCGCCTTCATGTCTTTGAAGAATGAAACAAGTTTCAATACATCATCCAAATCATCTTTCCTTGCATTCATGGCTTTCCTGCAAATCACATGCAAAGATGCATTTGTTTATTTTTTGCTAGCAAAGGATTGTGAGCTAGGATGCTATTTTTACATTGCAGTATGTTGGTGTTTGAGTACTTACTGGTTTAGCAGGTCTCGTCCGGTCATGCTTAGGAAGTAGCTTCCATCTTCATTTTCAGATAGCATGGACATGATTGTCGTGTGCTTGACATCATGGTACTGCAAGAGCTTTACGTACTCCAAAATAGTGGGGTCATAATTCTTGTGTGAGTGCAAAAACACCAGCATGTCATCAGTTTGCATGAGCTGGTGATTACGATTGTACTCAATGTCCACTGCCACGCATGTGCCATCCTCCTGCACCTTCACCCTCATTCTTGCATTGCAGCCCGTCCTCTGCGATGTTTTGTTTCGCTTCCTACTGGCCTCTGAAACTGAAGATGTGTGTATCCCTTGGAAGGCGCAAACAAAATACATGTGGTTGTCATTTCCACCCGTCTTCCTGATTCCAAAACCAGCGTGTCTGGCGTATCTGTTATAAAATTCCCTTGCTTTCTCTACATCTTTGAATCGCATCTTTAGTCTTGGTATTAGATAATCTGGTAGATCTGGCGTCTGCAGAAAAAGAAAAATAAATCCAAACAGCACCTTAAAATGCAGTTTATGAACTTGTTATTCTGGAGGGAGAAGAAATTTTGCAGATAATACAAGATGCGTCTATAAATAATTTTTGTTTCACTTACGTGCGTGTGTGATCGCAACTCCGCCGGTGTCGGCTGCTGTCCCTCTAGGATGGGGCATGGAGGAGTAATCATAGCAGGATGTAGCAGTGGATCACGAGGAGGAAGTAGGGCTGAAGATGGCCTCTCTCTTGTTTGCGTCCTTTTTGCTTGAGGTGGTTGTGGAGGTATTGCGATCCTGGTCTTGGTTTGCTCTTTTGTTCTGTGAAGCAAACCATCTACCTTTTGCCCTGTACAATTATGACTTGTAGCATCAGCAGCAGGATCAAACGATGGTAGTGTGCAGATCACTCTCCTCCGTGTGTGTGTTGTTGTTGGATTTGTCCTGGGATCCGGTTTAGTTGCTTTGCTTTGGCATTGATGAGGCACACCAGGATAACCTCCAGAGTTACACGCAGGACTTGAGCTAACCCCCTCCTCCATCGGCGTGCTTGGGAGTCTGCTGGTGGATACAAAGAATCCGCGGGGGATTTCCAGTGTCACCCAATTAGGTGGAGGCGCAAACTTGTGCGGATAGGGCTGTGACCCAGCTTCTCGGGAGTATCCGTGTGTTTCGGGTGTCGTCCATTTTTTGTCTGGAGCAGGTTGGTAATGTTGTTGGTCCGTTTGAGGTGCGACCCATTGAGAGGGTGGTGCAACGCGTACAGGCTTTGGATTGTGTACTTGCTGCTGGGAACTTCTAAGCTTCTTCATGCGTCTCTCGTCTTGCTGACATAAAAGGAAAAAATGTCTGTTAGCACACAAGTTATATCTGCATATACCTTCATAACTGAACTTAGCATTATCAACATACTGAACTTCTCATATAAAAGTGGTGAGAGACATCACACTATGCACTCAAGTGAGCATCTGCCAATGCCTTTGTACCTGAACTGAGCACCCTTCACAGAATGAACTTCACATCCTGTTTTTTAATTCTGCAATATTTAGATTACTTATATGTACCTGAACTGAGCACTCTCCACAACCTGAACTTCTTGTTTTGCAAAGGGGAAATACTGTCCACCGTTAAAAAACCTGAATCTTCATGAGTTTTTTGAATGGTTGGACTGCTAGTGCATACCAACCTGACCTTCATGTGATATCACATGCATGTTCTATTTTCCTTTATTTTTGTTTTGCACAGAACTAGATACATTTCCAACCTGAACTCTAGCACACTTACTAGTTGAACTTCACATTGCTTTTCCACATGTGAATGTGAATGCAGGCTGATTTTATAGTGTTTGTAGCCTGGACTGAGGCTCACACACTACCAGAACTTCACATGCCTTCAAGCAGGCAGATTTTACAATTCTGTTTTGTAGCCTGGACTGAGGCTCACACACTACCAGAACTTCACATGGTTGTAAGCACGCAGATTTTACAAAAGCTTTTGTAGCATGGACTGATGCTCACACACCACCAGAACTTCACATAGTTGTAAGCAAATAACAAACCGAAGGAAGGAAGAAGTTCAACCATACCCTGGCTAGAAGTTCGGCCAACCTTTTTCCAGCAGATGATAGGCCACCTTGAGAACAATTCGTCGTGGAGGTATGAGAGGAATCCCATGGCAATCCATGTCTTGCAGGGGGCGCGAAGTTCATGTGCACGAAGCAAGAAGGTCAGAGAATGCAAGATTGAAGAAGAATGGAGGAAGTTCATGTACAGTTCTTAGATTTGAAGGCGCCGCCGATGCGGCCTCCGCTGAGATGCTTCTTTGGGTTTGTTGTTCGCGGTAGGTTGCGCGTTGGCCGTCACGAGCACTGCCAAGCCGTCTGGTGGTGACGATGGACCGAGGATGAGGCTTCCGGAAGTCCATGGCGGCCGTTCTTCGCAGAAATCTGACGGCTTCGCCGGCTCCGCCGGCTCCAAGCGACGCGGGCTCCCTCGCGCCGGCGTCCGCCGTCGCTCGCTCGCCTGCGCCGGCGGTCGGGTAGGAGGTGGAGTCGGAGGGGGCGGAGCTCGATCCGGTCGGCCAGGATCTGGAGAAGGAAGGTAGGCACTCGATCCGGCGGATTTTCAGCGGCGAATCACGGCGGAGATCGAGGGGAGGAGCGGCGAGGAGGGGGGTTGGGGAGGGGCGGCTCGATCGGGATCGGGGTCCAGGTGGGATTCTGTTGGGATCGGGGTCTAGGTTGGATTTTGTCGGCCGGGCTGGCAGTCCAGGGAAGTTCGAGAACCTGTCTTCGGGGCCCTATATAGGGCTGCTGTGATCCAAATAACTATTCTAATCCTGGGATTAGAATAGTGCCACCCTATATATATATATATATATATACTGCTAATATTAGCAGAATAACTATTCTGCACACAACTTCGGCACTGCACGCTCAACAGAAGCGCACTGCATCATTTTGACGACGAGCACTGCAATAGGGACTAGTGAACTTCGTGTCGAAAAAAATTGCACGCGGTGTTTTTTCGGTACTGTTTTCACTCTAATTTTTTAACCGTTTATCAGAATGAGGCGTGTAATATACCATTGAAAAGCTATGGATTAGGCGCAACTTCGACATGTTGAACACTTTTCGAGATTCCACACGGTTTAAGAGCAGTTTTGAAAATAGTGCGGCGGATGACGAGTGGCAGCGAGCGTTTTTTCGCGTTTTTTTCTAAACCGCTTGTCGGAATGAAGCAAATGATACGCCGTTGGATAGATATCGTCGAGGCGCATCTTTTTCATATATAAACCTTTCTCTAATTCATTACGGTTTAAGAGCAGTTTCAAATTTACTAAATCGCGGAATTCTGTTTTTCAAATTTTTTCAAATTTTCGGTACTGTTTTCGCTCTAGTTTTTGAACCGTTTGTCGAAACGAGGCGTCTGATACTCCGTTGGAAAGCTACGAATGAGGCGCAACTTTCATATGTTGAAATATTTTTGAGATTCTTTACGGTTTTAAGTTAATTTTGAAAATTATGCGGCGGACGACGAGTGGCAGCAGCCGTTTTTCACAATTTTTTTACAAACCGCTGATCGGAATGATTCAAATTATATGGCATTGGAAAGATATCAACAAGGCGCAACTTTTTCATGTAGAACATGCTATCTAATTCCTTATGGTTTAAGAGTAATTTTAAAAATACCAAAACGCAAACACTCTGTTTTTCACGCGACTAAAATCGTCGTGTTTTCTGCATGAGACACATGAACGCACTGCTTCAGTCCAGAAACCGCACTGCATCAGACAGTTAAATGAACTTCATGGTTTCTTTCGTCATTTTATAAAAAAAGTAGTTTTCTTCGACTTTTTTTTCTATCTAGTGGACCGCAGGGGATCGAGCAAGTGAACTACATCCAATATAAGAAGCGAGCTTCTTTTGAGATGTTTTTGTTTCTGTATTACTAAGTGAGCTACATATGCATTTAATAGCGACTACTTCAGGTCGAAAAACGCACTTCATCAAATGGGCAAATGAACTGCATGATTTATTTTTTGCTTTTGTAGTTTTTGGGTCTTTTGGTAGCGACATCTACACAGAAGGAGAAAGCGAACCACATGGTTGAGAAAAACGAACCCCAACACAATTCCGGATGCGCTGCATCTTTTAACAAACTCATATACATGTGCCTGAAAAAACAACACAACCACCACTCAAAAACAAAAGTTTTATTTACAAGTAAACTGCATTTGTTTTTTTAACTCCCAAACGTCCTGTTTTTTGTGCAGAACAAACTCACACACATACAACCCACTCTCACACGCACACACATCAAACCGCGGGCACAGCCGGCACACCTACACAACCTGAGCTGCACGGGACGAGACACCAAACCACTTGCCTGTGCAAATCGAGCTGCACGGGACGAGCTGCCAGAACTGCACCGTAGACAAAACTGTGGAGATATCTTTTTCCGTCATCCCACGATGAGCCCGTGAAATGCAAAAGTTTCTATACCACACAGTGAGCCAAAAACTGTAGTGCACTGACAAAAATTCCATCCAAAACAAAGTAAGAAGTCAACCGCACACTGCCCTGAGTTTACAAATAAATTGCATATATGTTTCTAACATTTTATACCAAACCAAAATCCTTGAGCAGGCGTGATGAACTTTCCCTAAACAGGATATAGACACACACACATCTGGGCTATTTTGTTTCGCGAAATAGAATATTATTCTGTTTCGCGAAACAGGATATTATTCTGTTAGCCTACTTGAACTGACGGTTTCGCGCGGTTGTACTGACAATTTTTGAGCGGTTGAATAGATGCTTCCAGTTCTGTTTAACAGATCGTCTTCTTTAGTTAATTTTTTTTTCATTTTTTTTGTCGGAACGGGGCGTGTAATATATTGTTGGAAAGCTCTTGACAACTATATTTCAATTATGTTGAACATTTTTGCAAAATCATTATGATTTAAGAGCAGTTTTGAGAAAAACGTTTTTTTCAAAACCAAAAACGTTAATCGTATTTTGGACTCAGTTTTCAAACGGTTTGTCGGAATTGAGCAAATAAGATGGCGTTGGAAAGCATGTGAAAATCTGCATCTTGCATATATCAATTGTATTTTCTAATTCTATACGATTTAAAAGTAATTTGGAAAATGGTGAAATTCTAGGAGAAATGTATTTCGGGGTTTTTGGCAAACAGTTTGTCGGATTGATGTAAATGATACGGCGTTGGAAAGCTAAGAAAAATGCGCAACTTTTTTCGTATTGAAATGTTTTTCTAATTCCTTAGGGTTTAAAAACGAATTCGAATATGGTCAAATTTGATTTCGAACGTGATTTATTTAAAAAGTTTGTCAAAATGAGGCAAATAATATACGGTTGGAAAGATATAAAAAATATGAAACTTAGTCATGTTGAATGTTTTTTCAAATTCGCAACCGTTGAAGAGTAATTTGGATTACGGTGAAACCTATCGTGTTGTTTTTTCGTCAGAAAAAATAGAGTACTTGTACTGATGTTTTTGTGTTTTTGTACTGATGTATTATTTCACAAAGTAATTTTGAATACGGTGAAGCCTATCGTAAATTTATTTTTTGTTCCGGAAAGTACTCGAATGATCTCCTATGGATTTGTACTAAGCACGTTTTCATAGATTGGACTTTTACTGGTTTTTTGGGTAAGGTTTTCCTCTTAAAGTTTCAATGGTTTAAGGTATCATCGCCATGTACTTACATAGTTTATATTGTCGAATTGAGTGATACTTTTTCAAAAAGAAAATGTTTTGTTTGTTTCTTTTTTTAAACTCAACATTTTTTTACAATGATGTTCTCAACTTCTCTCATTTTACGACTTGTACTTTTACCATTTGAATGCCCATGGGGTTTCTTTTTTGCTTGAACTTTTACATTTGAATTTCTACCATTTCTTTTATTCTGAACGGACCACCGTTTTTTAATTCGTACTGATCAATATTTTTAATTCAAATCATTTTTCCTTTCATCATCTAACAGAAATTGTTCTACACATATAATACATGTACAAGAATCATATTATCCATAGCAGCGACCACAGCAGAAAAATCATCGGCTTATTCTTTTATAGAACTTTTCAAGCACCCACGTGAACACAATAATAATTATCAGAAAAATAAAGTGCTTCCGCACATGGGTACAAAAAAACTTTCAGCACACTTGGTCCTACTGCTTGTCTTCAGTATCACTTCAATAGGTAGCGTGTTTTAGTGCTTCCACGGGAGGATTGCATGAAACCAGAAAAAAAGCATTCTAGAACTTCTAATCTGCAGTTTTTCGCACTGAATTCCAATCACATGTTGAACTTTCTAACCTATAGTTGCAAAGGAGCCGTCCCAAGTCAGGCTAGACAAAGACATCCGGTTGGTTCTCGCGGTCTAACATTAGATGGTGGTCACAGTCCCACTTCGAGTGCGGTCAGAGCTCGACTTGGACAGCTCCCAACATCCGTGTATCCCCTGGCTGCTGCATGCTCGACTTGGTGAAGATGGTGCAAAATAGATAAGTCCATTTTTAGCACAGAACTGCAAAATGCACTATATAGATAGAGAGTACAACATATATGTATCATTCTTAAAAATATTCAAACTTAAATAGCTCTCAGAGTGTGAGCTGTTGTACAGTTTTTTGTCAAACTGATTCAAAAATCATAGTGGTTTGTCATATAACATAAAACCAATGAACCAAACTGTTTCAATAACACTCATCGAACTTTCATATGTGCTTATTTATGAACTGGTAATAACATACATAGTGAACTGGTAGGCCTAGTGTATTTTTCTTTTGTACATAGTGCATTTTTACGAGCTACATATGCAAGATATACATGATAATCTGTTTAGAAAAGCATTTTTGAAGGCATGTTTTTAAGGCAACCAAACCTGACCAAACATGGACGCTTCCCTGGAGGATCTCCCCATCCCAGTACTAGTCCACTTAGGGCCTCATTGAATTTTTGGAGTTGTTTGGGATCCAATGGTTCACCCAATTAAATAACATGCAAAAATCTTAATCATTACAGATTTCATAGTTAAAAATGAGTTTCAAACACCACTTCTAGACAGACAGTGCTTATTTTGCTCTCGTACGTCGACTGAACAGCCAAAAACAGAACGCATCACTTGCGGCAATAATCCAAAAATCCCCTGAACACAAAACTAAAACTGAGAATTATAGAGATACCTTGGGTGAATGATGACGTCACAAAACTCGCACTTTGGATGTTTCTCCTTCTCCAATCTGCACTGACAGATTGCATAACATGCATCAGGAAACTCACTAAACAAGCTCACCACCTTGTGGCGTTAGGAAACAAATAGTAGCGGTCTTTGAAGTGAAACTAGATTTTGTATTCAATTATACTAAATCAAAAATTGAACTAAGTGTGTGACGAGTTAGTCAATGTGAAATTGAACTGATTGTTTCACATCATCATCCAGGACCGGGGTGGCCGGCGGCTGAGGTTATGGGCGAGAGAGAAGGAAGGGGGAAGATGAACTGATGGGAGGGGCGGGTCTGATCTGATTCGATCGTAGACCACACTCGTCCTTGTGGGGCTGCCACAAGCGTCGAGGGTGAACTGTTGCACAAAACAAAATCAGGAACTCATGGGATGCAGAGTCGAACTGTTGCAAAAAAATATATGGTTTCTCTTTTGGCTCAGACATTCCCACAAACATACCAAGTACACAGGTTGAACTGATCTCGTGCACGGTACGGACTTGCTCGACGGTAGGCTGGGAGCTACAAGTGGAGCAACACATGGAGGTGAACTTCGACTCGAAGGCTACATAAAAAGAGGAAGGGGAAAGTACAGACCTCACCATTGCGTCGTTGAACGACCTCTGTGTCACCGGTGAACGGACTGTAGTGCCGGCAGTGAACGGCCTAGACGCCGCAGTGGCGCGAGGGTGGCCAGGGTGAGGGTGGTTCTTTTTCAAACTGCTTGTGGTTTGTTTTTTGAAGATATCTAGTTTGAAGATATGAACTTCCTGACACAATTCTTTTTCTTCCATACAAGTTTACTAACCAAAATGACTGCAATAAAGGGAGGAACGGAATTGTATACTAGGAGAAGTACATGCTCACGGAGCTCCTTCAAATTGGTGGCACTGACGGGGTGTTAGAGGATGGTCGTGAGCCTGCAAATCCAGTGAGGGAACTGAAACCACCAGCAGCAGAGTACTTTGTCAAACCAGGATTGCATATACAAGTTTGTTGAAACGGGGCAGTGAAGTCTCACTAGCAGTACTTCTCATGTAGTAATACATGGATTTGCTATTAAATACAAATGGGCTTGTTGTCTTTGCCACTTCTCTTGTCCTTCCTAACCGTGTTTCGCTTCGCCTCTCCATCGGCCATCAGACCCGGAAGGGAACATGTGATCATGCTTGTCAGATATATGTTCTTCAGGTGTAGAGCCATCCATGTCTCAATACTACTAATGTCCGGAGCTTCAACAAATCAGAATGCGCAATGGACTTCACTGCCCTATCTAAGATTTTTGTTGCATTATCTCTTCTCCATCTTACTATCAGAGAACACTTAGTATAGAGCTTTTTTCCAACTATGTATTGAACTGGTATTTTTTTTGTCAATGGACTGTTGTAGTATTGGTAACAGAGCTACCAAAATCTTTTTATATATCATGAAAAAAGCAAAGAAACATGCATCATCCCCACCAGACCATTCTTTCATCATCTTCAGAACATACATACTAGAGAAAATTGAACTGACAATAGAGGAAAGGAGAAGCTTGCATGCTAATTCGGTCAGCTAGGCCACATGGCATTGGACTCATGCATTTTTACAGTATTGGGTGGAGCAGAATAAACACATAAATAAACTATTAATCTTCTTTGCTAACTGTTTGCATGAAAATTGTCTCACAGAGGCAATGTCATTTACCTGTAGTGTGAAACTACTGTCTTAATTGCTGCTAATTGTTTCAAACACCGAGACCTGCCGTGGGCAGTGCAACCTCAGTCACGATTAGCACACGCTTGATGGTTGCACGGTAGGGAATGACAAGCTACAGAAATTATGCAAGATCAATCAGAGAGGGAGATGTACTAGACAACAGCATCCATGGAAGCGCACGGAGGTGGCCTGCACTCAGCTCCTTGATTGACCTGCGACCGAGAAAGCAGTTGGACTGTTGAACTAGATGTCCTCGACCGCACTGCTCCCCCTGCAAGCTCCATTATTTGCTGCTGAAGCCCAACCCATGGCATTGGAGCGGGGCGCATCCACGACATCGACATTGAACAGCTTGAGGTGGTGGCGATGAACTTCATGTACGCGCGGCGATGTTGCCCCATCGGGAAGGAGGCAGAGTTGTGGTGGGGAAGCATCACCGGCTGCCAGAGCGCGACGCACAAGATCTGCCAGCAGGATGAAGCAGGAGTGCGGGATGGCGTGGATCTGCATGATTTAGGTAGGTGGCGGGCGCTAGGGAAGGAGGGTGTGGCGCGTTGTGGAGGGAGGCCACCGGCATCGGGGAAGGAGGGGGGAGGTGGCCGGCGTCGGGGAAGGAGGAGTGTAGAGCGTGGTGGAGAGAGGCGGCCGACACTGGGGAAAGAGGAGTGCGGCACGTGCTGGAGAGAGGCGGCCGGCGTCGGGGAAGGAGGAGTGAGGCGCGAGCTGGAGGGCGGCGGCCGGCGTCAGGGAAGGAGGAGGGTGACGCGTGGTGGAGGGAGGCAGCCGGCCTAGGGGAAGGAGGAGGGCGGCGCACGATGGAGAGAGGCCGCAGACACGGGGAAGAAGGCAGTGGTGGTGGTTACAGTGAGAGGGGCGTGGGCTAGTGCAGGGTGGGGTTGTTTTTCTTTTTTCTCTTTTCAACCACCTTGGTCCGGATTTGTGAATTTGTGTGGCGCGCCTATATAGAAGCGATAGTAACATATTATTATTTTGTTACTAGTAACAGAATAGTCCAGCCATATATGTATATGTATATGTATATGTATATGTATATGTATATGTATATGTATATGTATATGTATATGTGTGTATATATATAAGCTGCAGCCTCAGCGCTTGTTTTCTAGGGTTTGCTCTCTTGACACACTCTCCCCAATATATATATACAAGCTAGAGCCTCGGCGCTTGTAATTGCTCTCTTCACACTCTCTCACCCTCTCCAGATCTAACCAAGACTGCATTGGCCTCTCCCTCTCTCTCCCCTCATTTCTAGCCAAAGAGCCGACAGGATCCCATCTGTCGAGGCAGGGAAGGAGGCTTAGCATTGTCGCCATCGGCGAGGGAGGGACTCTTTCACCCAGCGCCACTATAGGAGGGCCTCGGACCCCTTCTTCCTCGCCGTCGTTCATCATGTGGGAAGATACGGCCACCGGCCGCCCATCGAGCCACACCCCGACAACCCTAAGGTATAATTTACTTAATCCACAGGCATTGCTCTAGCTATAAGTGGATTTTTTTTCACTTCTTCACTTGAGCTGTTGTGTCAAATGGGAAAGTAGGGGGAAAGTTGTATAGCATGAATCTAGGACGTGGTTCAAAGAGGAAAGAAAGGGGAAAGTAGTGCAGACTGGCTATCCAACAGCTCTCTTGGTTCAAAAGGTAGAACTATGACAAATGCAGTACACACATCTATAAGGAACTGATATTTCTATTGGTGGGGGCAAGGCTGTAGAGTTTGAGCAGGACTAGATTTGCTGCCCTCACATAGGGAAAGGCGTCTAAATAGAACAAAAATGGTACCAACACTAATATGCTCTTTAGTTTTTCGTTGCAACAGACTATGCATCACCCCTTTATATATCAATGGATGCACATGGTGCTGGTGCGTCCACTGTCCCATACAACTATTTAGTTGTTGTTAATCTAATAATGTCGCTGGAAAATTCAAGCAATGCCATAATTAAAACCAAATTACATGTTTAATGAATTTTATTTTTAATATGATCTCTCTGTTAATATGAATCAATGCCAATGTTTGAGAAATGCTACTGTCTTGCATTATTTCCCATTTAGATAAGTTAGATGCTTCTTTTTGTGGGCTTTTGTGTCATCCACTGTTCTTGACCAGTAATTGTTTCCTTCGCACCTCTGTTTAAACATGGTTATATACTTCACCTCGTTGCTATTGCGACCTTTTGTTGCACTACACAAAACCCTTTTGTTTTAAGAGTATTTTGTGCAGTTCAACTAAAATGTTACACCGACAATGTTGCTTGATTGCTTGATCTTAGTGGAACTGCACAAGAGAAGATCGGGCTTCCTATCCGTGTAGAAAAAATTGTTTCATATCCTCGTGTGAGTTGTTTGAATTATGTGTCATGAGTGTGGGAGTCCTGGATTAGGGGGTCCTCGGGCGTACGGTCTACCGATGTGGGTCGGACTGATGGGCCGCCAAGATACAAGACAGAAGATTATCTCTCATGTCCAGTGGGGACTCTCACATGTGTGGATGGCAAGTATAGGTGTCCGGATATATTGTTCCTTTTTGTCAAACCGAGTTTGTACAAACCCTAAGCCCCTCCGATGTCTATATAAACCGGGGGGTTAGATCGGAGACAGGATCATAACATTGCTAGGCTAACTATTTAGGGTTAGCCAAATCAATATCGAGGTAGATCAACTCTTGTAACCCCTATGCCCCCAAATATAATCAAGCAGGAGTAGGGTTTTACCTCCATTCAGAGGGCCTGAACCTGGGTAAATATTGTGTCCCTTCTCCATTGTTACCATTGATCTTCAGACGCACAGCTTGGGCCCCCCTACCCGAGATCTGCCAGTTTTGACACCAACATTGGTGCTTTCATTGAGAGCTCCATTTTATCATCGACAGAAGGATCAATGGCTCACCCTTTCGCTAACGGTGATGCTGTGTCCAGGGAAACCTTTCTTCCGGGACATGTTTTTGTGTTCGGCGACTTTGTGCTTCGAGCCAACTCGATCAGCCGCCTTGAGCAGGTCGACAGTTATGCCCCCGGCCACGAGATCAGGTTTGGAAACCTGAATTACGTTGCTATCCGAGGAGACCTACTCTTCGATGGATTTGCAGCCTCGGCCGCCACTCTGTGTCCCATCCAAGAAGAATCTTCGGATCCCCTGTCAGACCCCATCCAGGGGTCAATGCCCACCTCGGCCTTAGATCCGGGGCTGGTCTCATCATTCGAAGACAGGAGCGTAAGCCCCGCCGGACTTCTTCCCCTTATCGAACTTCCTACCGAACACCCAGACGCAGGCTTAAACTTGACTCTGGACAACTGTTCCGAACTGCCGAGGTCTGCACTTAGCGAGTCCGATCAGGCGCTCCAAGCCGAACACTCGGCGGCAGACCCGTGGTTTCCGGTCCCGCTCCCGCTCTTAGATGAAGCATTGTGTCTGATGCAGTCTCTCACCATCACGGAGGCTTTACCTCCGAACTGCATCTAGCATGGACTGGGGCTGAGAGAGGGGAATTTTACGCCCCACCCACCACCCACTTGATAGCCACTTGGAGGACTTAACCGACATGCTAGATTATGGTCCGAAGACATGGACGGCATGGACGACAATGTCGATGCTGAACCAAGCCAAGTCCCACCCGTCACAGGGCGTTGGACAGCCAGCTCAACCTACTACGTGTACATGGTGGACACTCCGAAGAACGACGAGGAAAACCCAAGCCCATATGAGGATAGACCCGTCGATAAACCACCAAAGCGCCGGCATCAGCGGCGTTGCTCACGATCGCGTCGGGCGAGGGATAGTAATACCAGCACCGGAGACAATGAGACTCCGGATGGCGCCGAAGATACCGAACAACTTATCGAGCCCACATCCGAACAGGATGAGCGGGAAGAAGGTGAGCACAGTCCCGAACATGCTGACAACGAAGATGAGGAGGACAACAACTATATGCCAGAATCCAAAGAGGAGGTCAGCCTCAGTGACGAGGACTTCATTTTCCCAGAGGAACCCCTCGACCAAGAACGCTTCAAGCGATAGCTCATTGCCACAGCTCAGAGCCTGAAGAGGAAGCAGCAGCAGCTCAAAGAAGAGCAAGCCATGCTGAACGAAAGGTGGACTAAGGTCCTGGCCGCCGAGGAATACGGCTAAGAGCGACCTGTTAAAAGTTACCCTAGGTGCAAGTTGCTGCCTCAATTCGACGATGAAGTCCTTGAACCAATACCGTCGAAATACAATCAGGTAGACCAACCAGACTGACCACCACGTGGACAGGATAAAATGACATATCAAGCCAAACACCAACCCGCACCTCCTCGCCGAAGAGTCAGGAAGATTACAACCGCGGGATATACATACGACTTGCAACGTGACCTAGCCAATAAAGCTGGTCAGACTAGATCAATCTACGGATCAAGGGGGCATGCTCCCGCGCGAGATAATGGGCATGAAGCCCGGCGTGACGACCTTTACTATGTTTGGGATCAGTACCGAACTCAGACGTCAACCGATCTTTGACACGACATTGCAAGATACAAAGGGGCCGCACACCCCCTATGCTTCACTGATGAGGTTATGGAATATCTGTTTCCGGAAGGGTTTAAACCCGTAAACATCGAACCGTATGATGGTACGACTGATCCGGCCGTCTGGATTGAGGATTTTCTTCTCCACATTCACATGGCTCGAGGAGATGATCTCCATGCCATTTAATATCTCCCTCTAAAGCTGAAGGGACCAGCACGACACTGGCTTAACAGCCTCCCAGAAAATTCTATTGGAACCTGGAAAGACTTGGAAGATGCCTTTAGGGCTAACTTCTAGGGTACTTGTGTCCGGCCTCCGGATGCTGACGACTTGAGTCATATAATCCAGTAACCAGGCGAATCAGCCCACGGGCTTTGGAATTGGTTCCTAACTAAAAATTACCAGATTGTGGACTGTCCGGACGCCGAAGCCTTAGGAGCCATTAAGCACAGCGTCCGAGACGAATGGCTCGCCCGACACCTCGGGCGGGAAAAGCCGAAGACCATGGCAGCCTTAACAACACTCATGACCCGCTTTTGCGTGGGGGAAGACGGCTGGTTGGTTCATAGAAGCAACAGCTCAGGTGAACCCGCCACCTCTGAGGTGCGGGACGGCAATGGTAAACCTCACCGCAATAAAAACAAACATCGGAATAACAGCACAGACAACACAGATGATATGATAGTCAATGCCGGATTCCGCGGTCCTAAGGCCGGTCAGCGGAAGAAACCTTTCAAAGGCAGCAAGGATGGGCCATCCAGCTTAGACAAAATTCTCGAGAGGCCCTGCCAGATTCATGGCACACTTGGTAAACCTATAAATCATACCAACAGGGACTGTTGGGTCTTCAAATAGGCCGATAAGTTAAATACCAAAAACAAGGGAAAAGGGCCTCCAAGCGAAGACGAGGATGAGCCACGTCAGCCGAACACCGGGGGTCAGAAGCAGTTTCCCCCTGAGGTGAGGACAGTGAACATGATATATGTCACTCACATCCCCAAAAGGGAGCGCAAACGCGCATTACGGGACGTCTATGTCATAGAGCCCGTCACCCCAAGTTTAACTCATGGTCAGCCTGTCCGATCACTTTTGATCGCAGGGACCACCCAACTAGTATCCGTCATGGGGGTTTGGCCGCCTTGGTTCTTGATCCAATCATCGATGGATACCACCTCACTAGAGTCCTTATGGATGGAGGAAGTAGTCCCAACTTGATGGGGATTGACCCGTCACGAATCAAGCCTAGTAACACTACTGTCAGTGTCAAAACCGGCGGATCTCGGGTACGGGGTCCCGAACTGTGCGTCTAGGCGGATGGTAACAGGAGACAAGGGACACGATGTTTTTACCCAGGTTCGGGCCCTCTCGATGGAGGTAAAACCCTACTCCTGCTTGATTGATATTGATGATATGGGTAGTACAAGAGTGGATCTACCACGAGATCAAGGAGGCTAAACCCTAGAAGCTAGCCTATGGTATGATTGTTGTTGTGATTGTTGTCCTACGGACTAAAACCCTCCGGTTTATATAGACGCCGGAGAGGGCTAGGGTTACACAGAGTCGGTTACAATGGTAGGAGATCTACATATATGTATTGCCAAGCTTGTCTTCCACGCCAAGGAAAGTCCCATCCGGACACGGGACGAAGTCTTCAATCTTGTGTCTTCATAGTCTTGGAGTCCGGCTGATGATGATAGTCCGGCCATCCAGACACCCCCTAGTCCAGGACTCCCTCAGTAGCCCCCGAACCAGGCTTCAATGATGACGAGTCCGGCGCGTATATTGTCTTCGGCATTGCAAGGCGGGTTCTCCTCCAAATTCCATGTGCTTGCCGAATAGTGTCCGGCTTCCTTATAAATGTTGCGCTCCTTGACTTCCACGCCTAATAATGGCCCTCTTCCACGTGTCGTACGAATGCGAAAGTCCAGGGTATTTTTATATTTTACCGCCTAGCTGCGTAAATAAGCTGCCTATAAGAGAGGCAAGAATCCAGATCCAAATCACACCATCTTCCTTCCGCGAGTACTCATCGGAGCGCTTCTGACCAAAAATCCACTCCATCATGGACCGTCGACGCGGCTCCTCCTCTCACGCTCCCAGCCCTCAGCCAGGAGATTGGGTGAGATGTTCAGTCCCACACAACGAGCTGGTGATGCTCCAAACGGAGGGATACCTTCCTCCGGCATTTATGGTCCCGGTTCGATCCGGGCTGGCCACCTACAAGGGTGGGAAGCAGGCGGAGAATACCCCCAGTCCCTCTAAAGGAGAGCGGGTGTGTTTCGTCCCTTATCTAATAAGGGGGCTCGAATTTCCCATACATCCGTATCTCCGGGGGCTACTGGAGTTCTACGGACTCGAGCTTCATCACCTTACGCCCGCCTCCACTCTGCACATTGCGGGTTTCGTAGCTCTTTGCGAGCTGTTCTTGGGCATAGAGCCCCATTTCGCGCTGTGGAAGAGATTGTTTTGCCTCGTACCCCGTTCTCACGAGGGGTCGATATACCAAGTGGGCGGAGCCGAAATATGGCGCATCGCCGGGACCGGATATCTATCCTAAAACCCAAAGAAGGTGTCCGAAGACTGGCCCTCGGAATGGTTTTATGTGGAAGATGCTCCACTGCCGGACACAGTTCGGGTCGGCCTCCCGGAGTTTAGCAACGCTCCTTTGAAGAAACGCCTGAGTTGGCACCCGCGGAGCCCTCAACTAGAGGACGACAAGAGCGTCCATTATCTGATGGGCCGGATAAGGTTGCTGGCTCATTCCGGATTGACCATGATTGGAGTCATGGCCACGTGCATTATGTGAGGGGTGCAGCCGCTCCAATATAGGGGCCACCCCATGTGGGATTTTAACGGGGAGAATGACGCCACTCGTCATGGCCGCAAGGGGCCGGGATCGGCCACAGATCTGGTGAAGATCTTGTCTGGCTTGTACAAGGGGGAGAAGGAGGACTTCCTCCAAACGAGTCCATTGAATGGATTCTCCATGAATAACCCTCGGAGCTGGGGTAAGTGAATATTTATCTATCCGATCCGTGCTTTCAAAGTTAAGCGCCTTACTTTATGATTTTCGACGCAGGAATTGCGCCGGGATGTGGAGGACATACACAGTCCGGCTCCACAACCCGAGGATCCAGGAAGATCCCTTGATCCGGCCTCCGAAGAGGATTCGGACATAAAGGTGGAGCTGATTGACGGGGTGTTCCACCAGCTTAGCATGGACAATGCTCTAGTCGCCATTACGGCTGACTACCCCGGTTTGTCTCCGGCTTCCCAGGTAACTATGACCGGAGCCTTGACACCATCACTTTGTCCGTGCTTATTTCTGACCACCGCATACCAACGGTGTCTCGCAGGAGGTGCCTTCAAGGCGGGAAGCTGATCCCGCGGCGGCTGACCTACCAGGGTCAGTTCGGCCCAGCAAGACCCCCCCTGACAAATAGGATTGTAGATGTTGCCGGACTTGATCCAGACAAGCAACAGCTACTGCGCCAGCTAAAGGCCGGCAAAAGGGTGCTTATGAAGGTGCAGCAGGAGAGGAACAAGCTCCAAGATGCCCACACCCAGCTTGGAGGAGAGCTAAAAGGTGTTCGGGCCCAGCTGTCTGGCTCTGTGAAGGAGAATCAGCGGCTTCGTCGCGGCATCTACAGTAAGTGATTGAGCAAACTCTTTTGAAAAGAAGAGTTCGGCGAGGAAGTCGATTGACAAAAATGTGTCTGTAGGTGTGCTCACAGGTCGCCCTGCGGAAGAAATGCCCGGTTCAATGGGTGATCAACTTCCCAAGCTGCCGCGACTGCACGAACGTGTTCGGCAGGCGATGAGTGGCGTCGTCCAGGCCTTATGGCCGTCCGTCTCCCTACCCGAGGGTCTTGGAGGTCTTGCGGAGAAGCTTCAGGGAGCACGGCAGCGCTTCCGTCTATGGAAGATATCGGCCTGCCGTCAAGGCGCCAGGGAGGCCTGGGCCATGGTAAAGACGCGGTACAAGAAGGCGGATCCGAACCACATGGCCGAGGTCGGACCTGTGGGGCCCGGTGGGAAGGAGATCCCTGTGAGCTTAGTGTACGGCCAAGTAGAATTGGCCGCTAAGTATTCCTAACGAGATTCTAAATTAGACAGCCTGTTAGATGGGATTGAAGAGGAGTACAATCAGCCAATGTGACGATGTATTTTTAAAATGACATGTATAATGTCGTCTAGCCGGATTGTAGATCGTTTGTCTTTGTGGACCTTTTCGCTTCAACCTCGGGACCCAACAGTCCGGAGTGTGTCTGAATACCCTCGCGGTTATGCAAAAAACCGGGGCATGCATGGAGACCAGGCGTAGGGGTCATTAGTGCTTTATCAGACAAGTGCCCAACTAGTTATGTTATATTACATGGTTAGTAAGAAACATCTTCCAGGGAGAATAGTTCCGTTAGGGGTTCCTTTCCCTGGGAGGCATGCCCTAAAGTGCATGTTCGGACTGCGAAAAGAGCAGGAAAACATCTGGGGACATATAAATAAATAAATGAGAAATCATCTTTCAAGTCACCGACCGAATATTCCCTTAAGAACGCTAGCTTTCGGCTTCACCCAGTCTGAGGTACACATCCGGCTGACCCGGCAGTAACAATCGCAGAGGTGCTCCCTTTACCTCCTAGCCGAACAATCGGGAACGTAGGGGTAAGCACAGGAGCCAGGCAACCCAGCATGGCGAAAACTTAAGTCATATCGATGCATATAATGGTGAATAAAAGGTACATGCGGAAGTGTGACACATGTGTTGGGCATAAAGTCCATATAAATAAGCTTCTGTTAAAGAATCCCCCAGGTATAATGAGTGCGAGTAGCATGTCAAGTGTGTGCGAACAATGCGCAAATCAGCCCTCAAGGGCTTTATGAAAAAGGTGGGAGAAAAGAGAGAAACAAAAGACAACTGATGTATAAAATGTGGATGGAGGAAGGAGACGAACTCTGAGTCCGGCGCTAGGCGTGGAATCTACGGAGGCGGGGCTGCGTTCCATGGGTTCGGCTCGAGTCGGTTGTCCGATGCGTTTCGCAGACGGTATGCTCCGCCGGTCAAGACTTGGTCGATGATGAAGGGACCTTCCCAGTTGGGCTTGAGTTTGTCCTTTTTCTTGTCCGGCAGGCGTAGAACTAGTTCGCCAACATTGTAAGTTTTAGCCCGTACTTCTCTGCTTTGATATCTTCGAGCCTGCTGCTGATAGAATGCGGAACGAGCCTTTGCCACGTCGCGCTCCTCCTCCAATGCGTCCAAGCTGTCCTGCCGATCCAACTCGGCTTCTCTTTCTTTGTACATGCGCACTCGAGGTGAGTCATGAATTATGTCGCAGGGCAAAACTGCCTCTGCGCCGTATACCATAAAGAATGGTGTGAATCCGGTAGTACGGTTTGGCGTGGTCCGCAGCCCCCAGAGTACGGAGTCGAGCTCCTCTACCCAGTGCGTGTTAGATTCCGTAAGGGACCGCACTAATCTTGGTTTGATGCCGCTCATGATTAGACCATTTGCTCGTTCAACTTGACCGTTGGTTTGAGGGTGATAGACTGAAGCGTAGTCGAGCTTAATGCCGTGAAGTTCGTGCCGTTATCGGTGATGATGCTGTGGGGGACGCCATAACGGTGTACTACCCTGGAATATGAAGTCTATCACTGGTCCGGATTCGGCCGTTTTAACTGGCTTGGCCTCTATCCATTTGGTGAATTTGTCCACCCTGACCAATAGGTATTTTTGCTTGTGGGTTCCCCCTTTAAGAGGTCCAACCATGTCAAGCCCCCAGACCGCAAACGGCCAGGTGATGGGTATAGTTTTGAGGGCAGTGGGTGGCATGTGGCTCTGATTAGCAAAGAGCTGACAACCGACGCATCGTTGGACTAAGTCCTGAGCATCTGCCCGGGCCGTCGGCCAATAAAATCCTGTACGGAAGGCCTTACCTACAAGGGCCCGGGCTGCATCGTGGTGTCCGCCTTGTCCGCCGTGAATTTCAGCCAGGAGATTTCGCCCTTCCTCTTCGGAGATGCACCTTTGAAGGACTCCGGTTGTGCTTTTCTTATAAAGTTCTCCCTCATGGACCTTGTAGGCTTTAGATCGCCGAACTATGCAGCGGGCCTCATTTTGGTCTTCGGGAAGTTCCTGCCTAATTAAGTAGGCTAGCAATGGTTCCGATCACGGGGCAATGACTGCCCTTATTTCGTGGGCTGAAGGTGTTATTTCATTGGCTGAGCCACCGGTTGTGCCAGAATGTTCGGTGTTGGGCGGTGCGGTTGGTTCCGGATTGTTGTTTCCGGACTCCTCTTCCCATACTACGGATGGCTTAAAGAGCCGCTCTAGGAAGATGTTTGGAGGGACGGCGTTGCGCTTTGCGCCGATGCGTGCCAACACGTCGGCCGCCTGGTTATTATCCCGGGCTACATGGTGGAATTCGAGTCCTTCGAACCGAGCTAACATTTTTAAGACGGCGTTACAGTAGGCTGCCATTTTAGGATCTTTGGCATCAAAGTCTCCATTTACTTGTGATATTGCGAGGTTTGAATCCCCGCGGACCTCGAGGCATTGAATGCCCATGGAGATTGCCATCCGGAGACCATGTAGATGGGCCTCGTATTCGGCTGCATTGTTGGAGTCCGTGCACATTATTTGAAGTACGTATTGGACTGTGTCTCCTGTTGGGGACGTCAAAACGATGCCAGCCCCCAAGCCGGCCAACATTTTGGAGCCGTCGAAATGCATGATCCAATTGGAGTATGCGTCGTACTCTTTAGGGAGTTCGGCTTCGGTCCATTCAGCGATGAAGTCAGCCAGGACTTGCGACTTTATAGCTCGCTGTGGTTTGTAGGTTATGTCAAATTGTAAGAGCTCGATGGCCCATTTTGCAATCCTGTCCGTCGCATCGCGGTTGTTTATGATGTCGTTGAGGGGTACTTCGGAGGCCACTGTTATCGAACACTCTTGAAAGTAGTGTCGCAGCTTCCGGGATGCCATGAACACTGCGTATGCTATCTTTTGATAATGCGGGTACCGGGACTTGCATGGAGTTAAGACAGTGGATACGTAGTACACTGGTTTTTGAAGAGGGAATTTATGCCCTTCTGTTTCTCGTTCGACGACGAGCACCGCGCTTACGACTTGATGTGTTGCCGCGATGTATAACAACATTGGTTCACCCAAATTGGGCGCGGCTAGGACCGGATTTGTTGCCAATATGGCTTTTATTTCTTCGAGTCCGGCCGTGGCAGCATCCCTCCATTCAAAGTGTTCGGTGCGCCTAAGGAGGCGATAGAGGGGCAATGCCTTTTCTCCCAAACGGGAGATGAAGCGGCTTAGAGCCGCCATGCATCCAGTCAATTTTTGTATTTGTTTGAGGTCTTTTGGAATATCCAGCTGTGACAGCGCTCGGATCTTGGCTGGGTTTGCTTCAATTCCTCTACCGGATACAATGAAGCCCAGGAGCTTACCGGCTGGTACGCCGAAAATGCATTTTTCCGGGTTGAGCTTAATGTCATATGCTCGGAGGTTGTCGAATGTGAGCCTCAAGTCGTCTACTAGAGTTTCGACGTGTTTGGTCTTGACGACCACGTCATCTACGTATGCCTCTACTGTTTTGCCGATCTAGGTAGCCAGACATGTTTGAATCATGCGCTGATATGTTGTGCCGGCGTTTTTGAGTCTGAAGGGCATTGTGTTGAAGCAGAAGGGTCCGTATGGAGTAAAGAATGCCGTTGCGGCTTGGTCTGCCTCCGCCATCTTGATTTGATGGTAGCCGGAGTATGCGTCGAGGAAGCACAATGAATCGTGTCCTGCGGTAGCATCGATGATTTGATCGATGCGGGGAAGGGGGAAAGGATCTTTTGGACAGGCTTTGTTAAGGTCTTTAAAATCGACACACAGGCGCCAGGATTAGTCCTTTTTTGGTACCATTACCAGGTTCGCTAGCCAGTCTGGATGTTTGATGTCTCTAATGAATCAGGCCACCAATAGTTTGGCTAGCTCCTCTCCAATTGCCCGTCTTTTGGGTTCGGAAAATCGCCGAAGAGCCTGTTTGACTGGCTTGAATCCTTTTAGGATGTTTAGGCTGTGTTTTGCCAATCTGCGCGGGATTCCTGGCATGTCTGAAGGGTGCCAGGCAAAGATGTCCCAATTCTCCTGAAGGAATTCTCGTAGTGCGGCGTCTACATCAGGGCTTAACTGTGCCCCAATGGAGGCCGTCTTTGTGGGGTCCATTGGATGGACCTGGAATTTGACTATGTCGTCCGCTGGTTTAAAAGAGGTGGACTTGGATCTCTTATCGAGTATCACATCGTCCCTGTTCACCGTAGAGCGCAGCGCAGTGAGTTCCTCTGCCACTAGGGCTTCAGATAGTGCCTCTTGGGCTAGTGCGGCTGTCTTGTTTTCGGCGCGGAGTGCAATGTCCGGATCACTGGCAAGAGTGATGGTTCCATTGGGCCCGGGCATTTTAAGCTTCATGTATCCGTAATGGGGTATGGCTTGAAAAATTGTGAATGCCTCTCGCCCTAATAAAGGTGATATCCGCTGCTGAACGGGGCCACTTGGAACGTGACCTCCTCGGACCTGTAATTGTTCGGCGAGCCGAACACCACATCAAGTGTGTTTTTTCTTGTGCAGCGTCCTTCCCGGCTAGGGATTATTCCTCTAAAGGTTGTGCTGCTTCGCTCAATGTGGCTCCAGTCTATTTCCATTTTTCGAAGGGTTTCCTCGTAGATGAGGTTTAATCCGCTGCCGCCATCCATGAGTACCTTGGTAATACGAAAGCCGTCCACTATTGAACTGAGGACCAATGCGGCTGGTGCTCGAGCTGGTCGGAATTTAGGTTCGTCGCTGGCATTGAAGGTGATAGCCGTGTCGCTCCATGGATTTGTTGTTGCTACTTGGTAGACTTCGGCGAGGCTGCGGATTGTTCGTTTCCGCATATTATTTGATGTGAAGGTCTCGAAGACTGTTAGTATCGTACTGGTACTGTTGGGGTGGTTCTCCGGGGCTAGAAGCTCTTCGCCACTTTTGGCCACCTGCCGCAGCATCCAACATGCTCGAAGGCTATGTGTTGGAGTGGCGCCCTCTGTACTATGAATTTTACAGGGACCACTGAGCCATCCCTCCAGTACGGTTCTGTGCGCTTTATGGGGTTTTTGCTTTTTGGTTTTTGTCCCGGGTGCCTGAGCATGATGCACCCTTTTGTCTCGAACTAGGGTTTTGTTTGGAGCCGGATTGTCCCAAAACTTAGTTTCGGTTTTCCGGACACTCTCCATCGCACAGTACTTTCGTACTATGGATGCCAGGTTGGCGAAGCGTGTAATTTCGCGTCGACTTACGGAGTTCAAGATTCCCTTGTCCGTGCAATTGTTGCAGAAAATTGAAATTGCGTTTTCCTCACGGTTGTCCTTTATCCTGTCCATAACCAGGAGGAATCTGGCCCAGTAATGATGTACTGTTTTAGCGGGCTCTTGCCGGATTTGAGATAGATCGCATATGTTTGGGTGGGTGCGTGGAGTTGAGTCCGGAACCCTGCCCAACTTGAGGCTCAAGGGCCGAAAAGTTTCCGAATTTGGAAGTTTGGATTGCTGGATGTCGTCCAACGGATCCAGTCCGCTGCCTGACTTTAGGTTCAGTACTTGGTTGACATCCGTCTCTCTGCGGGAATCCAGCATGGAGGGATCCGGAATCCGGACATAACTGGTCTTTAGCATAGAAGAGTCGTCGCGTTGTTCCTCCGCCACAGCAACGTGGTGGGTAGCCTGGGGAGAGTTGATCTCTCTCAGATCGGTTTTAAGCCCAATCTGATTGTACTCTGTAGCGACTCCCAGGGCGGGGAAGCGATCCAGGAGCTCGTTTACAGAAGAGAGCTCCATCGGATCTAGCTGCTCGGTGAATTCCGAGTTGACATGAAGGTCGCTTTTGATGACCCGAGAGGTCATCGTTGGAGCGGCGGCCGAACAGGTGGCCATAAGAAAACCACCTAGCCGGATAGTTTGGCCGGCGGCCAAAGCTCCTTTAGCAATGGTACCGTCTTTAAAGACAGGAAGAGGCATCCTTCCTAATCGTGACGGCACAGAGGAACTCTCAATGAAAGCACCAATGTCGGTGTCAAAACCGGCGGATCTCGGGTAGGGGGTCCCGAACTGTGCGTCTAGGTGGATGGTAACAGGAGACAAGGGACACGATGTTTTTACCCAGGTTCGGGCCCTCTCGATGGAGGTAAAACCCTACTCCTGCTTGATTGATATTGATGATATGGGTAGTACAAGAGTGGATATACCACGAGATCTAGGAGGCTAAACCCTAGAAGCTAGCCTATGGTATGATTGTTGTTGTGATTGTTGTCCTACGGACTAAAACCCTCCGGTTTATATAGACACCGGAGAGGGCTAGGGTTACACAGAGTCGGTTACATTGGTAGGAGATCTACATATCCGTATTGCCAAGCTTGTCTTCCACGCCAAGGAAAGTCCCATCCGGACACGGGACGAAGTCTTCAATCTTGTGTCTTCATAGTCTTGGAGTCCGGCCGATGATGATAGTCCAGCCATCCGGACACCCCCTAGTCCAGGACTCCCTCAACTACCTTTAAAGGTGTGATACTAGGAGTGGACGCCCGTTGCACGGGCTCAATCACACTGGAGGTAGTATTCGGCTCCCAGATAACTTTCATAGTGAAGAGTTAATCTTCGACATCGTCCCTTTCCGCAGTGGCTACCATGCACTACTCGGACGAACTGCCTTCGCTCGCTTTAACGTAGTCCCGCACTATGCCTACTTAAAGCTAAAAATGCCCGGACCTCGTGGCGTTATTACAGTCAATGGTAAAATGGAGCGCTCACTCTGTACTGAAGAGCACACTGCGGCCCTTGCAGCCGAAGTGTACAGCCGCCTCATCAAGTCGAATAGCTCGCTGACAAATAAAGCCAATGACACATCCAAACGAGTCCGGACCGCGCATAACAGCGACAAGTCAACGGATCCGGACCTTGATTAGCAGTTCGGCCTCCGCCGACTGCCCCATCAGGTCACGGCTTACGTACCGCGCGTACATAATTACGCACTAAAAATACCTTGGGCGGCGCTGGAGGCACACTGTGGAATAAGTCCATTACACGGTTTGTCCATAATCGGAACATATATATATTTTTCCTTTTAACATAGGTTCATCAAGAGCCCTGCTTACAAGATGGTTGTCACAGGAGATCCTTTTAAGGCTAGCATGTCTCAACCATCAAACAATCCTCTCAAAGGACACACTACTAAGGACGAAAGGTGCAGACGTGCAACAGGTCATCATTGGAGTTTCTTTTCTGAACTGTGGTTTTTTAGGCCCTGTGTTACTTTCCCATATGTAAAATTTTCTCTTTTTTTGCGCATGTAATGTGACCTTAGTACTGAACGATATTGTCTGTAATTGAAATATCAATAAAGATATAAAGGGCACAGATGATTACCACCTTCTTGGTTGGGTGTTAGATTTTTTACTTTGTCATCTGTGCTATTCCTTATGTTCGACTGACACCCGTGGTTCGACACGGTCTTCATACTAGGGGCTGTATTTGGCCCCACCAAATTCTTAAGTCTGAACTCCCATAGGGAACTCTTCGGCGTCCTGGATATTGCAGCATATGCATCTGCTCCGAATCATGTCTTTGGTCTATAGTTGGGTTGCCCAGCTCCTGTGTTTTCCACCTTATGTTCCGCAAGTTCGGCTAAGGTAATAAAGGGAGAACTACTATGATGGTATTTACAGTTCGTCCGGTCAAGTACCTTAGTAGTGAAAGCCAAAAACTGACTGTCATGATAAGCGAGAGCAGGTCAGCGATCCGGTGACTTAGTGTTATACTACAAATCACTTACGATTTATGCCGTGTCATATGAAGGGCTGGGTTTTTGACCAGCCGCGTTGCAAAGGTGCCGTACTCCGGCTAGCCAATCATGCAACAAGGGGCTAGTGCTTAGCGCCTCTAAGGGATTCTTATGGCTAAGTGAAAGTACTAAAGCCGTATAGTCTGATTGCCTAGTTCACTTCACAAGACGCCTCCTACATTGGACCAAGACGTTGGATTGAGTGCGGTCATGAGATCATGAACACCCCTGTAACATTTACGTGGGGGCAGAAGCCGACGACTAGTAAACTTTCAGATATATAAACGGCCAAGATAGCAGGATAAACTACTCATAAAATGCATAATCATAAATATTATACACCATGAGTTCGTTACATGACTCTTACAACCGGACACAACTACTCAAATATTATGTCCTTGGAGCGCTGGCCTTCTACAATACGGGCTTCCTCGAGGACCTCGTCGAAGTACCTCTCCGGCCGCCGGTGCTCCTTGCCCTCAGGTGGCCCGCAGTGGCAATCTCGACGGCTCTCATTTTCGCCCATTGGACCTTCACATGGGCAAAGGCCATCTGAGCACCCTCAATACAGGATGACCTCTTGAGGGCATCAATCCGAGGTAGCGCCTCCACCAGCCTCTTTACGAGATCAAAGTGGCTGTTGGGTACGTCTTTGGCTGGCCACAGACGGACTATAAGGTCCTTCATGGCTTGGCCGGCCACCATATGTAGTTTGGACAGTTGCTTCATCTGGTCGGTCAGGGGCACTGGAAGCTCCGGCGCAAGGTACTGTGACTAGAATAGCTTTTCCGTTGAGCTCCCCTCTTCGGCTCGAAAGAATGCGGCGGCGTCCGTGATGCTCCTTGGCAGGTCGGCAAAGGCGCCTGAAGAACTCCGAACTCGGGCATACCTACTCTGCATAATAAAGGCCTTACCAGCCGCAATCAGCCTCGCCTCTTGGATCTCTTGTCGAGCGTCTTGCGCATCAGCCCGGGCCTCCTTCAGGATCTCATAGGCTTTGGTGAGCTCGGAGGTTTGCTCCGAACTTGTCTGCTCCAAGGACTTGCATCTAGCGATAACGTCCTTGAGCTCTTTCTCAACCTCACCCACCCGTGCCTTATGTCGTTGGCGTGCGGTCTGCTCCTCCTCTAAGCTTTTTGCTGCCTTGTCCGCGGCCGCCTTGCTCGCCTCCGCCTCCCTCTTGGCTTCGGCGAGGGCGCTTCTGAGGGACTCGACCTCATCGGCGCCAATTGTGAACATAGTTAAAACATTTTTTAGTCTGTTTCAAACAACTCACACATATAGAATTAGAGATATATACTCAATGCGTGCATACCTTGCGTCTCCTCCAACCGTCTGTTGATGCGGATTACTTCTTCATTGGCCAGCCGTAGTTTCCGAGTGAGTTCGGAAACTTCGGCAGCCTGGGCGCTCACCGCCAGCAGGGAAACCTGTTTTACAATAGTGTCACCTCTTCCGAACACTATGTGATCCTCTGTCCGACTTCTTCAAAGCCAGAAAAAGTCCCAGGGGCTACTATCTATACACAGGCATATCCCTTTATTGAAATCGGTTTGAAAATTACATCGCATACCTCAAAGCCCGTTAACAGGCTGGTAAAGGCTTCGTTCAGCCCGCTTTTGGCAGACTGAATCTTCTCAGCCACCACACGCATCACGGTGCGGTGCTCCTCCACGACGGAAGCACGACGAATCGCTTCCGCCAAATTATCCGTCGCTTCCTGATTCATGGAGGCTGCCGGTGGAGTCCACGCTCCTCCCTCCTCCAAAGGGGGTCGCTCGCCTGATTCCAGAACCGTACGGGTTTCCAGAACAATGTTCGATTGGGGGCCAAATTGGTCATGGCCCCAGTCCCCAGTCTCCATGGGGTTTGGCGCTCCCATGTCTTCGGCAGCCAAGGTATTACCCTCTGGCACTATCCTTACAGCCTCCCGCACCTCTTCATGGACTGGAGAGGCTCTTTGGGACACGACTTCGGTGTCTTCCAGCGCGGTAGGCGGGGAGGCCCGTGGAGGCATCGCGCTCTCTACCATCCCTAGCTCCAACGAATTCCCCGGAGACGATATTTGAGGGAGATCGCTGGCTGGACTGAAGCACACAATACAATATGTTAGAAACTATAATTATAAACACTGATATATGTAAGGCATCTGAAGATACTTACGATTCGGCTGGGGGCTTCGACCTGGGGCGATGCTCGGGGATGACTTCGGCATCCGAATCTGAGTCATCCATGAGGGATACTCTCCCCCTTTTGGACGCCTCCACTTCTGGGTCTACGGAAGCCGCCCTTTTCTTCCTACTCCCCTTAGGGGGAGAGTAGCTCTCTCCCTCCTCCTCCTTTTTGTCTCCATCTCCCTCATGGGAGTAAAGGGCTTCGGAATCCTCGGACATAGTGTCTGGGGGACCTTTACGACGGGAGCCGTTTTGGCCTCCTTGCCCTTCTTGGTTTTCTTCTCCGGCGCCTGGTACAGCGTCGGATCCAGCATCCTCGTCAGCAGAGGATCAGCGGGGGTTTTGGGTAGTGGAGCCGGACACTTGATCCGCTCCGTCTTCTTCGTCCAGCCCTGTTTCAAATATGAAAGTCTCAATACACCCCTGTGATTTCCGAACTAAGTCATGTTCGGAAACTAAAAAAACTTACCGGAGTGGCTGGGTGAGCACAGTCGACGCTGATGTCATCGGTCGTCTCCGACCATGACTTCTGCTTCCGGGCCTTGAAAAGTAGCCTCCAGATATCTTCGTGCGTCATGCCGAAGAATCATTGCAAGGTTCGCGGCCCTTCCGGATTGAACTCCCACATGTGGAGAGGCTGGTGCTGGCAAGGAAGGGTTCGGCGGAATAGCATCACCTGAACCACGTCGGTGAGGTCGGTGTTCCTTTTTTTGATGTTTTTGATGCGCTTTTGCAGCCTCGACACCTCGTGAACTAATCCCTAGTCCAAACCCTTGTTGATCCATGATGCAAGCCGCATTGGGGGTCCTGATATAAACTCAGGAGTGGCCACCCAATTGGCGCCGTGAAGTTCGATGATGTCGAACCACTCCTGTTGCCATATTTTCATAGTTTCCACAAAAGCCCCTTTGGGCCAGCACACGTTGGGAAGCTTGCTCACCATCGCGCCTCTGCAGTCTGTGTGCTCCCCGTCGAGAAGACTTTGAGCCAGAGGCCAAAGTGGGGGGAGGATGCGGAGGAGCCCCTCGCACACGACGATAAACACCCAGATGTGGAGGAATGAGTTTGGGGCTAGATCATGGAAATCTAGCCCGTACTAGAACATGAGGCCGCAGAAAAAAGGGTGAAGTGGAAACCCTAGTCTGTGGAGGAAGCGGGCGATAAATACCACCCTTTCTCCGGGCTCCGGGGTGGGGATGAGTTGCTTCTTGGCAGGGATCCTGTACGCGATGTCCGTACTCAGGTAACCCGCATCCTGGAGCTCCTTGATGTCCTTCTCTCTCTCGGGCGCTAGAGCTCGGAGATAGGGTGGAAGAGGAAGGAAGAAGTCATGGGACAGAAAAGATGAATCTTTGCCCGTTTATATAAGCCATGAATACCGAGCGCCCGCCCCCCTAGCCTTAAAACCTCGTCTATTCCCGAGGTAGGTATGCGCCGTAATCGGTTGGATTACCCAGATATCATTGATATGCAATCCTCTATTAAGTGGGCATGATCTGTGTTTTGACGAGACATTCAAATGAGGTTTGGTCTCGAAACACGGATCGCGGGGTGTGAAAATGGTTCGAAATGTCGAAAGGTCAAGTATGACGCTTCACCGAAAAACTTGTCAGTAAAAGACGATGTTCTCATTTTTTATATATCCTGCCTTCGCGGCTAAGGGTTGTATTTGTTGCGAAAAGCTAGATACATTTCTTTTTACAGAGAAAAGCCGATGTGTATTCTTTAAGGAACCCGCCTTGCAATGCCAAAGGTAATCTGAGCGCTGAATATATCATCATTGAAGACTGGTTCAGGGGCTATTATGGGTGTCCTGGATTAGGGGGTCCTCGGGAGTCCGGTGTACTAATGTGGGCTGGACTGATGGCCGTCAAGATACAAGACAGAGGATTACCTCTCGTGTCCAGTGGGGACTCTCACATGCGTGGATGGAAAATATAGGTGTCCGGATATATTGTTTGTTTCTATAAAACTGACTTTGTACAAACCCTAAGCCCCTCCGTTGTCTATATAAGCCGAAGGGTTAGATCGGAGGTAGGATCATAACATTGCTAGGCTAACTATTTAGGGTTAGCCGAATCGATCTCGAGGTAGATCAACTCTTGTAACCCCTATACTGTCACATCCCTAGTTCTGGTCTGCTCTGGGTTAGCTAGTCTTGTGTTGCATCATGTTTAAATTTCTCTTAAACCTGAAATGGGGAGCAACAAACCCCAGAACCCCCCCCCTGAAAATACCATGCTCAACTGAAAAACATTTCAATGAACCCAGAATGCCCTTCACAAAAGTTCATCATTTTTGAATTGGTCTAGAACCTCTCCCAAAAATGGTGCACATTTTCCTAGGCCATTCTGGATTTTTGAATTAAATCATTACTTATTTGCATTTGGGCATTTAAATACTATAAAATATTTTAAATGCTCAAATAATCCCAAACTGAAATGTTTACTGTAGGATATATTTCCAACAGTGGTCATGAGCAATTGCATGATTTTTGGGATGATTTAGTATTTTTAGAAAAGCCACAAAGATTACAGAGTAATAGAAAAACTTAAATAAAAGAGAGAGAGAGAGAGAGAGAAAGGAACTAACCTGGCAGCAGCCCACCTGCTTGTGCGGCCCAGCACCGCAACATACCGGCCCAGCCCACCAGCGCCTCCCTGTCGTCTTCCTCCTCGGGACAGTAGGACAGGGGCGTGTGCCCGCGGCGCGCACGCACGCGCAGCGCCACCTCCTTCCTCCCTGCCTGCCTCCACCCTTCCACGACGCCACCTGTGGACGCCACGACACCTCCTGGACCCCCCCTCGCTCTCTCCCTCACCCTCACTCCCCCTGGATCCCTCTCTCTTCCCCATTGAGCGGAGCTCGTCGTCGCCGACGCCGTTTACCGCGGCCACAGCCATCCCCTTGCTCCTCTGACGTGCCCAAGAGCCCCGAGACGTCGTCCTCGTCCTCTGCACGGATCCGAGCAGCGCGGGATGCCCCACTCCGCGGACAATAGGCTCGACTTCGTCCTCGACCGCCGCCAATGGTCGCCGTCGATTCTCCGTCACCCGTGCGCCCCCGAGCTCGTCTATGACCCCTTCTGATGCGCTGTGAGATTCTCCGCCTTTCCCCCTACTCCCCGAGCTCATTCCTATCATCTAGCTATGCCCGCCGCCGTACCCGAGTGCCGTCGTCCACCATGGTCGTTGCTCTCGCACCCACCATGCGTCTCCGCTCGAGATTGATCCTTCGGCGTGCTCCTGAAGCAACGACTAGTCCAACGCAGCCCCTAGCTAGCCCCCCCATGCACTGGAACCAAGCGGCCGCCCATGCCCGAACTCCGGCCACCGCATCACTGGACACCGTGCTCAACTCCGGCCACCCCCCACCTCCGTTGTTTGCTCCATTGGATGCGCGTCACTCCCCGGAGCACGTAGGTGCAAGTGGCTCTTCAAACCGGGCCCCGTAGCAAAAGTCCGACGGCCTCCGCTGCGGATTTGGTCGCCGGCATTTACACGCCGGTGGTGATGACGTGGCACCATCATTAGGGTTTAATTGCATTTAGTTTAATCACACCAGCCACTAACATCAGGGCCCCACATGCTAAATAACCTCGGGTTATTTTCTTAACTAGATTTAGTTAAAACCAGTGGGCCCACGTTTCAGCTTTGACCATGCTGACATGGCCTTTGACTAGGCCCACCCGTCAGTGACCCAAGCGAGCACTATGACACTGACCAGTGGGACCCACTGGTCAGGTTTGACCGGATTAGGTTGACCCTATTGACCCTGCTGACGTCACACTGACGTTAGGCTGACGCAGTAAATATTTTCTGGGATTTAAATAAATCAGAAATGATTTATAAATTCCAGAAAATGCCCAAAACTTCTAAAAAATCATAGAAATTCAACCGTAACTCCAAATGAAATAAGTTATATATGAAAAATGATCAGAAAAATCCAATCTATCCATCTGGACTAGTTTCATGCATGTTTAAGGAACTTAAACCTGCAGTTTATATCAAAACAAGATAATGCACTTTTTAAAGTCATAGTTTGAATTTAACTTGAACCTTGGGTTCAAACTAGCTCAAACCCATCTAATTATAGTTGCATTAGCCCAACACACTCATTTTGCAATGTCATGATCATGCATCATATTCTGCATTGCATTGATTGTGTTTCCTTTTGTGTTGCCGGTATTTGTCCCCTCTCGATAGACGTGATACTGACGATGAGATCGTTGACTCCGATGAAGAGCTATATTATCTTCAGAAGTGCCAGGCAAGCGAAACCCCTTGTTCATTCCGATACAATCCCACTCTCTCGCTCCTGCTCTCTTTTACTGCATTAGGACAATAACGATTCAACTTTTACTTGCTGCGGTAGTTGAACCCCTTATCCTCTGCATGACCTGTCATTGCCACAGTAAATAGATGAAACCCACTAGCATGAGTAGGAGTTGTTTGAGCCCTGATGTGCCTACTCATTCATGCTTGTTTGTCATGCCTGCTACTGCTTACAGTTGAGTCAGGTCTGATTCATCGGGGATAAATTGGAGGTGTGTGTGAACATGTCCTACTATGTGTGAGCTAAGTGTGTGAACACGATTTGGTAAAGGTAGCAGTGAGAGGCCATGTAGGAGTACATGGTGGGCTGTCTCATTGCAGCCGTCCTCACGAACTGAGTTCTGTGTTTGTGATCCATGAACAGTTACTACCACGCATTGGAATGCTTAAGTGCCCCTCTCGACTTATTAATCAACCTGATCTCTGTCCAGGAGTTGCAACTAGTTTCTGGTGTTTGTAGGTAGTGTTAGTAGTCTACCAAGTGGCACCCGGTACAGGTGGGCTTGGGACAGACTAGGCACAGTGTCCCGGTGTACCAAGTGGCACCCGGATGGTGGGCTTGGGAACCCTGCACACATCGTTTGGGGCCGGGAGCGACACCCCGGCCGGATCTCCTTGCGGATGGAACCCAAATAGGTGATAAACCTGGACGAGAGACTTGTGTGGTTAGTCAGGTCGTGGCCGACACCCTTGCTGGGCTTCCGCTTGAAGGTTGCCGAGTACATGTTGTGTAAACGGTGATAAGTGGTGAGAGCGTGTGTGAAGAAGTACACCCCTGCAGGGTTAACATCATCTATTTGAATAGCCGTGTCCGCGGAAAAGGACTTCTGGGTTGCCTGTACAGTTCATAGACAAGTGAAAGTGGATACTCTAAAATGCGCAAGTTAAGCGTGAGTGCTATGGATGGCGTTCTCGTAGGGAGACGGGAGCGGGTCCATAGTGGTGTATTGGTATGGTGAATATGTGGACTCGTGTGCGCCACCTCAAAGAGTTACTTGCAGTCGTAGTTCAGGCTAGCCACTGAGTCAAAGCTGGCTTGCTATAGTTAAACCTCACCATCCCCTTTGTTGATAATGATGCATATGTAGTTAGTTCTGATGTAAGTCTTGTTGGGTACATTTGCACTCACGTTTGCCTATTTTATGTTTTTGTAGAGAGACTTCAGTCTCACTAGTAGTTCCGTGTGGACTTCAACGTTTAGCTTGTTACCTCAGCTACGATCTTGTGCCCTCGGCAGGATCTGGTAGTTAGTCAGGCTTCTCAGCCTTTTTCATTTATAGTTGTCTGTACTCAGACATGTTAAGCTTCTGCTTGTGCTTTGATTTGTGTGCTCTGAATGTTGGGTCATGAGACCCATGTTTGTAATATCTCGCTCCTCGGAGCCTATTGAATGAAATACTTGAGTTGTAGAGTCATGTTGTGATGCCATGTTGTATTTGCACATATCGAGCATATTGTGTGTATGTTATTGAAATGCTTGGTATGTGTGGGATCTCACTATCTAGTTGTTTATCCTTAGTAGCCTCTCTTACCGGGAAATGTCTCCTAGTGCTTCCACTAAGCCATGGTAGCTTGCTACTGCTCTAGAACACTTAGGCTGCCCGGCATGTGTCTTTCTTCGTTCCTGTGTCTGTCCCTTCGGGGAAATGTCACGCGATGAATACCGGAGTCCTGTTAGCCCGCTATAGCCCGGTTCACCGGAGTCCTGCTAGCCCAGTGCTACAGCCTGGATTCACTCGCTGATGACCGACACGTTCGATGATGGGTCATGGATGCCTGTCCCTGTAGGTTTGTGCCACTTTGGGTTTACGACTAGCCATGTCAGCCCGGGCTCCTTATCATATGGATGCTAGCGACACTATCATATACGTGTGCCAAAAGGCGCAAACGGTCTCGGGCAAAGGTAAGGCGACACCCGTGGGAATACCGTGCGTGAGGCCGCAAAGTGATATGAGGTGTTACATGCTAGATCGATGTGGCATTGAGTCGGGGTCCTGACAGCTTTGGTATCAGAGCTTGACTGCCTATAGGTTTACCAAGCCAAACTGGTCGAAGTTGGGTCTAGAAATTATTTAGTTATATAAGGGAATTGATTGTGGGATGGAACGTATGGCTCTTTTTACTCCTTATACCTTATGCCTTCTGATCCGTGTCATCTTATCTTTCCTACGGGGTTAAGGAACTAGCCTCTCTCCTTCTTCTATCAGGGTCATGTGTTACTAATCTGTAGACTTATAGGATTGTTGGATCCAAGCCTCAGTTTAGTTTCTACTATCTCTGTGTATTCATAGTTGATCTCAGAACCTTGTTGTTATGATGTTTGAGTGGCTATGCCACCATTTTTTTAGCATGTCTCCAATATTTTTGAGCATTTACAGCCGTTATGCTGTCCGAGTCATCCCAGGTTTCTAAACAATCTGATGCACTTGCAATCCTTTCCCTCTGGTTTTGATGTTCCTTTGGGCCAGGCTGATCACACTAATTGCTGAGTTGAGGTAATCTATTGCCTCGACATATATGTTGGAGTTATTATTATGACCCTAGGTGTCTTAGGGGATCATCTAGTAATCTAGCCATGATTTGTGTCCCAGTGTGATGATTCTGGCCATCATTCTCGAGGGCATCCCGTGATGCCATTTAGTTGGTAGGTATTCTATTCCTGGGCTCTTGAACCCGAGATTCACTCTACCTACTTCATGTTGTTAGTGTTTGCTAGCTTCTTTAGGTTATTAGTAACCCTTGCGATAGTCCTCAAGGTCTATGGTATTCTGTTCCTCCAAATACCATGAACCATTTTGGCAGAAGTTCCTCGCTGAACCGAAAGATCACAACCAGAGTGCTCTTGACGAGTTCTCGATTCTATGCTGTTACTCTGCCAGTTCTACCTTTTCTGCATGGGTTATCCGGAAAAAAATATGTTGAACTCGTTCGGCATGCTAATCCATGCATCCACAACTCGGAAAATCATATGTTCTTTTGAGTTGTCCCTCTTTAGTTGTTTTCTGGCCTTGTCTATCAATTGATAGTCAAGAGTATGCGTGCATTCGTTCATTGATGCCTATTATTCTTGTGGTCCGTCAAGCCATTCTATTCCGGAATGACTAGGAGAAACAAACTCCAGTACCTCATCCATATCCAGGATTGGATCAAAGCAGTTGTGTTCCGTAGATCAAATACTAATCCAGCTTTTGTTCTATTCCACCTTGGAGTGTTACCCTCTTTACGTCGGGATTGTCATGAGAATTGCACCATCTCTTGTGAATTCTTGACGTAGTGATACTTCTCGCCATCATTATTCATTCCTCGGTTTCGTGTTGTTGCAGCCGGAGTGCCGACAAGTGAATCATGATGTGTGAACTCAATACTCCTAGCAACTCTGTTGCTTGGTAGTTAATGGACAATACTATCATTCTTAGCATGCTGGCTATGGAATCATCATCCTAAGATTGATCGTGCTACCTAGTCCATATTTCTGGTGCACACTTCGATCAATGAGTTAGGATTGTGCCAATCCCTCGCTTATTTGATCATATCGTCTTTCCCTGAAAAACAGGATTGTTCCCGTGCTTAATAACATATCGGTGGTTCATGATTTTCCGAATATCTTCTTGGAAGTACCACCAGGTTGACACCTGACCGCTATGTTGAGCTCGTGATCAAGTTGGTTTTCTTATAAACCACCCCTTCTCCAAGAATCTGTGTTGGATACCCCTGAGCTAGTTGGTTGAGCTAAACAACAACTTGGGGAGTTGGAAGATAAAAACTTTGCTTAAACTTAGTTCATTTCAAAGGGATATCTTTTTTATATGTGTGTTGAAGAAAGATGATATCTTCATCGATTGGTCCTCGTGATCAGTTGTTGGATCTATCATCTTATCAAAACCTTGATTTGAGTGTGAGCCATCGTCAAATCAAGTTAGAACCAACGATATTCGTAATGTTGTCTTACTCGTGGTTGATTCCTCGAGCATACACCATTACATCTTTTGGTCTGACGAATACTATCACATTGTTCACATAATGGTGGAAGTCCAGCGATATGGAAATTCCGATGAGTTGTTGTTGAGCCCATCAGCAGCATTTTGTCTCCACCATGATTCATGTTGAACATCCAGCTGGTGTTGGAAACTTGTGTAAGCATTTTCTTCATGCCCCGTTCATGAAGTATATGTTTGAATGAAAGAAGTGACTTTCTCTCATTCATGTGCATTCGATGCAAGTTGCCGTCGTGATGTAGAGTGGAACCCTATAGCATCGATCTTTCACGTTTGGAGTGGATCCTACGGGGAATCACGAAGAACATGCGGAAGCACAAAGGGAAACACGGGGGAAAACGAGAGAGAATCACTCAACCAGCAAGGAATCGATTACACACGTGCTAGATCACCACACACATAAGAGATCCACAAGATCCAAAGTTAACAAAGGTAAGGATACAAAGGAACCGTTCTTCTCCAAAAGGAGGCCTTGATGTTCTTCCCTAGAAGGGGTCTTGAATCCGCGTGGGGGATCTTCTCCGAAGAGGTCGTGATCTCCGAGGAGAAGTATCCAAGTGGATGAGCAAAGGCTCTCTCACAAATATGAGCTAATCCAATGCTAACCCTCAAAATGGGGAGGAGGAGGTCTATTTATAGTGCTAAGCCACGAAGGGGTAAGTGAGGGGCGAAGGGGTACACGGGCCTCAGCCCAAGTCACACGCACAGGCAAGGCCGGATGATCCGGATGGGGTCCCGGATGATCCGGGCGTCAGGGGTCCGGATGATCTGGATGGAGTCCCGGATGATCCGGCTTCGGTGGAAGCCTTCGGGTGTCTTCGGCGCAGTTACCCGGACGATCCAGGGGAGGGTCCGGATGATCCGGCTGAGCCCGGATGATCCGGACGGCGGTCCGGATGTCCGGCCTGGCTCCAACAGCCGCTCCGTCTTCTTCTTCTCCTTTCTTCCGTCTTCTCTTCCATGCTTGTCCTTGGTCCTTGGATTCTCCATGGTCATCTTTGTTGTACCTGAGTGTATGCAAGGTCCATGCATGAGGTAGTAGCCATGTCTCATATGCGGAAAGTGACGGTTCGAAGAGGAGTGAATTCACTTTGTGTAATGGCGTATGTTCGAGGTCTCGTCATATGTCCTCTTGGGGCTTCGAGAGTAGTCGGAGTGTACATGGGGATGAACGTGGGATGCTCCGCATCATCTCCCCCCTTGGGAAAGATCTGACCTCGGATCGTGATCCTCATCACCATGGAAACGGGTGTCGTGGACGGACTTGTAGTGGGACGTAGGTGAAGGCCTTGCGCAATCCAAGTACTCCAAGGTGTCTCCGGTATGTGGTAGATGCAAAATGAGCAAACACAAAGTACACTTGGAAATACAATGGTTAGCGCACACAAAGTGTCCATCATGTAAGAGTGAGTCCGTGTGGCAAGATAGTGCATGGCAAGACACATGATGCTTATCAAGATGATTTAGAATGATATGCAAAGCATTCATGGGATAATTAGGATGGTGCACAAAGCGACAAATTCTACCATTGTGCAAAATGATGTCATAATGGGATGGTGCATCAAAAGCATAAACATGGCAATGGATTCTCAATATGTATATGTTATCATGCAATTGATGGTGGGCAATATGATCATGATGTATGAATATGCCATCAAGGAAGATCACAACAAATTTGCTAAGGAAATGCACAAGATCATATATCATGGATGACATGGAAATACATGCAACAAGACAAGCATAATGTGAGTCAATCCATGCACGGGGTGCAAACTTGTGGTGAGTATGATATGTCCATCGAGCATGACATGTATGAGCACAATCAACAAATATGGAGGTGTTGGTGTACCAAAGCTCGATGTCGAGGCATGAGTCGAGTTCCGAAGGTGCATCCAATAAGTGCGAGCGCTCCTCAATGTGAAGGTCTATGTAGCCAATCTCCAATGTCGCTCCTCTGTTCACGAGATGTATCATGTAGACAACAAGAAGGAAACAACAATGAAAGAGTGACCCATCAAATATTCGTACTTGAGGATGGCTCAAAGGGAAGGAGTTCACCTTATGAATGTTCCCAAAGATGTTGGAGTTGCACATCATGTATGCCTTCACATAACCAAGTTGCTGCATAACGGCATCGCCTTGTGAAACCTCCAAAATGAAAGAACATGACAAGCACTCGGAAAAACAAATGAGGTTAGCGGAAATGCAAAACCTATCATTAGAGTGGTAAGATACCCAACAAGTGTATGCATCATGCTCATCATAAGAAAGTACAAGGGAGCGTGTCCTAGTATGGAGTATGATGCAAGAACAACCAAGTGCAATAGGCTCAATCAAACAAGCATGCATCATAAGTAAGGTGTTAAAGTCTCCAAGATCAATAAGCATAGTATGGTTGCACTCAATACAAGTGAATATGAAAGGGGCAACTAATGGACACAAGAGACAATGATCAAGATATATCATGTGAGAGGCATGAGCATATATGTCATCAACCCAAGAAAGCAAGTAATAGTGGAACATGGGTGATGCAACATAGCAAGCAATCATAGCGATCAAGTCAAGCAAGCTAGTAGTGCGAAGATGCAACATACTAGAAGGAATCATGGCAAGCATGTCGTGTGTGCAAATAGTGGGCATGAATAATTCACATGTCATAGCACAAGCATGAAAGCAAGATATGAGTAAAATGTCATCAATGTATTGGCGAGAGACCATATGTAAATAGCAATGGGGCATCATGACTCTCCCAACACAACAAGCATCAATAGCATGGGCACATGATGAACATGGCAAAAGCAACAAGGATCTCCACCAAGCATGCAAATACACATAGAAGTAGCATAATGGTGAATCATGGGTAGATGCAAGCAAGGGTCACAATTGCATGGCAAAGGCATAGAAGCAAGGATAACATGCAAAGTGAACACAATAGTATGGGCATAAGGTGACAAGTGGTAAATAGCCCATAGTCGTGTGAGAGCCAAGTAGAATAGATGCGCGTAGTCCTTGCGCGAAGGGAACGGTGGTAAGGATAGTCCACGGGATCCCAAGTCATCGTTGCTCTCAAGAGCTCGTTTCGTCAACTCTTGGGATTGAGAGGTTGATGAGTATACATGAGTACCTACACAAAACAAAGACAAAGGAAAAATTGTGTGTGCATGGTATATGTACACATCATCCATCATGATGCGCACGTGCATGTGTCGGTTAGCACAAAATAGCCAATGCTCAAATAAATGAGATGCGTGATATAGAAACATGTCATCCATCATGAGAGGTTTGTATTGATGTATGTCATAATGGAGACCCAAAGGATGTAATGCATCACGAGCAATATCTAGAGCCTTGTTATTCATGGAATGCATATGGTGCACGCAATTATGGGAATCATGCAAAGTATGGAATGCATCAAAATCTCCTAATATGTATGAGGAAACTGTGGGGGTTTCCTCATGAGCATGAGTACCAACATCACATGGACAATATTGACAACATCCAAAACAATGCATATTTGGAACAATGTGATCATGGCATGGCATAGTAGATGATTTGCGCAAATCATGTAAAGGAAGCATTGCAATATCATTCACATGAAAAACAAAAGCCAATGACCATCATCTCTTCATCTATGCCATAAGTGCAAATGGGATTGATTTTAATGGGGCATGCATAGTTACTATGTTGAGATTGTAGGGATGCAATATGGGAGATCTCACTCATAGCATATGACAAGTTCAATGGATTGTCAAACATGAAGTGACCGATAGAACTTTCACATGATATCCTATGAAGAATAACATCACAACTAGGCAACTCAACATGCTCATCATCATATTCATCATAAATAGGTAAGTCAAGGCATGAAGAAGTCTCACTAGCATGAAGCATGGGAATAGGTGGGTCAACATCATGGGATCAATCATCGTCAAGAGAGTCCACTAGTGGGACAAGAGAAGCACCATCACCTATGTTTCCTTTGGAGTGTCGCTCATGTGTTGTAGGTGAGGTGTTGAAGATCGTCTCGTTGTCATCTTCATCTTGATGGAACCATGTGGGGGGTGCATCATCGTCCATCATAGCCATCGTCATCTCCATAGGAGGTGTGGACTCATGAATGGTAGGCATGTCGTCATGTAGGATACCTAGCACCAAAGAAAACACACTAGGAGTAGAGGTTAAGTCGTTAGAAATCATAGTGGCCTCACATGCCATGTCAACTACTCTCTAAGTGTTGTGGCTCAATCACTCCCTCAAGGATGCTCTCACTCATATGGCTGGTGGAGTCACTCAAATGGCGCTCAACCTCACATAGGATGTGTGGCATGCTCTCATGTGTGGGGCTAGTGGTGGTCACACTCATCCTCTCATAGGAAATGCTCTCAATGTCACGTATGGTGGAGTCACTCATGTCACTCATGGGGTGGTGGCTCTCCTCACATGGCACTTGGGGCATCTCGACATATGTGGGTGTCAGAGAGATGTTGGTGCAAATGTCTCCATGCTCAACTCCTATCGCCGTGGTCGAAGGGGATGGCCCTTGCTCGACCTTCTTGTCGCCGTGTTGGTGTTGGAGGTCCATATGATGTGGCACCTCGTAGCTCGTCTCCATGACCGAAGGGAGTTTCCCATGCTCGGCCATCTTCCTTGGGGGTCTTCCGAAGATGGAAGTGTCGCCCTCGCTCGTAGGTAGTCACCTTGGACTTGATGAAGTCGATGTAGGCGTACACGTGGGAAGTAGGCGAAGATGCCGTACGTCCAAAGTCGAAGATGCCTTGAGAACACTTGGCGAAGATGCCGAAGTGGTTGATGTAGCCGTAGCGTCGTCTTGGTGGTGGTCGTCTCGCGGTCTTCTCTTTTGCTCATGAAGCTTCGACTTGGCATGGAGTAGGGCTTGTTGGGACTTGTGCATTTGCGCTTGTGGAGCATCTTCATGATGATGATGTCGTTGTCGTGCTTGAGCTCGTAGTAGATGTCGTTCGTCATCGTCGTGCACATGTTGCTTGGAGGTGACTTGGCCTTCATGACGATGTGGATCACGAACGTGATGATGGTCGCCATGTAGATGTGGACGAGGATGATTTGCACTTGCGTCGTTTCCGCGCTCCGAAGACTTGTGGCTTGAATGTCGCCACCTTGAAGATGACGAAGGGGAAGAAGACTTGATCAAGGCTCTAATCTCCTCCATCCTTGCATCTTGCTCCTCTTTATGTGCGGAAAGCTTCTTGTCGATGTAGTCCCTTTTCCTTGCTTCGGAGTGACGAATGTCGATGGAGATGTTCTCGATGCGCTCTCGCAATCTTGATTGTGCGCCTTGCATTTGTCGTTGTAGATCGAAGATAGACGCTTTGGAGATGTAGTTGTTCACGTCGTCGTTGTTGTCGTAGACCGGAGATGAAATGCCTTGCCTATCCATCACAAGACTCGAGCAAATATGAGTGGGAGAAAGAGAAGAACTTATACCAATGACATTGACCGATGTTGACAATGAATCAAGTTCACTCAAATGCGGACAATGAAATAGCACTATTGGTACCAATCCTTGTCGCTTCTCACACCTACACAAGTAAAGCTTATAGTGGAGCTCGGTGAGGATAGTGGCACAAAAATTTGATGCAAAATGTTAGCAAGAGTCAATAATGTTGAAAGAGATTCACAAATTCGCAAGCGAAACAAGTAGACCAATAGCAATGAATGGTACACGGAAACACACACACGGATAGATAAATGGGGTCGTGCAACCAAGGAATGAGCACAAAATGTGGAATCCACGGACTCGTGTTGCACAACTCAAGAGAGACGCTAGCACGATTGCTCAATACGCGGATACGACACTTGTGCACAACCTATAAGATGCAAAATATATGGACTTCTATCCCAAGTATGTTATGTATGTATGGTTCCCGGTGTTCTCTCAAGATGATCCAAGATGATCGGATATGACAATCTTATATGCAATGTGGTATGATGCTATGGCACTTGCTTACAGGCTTCTTTGCTCCCTTCCTTTTGCTTAAAAGCTTTTTTTTCTATGGCCACTTTTGCACAATGCACAAACCAAGATAGCAATTGTGTATATGCGGGAACAAACTTGCGACACAAGGGATGATATGATAGCAAGATGATACCAATATGATATGGTATATATGCAATGGAAGGTGTAGACCAATGATCACTAATGTGTACAAGTAACGTTGCCGGCAATACTCACATGGCTAGTCTCGATAGGCAAGCAATGCAAAAGTAAGGCTAGGGCTTAACAATGCAATGGCAAGGGGAATATACAATGGAGGGATACCACGATACCAAGATGATATGGAGGTTACCGTCCTTGGCGATTATGAGTGGCGGTGTTCTTGATGTAGAAACCAAGATGATGGAGTCTCGTACCTAAGTAGCCGAAACACCTTAGGAAATGGAAAAACCGCGAACTCAAAATCTCAAACGTCAAATGCCAAAATGGTGGTAGTGGAAAGCGGTGGTGGTGTTGCACTAGGCAATGCGGATGGAATGATGGGCTATACACGAGTCGGAGTTGAAGTTGCCGTCCCTAAGTAGCCGAAACACCTTAGGAGACACAAGCCACAACTCAAATAAAATTGGGTTAAGTTTGGTTGTCGGAAATGTATGGTGGGCACGTCTATGCGGAAGTGGTGGTGGTGGTTGATGAAGAAGCAATTATCCCTAATTAGCCGAAACACCTTAGGAGACTCTAATCACAACTCAAACAACCACATATGCAATGGGGAACAAAATGGGTTAGGTTGCGGAAGTCGGTGGTGGTAATGTGGATGATATGGTGGAGGGCCTAGGCAAACTTGCCAAATTTCATAAAATATGATGGAGTCAAATGATGTTGATGGTATTTTTTTGAGATAGGGGGTGTCAATAGCTTCAAAACGAGCTAAAGAACGTCAAAAACGGAGTTCGGATGAATTAGTTATGACCAAAACAAAATTTCAGCCGAAGCAGTGTCAGGGTTAACCGGATAGCCGGGAGGAGGTCCAGCTCATCCGGGCTATGTCCGGATGATCCGGGAGTACATCCGGATGATCCGGGTTCGTTAGCTCCGGTTTGTTTTCTGGGTGCGTGGGTTATCCGGACGTCCGGGAGAGGGTCCAGCTGATCCGGGAGGTGTCCGGATGATCCGGGAGAAGGTCCGGATGATCCGGGCAGGTCAAACTGCTCGGGATTTCCTCTCGGGGACGAATTTTTGGGCGGAATTTGGGGATTTTGGAGTCAAAATTGACAAGATTTCGTGGATGGAAGGTGGGGAAACTTGGGGAAATGCTAGATCTACTTGAAACCAAGCAAATCAACGGATCAAAATCAATAAAACATCATCAAACCAACAAATCACAAAAAAATTTGGGGGCTATTTTTGGTGGGGATTTTCGGATTTAGGACGAAAACAACAAAATCAAGCTAGAAAAAGAGGGGTAGGGGCTCCAAAAATGTGATCAACGTGGCTCTGATACCATATGATGTAGAGTGGAACCCTATAGCGTCGATCTTTCATGTTTGGAGTGGATCCTACGGGGAATCACAAAGAACACGCGGAAGCACAAAGGGGAACACGGGGGAAAATGAGAGAGAATCACTCAACCAACAAGGAATCGATCACACAAGTGCTAGATCACCACACACATAAGAGATCCACAAGATCCAAAGTCAACAAAGGTAAGGATACAAAGGAACTGTTCTTCTCCAAAAGGAGGCCTTGATGTTGTTCCCTAGAAGGGGTCTTGAATCCGCTTGGGGGATCTTCTCCGAAGAGGTCGTGATCTCCGAGGAGAAGTATCCAAGTGGATGAGCAAAGGCTCTCACACAAATATGAGCTAATCCAATGCTAACCCTCAAAATGGGGAGGAGGAGGTCTATTTATAGTGCTAAGCCGCGAAGGGGAAAGTGAGGGGCGAAGGGGTACATGGGCCTCAGCCCAAGTCACACGCACACGCAAGGCCGGATGATCCGGACGGGGTCCCGGATGATCAGGGCGTCAGGGGTCCGGATGATCCGGATGGAGTCCCGGATGATCCGGCTTCGGTGGAAGCCTTCGGGTGTCTTCGGCGCAGTTACCCGGACGATCCGGGGGAGGGTCCGGATGATCCGGACGGCGGTCCGGATGTCCGGCCTGGCTCCAACAGCCGCTCCGTCTTCTTCTTCTCCTTTCTTCCGTCTTCTCTTCCATGCTTGGCCTTGGTCCTTGGATTCCCCATGGTCATCTTGGTTGTACCTGAGTGTATGCAAGGTCCATGCATGAGGTAGTAGCCATGTCTCATATGCGGAAAGTGACGGTTCGAAGAGGAGTGAATTCACCTTGTGTCCAATGGCTTATGTTCGAGGTCTCGTCATATGTCCTCTTGGGGCTTGGAGAGTAGTCGGAGTGTACATGGGGATGAACGTGGGATGCTCCGCATCACGCCGTGAATTTGAGAGAGTTAGTTTTGCTTCCTCTGGAATCGTCCCAAGTTAGTTATGCATGTGCGAATGTATTCTATGGTTTGGTAGATTAATTACCTCAACTCCATATGTATTCCCTAGCACACCAAGCCACTGATTGAGTTGTTCAAGGAAAAGAAGTTCTAAAGTGCTAATCCTTAAGGACCCAAAGGTACATGCGCAGGACTTCGCTCACCGCAATGATGGTTCCCAATCAGGACTCGGTAGTGTTTCATTGTAAGACTACTATGTGGTCATGCTTGTCTTGGACAACATGTTCACATGTATGTAGCAGAACCAGCTCATGTTTTGGAGCTTGCTATCATAGTTGACTCCCCGAGAATCTCGCTACACCATCTCGTCGATTTGTGTTGCAAACTTTCATTTTTCTTCCTTGACTCGATGAGTCTGGATTATTCTGACACCAACCAGATCTGAACCTCGGGCAGATATGATGGATGTAATGTTTCCCAAGAACTATAATATTGGCCTCTCTGCAACCCGGTAAAGTGGATGTCGTGGCCAACACACCCAGCCGGAAGACCTATTATTGTAGTATCTTGGTTGAAGAAGTTGGTCACCTCCCCATAAGGATCTCGCAGGATCTGCCTCTGCAGATATTCCTTATGGATTTTTGTGTTCCTGAAGTCCGACCTTTTACTTGATGTTCTAGATATCAAACCATATTTATGAATGGATTACGCTAGCACATCAAGGAGAACATTAGAAGCGGAGTGCTAAATGTCTCTCGGTCAATCATCAAGATTTTGTTTCCTTGGCCTTGCTAAGGTGAAATCTGAGAAGGTGTTATCTTCCTTGCATCTGCATCCTCCCCCAATATCCATCGTGGTGGAATGTTGAGTTGCCAGGATCCTTGCCATGGATGTTGGTAAAACCTTGATGAATATGGAAACGCTCAAGTCTTTGAGAGCACGCGCTAGCAAAATCACCCGTTGTGTTGTCTTCAACAAGGTAATCCACATCATCCATTCTAATCTGAGTATGCCATTCCTTCGAACTCCTTCGAACGATCAATTGTGATTTTCCCTAGGCTGGTATAGAGAATTTCAATGATCTCTGTATCAAAAGTAACTCTTTTTGCCAATTAAGGGAATAATTCCACGAGTCACCTTCCCTAAGGTGCCCCGTTATGGTATCATGGCCACTCAACTCCTCGCTACGTTGACAACTTACATTGACAACTGTTCACCATCTCCTCAAGCATGGAATTGTTGCCTACCAAATTGAACCCCCGTCATCTGTTCTTCCATCCCTCCCGAAGTGTGTTTGAACATCTCAGCTCAAGAGGTGTTCTATGCCTCATCCCGTGAGTTGATCGTCAGTTGCTCGATCCTTGACAAGATCGATTCTTTCATTTCCTCTCGTGGTCATGTTGAATGGAGTTCTCAAAGCAAGATGTCAAGATCAAGATGATGCAATGAATCAAACATTTTCGAGAAGAGCAATTGGATCATGAAGATTTTGTTAGTTGTGTTCCCCTTTGACCTCTTACCTCACGTCTTGAATCTCGGGACGAGATTCTTGTTTAGTGGGGGTGAGTTGTCACATCCCTAGTTCTGGTCTGCTCTGGGTTAGCTAGTCTTGTGTTGCATCATGTTTAAATTTCTCTTAAACCTGAAATGGGGAGCAACAAACCCCAGCACCCCCCCCTGAAAATACCAGGCTAAACTGAAAAACATTTCAATGAACCCAGAATGCCCTTCACAAAAGTTCATCATTTTTGAATTGGTCTAGAACCTCTCCCAAAAATGGTGCACATTTTCCTAGGCCATTCTGGATTTTTGAATTAAATCATTACTTATTTGCATTTGGGCATTTAAATAATATAAAATATTTTAAATGCTCAAATAATCCCAAACTGAAATGTATACTGTAGGATATATTTCCAACAGTGGTCATGAGCAATTGCATGATTTTTGGGATGATTTAGTATTTTTAGAAAAGCCACAAAGATTACAGAGTAATAGAAAAACTTAAATAAAAGAGAGAGAGAGAGAGAGAGAGAGAGAGAGAGAAAGGAACTAACCTGGTAGCAGCCCACCTGCTTGTGCGGCCCAGCACCGCAACAGACCGGCCCAGCACCGCAACAGACCGGCCCAGCCCACCAGCGCCTCCCTGTTGTCTTCCTCCTCAGGACAGTAGGACTGGGGCGTGTGCTCGCGGAGCGCACGCACGCGCAGTGCCACCTCCTCCCTCCCTGCCTGCCTGCCCCCTTCCGCGACGCCACCTGCGGACGCCACGACACCTCCTGGACCCCCCCTCGCTCTCTCCCTCACCCTCACTCTCCCCTGGATCCCCCTCTCTTCCCCATCGAGCGGAGCTCGTCATCGCCAACGCCGTTTACCGCGGCCACAGCCATCCCCTTGCTCCTCTGATGTGCCCAAGAGCCCCGAGAGGTCGTCTCCTCTGCATGGATCCGAGCAGCGCGGGATGCCCCGCTCCGCGGACAACAGGCTCGACTTCGTCCTCGACCGCCGCTGATGGTCGCCGTCGATTCTCCGTCACCCATGCGCCCCCGAGCTCGTCTATGACCCCTTCTGATGCGCTGTGAGATTCTCCGCCTTTCCCCCTACTCCCCGAGCTCGTTCCTGTCCTCTAGCTATGCCCGCCGCCGTACCCGAGCGCCGTCGTCCGCCATGGTCGTTGCTCTCGCACCCACCGTGCGTCTCCACTCGATATTGAGTCTTCAGCGTGCTCCTGAAGCAAGGACGAGTCCAACGCAGCCCCTAGCTAGCTCCCCCATGCACTGGAACCAAGCGGCCGCCCATGCCCGAACACCGGCCACCGCATCACTGGACGCCGTGCTCAACTCCGGCCACCCCCGCCTCCGTTGTTTGCTCCATTGGATGCACGTCACTCCCCGGAGCACGTAGGTGCAAGTGGCTCTTCAAACCGGGCCCCGTAGCGAAAGTCCGACGGATTCTGTTGCGGATTTGGTCGCCGGCGTTTACACGCCGGTGGTGATGACGTGGCACCATCATTAGGGCTTAATTGCATTTAGTTTAATCACACCAGCCACTAACATCAGGGCCCCACCTGCTAAATAACCTCGGGTTATTTTCTTAACTAGATTTAGTTAAAACCAGTGGGCCCATGTTTCAGCTTTGACCATGCTGACATGGCCTTTGACTAGGCCCACCCATCGGTGACCCAAGCCAGCACTATGACACTGACCAGTGGGACCCACTGGTCAGGTTTGACCGGATTAGGTTGACCCTGTTGACCCTGCTGACGTCACACTAACGTTAGGCTGATGCAGTAAATATTTTCTGGGATTTAAATAAATCAGAAATGATTTATAAATTCCAGAAAATGCCCAAAATTTCTAAAAAATCATAGAAATTCAACCGTAACTCCAAATGAAATAAGTTATATATGAAAAATGATCAGAAAAATCCAATCTATCCATCTACACTGGTTTCATGCATGTTTAAGGAACTTAAACCTGCTGTTTATATCAAAACATGATAATGCACTTTTTAAAGTCATAGTTTGAATTTAACTTGAACCTTGGGTTCAAACTAACTCAAACCCATCTAATTATAGTTGCATTAGCCAAACACACTCATTTTGCCATGTCATGATCATGCATCATATTGTGCATTGCATTGATTGTGTTTCCTTCTGTGTTGCCGATATTTGTCCCCTCTCGATAGACGTGATACCAACGATGAGATCGATGACACCGATGAAGAGCTATACTATCTTCAGAACTGCCAGGCAAGCAAAACCCCCTTGTTCATTCCGATACAATCCCACTCTCTCGCTCCTGCTCTCTTTTACTGCATTAGGACAACAACGATTCAACTTTTACTTGCTACGGTAGTTGAACCCCTTATCCTCTACATGACCTGTCATTGCCACAGTAAATAGATGAAACCCACTAGCATGAGTAGGAGTTGTTTGAGCCCTGATGTGCCTACTCATTCATGCTTGTTTGTCATGCCTGCTACTGCTTAGAGTTGAATCAGGTCTGATTTATCGGGGATGAATTGGAGGTGTGTGTGAACATGTCCTACTGTGTGTGAGCTAAGTGTGTGAACACGATTTGGTAAAGGTAGCGGTGAGTGGCCATGTAGGAGTACATGGTGGGTTGTCTCATTGCAGCCGTCCTCAGGAACTGAGTTCTGTGTTTGTGATCCATGAATAGTTACTACCACGCATTGGAATGCTTAAGTGCCCCTCTCGACTTATTAATCAACCTGATCTCTGTCCAGGAGTTGCAACTATGTTCTAGTGTTTGTAGGTAGTGTTAGTAGTCTACCAAGTGGCACCCGGTACAGGTGGGCTTGGGACAAACTAGGCACAGTGGCCCGGTGCACCAAGTGGCACCCGGATGGTGGGCTTGGGAACCCTGCACACATCGTTTGGGGCCGTGAGCGACACCCCGGCTGGATCTCCTTGCGGATGGAACCTGAATAGGCAATAAACCTGGACGAGAGACTTGTGTGGTTAGTCAGGTCGTGGCCGACACCCTCGCTGGGCTTCCGCTTGAAGGTTGCCAAGTACATGTCGTGTAAACGGCGATAAGTGGTGAGAGCGTGTGTGAAGAAGTACACCCCTGTAGGGTTAACATCATCTATTCGAATAGCCGTGTCCACGAAAAAGGACTTCTGGGTTGCTTGTACAGTTCATAGACAAGTGAAAGTGGATACTCTAAAATGCGCAAGTTAAGCGTGAGTGCTATGGATGGCGTTCTCGTAGGGAGACGGGAGCGGGTCCATAGTGGTGTATTGGTATGGTAAATATGTGGACTCGTGTGCGCCACCTCAAAGAGTTACTTGCAGTCGTAGTTCAGGCTAGCCACTAAGTCAAAGCTGGCTTGCTGCAGTTAAACCCCACCATCCCCTTTGTTGATAATGATGCACATGTAGTTAGTTCTGATGTAAGTCTTGCTGGGTACATTTGTACTCACGTTTGCCTATTTTATGTTTTTGCAGAGAGACTTCAGTCTCACTAGTAGTTCCGTGTGGACTTCGACGTTTAGCTTGTTACCTCAGCTATGATCTTGTGCCCTCGGCAGGATCTGGTAGTTAGTCAGGCTTCTCAGCCTTTTTCATTTATAGTTGTCTGTACTCAGACATGTTAAGCTTCCGCTTCTGCTTTGATTTGTGTGCTCTGAATGTTGGGTCATGAGACCCAGGTTTGTAATATCTCGCTCCTCGGAGCCTATTGAATAAAATACTTGAGTTGTAGAGTCATGTTGTGATGCCATGTTGTATTTGCACATATCGAGCATATTGTGTGTATGTTATTGAAAAGCTTGGTATGTGTGGGATCTGACTATCTAGTTCTTTATCCTTAGCAGCCTCTCTTACCGGGAAATGTCTCCTAGTGCTTCCACTGAGCCATGTTAGCTTGCTACTGCTCCGGAACACTTAGGCTGGCTGGCATGTGTCTTTCTTCGTTCCTGTGTCTGTCCCTTTGGGGAAATGTCACGCGATGAATACCAGAGTCCTGTTAGCCCGCTATAGCCCGGTTCACCGGAGTCCTGCTAGCCCAGTGCTATAGCCTAGATTCACTCGCTGATGACCGACACGTTCGATGCTGGGTCATGGATGCCTGTCCCTGTAAGTTTGTGCAACTTTGGGTTTACGGCTAGCCATGTCAGCCCGGGCTCCTTATCATATGGATGCTAGCGACACTATAATATACGTGTGCCAAAAGGCGCAAACGGTCCCGGGCAAAGGTAAGGCGACACCCGTGGGAATACCGTGCGTGAGGCCGCAAAGTGATATGAGGTGTTACATGCTAGATCGATGTGGCATTGAGTCGGGGTCCTGACATATACCCACAAATATAATCAAGCAAGAGTAAGGTTTTACCTCCATTAGGAGGGCCCGAACCTGGGTAAATACTGTGTCCCTTCTCCATTGTTACCATTGATCTTGAGACGCACAGCTTGGGTCGCCCTACCCGAGATCTGCCGGTTTTGACGCCGACAATGAGTGGTCAGTAATGGCCTTCTTCCACATGATTGTATAGTGTGCTTTTACATGTTGTGCTACTTATATGGTAATGTTGCTTGATTTTAGTGCACTACACAAAACATGACCACACTTCCAATCTGTATGTGCACTGTAATATCCCACTGAAGTAAGATAATGATATTTCACAACTGCTGGCCTCTATATTCTACTGTCGTTAGAAAATTAATGTTGTTGTTTAGTTCTATACTTGTGCTCCGTAATTGACATGCCAACTCTTAGGCAAAGCTTGTCTGGTATTGAACCAAATGATGAAGGGGAAGAACAAGCAGAAGAAGAACAAAAACAAAATCTCGGTGTTGTAATGAAGCATAGGAACTGTGATAACACAAGTAATGATATAGTTTTGCATCTTATTTTATTTCTACTGCTGGAACGAGCCATTGTTTTGCCACTATTAATGTAATATTTAATTATCTCTACTTGTGTAAACATGGATCTTGTTTGAAGATAACATATATTTTCACTACTAGGGAATAGCCTAGCAGTAGCGCGGGTGTAAGGTCTATCAGTAGCGCGGGGTCCCATTCTATTGATACGGTGCTACAGCTAAATTTTAGCAGTAGCGCGTTCTAAACCGCACTACTGCTATATATGAGTAGTATTAGCGGTCTTCACTGAAACGCGCTACTGCTAATACACGTAACGCTTTAACTTAAGCAGCACGACTGCTAAGTGCATGCAGCTGCTAACTTCATACCCCTCGCTACTACTATTTTTATTAGTTTCTGATTTTTTTCCTACATATTTCTTTTGTATTTGTACAGGCTTTATACAATAATCTCTAGCATATCATACACATACTAATGTAATCACAGCATACACATGCAAATAGTCTCATCAAATCATGTCATCATCATAATCATCATCAAACACAAAGTGGTCTCTCTTCATCATATTGAAATAACGATACAAGTCTCGACTACTTGTAACTAGATCGTCATCCATCTAAACACTGATATAAATGACAAGAGCTATCACTATGAGTGAGAGCGGAACTATGTAGTACATGAGGTGGCGGTTATGAGTCTCCTCTCACGCTAGCGTGAACCTCAAGTAACTAGCTTTGGCTTCTTGTCTGCTTTTGAACCCTTTATGGCTGGCGCCCGAGGACCGCTCCACTTGCTCCTGACACTCAGGCCAGTCGTCGTACTCCCGGAACCTTCCCTACGTACATGACATAGCACTCTTCTTCACCATCAAGGATCTAGGTACCTGTTAGAGATGCATCTTCATCAAGAGAATGTACAATCATATGCAACAAAATATACTTGAGCAACACGAAAAAGAAAGGGTTAGCAAATAGATGCAACATATAGGAAACATAAATAATCAACGCAGTTTCATCGTACGCAAACTAATTAACTAGAGGTATGTAGGTCATCGTACCCAAACTAATAAAGTAGCGTTACGCAAGTTCAACAGGGACCATGGACATCACAAAGTTTCATCGCTATAAAAAGTATACAAGTTCAACTAACACATATCATCATCATCGGCATTGTAAATGACTAGAAGTTCCATCCACCTGTGTCATCGAGGATGCACCATAGCATCTTGAATGGCGTGAGGTCCTGACGTTGCATGCCTATGCGAGTTCGGACGTCAGCTCACGATATAGGGCCGTGGTGGAACAACGCCTTCTCTTCGACGACTTCTTTCATGATGATCGTCCCAATGTCCCTCTGGATGCGAAAGAAGTCATATCAAAGTCTATAATCCGCTTCTCCTTGAGATTCTACCCAGTTGCGGATATGATCATCACTTCTTGCTGTTAAGCAGAGCTTTTGGTGATCCCTTCTGAGCTCCATCATGAGATGGAGGAGGTAGAATCCATCATTCCTGCTTGGCTTCGGGACATGGATGCAGGAGAAGCTAGTTTTATGCGAGAAACCCGGCTTGCGGTCCCTTTGTTTCCTTATCTGTAGGTGGCCACCCCTCAAGCTGAAGCCGTGGAGAGCATCATCAAAGAATATTCATTAAGTGTGTGTAGTCCTTCTTCTCGTAGTTTCTAGTAGGGTCGAAATACATGGCGCGGGAGACTCGCCGTTAAAAAACGATAAGGATGGCGCGCCCGATGCTGTGAAAAAAACCCCAAAATTATTCTCCATATGAGCGAGAAGGAATGATTGAAATGTATGAAAGGGTTGTCCAGCACTAACTTACATTGGATGATAAGGTAGGAGGACAATTTCCTGGTCCTTATTCTGTATCATGAAGTTTTCGAGGTACTCCCTAGCATTTTTACGCTCAAAGTCGCCGAGACTCAAGAAGGACTCATGCATGTAGTATGGATCAGCCACACAGATCTGCAAGACTTGTTCTCTCTTCATGACGGAGCTCATATGTAGCGCAAAAAGGCGGATGATTGTAAAATCAAGCCTCTTCGTCAAAAACATCTCGAAGATATGCTCAAGCTACAGGAAGAACACCTCTGCGGGCTATGTATCGATGCTACACTTCCCCTCAGGCACACGAGCCGCGTATGTCGGATATCCTGGATCCTTCAAGGCTAGTAGGCTTATATCAGTCAACAACACATGGTCGTGCAGTCTTCTGAGAGCTCTTGATATGGCCTCTAGCAGTTTCGATAGTATCATCGGCTCGCCCGTGACATGAAACATTGCCGCACCTTTGATGGGTACGCGCTCTTCAAAATCAGCCGTCTGGCTGCTATCTGCTCTGGCTTGTTTGTATGTAGCAGAGCCTTTCTTCGAAGGTCTTTTCCTCTCCTTTTTCTTGGGATGACCTTCCAGACCCTTCCTTAACCCCTGCTCCAGTGTTGTCGGGCTAAGCACTGTGTGACCCTTGCCTAGTTGATCCTGCGTTGAGGTGGCATCTTCAGGCTTGTTGTCGGTGTCAAAACCGGCGGATCTCGGGTAGGGGGTCCCGAACTGTGCGTCTAGGCGGATGGTAACAGGAGACAAGGGACACGATGTTTTTACCCAGGTTCGGGCCCTCTCGATGGAGGTAAAACCCTACTCCTGCTTGATTGATATTGATGATATGGGTAGTACAAGAGTGGATCTACCACGAGATCAAGGAGGCTAAACCCTAGAAGCTAGCCTATGGTATGATGTTTGTTATTGTTGTGTCCTATGGACTAAAACCCTCCGGTTTATATAGACACCGGAGAGGGCTAGGGTTACACAGAGTCGGTTACAATGGTAGGAGATCTACATATCCGTATTGCCAAGCTTGCCTTCCACGCTAAGGAAAGTCCCATCCGAACACGGGACGAAGTCTTCAATCTTGTATCTTCATAGTCTTGGAGTCCGGCCGATGATGATAGTTCGACTATCCGGACACCCCCTAGTCCAGGACTCCCTCAGTAGCCCCTGAACCAGGCTTCAATGACGACGAGTCCGGCACGCATATTGTCTTCGGCATTGCAAGGCGGGTTCCTCCTCCGAATAATTCATAGAAGATTGTGAACACCAGGATAGTGTCCGGCTCTGTAAAAATAAATTCCACATAGCACCGTAGAGAGAATAAAATTTACACAAGTTCAATCTGCTGATGTATTTTGTGGCGTGACGTCACACCAAAACCAAGCCTTTACTCGAATCATTTTTATTATACCACCTCAGCGCGTTTAGCGAAGCGGTTTCCTTGGCACGTCTTGTCGAAGCAGAGATCGTGTTCCCCTTATTCCGGGATTCCCATCAATACGGACGTGGGTAACCCAACCGCGCCATTGATTGCGGCGCTTGGGAGATAAGCGAGTTTACAAGGCCAGTAGGGACGCATAGTTTCATCCGCCCATATATAAGGGGATAAGGATCCACCTTTTTTACCTACGCCTTCTTCCTCCTTTGCTTATCCATCTCCGCGCACTCGAGCTCCAGCGCCCAAGTCTGCATATCTCACCTCGACCTTCTCCAGCCATGTCCGGAGCGGGAGGCAAGTGGATGGCCTCCTCCGTTACGGAGGGGCACATAGAGAAGATGCGTAGCGCCGGATATCTATCCAGCAACATCGCGCATCGGCTCCCTGACGAGGGGCAGCTCATCCCCACCCCCAGGCCCCATGAGAGAGTGGTATTCCTTCCCCATTTCCTCCGCGGACTGGGCTTCCCACTCCACCCCTTCGTCTGGGGGCTCATGTTCTACTACGGCCTGGATTTCCACGATCTGGCCCCGAATTTCATCCTCAATATCTCGGCGTTTATCGTCGTGTGCGAGGCCTTCCTCTGCATCCAGCCCCACTTCGGCTTGTGGCTAAAGACCTTCAATGTCAAGCCGAAGGTTGTGAAAGGCAGCCAAGCGGAGTGCGGAGGCGCCATGGTGGGCAAAATACCCAATGTCACTTGGCTCGAGGGTGCCTTCGTGGAATCCATCAAAGGGTGGCAATCGGGGTGGTTCTACATCACCGAGCCGCGTGACCCTAAATGGGCAGCGGCCCCCGAATTCAGATCTGGCATCCCCATGCAGCTCACCTCCTGGAAAGAGAAGGGCTTGCTATGGGGTAGTTCGGAAGAGCTGACCGGACTCCAGTCCTGTCTCCAGACCCTGGTGAACAAGAAGCTCCAGCTTGTCAACGTGATCCAGGTCGTGCTCGTCCGCCGGATTCTCCCTTGCCAGCAACGGGACTTCAATTTGTGGGAGTTTGATCCGGCACAACATCGGACCTTAAGCGGGCTCTTCGACACTACATACGAAGCTGCCTGGAGGGTGCTGTTCAAGGGCACCGAAGCTCCCTCATCCGCTACCGAAGACCGTGGATTCAGCACGCAGCGTCCGGCTGGCGAGGTAAGCTATGTCATCCTTTATGGGACACTTGCTTTTCATAGTTTGACTTTATGCGGGATCTAAACTCCCAATACCTTTAACAGGCTTGGAAGAAGACGTCCGGATAGGTTAACTGTCCGGCTCCCCTTCCAGAAGACCCAGCGGATGCCCGTTTGACAGGGCTGCTGGTCCCGGCACTTTACGTAGTGCCGGAGAAGAAGGCCAAGAAGAAGGCCACGAGAACCCGAAGGAGTTCCCGGCGTCAGGTGGTATGGGACTCATCGTCTGATCACTCCGAGGTGGACTCCTCCCACGAGGATGAGGAGGAGAAGAAAGAGGCCTCTCCCCTAGTGGGGGGAGAGAAGAAAAGGAAGGCCTCCCCAACGAAGGAGGCCGAAGGGTCCAAGAAGGGAAGGACCCTTCCCCCGGACTGTTCCGCCAACGTCGGGGATGGCGACGTGGAGTGGCCCTCAAGGGCCAAGCCCCTGTCGAGGTCGTAAGTATCCGGACTCCTAGATGATTTTATAATTTTTCTTATTGTCACATGGTGTCTTTCTAATGCCGCATACAACCTGTAGTCCGCCCAAGGACGATCTTCCCGCTTCGTCGAGCGGGTCCTTGGGCACGTCGGACATGGATTCTCTTCCGACCGCCTCCACCCCCGTGACGCTGACGACGTTGAGGTGGGATCCCAGGAAGGGACCCGCCAGGAGGAGGAGCCCCCGGAGGTGCCGCAGGGCAACCTCCCAGACTTTGCACCGGACTCCACACCGGAACCTGCAGTGGTTCCGGAGTCCGACGAGCGGCCCCTTCGTAAGAAGGGCAAGACTGTGACACCGGCGGCCTCCATCCAACCGGAGGTGCCGGATAACTTGCTGGAGGCGCTCAACGGCGCTTCCATCGAAGAAGAACACCGCACTGTCATGAGTGCGGTGATTCAGAAGGTTCAGCTCGCCAAGAGCATGCTGACCGAAGCCTGCAGCAGCCTTCTAACAGGCTTTGAGGTAAGGATTTAAATATATGTGAAATAGTACCGCATAGACAGTAGCGCCTGATGCTCGGTTCGATGTTCGGAAAGAAAAGCCGGACTGAGGATCTAAAAAGATATACGCAGGAGTCTTAAAAAATATGTCAATATGGGATTGCAGGCTGCGCTGCTGACCTCTGCCGCACTGACTGCGGAGGTCAATACCTTGAAACAAAGCCTCGAGCGGTCCGAGAGCAAGCTCGGCCGTGCCAAGAAGCAGCTCGAGGACAAGGAAGGTGAGTAACACCGTATTAAAGTTGTACCTTACAGAAAAGGATTTGGTTGCAAGAGAAATAACAAGGATAACGTGGGTACTTCAGGGGCTACGAACGAGGTGGCAACCCTGAAGGAGGCGGTGTCCGCGACCGAACACAATGCGGCCGCGGAACAAGCCGAGCGAGAGAAGCAGGAGACGCGGGTGGCGGAGGTACAGCAAGGGCTCCAGGATCTCGTGGAAAAGCACGAGAGTTTGGAGCGTGACTCAAAGACTCGAGAGTCCGAGCTTGCGTCGGCTCTTGAGAGTGCCAAAGCCGCTAAGGCCGAAGCCCACAAGGCCCTCCAGGAAATCGAGGCGTTGAAGAAAATAGCGACGGGTAAGGCATTTTTCATGCAAAGCAAGCATGTGAATGTGAATTACCTATTACTTACCCGAATTCGGAGCTCTCTAGGAGCGTTCGCAGATCTGCCTCGCAGCGTGTCCGATGCTGCCACTTTCTACCGGGCCGAGCAGGGGAGCTTGATGGAGAAGGCCTTCTGGTCTCAGTATGCTGAGGCCGGACATCCGGTGCCCCTTAGCGACCAGCTGAAGCAGCTGGTCGACCTCCACAAGGTGGCCAAACAGGCCATGAAGGGCCTGATAGTTCGGCTGTGGCCCAAGGAGGCCATGCCTAGGAGCTACTTCGGCCTGGTGCGGCGGCTGGTGGATGCGTGTCCCTGGGTTGAAGTCGTCAAGCACTCCGCCTGCATTGAAGGTGCCCGTCGGGCCCTTGCCCATGCAAAGGTGCACTAGGGCAGGATGGACGCTGAGAAGCTTGTGACGGACGCGCCACCGACGGGCAAGGAGTATCGCACGCCCGAGATGTATTATAAGAGTGTCCTGAAGGGTGCCCGCATGATTGCGGGTGGGTGCTCCAAAGATGTAATATTTGAGAAGACTTGCATTTTGTTATCCTGTGCGCTGAAAACTTTGTTCATATGCGCTAAACAACGCTTGTTAATTTAAAATATTACCTTCTATGCGGCCATTTATCAAATCTGAGAGATGGCAAGTCGTCGGCTTCAGCCCCCATGCCACGAGTCCTAGGGTGTTCGGGATAAACTTGAGCGCTCTTGTTCCCATTTTTGGGTCCATCTAGGGAGGCGCTCAACACAACGAACGAGGCAACCGGATTTATAATGCTTGAACACTCTCACTTAGCCATAGAATTCTATAATTTTAAATTTCGGCGAAGCCCCTAGTGTTCGGAAGACCGAGTTCGGGGCGCTATCCATGCCTGGGCCGGACAAAGTTGGTTCCTCGCTCTAAGCGGCATAAGTCTTTAGGGACTCGAAGAAACCTCTCGAACAGCGACCAGCTCTCGCCTTATCATGACGGTCAGTTTTAGCTTTCTCCACTGAGGCGCTCGCCAAGCTCAACTGGGGCGCAATCACAGTGGTTCTCCCAGTGCTACCTTAGCCGATACAACGGAACGTAAGGTACCAAAACATGGGAGCTGGGCAAACCCAACTATTGACCCAAGACATGATTCGGAGCCGATGCATATAATGCTATAAGTTCGGGGTGCCGCACTTGTGAAAGTGTTCGGACTTATCACACCATAATGTGGGGAACTTAAGCCCCTGGTGTATTTAGCCATACCAAAGTGTACGGATGCAACATGTCATAAATGAACATATGTATAATAAAGAAATGCAATTATAAGCAAAAAGCGATGCATTGTTTATTGAAAAAATACTGCCATGAATGCAGAACGATACAAATAGTGCGGTAAGCAAGGGATGGGACTATTAAACATGTCCCCCTCCAGGGGTAGGCTGCGGAATGGTGTATAAAATAGATTTAATGCTCGTAATGGAGACCACCTGGATACTCGTCGTAGCCTTTCTCCTTCCCTGGCTGTTGCATCGTGAGTTCGGCAGGTCTACTGCCGGACAGGGCCCCTGGTGAACGGACTCCTGTGGGTAAGAAAAAAGAAAAAGGAAAAAGAATGACACACTTGGGAGCCCCTGGTGTGGTTAAGCCGCATTCTGGGCCTGTCGTGGTCGTGCCCCTCCCCCTATGCCCATGGTATCTCCAGAGCATAATGATGTATGCAAAGGATCAGTCTTGCAATTTTGCAAGGGCTGGGGTTGGGGCCGCATTGCTACGCGTGCTCGGAACGTGCCAGGTGGTCTTGTTGTAGGTTACTCCGGGCGCGTTTAGCCGTGTCCGGTCGCTTAGCGGCCGGACTCGAGAATTGCCTTAAGAGGCTTCTCTGTACTTCTGCCGTGAGAGCCGCCGTGTGTTCCTCCGTTCGGAGAGAGCGTTCAGTGTTTCTGTTGACCGTGATGACTCCTGAGGGCCTGGCATCTTGAGCTTGAGGTATGCGTAGTGCGGCACCGCGTTGAATTTTGCAAACGCGGTCCGTCCGTACAGAGCATGATAGCCGCTGCTGAACGAAACTATGTCGAAGATTAACTCCTCGCTTCGGAAGTTATCCGGGGATCCGAAGACCACTTCAAGTGTGACTGAGCCTGTACAATTGGCATCTACACCTGGTATGACGCCTTTGAAGGTCGTCTTTGTGGGTTTAATCCTTGAGGGGTCTATGCCCATCTTGCACACTGTATCCTGATAAAGCAGGTTCAGGCTGCTGCCGCCGTCCATCAGGACTCTGGTGAGTTGAAATCCATCGACGATTGGGTCTAAAACCAATGCGGTGAATCCGCCGTGGTGGATACTGGTGGGGTGGTCCCTTTGATCAAAAGTGATCGGGCAGGAGGACCATGGGTTGAACTTCGGGGCGACTGGCTCCATCGCGTATACGTCCCTGAGTGCATGCTTCCGCTCCCTCTTGGGTATGTGGGTTGCGTATATCATGTTTACCGTCCGCACTTGTGGGGGGGAAACCCTTCTGTCCTCTATTGTTCGGCGGTCGGGTCTCTTCCTCGTCATCGCTATGCAGCCCCTTGTCATTGTTTTCGGCAATTAGCTTGCCTGCCTGCTTGAATACCCAACAGTCCCTGTTGTTGTGATTAGCTGGCTTTCCGGGGGTGTCGTGTATCTGGCATGAGCTGTCGAGTATTCGGTCCAAATTGGACGGACCCGGAGTAGTTCTTTTGAATGGCCTTTTCCGCTGACCGGGTTTGGAGCCTCTGAATCCGGCGTTGACTACCGTATACTCAGTGTTATCGCTGTTAACACGGCGTTTGTTCTTGTTGCGACGCGACCTGCCATTGTGGTCCTTGGTATCCGGACTGCCAGAATTTTTGCTGAGGTTGTTACTGCGGGCTAGCCAGTTGTCCTCTCCCGCGCAGAATCGGTTCATGAGCGATGTGAGGGCTGCCATGGATTTCGGCTTTTCCTGTCCTAGGTGCCGGGCAAGCCACTCGTCGCGGATGTTATGTTTGAAGGCTGCGAGGGCCTCTGCATCCGGACAGTCGATGATTTGATTTTTCTTTGTTAAGAACCGTGTCCAGAATTGCCTGGCTGATTCGTCTGGCTGCTGAATTATGTGGCTTAGGTCATCGGCGTCTGGCGGTCGCACATACGTGCCCTGGAAGTTATCAAGAAATGCGGCTTCCAGGTCCTCCCAACACCCAATTGATTCTGCTGGCAAGCTGTTAAGCCAATGCCGAGCTGGTCCTTTAAGCTTGAGTGGGAGGTATTTGATGGCGTGAAGATCATCGCCGCGGGCCATGTGGATATGAAGGAGATAGTCTTCGATCCAAACCGCGGGGTCTGTTGTGCCATCATAGGATTCAATATTCACGGGTTTAAACCCTTCGGGGATTTGATGATCCATTACTTCATCTGTGAAGCATAGTGGGTGTGCGGCGCCTCTATATTGGGCTATATCATGACGTGGCTCAAGCGAGCTTTGTCTACTGTGTTCGGCCCGGACGGAGTTGCTGTATCCGGCGCGACGGTCGTCGTCGCGCATCGTTGGGCGCCCACGCGATCCATAGATCGATCTTGATTGTCTTGCCTTATCCTCCAATATGTCTCACAAGTCTGGCGCATTCCCCCATGGCTTCGTACTTTTTGAGCGGTGCCGGGGTACGGTTCTAGTGGAGGGCCTAGAGGCCTCTCTGTCGCGGCCACGAGGTGGTCGGTCAGCCGTATTGTGCGCTGGTGATGCAGGTTTATATGCCTCCTCCTCTAATCGGGGGAGCAGCTTGCGTTTGGGGTAGCTTTTGGAGGGGCGTTCGAGTTCATGCTCTTCGGCCGCAAGGACTTCAATCCATCTGTCGGCTAGCAGATCTTGATCAGCTCTAAGTTGTTGCTGCTTTTTCTTGAGGCTGTTCGCCGTGGCCATAAGCCTGCGTTTAAAACGCTCTTGTTCGACGGGATCCTCAGGCACGACAAATTCGTCGTCGTCGAGGCTTGCCTCGTCTCCGAAGGGAGGCATGTAATTATCATCCTCTACCTCTTCGTCTGCCGCTCTCTCATGAGGGCTGGCTTCTCCGTCCTCCTGTGCTGAATCTTGATGGAGGGGGTTGTCTTCGGCACTCTCTCGGGTGTTATTATCTCCGGTGCCAGAATCTCCATTCTTGCTGTGGCGGGATTTAGAGCGGCACCGCTGACGCCGATGCTTGGGCTGTTTCTTGGAGGGGTCTTCCTCCGCCGTTCCTTCGCCATTCCCATCCTTTGGGATATCCACCATGTATATGTCATATGACGAGGTGGCTTTCCAGTGCCCAGTAGGCGCTGGTTCTTGGTCGTCTCCGGCATCATCGTCCATACCGTCGATGTCTTCAGAGTCGAAGTCTAGCATGTCGGTTAGATCGTCGACAGTGGCTACTGAGTGGGTGGTGGGTGGGGTTTGAATTTCTTCGTCGTCCGCATTCCAACCGACTTGACCGCAGTCTGGCCAGGGCTCTCCTGATAACGAGAGATATTTTAGTGAATTCAAGATGTCGCCGAAAGGTGAGTGTTGAAAGATGTCCGCAGCGGTGAAATCCATGATCGGCGCCCAATCTGATTCGATTGGAGGGGGCGCGGGAGGTTCGGAGTCCGGCGAGGAGTCCGGCACCTCGGAGTTACGAGCTATACAAGGGACAAGGTTAGTATTCGGCTCCATTGCCGTAGAGGTTGCAGCCCCCGAGAGGTGTCTAGCCACCCATCCTCGATCTGCGCAGTCGGCTCCGAATTAGGGATCGGAGCGGACTCATGTGCGGCCTCCAGGACACTATCCGGCAGCAGAGCTAAATCATGCCCATCGTGACAGTGCGGCGTGCTCGGCTGTGGCTCGAATCCATCGAAGATCAAGTCTCTGCGGATGTCAGCCGTGAAGTTTAGACTTCCAAATCTGACCTGACGGCCAGGGGCGTAGCTTTCGATCTGCTCCAGATGGCCAAGCAAATTGGCCCGCAGTGCAAAGCCACCGAATACGAAGATCTGTCCGGGGAGAAAAGTCTCACCCTGGACCGCGTCATTGTTGTTGACGATCGAAGGAGCCATCGAGCCTATCGGTGACGACACAGAGGAACTCTCAATGAAAGCACCAATGTCAGTGTCAAAACCGGTGGATCTCGGGTAGGGGGTCCCGAACTGTGCGTCTAGGCGGATGGTAACAGGAGACAAGGGACACGATGTTTTTACCCAGGTTCGGGCCCTCTCGATGGAGGTAAAACCCTACTCCTGCTTGATTGATATTGATGATATGGGTAGTACAAGAGTGGATCTACCACGAGATCAAGGAGGCTAAACCCTAGAAGCTAGCCTATGGTATGATGGTTGTTATTGTTGTGTCCTACGGACTAAAACCCTCCGGTTTATATAGACATCGGAGAGGGCTAGGGTTACACAGAGTCGGTTACAATGGTAGGAGATCTACATATCCGTATTTCCAAGATTGCCTTCCACGCCAAGGAAAGTCCCATCCGGACATGGGACGAAGTCTTCAATCTTGTATCTTCATAGTCTTGCAGTCCGGCCGATGATGATAGTTCGGCTATCTAGACACCCCCTAGTCCAAGACTCCCTCACTTGTCCTGTGAGGATTGCATGAAAGGAGACTTCATGCAATCAACCTTGCTAGGATGTTCCTGCCCGGGCACATCATCCATCTCTTCATCAACATGCTGATAGCCCGAGTCGTCATATGGCTGACTCATCATTTCTAAGTCATTGTCATAGGTGCCTGTATTGAGGAACTGAAGAGGGTCATCCTCGTCCATCTCATCATCCATTCTTTGTTCTACGGGGGCGATTACATCAGCCACTATTGGACCCCTTCCTCGCATCGTCTGCTGCTCTCACTCAGCAATACAGGCGCTGGTAATTGCGTAGGCAGGGTGGTGGTATTCATACCTGCTTGCTGATGTGTGGTTATTGGTGTGCTTTCTGCCGCCTCTAGCATCTAACCGTTGCAGTTTCCAAGCCGCATCGGGGTATCATCCTCCTCTCCCCCAAGCTGTACTGGAGGAGGCAAATCCTCGTGCCCCGATTTCACACTCGGGAAGGTAACCGTGAAGTTTCCACTGGGGATCGGCTGGCCGTGGAACGTGAGTTCCAAGAGATCCGTTATCATTGCCTTTCCCACGTCCACCTTCTAGCCTTTGATCATGTAGAGTATGGTGCACAGGGTTTCGTCGTCCTGCAAAGACATGTCTGCGGCATAGAACATCCGAAAGGCAATGAAAACGGAATATTCTAGATATATGTTGGTGCGACGTGTAAGTACCATGAGGGCATCGAGATCAGCCAAAGAAGAAGGACCGCCTAGCACACCAGAGAATGAGGGCGAGCTGCTATCAGTGGGTGCGGGAGCAGGCGCAAGTGCGGGAGCAGGCGCGGTTGCATGAGCAGCTGATGGTGCGGTTGTGATGTTCACCGAGTTGCTCCTGACGAAGCTGGGCATGGGGAAATCATCTACCGTCTTGTCTGGAATTTCCTTCGTTAGTTGATGATGGCCAGGATCAAGTTACTAGCGAAATCATTTCTGCAGGCAGCTAAAGCTGCATCGACTGCCTGCTTGAGCAACTCAGTTTTCTCCTCAGCTGCTTTTTTCGCGTCCTCAGCTACTTTTTTCTTGAACACAAGCTTCACCTTCCCGTTGATGTCTGCCTGACTGAACTTCTTTTTCTGCTTCTCAACCTCCGGGCCATTGTTGTAAAGGACCTTCCATATGGCGCCGTCTTCGGCGCCATGCGCACGTCCATATTGCGGCCGCTGGTCCCAAGGGAGTCCGTTAAGTTCGTTCAAGGCCCTGTTGAGAGGGGGTGTCCCACTTGGGCCTCATCGATGAAGACTCACTTTGTACTGCAAGCCTGTGTTGCTTATCATGCAAAAGGAACGTGAGCCGTTTATGAATGTGTAGTCGGCTTGATCAAAAGCTAAATGTAAGGTGTGGCAAAAGAATAATTACCAGTATTCTTTCCAATTTCCTTGTGATTGGGTCCGTGTAAAAAACCTTCTTTTCCTTGTCCCACTTGTAGCGGCCCCTGATCAAGTCACGCTCCAAGGGGGCAGCGAACTTCGCGAAGGGGTCTGGGAGACCCACGACTTCAGGTTCCGCATCCTCCTTATCCCATATGGGCCTTTTTCCAAGGCAGCCACGGCTTCCAAGGCATTGGTTCCCCATGTTCCTTTGCTAAAGGCCCTTGAATTCCGCAGCCTTAGCCATGGCTACCTCGGTAGCGCAAGTGTCCTTGAACTTTTGGAACTCCTCTTCCATAAGTGACGGATTTTCCTCCAGCATCCTGGACAGGGGTTCTGTAGCCTCAATAGCTCGTTTCACCCTCCCTTTCCTGGAGGCCAAATCATTGTTGAACAAGCCCATGGCATGATTGTTAATCTTTTTCGTCTTCGGGTCATCCCACGGGTGTTCTATGTCGTCATCCTGGTCGGGGAACTTGAATCTCTTGTGCAGCTTCGTTAGTAGCAACTGTGTCAAATGTTCTTTACCCCTTAAGTGATTGTCATTGATGCTCATGGTTTCCCGTAGGATGCATCCGACTTGGTTTCTGTAGCACTTGCGAGGTTCTTCCGGCTCTAATGGCTCAAACTTGCCAGGGGCCATCTTTGTGATCACCAGCCGTCCGATGCCGAGTTTGTTAGGTTTTCGTATCCTCTGCTTCTTCTGCTTCTTGGATTCTTTAGAGGCTTTAGCGCTCGTACCTTCCCCGCCGGTACCTTCCTTGTCGGTACCTTCTCCACCATCGATGCGTGTGCTATCGATGTCGTTGTCGGTGTCAGTACCATCATCGAGGTCGCCCTGCAAACCTTGACTGTGTTTAGCAGCCAAAAAGTCGAGGTAGTTTTGTTCACCCTCATAATCCATCTCGTCTGCATCGTGGTTAGGAGGCCTGGTTTCTTCGTTGTTCAACATGTTTCCTACGATTAAGTCTCCTCTTTTAATTCTTAAACTACAATAAAATGAGAAATAACATAAAAAGGACTATGGTTTGCCGGAATGTCATTTCATTCCCGTCGCAACAAATCCCGGCATTCGATATGCCTACTTTCTAGCACAAATCATTCCAAAATTCACAGGAAATTTCGGCATGACCTTTGCTAAAAAGTGGACATATTGAGCGCTTGAAATTCACCGGAATGGAAATGAATCAACATTCCAGCGAAACATAGGCCACTCGGATCATTTACCTTGCACATAACCATCATTTTCAAAATGACACATGTCCACAATATCACATGTCGAAATTCCAAATATCATATGTCCAAATCACATGTCCACTTCAAATTTGCATATAACAACAAGAAAAACATAGAACTTGAAGAAAAATGCAAGAAGTCCTTTTTCATCACAATATTTGAAACTAACATAAATTTCTGTCATAATTTGATAGTAAATTCTGCACTTGTCAATTTCTGTCATAATTTGAAACCTACCTAAATTCCTGTCCTAATTTCAAACCTACCTAAATTTCAGTCCTAATTTGAAACCTAGATATGTTTATGTCCTAATTTAAAAACCTAGCTAAATCTCTATCCTGATTTGAAACTATGGTTCATACTAATTCTTTTTTTAACTACGGTTCATACCACCTAATTAACTAGGGTTCATACTATTACTGTTTTTTTAATAGCAACAATTGCTTTAACTAAAAAAATTAAATTGCAACAATTCCTTTAACTAAAAAATAGCAATAGTTTGAAACCTAGGGTTCATACTAACTACCACTAAAAATGCCACTAACCTGTCGTAGTTTATTTAAACTAGGGTTCATACTACCTAATTAACTAGGGATCATACATATTCTATTTTTTTAAATAGCAACAATTCATACTAACTAGCACTAAAAATAGCCTAGGTTTCATACTAATTCATACTAACTAGCACTAAATAGCCAGGGGCACACAGAGAGACAGAGAGAGCAGAGAGCAAAGAAGAGGGGAGGGGAGAGGGCTTATAGAGGGGAGAGAGAGATAGGGTCAGGGGAGAGGATGACACCGAGGCGTGTCGGAGGCGAGGCGGAGTTGGGGGAGACGGCAACGTCAAGGAGGCTGCAGGCGCCAGCGAGGTCGAGGAGGTGGAGGAGGCATAGGCACGCGGCGAGGGCAAGGGCTCTGGTGAGGGCAGGGCTACGGTGAGGGCGAGGGCAGGGCTCCGGTGGCGCTCGAGGCTGGGGCGCGACAAGGGCAGGGGCTCCAGCGGCGACGAGGGAGATAAGAGAGTGGAGAACTGGGAGAGGAAGCAGAGGAGGGAAGCCCATGCGAGGGGTTATGTCAAAATAGTAGGAGTGTTCTAAAACACGCGTTATAGCTAAGGTAGCCATAACACATCTTCCGAAACAACGCTACTGCTATCTAAAGTAGCTACATCGCGGGTTGCAGGACCGCGCTCCTACTATTACTAGTGGCTATAGCGCTTTTCTTCAACCAGAGCTCCTGCTACTATTTTCATTTTTTATTTTTATTTTTATTTTCTTTTTCTTTTATTTTTTGCTTTCTTTTTGTTTCTTTTCTTTTCCTTTCCTTTCCTTTTTGTTTCTTCTATTTTCTTTTCCATTTTTTTCTTTCTTTTCTTTTCCTTTTTTCCGAGAGCCGGAACAAGGGGAAGGTAATACAATGTACATAACTAAGGCGATATATATATTGCATTATTTGACCCATAATGGTTAAGTGTGTATACCAAATAGTAACAAATATATTACATTATTTGACACATAACGGTTAAGTATGTATACAAAATAGGAACATATATATTACATCATTTGACCCATGCATAACGGTTAAGTGTCTATACAAAATAGGAACATATATATTACATCATTTGACCGATAATGGTTTCTCAGCTTCAACATTTTCGTTTTTGATTGGGCTTCTTTCCCTTCTTGTTCGTGTCAGATTTTGGGTTCCGCAAACCCTTTGAGGTTCGAACTCTACGGTGCGTGCGGAGATCTCAACCTACCCAGCCTTCCGACTCGCTAACCTCACATCCTAACGCGTCGAGCTCATGGGGAAAGAAAGACACGGCAGTTTACCCAGGTTTGGGCCACCTTGCGGTGTAAAACCCTACTCCTGCTTTGTGGTGGATTTGCCTCGAGGGGGTGAGGAAGAACTAGTACAAAGGAGAACAGCCTCAGGAGGCGTGTTCTTGGGCTCAAGTAAGCTGGTGAGCTGGTGAGGGTAGAATGGATTGTCCCTTCCTTGGTGGTGGCTAGGTCCTATTTATAGTGGCCATGGTCCTCTTCCCGAATGGAGGCGGGAAGGGATCGCACAACGGCCAAATTTGAAGGGAGACAACAAGTACATCCTATCCTTACTAAAGTGGTCTTTGCCTGCAAAGGCCTCTGGTCGTGACGCTGCAGTGGGCTCAGCGATGACCTCCGTCCTGCCGTCCTGGCGGTCTTGGTCTTGTCGCACAAGAATGGATACCTTTGGTTGATTCCTCGGGACTCCGCGCCTGCTGCTTGCCTCCTTTGTACTGAAGAGGAAACTGGTACTCTACGTCCGTTGGCGCCCTCCTGGCCTTGGTCGTCACAGCTGGCATTAGCCAAACCTCGCGTGGTGAGCCTTGCATAGAAATCTCCGCTCCTCGGGAGCCAGCCTGAGGAGGCCGATCCCTTTGGAGGTCTTGGTGTCGTTCGCCTCGTGAGGCTTGGCCCCTCGCAAGGGTCTTGGGTTGTTGATGTTGAAGCTGGGCCGTACTAGGCCGTTGATGGAGCCACGCCGTGGGCCGCAGGCAGACAAGTTTGGGTACCCCCATATCCAGAACACCGACAGTAGCCCCCGGGCCTAAGGCGAAGCCAAAGGACAAGTGCAGAGCACCGTGGGCCCTAACTACCTGCGGCCTTGGGCGACGCATGGCGATTGATGGGACATGGGCTTCTCTGCTTCCCCATGCTACCTCGATAATTGTCCAACATGACGAGTCAATGCCGCATGTAGAGAGAACATCATTGCGTGAAATCATGGAGGCCGGCAGTTGGCCTCCCTCTGGCTATAAATGAGGGGAGGGGCAGGTCCCCCCTCGCTCATCTCTATCTTCATCTCCTCGCTGCTGTTCCTTCTTCTTCTCCAATTTGCCGCAGCATCCATAGCGCCGATTAGGAGATTCTCTGCGGCAGAGAAGGGAAAAGCCCCTCGGGAGGAGCCCGAACCACTTCCACCTAAGAAACAGGTTTTCCGTCCCTGCGACGCTGGCACGGGGTAGGAGGTGACCCGACCTTGGTTCGTCCGACCTCCGCCCGACTTCCCCCTTCCCTTGTATGCTCGCGCGCAGGACGGCAATGCCTGCCACAGAGCGATCCCTGGTGGCAGCGGGCGAGCCAAAGCCGAGCGGCCGGCAGGGCGACGAACCCATGTCGAGGGTAGCTTGCGTGAGTTTGTTGTGTGGGCAGCGATGCCGCCCGGCTCATGGATTCGTCTCGCGAGGTTCCTCGCTGACGAGATGCCACCGAGGGGGGCGCGTGAACTATGGCTGCAGCACGCTGGGTGCTACAGCCTGGCCACCGGGGCTGAGGTCTAAGTGGTGCCTCCCGGCGATGTCTTCATGACCCGCGGATGAGGCGAGGTCGCCCGCACCTTCCGCGTGGAAGGGGCCCTCGCAATCCACTTCGAGTATGACGGCGCCTCCACTCTGTTCTTCAAGGTCTTCAACGAGGAGGGCCAGCGGCTGGAGTGCTGCCCCGGAGGAAGCAACCCGCAGGACACGGCCGTGGGCGCTGGGCCTGCCTTCGGTCCCATCGGTGTCTCCTCTAGCAGCAGCGACGACTCCTGGGAATCCAGTGACTCTCCCGAGCCCAGGGATTCTCTGGAGTCCAGCGACGACAGCTACGTGCCGCCAAGCTCCTGCCGCACCCGGAGCGCGGCAGTGGCAACTGCTCGGTGTCGCTGGTGATGCGCACCGGCTTGGTCCTTCGAAGTCTTTCTTCTTTGTTTCCCTGCGCGGAATTATGACCAGCCCCGTGGGGGCATGTAAAAAGTCGCGATGCTTTAATTGCAACATTACTCTACTTGTTACTGTGTTGAAACCGCGTAGCCCACTCCGGCATGGTTCCCTCTTTTCGTCCCATAGGTAGCGTAGCGTTCTACGCTGATGGGACCCACTCCCCAGGGAGGCTTCAGCCATCATGATGACGTGGTCAAGGCCATGAGGTGAGCCGCCCGAGGTCCGGTGAGAGCTCCTGAGGCGCGATGCTCACAAGGTCCCCCTTGGGTTGCAAGCAGCTGCCGGAGAAACGGAAAAGGAAGCGACACTGCCCGAGCGAGACTGTGAAAGTCGTGCGATTGGGTCACGAGATGCATGCGAGCAACTTACCTTTTAGTGAACTGGCAGCGATTCCCTTGAGTGGTGCCCGTTCGTGCCTTAGTGGTAGCGCCGCTAGGTATGCCCCGCGACGGCCATCCCCCTTTCTTGCTTGTCTAGGTGCTCTACATCCTCGGGTCCTGGACCACGAGCAGACTCAGCCGCTGCTGGTATGCCAGGTCATGATGTCGTGGTCAAGGCCAGGGGGTGAGGGCTGGAGGGCTAGTAGGACCTCCCTGAGGCGCGATGCTCAGGAGCCCCCCTTAATGTGCAAGCAACTCACGTGATAATGTAGCGGCCGCCAGGCATGCCCATATCTAGGCTTCAGGTGTACCTGCGTGTTAACCTGCAGAGAAGAATACAGCCCATAGGGGTGCTTGCTGCCTACCCTTGATCTTTCCGCAGGAAGACGAAGGCGCCGAGGACCTGGCGAGGTGGTGCACGGGAGGCGGGTCGTGAGCCAGATCTCGGTCCCTTGCATTTGTCAGCGTTGCTGGGACATACCCGAGCACAAGCACCATGCCAACAAGTGTAGCCCCCGTTGCGGGATGAGCAAAGGACGAGTCAGCAATGCGGAGAGATCGTGAAGCGGACAGGACTCGAAGCAAGCGGGTGATGGCCATAAAGCAACTCATGGGGGACGGTTAGGCAGCTCTCATAAATGCAAGAAGGGTACATGCCGCAGGGATGGAACCATGCGACTTGGGGATAGTGCAGCCCGAGTGGTGCCCCCAACTGAAGGAACTAAAAGATGTCACCTAGCACCATTGCTAAAGAAATGTTGGGGTAGTAGGAGGTGTGCGCTGCTGAAGCTTCTCCTCATGAGCCGCCGTGGCCCTGAACCTCGGGAGGCTCTGGGGGCCCGGGGGGCTCATGAGGATCCATTGCCATCTCTGCCTAGATCTCCTGGCATCTAGCCTCCCGAGCTGCTAGGATGTCCGGCATGTGCCACTGAGTTGCAACAGCCGCGCTCAGCAAGCGGAAGGGCATGCGAACGTTGCTATGAGGGGGACCCTCGCATCGGCCGACACCGGACAGCTAGAAGAGCTCCTGAGACGCGGCCCTGTTGAGCCCTGGAATGTCGACGTAGACGCGTAGCTCCTCGTCCTCACCAGGGCAAGGAGCCGCGCCTGGTGGTGGGCGGCGATCGCCCCACACAGCCCTCGCCTCCTGAATCTCCTTGACTGCCTTGCTAATGAATTCCCTCACGCCTGATGCCTCGCATCCTATGCTCTCTCCTCGGAAGCGTGCACTGAAGCATGCCTCCACATGGTGCCCGAGTTCCTACCTCATGACGTTGGCCAGGTCAGGGGCCCTCCAGAGAAGAGCCCCCGAGCCTAACCTGAGAGGGGTGTCGGGCACGCCTTCCTATGCGATAGGTGAAGGCGCCTCGTCCTCGGACGCGAGGCTCAAGGCGTCGCCGCCAGACACCATCCCCTCCTTAGGTTCCTGGCCCATCAGCTGCTTCTTCTTCTTGGGGATGACCTCAGGAGGGGGGACAGCACCCTCATCTTCAGGTTTCTCAACTGCAATAGCCTGGTAGGCGCGCTTGATAGAGCACACCACGTCTTTTTCCTCGCAGGCGACCGTGATGATGCTGTAGCTCCCCAACATCTTGAGGAAGTTGTAGCCGTGGTGTGTTGCCGCCATGAACTTTGCGAGAGCTGGGCACCCGAGGATGGCATTGTATGGCAGGCAAATATTAGCAACATCGAAGTCGATGAGCTCGATGCGGTGGTTTTCACGCTTGCCGAAAGTGACTGGGAGGCGGATTTGCCCAATCGGGTGCGTAGAGCCTCGGTCACCCCTGAGAAGGGCTTGGTAGGCTGGAGTTGTTGGTATGGCACTTGGAGCTTGTTGAACATTTGGACAGAGAGGACATTGAGCCCGGCTCCGCTGTCGACGAGTGTCTTGGAGACGGGTACGTTGCTGATGATGGGTGAGCAGAGCATTGGGAGCACGCCAGCTGTGGCCGTGCACTTGAGGTGATGGCGTACTTGGACCACCTGAGCGGGCATGTTGCCTCGAGCTTGGGGAGGGCTGCGTTCACCTCACGCGCGAACAGCTTGAAAATGCAGTGAGAGCCTGGAGCCTGGGAGCCGCCCAGGATGTAAGCGATGGCACGAGGCTCCTGGAAACACCCAGCACCCTCGTCTTGATGGTGGTCTTCATTCCTTCTTGGTGGTGGAGGCAGCGGGGGAAGGTCAGTGTTTCCCCGAGGGCGGTCCTCGCGAGGCTGCTCTCTCCAGGCCCCCTCATGAGGCTGGCCATGCCAGGGGTCCTCCTGAGGCTGGTCACACCACTCCTGACAATGGTCGCGACTGTCCCAGCGTCCTACACCTCGGCCACCTCCGCGGCCGTAGCCTCGATCACTACGCTCGGGACAACGACCAAGGCGCTCGTCGTGGATGGCCTGGAGCTGCTGACAATCGTTGGTGTCGTGGTTGTGCACATTGTGGAAGATGCGGAATGGGACGGCTGCCCTCGGATGACTGAGGGTGATCGCAGTCGTGCTTCATCTCTGGCTCGGCCGCGAGCACAGCCGGTCCCTTGCGCTTCACATCCTTGGCCTTGGCCTTCTTGTCTTTTGGGTCTGCATCGGGGAGCTCGAGGAGGGAGAGGCATCCCTCCTCAACTCTCGCACACTTGTTCGCCATGTTGAACATCTGCAAAGCTGTGCAAAGATCTTCGTGTATGGCAAGCTCCTCCTTCAACTTGACGTCACAGACGCCATCAGTGAATGATGAGATGATGGCCTTGTCCGACACCGATCTTGAGGCGAACATTGTTGAAGCGCAGCATGTACTTCTGCAGGGTCTCTCCTGGCTGCTGCTTGATGCATCGCAGGTCACCCGTGGCCGGGGAGCGGTTGCGTGTGCCCTAGAAGTTGGCGATGAAGCACTCATGTATCTCTTCCCAGGAGGAGACCGACCCCACTGGGAGGTTAAGGAGCCAGGAGCGTGTGTCGTCCTTGAGGGCCGTGGGGAACCAGTTCACCATGATCTTCTCATCGCCGCTGGCCGCCTTGATGCTTAGCTCGTAGAGCTGCAAGAACTCGGCTGGATCGGCGGTGCCGTCATAGCGTGGGGGCAGGTCAGGCTTGAACTTCCTCGGCCAGACGATGTTTGTGCAGCTCCGAAGTGAACGCGCGGTACCCTGTGGTGGTCACCGGAGCCCGCCGGGGTGGTGTAGCCTAGTCTTGGTGCTCGCGCGCCACCACCATAGGCGGCGCACGGTCTTGACGTGGAGGTGCTGGGAGCGCCCATGCATCTTCTTAGGGCCGCTGCACCACTTGATAGCTTGCTTCATCACGCGCGGGCGCCTGATGCTGCGGGTCACGTCAAGGCGCCACCCACCTCAGCTCGGTGATGGCGCCCTGCATGGGAGGTGGGGGAGGTGCCCCGTGAGCCACGTCGCCCGCAGCAGGTGGCGGTTGAGGCAGCGAGGGGGATAGTGCAGCAGAGTGTCTGGCGGCGCTGACGACCTCGGTGATGCGTTTGAGCCACTCCTCGTAGAAGTCGTCGACCGAGCGATAGCGCAGGAGTTCCTGAGCCATGAGCAGTGTGGCCTGCACATTCACAGGGCTATAACGTGCGTGGGAGGACGAAGCGTCCGGAGTTAGCAACGGAGTCGTGGTGCGCCCGTCACGGCGCACAGAGGGGTGCAGCGATGAAGCTTGCTGCTCGTGGCTAGTAGGGCCCATGGCGGTGTTCGCCGCTGGCGATGGGGGACAGCGAGGACAGCAGACGCTTGCCGGTGCCGTCTGAGCGATGCGGGCTGCGACCGCGGCCTGGCGCTTAGCACGAGCCCAATGCACGTCAGCCATGGAAGCGTCGGAGTAGTGATGAATCGATCGACGGAAGAGAAGATCCGATGCACCCCTACCTGGAGCGCCAAATGTCAGAGTTCGGGTTCTGCAAATCCTTTGAGGTTCGAACTCTGGGGTGCGTGCGAAGATTTCAACCTACCCAGCCTTTTGAGTCGCTAACCTCACAACCTGGCGCGTTGAGCTTGTGGGGAAAGAAAGACATGACAGTTTACCCATGTTCAGGCCACCTTGCGGTGTAAAATCCTACTCCTGCTTTGTGGTGGATTTGCCTCGAGGGGCTGAGGAAGAACTAGTACAGAGGAGAACAACCTCAGGAGGCATGTTCTTGGGCTCAAGTAAGCTGGTGAGCTGGTGAGGGTGGAATGGATCACCCCCTTCCTTGGTGGTGGCTAGGTCCTATTTATAGTGGCCTTGGTCCTCTTCCCGAATGGAGGCGGGAAGGGATCCCACAATGGCCAAATTTGAAGGGAGACAACAAGTACATCCTATCCTGACTAAAGTGGTCTTCGCCTTCAAAGGCCTATGGTCTTGACGCTGCGGTGGGCTCGACGATGACATTGCTCCTGCTGTCGTGGCGGTCTTGGTCTTGTTGCACAAGAATGGAAACCTTTGGTTGATTCCTCGGGACTCTGCTCTCCTGGCCTTGGTCGTCACGGCTCACGTCAGCCAAACCTCCTGAGGTGAGCCTTGCATAGAAATCTCCGCTCCTCGGGAGCCAACCTGAGGAGGCTGATCCCTTTGGAGATCTTGGTGTCGTTTGCCTCGTGAGGCTTGGCCCCTCGCGAGGGTCTTGGGTTGTTGATTCTAAAGCGGGGCCGTACCAGGGCGTTGATGGAGCCACACCGTGGGCCGCAGGCAAGCAAGTCTGGGTACCCCCATATCCAGAACGCCGACAGTTCGTTAACAAATAATTGAGCCCCTCATTGTGACTTTTCCTTTTCCATGGAGTATGATCTTTCTTAGGTAATGTAGTATTGTTTCTTCTTCTAACGTATACTTCATTGTGATCGTCATCTTCCTCATTGGGTTGCTGTACTGGTCGTATTCTTCCTCGTTGGCGACTCCATCCATTCCAATGATGTTGCTTTTGCCTCTCCTCATGATAACATGACTGGGATTGCTCGGGTCAGTTATGAAGAAGCATTGTGTCACGTGCTTAGCGTGTGCCCATGGCTCATTTTTTGCGACGGCATTCATGGTATCGCACTTGGTATGGATATGGTATCTATAATTCTCTGCGATGGTTTCTTTGTGTAGTGTCACGGAAGGATCTACCACGTCTAGGTGATGTAGCACTCCTAAGTTTGCTATGTCAGAGTCATTGCGTCAATCCGATAACCCACATGCAGGTCCCCACGACCATTAGAGTGACCTTCTCCTTTGAGCCTCCCAACGTGCTTCTTAACAGGTAAAGCAACACTAGACTGGTCTCCGCCATATACCGCAGAAAGAGATGCACTCATGTGTCAGATAGCCCAGGACGATGCTTCCATCCGGACAGGACATGCTACGAACAAATCCTTTGATGACCCCATTCATCCTCTCGAACGGCATAAAGTTGTGCAGGAATGATGGCCCAGGGTCTATTATGTCGTCCACAATGTGGACACACAGATGCACCATGACATCAAAGAATGCAGGTGGGAAGTAAATCTCAAGATCATTAAGTATCACAATGATCTCTTCTTGTCGCCTTCGGAGCTGCTTCACAATGATCGACTTTCGAGGGATGACGTCGAAAAAGTTGTATAGACCAATAAGCATGTCACGGATGTGCTTGTCGATTATCTCTCTAAGGGCAACATGTAGTATCTACGTCATCATCACATGACAGTCATGGGACTTCATCCCGCTGAACCTTTTCTTCTTCGTGTCTAGAAATCTGCTTATCTTCCCACAGTAACCAGAACTAACTTTGATTCCGTTAAAGCACTTCAAGAATTGATCAATCTCAGTCGGACTTAAGGTGAAGCAAGAAAGGGGGGCAATAATCCTCTTCCTACACTTTGTTGCCCTTCTTCTCCCATGCCTCCATCTCTGTCTCTGTCTCCTCTAACTTTTTACGGGCGGCATGTGCAGATCTGTCCTGATATTCAAATCTTGCAAGTTCCTTCTTTCCTTCAGCCCATCCTCAATCTTATCCGGAAGGTTCATCAGTGTCACAAGCAAGCTCTCAAGGACATTCTTATAGATATGCATTTGATCAAGGCAATGAGGCGTGTCAAGTTTGTGCCAGTACTCCATGTCCCAGAAAACAGACCTCATCTTCCATACCTTCAACAGCGGCTCCAACGCCTTTTCATCGTCTTTCTCGGCTAGGCACACTCTTCCCAGTTTTCAATATCTCATTGATTTCGGCGCTGCTCCGCTTACGTGGAGGTCCTCGGTGGTCAGCCTCACCATTGCATAGATCTCCACATATTCTCCATGGGTCATCCTTCTCGAACCATCTTGGATGCCCCATGTGCAAGATTTTCCCAGACCCGCCATCTTTCGTTGATGTTAGCTGCTGAGACGTTGTATCATCCATGCACCGCATGCATCCGCAATATCTGTGGCACACCTGGCCTGCGACATGTCCGCAACCGAGATAGTCATGCACTGCCATAATCAGAGAGACTCTCAAATAGAAATGCTCGCCTTTGCTGGCATCCCATGGCTTGGCTGGTATTTTCCATAACATGTCTAGCTCCTCTTGAGGTAGCACCAGATACAGATTAATATTATTTCTCGGTTGTTTTGGCCCTTGAATCAGCATGCTACTTCGACTTCATGCACAACCGGGGGGGTGTTGTACATCCATACAAAACGGGCCATGTTCTATGTTGGTGTTCTGGTTGCCAAATGGATTCATGCCATCGCTACATGCGCCAAGCACGATGTTGCTTGCATCACATGTGAAATATCTATATTCGCCATTGAATTCTCTCCACTGGCTTGCATCCGCGAGGTGTCTTAGCTTCAGATCATCTCCATCGTCGAGCTTGGTCCTCTCCGAGTGCCAACGCAAGAGCTTTGCTTCCTTGGGATCTACAAAATAACATTGCAGACAGGGAGTGACTGGTAAGTACCATACAACTTTCTGGGGAGATTTCTTTATGGCCTTCTTGTATCAAGAAGCATTGCACACCGGACAACTAGTGTTTTTCGCGTGCTCCTTCCAATAAATTATGCAATCATTGATGCATGCATGGTTTCTACCGTGTGGTAGATCAAGAGGGCACACGATCTTGTTGGCCTCATCGCCACTGGTAGGACATAGATTCCTATGGGAAGAACATCCTTTCGGTACTTGGGAAGCTCATCGAGGCTAGTGTCAGTCCATTTGTTTTTAGCCTTCGTTTTTAGAAGTTCAAGCATGAAACTCAAGTGGGTCACCTCGGAATCGCAACCATCATACAATGGAGTGTTCGGGTCTACCACTAGTTGCTCCAGCTTGGCCTCTTCTCTAGAAGTAGCTCTGTCAGTACTTGTCTCCTTGCGAAGCAGGTCTCGAACATGAGGGTCCCACACGATTGAACTTAGTAGCGAAGAAGTCTGTGGCGTGTTGTCCATGTTTTCTCCGCCGCCATGTCTGGCCTCTTCTCCTCCGTCATGTCGGGCCTCTTCCCCGCCACCATGTCTGATAACTTCTACGCCGCCATTATTGGTCATCTCTTCGTCTTGCCTTGTGTCATCATTGCCCACCCCGTCGGTGTCCTCATGATCATTATCATCATCATCATCTTTAATTATCCACCGAGTATAGCCATCCATGAAACCAGTCGTGAGCAGGTTCGCCATCAAACGACTATCCTCATAGGGTGAGCCAAACTCCTTTGCATCTTCGATACGGACGTAAAATCTCAATCTGGTTATTTTCATTCATGTCCTGCACCGCCGACCGCAACCACCTTTCCACCATCCTTCCACTGACCATCATGAACGCCTGCGCGGTAATAATAAACTAATTGATTATAAAAATGCATGCATGGATTAAAGTCATACAAAAATCCGGCATGACCTTCCCTAAAATTGGACAAATAGAGTTTGCCTAAAATTCACTAAAACAGAAATAAACCAACATTTCGGCAAAACATAGGCAACTCAAGCACAATTCGGCGGCAACTCATGCCACACACACAATTTCCATCATATCGCCCGATTATGTCATATCACACACATACACATATTTACATTCTTGCAAAAGCACAAATTTTTAATCACCTATCTCGAAATCGAGCATGGTCATGATGATGTCGATCGGTTTCGCCACACATGTAACGCCCCGGACACACCCACCGGTGGTCGTTACTCCTGGCGGGATCTAGACTGGCCCCACAGATCAATACTAGTCTTTTCTACGCACTTTGTCCTCACTCGTGCGCACGTGGGAGCAAATTCCCGGTCGGTCACCCATCCTGAAACTACTCCAAGCTAAGCATGCTTAACTTTGGAGTTCTGTCTGAATGGACTCCCAAAAAAGAAGGAATTCCTTATTGATATGAGTAGTCTATCATCCCTAATAAGCCAGGCTATCACATACACCACCACTCAGAGGAACCGACGTCCTCGTCGGGCCACAGGAACGCTCCCTCTTGGCACATACGTCTGTGCTTCCAGTCTAGCACATGTGCCATGCCGTGTGCCACAACGGGTCACAAACGTCATGCGCAGCATGACCGCGCACCTGTCCGCAACCATCCGTGTAACCGCGAGGGTCGTCTCTGATACCAACTTGTAACGCCCCGGACACACCCGCCGGTGGTCGTTACTCCTGGAGGGATCTAGACTAGCCCCACAGATCAATACTAGTCTTTTCTGCGCACTTTGTCCTCACTCGTGCGCACCCGGGAGCAACTTCCCGTTAGGTCACCCATCCCGAAACTACTCCAAACTGAGCATGCTTAACTTTGGAGTTCTGTCTGAACGGGTTCCCGGAAAAGAAGGATTCCTTATTGATATGAGTTGTCTATCATCCCTAATAAGCCAGGCTATCACAACACACCTAGGGAATTATCAAAGGTGGACAAAGCTTGCTTCTTGACATGGCTAGATCTAGTTAGGGTGGTACATAAGTCACTTCATTTAATGGGTAGATCTACCTAGCTAGTTGGGGAAGGAGATGACTTTAACTAGTGGATGGGGGAGAGAAAGGGGTTGCTGTCGGATTCCGGTCTCCATAGACCCAAGAAAGGTTCGAACTTTGGGGCGTCTGCGAAGAATTCAACCTCTCTAGCCGATCGACTCGCTGCTCTCACAGCTGAACTCGATGAACAAGAAGGAAATGGACACGGCAGTTTACCCAGGTTCGGGCCACCTTGCGGTATAAAACCCTACTCCTGCTTTGTGGTGGATTAGCCTCGCGGGGGCTGAGGATGAACTAGTACAAGGAGAAGAATAGCCTTAGGAGGCTTCTTCTTGTGATGAGCTCTCGGGGTTTGGTCTCCGGCGGTCCGATCCCTTCTATGGTGGTGGCTAGGCTATATTTATAGTGTCCTCGGTCCTCTTCCCCCAAACTTAGGCGGGAAGGGATCCCACAGTGGCCAATTTTGAAAGGGGACAAGTAGTACATCTTATCCTGAACAAAGGTGGTCTTCGCCTCCAAAGCTTCTGACGGTGACATCATGGTGGGCTCGGTGATGACATCCATCCTGCCGCTCTGGCGGTCCTAGTCTTATTGCACACATTCGGCAACGTTTGGTTGATTCCTTGTGACTCTGCACCTGCGCTTCTTTCCTTAGCACCAAAGAGGAAACATGCCGCTCTGTGCACGCTGGCGTGTGCCTAGCCTTGGTCGTCATGGCTGGCGTCACCTCAACCTCATGAGGTGTGTGCTTGCACAGAAATCTCTGCTCCTCCGAAGGCAGCCTGGGGAGGCTGCTCCTTCAGGAGGTCTTGACGTCGTCCGCGTCGTGAGGCTTGGCCCCTCGCGAGGGTCTTGTCTTGTCTTGGCCAAAGATGGGCCATACCTGGCCGCTTATGGAGCCACGCCATGGGCCGCAGGCAGGCAAGTCTCGGTACCCTGGTTCCGAGTACGCCGACAGTAGCCCCCGGGCCCAAGGCACGCTCGCACTTGGCTTCGAGGCAAAGCCAAAGGGCAAGTGCAGAGCGTCACAAGCCCCAATCGCCCGTGGACCGAGGCAATGCATGGCGCTTGAAAGGACATGGGCATCTCCACTTCCCCACGCTGCCTTGGCAACCGTCCGACTTGACAACTGCCTGCTGCATGCAGAGAAATCCATCATTACTCGAGATCATGGGAGGCCGACGATTCACCTCCCTTCATCCATAAATGGGGGGAGGGGGCTGAGCCCCCTGCCCATCTTCGTCTTCTTGCCCATTGCTTCTCCTTCTTCTCGCTCCATCACCTCGCTAGAGCATCCATGTCTTCGACAAGGAGATTCTCCGCCGCGGAGAAAGAAAAGACCCCCAAGGAGGGACCGGACTCGCCTCCGCCCAAGAGGGGCCAGGAGCACCCCCGTAAGTATGCTGCGACGTCAGCAGCGGCTCCCCGCAGGCATGGGTGTCCTCCCTCAAAGGCCGGCGCTGCCTCCGGCGGTCTTAGGGGCACATATTCTTGCGGCAGAAGCCGCCGTGATCAGGGAAGCCATTTTGAGGAGGTGAGGTGTGCAGTGTCCATCCGGACTCCTCGGTCGCGGTCCCACTCAGCCGAGGCTCCCCCGGAGCTCGTGGTGTGGGCGGAGAGGCCCGCAGGCGCGTGGCTTAGGCTCCTCTGCTTCTTCGTGAGCGCGCTGCCGGCCAAGGGGCCTAGTGGCTTCTGGCTTCAGGCCGATGGCTACTGTAGCAAGGCATCGTGGGTGGAGGCCGAGGTCACGGCCATCGGCATCGTGTTCCTGAACCTTGGGTGGCAGTTGTTTCCCCATGCACGGGACCTTCATGGGAGGTGTACCCTCCACTTCAGGTACGATGGCGTCGTGATCCTCTGTGTCAGGATCTTCGGGGAGGACAGCCCGTGCGTAGGGTGCTACCTGGAGAGCGACAACTATGACGACGGTGATGATGACGGAGGACGGAGGGGCGATGTCGCCATCGGTGATGAACTCGCCCTTGGCGATGGTCGTGCCGCCTCTAGCAGCGGCGGCTCTTCCTCTGCGGAAAGCTCCAACGACGACGACTCCGATGAGCCATCGCGTTGCCGAGCCCGGACCGGGAAGGCAACGAGCTACGTCACCGCCATGCCCTGTTGAAGCCGGAGGACTCCGGGTGAGCCCGAGCGCTACTAGCATCGGGCCTCAGGAGCTGCCGTTGGCGCGTTCTTGGTTTTGTTCCTTTCTTTCTGCTGCAAAGAAAAAGAAGAAGTAGGAGGCCCTGCTAGGGCGTGTAATGGAATATGGCGCTTGCGCCATTTTGTTATTGTTTCTATGCCGCCTCCTGATATTCGTGTTGCTATCGATTGTGATTGGGATAACTTAGCTTCGGGTTCCTGTGATGAACTTCCACACCGCGAGAGTGCGCCTTGCCGAGAGATGATCTGGGGACGCCAGGCCTCAGGGGCGCCCTTGCGACTGTAGGGCTAGAAAGCCCAGGAGGCACAGGACGAATACACCACAAGGCCAAGGAGTGAGGCTTTGGCGAGGTGTGTCCACGGGCAAGCCCGAAGCGCATGCACCTGCACAGCCCCCGCGCGAGGAGGAGAGATGGGCAACTGCCCCTCCTCCTGAGGCAAGGCCTGAGAGAATGAACGATGCAACGTGAAGAAAAAATCCCAACCTTCAAAAAGAGACGCTGAAACTCGAAATTTCATTCAAGAAGTTGCAAATTAGATACAGAAAGCAAGAAAAAGAACAGCTGCGCCCGGCACCTATGCTAGTCTTCTCACCAGCGCGGAGCTAAGTGCTGCCACTAGGACATGGGTGGGAGCCCCCGTGAGGCCCAAGGGCGATGCTCATGAGGCTTCGGGGCGTGTACAGCCCCAGCTCATTATTACGTGAGAGTGTCATGAGTAGAGACCCTCACAGGCGCGGGGCCTTCTTTTATGGGTAGAACTTCCAAAGGTGTTGGATGTTCCAGGAATTCTAGATGGGGACCCCGTCCTGCGTCTCCAGGTGCGCGGCGCCAGACCTGGAGACATGGGCGACACTGAACGGGCCCTCCCACATGGGGGAGAGCTTGTGAAGCCATTCCCTGGAGAGCACCCACCTCCGGACGAGGTCACCCACCTCGAGGGTCCTAGAACGGATGCTACAGCAGTGGCGAGGCTTGGCAGCGACGTTCCTTCCCCAGCACGAGGTCCATCCCCCATAAGGCGTCTTGATGCGCCTCGTCAAATGCCAGGGCCCACAGGGAGCGATGCCTGACCTCATGAGGGAGGACCACTTCGGCTTTGTAGACGAGGAGGAACAGGGTCTCGCCTGTGGTCTTGGTCACGGTGGTGTAGATGGACACAGCACGAATGGGAGTTCATCAAGCCAGCCCCTACCGCAGGCCTCGAGCTTTTTCTTGAAGCTCCTTGCCTTGAGGCCCCTCAAGACCTCCGCGTTGGCAAGCTCAGCCTGACCATTGCTCCGTGGGTGCGCCACCGAAGCATAGCATATCTGCGTCCGAAGGTTACCACTATATGTTTAAAAGAGGCTGCTCGTGAAATGGGAGCCATTGTCAATGATGATGCGGTTGGGCACCCTGAAGCGGCTCACGAAGCCCTTGATGAACTTGACCGCAGAGCCGACCAGGATGGTGCGGATAGCTTACACCTTCGCCCACTTGGTGAACTTGTCGATGGAGACATAGAGGTAAAAGTAGCCCCCCAGCGCTCGAGGAAATGGGCCCAAGATGTCCAACCCCCAGACCGCAGATGGCCACGAGAGCGGGATGGACTAGAGGCCCTGAGCGGGCTGGTGGATCTGCTTAGCATGGAATTGACAGGCTTCACAAGATCTTACCAATTCAGCGGCGTCGTTGAGCGCCGTGGGCTAGTAGAATCCGTAGCGGAACGCCTTGCCCACAAGGGTGCGCGACGAGGAGTGATGCCCACAATCCCCACCGTGTATGTTGGCTAGCAGCTCGTACCACTGCTCCTTGGAGATGCATCGCAGGGAGATGTCGTTCGGGCGCCTTCGGTAGATCTTGCCGTCCTGGATGCAGTATGCGGTGGCTTGGCGGGCCACCTGCTCCGCATCTTCTTCGTTCTCCGGCAGGGTGCCCTGAAGCATGTACGCCTTGAATTCCTCGGTCCAGCACCCCTCCTGAGGCTCGAGCTTGAGGAGCAGACATGCCCCTGAGGCCAGGCCATAGGTTGGGGCACCCGTGGTTTGAGCCGTAGGCAGCTCTTCCTTAGGCAGCGCCGACTCAGCAACAGGGGGAATTGCTGATGGCCTGAAGAGCCGCTCCTGGAAGACACCAGGCTCCTAGTGGAGGCGCTGGGACGCCCTCTTGGTGATCTCGTTTGCCTCCTTGTTCGTGTCGCGTGGCACGTGCTGGAACTCCAAACCAAAGAACTGCTTCTCAATTTTGCATACCTCCTAGAGGTATGCCTCCATGTGCTCGTCCTTTGGCATGTACTCCTTGTTGGAGAATTGACGAGGAGCTGGGAGTCGCCCCTGATGGTGAGGCGCCTGACCCCCAGAGCAACTGCAACCTTGAGCCCGCGATCAAGCCTTCAAACTCGACAATGTTTTTGGAGACCTTCTCGCCATGCTGGAAGCAGAGCTGCACGGCATAGTAGAGCTTGTATTGGGTGGGTGAGATGAGCATGGCTCCAGCCCCTACGCCCTAGAGTGCGAATGCGCTGTAAAAGTACATGACCTAGCCGTCTGGTGCCTCATTTCCCGGGGCGAGAGAGCGGTCCTCACCTACTTCTTGGCTTGGTGCGTCAATCGATTCAGGCGCAAAGTCAGCGAGGGCCGCACCCTTGATGACTCGGGTGGTGCTGAATTCTAACTGGAACGCTTGCAACTCAATATTCCATTCGGCGACCCTTCCTGCGGTGTTGGGGCTCCGGAGCACCCTATCCAGGGGGTAGGCTGAGACGACCTTACCAGGGTGGCCCTGGAAATAGAGACGCAGCTTCCTAGAAGCGACGAGGAGTGCAAGGACAAGCTTCTGTGGCATGGGGTAACGCGCCCGCGTGTCGCACAACACAATGTTGATGAAGTAGACGGGATGCTCGACGAGGGAGGAAGCGTCTGCCGGGTCTTGCTCCTCCTAAGGCGGTGGAGCCTTAGGAGTCTTGTCCTCTGGGAGGGCCATTGTTGACTCAGTGGCCCCAATTTCTGGAACCCCATCTCCTAATGGTACGACTGAGGCCTCAGGTGCACTGTCCTGAGCTCACAGCGCCTTGGACAGGGGCGTGGCACCGTAACGCACACCCTTGGCTTCATGCTCTTCATGGACCTCTACAACCGCCGCAGTGGCTGAATGGGGTGTGGCGGGCAGGTAAAGCACCAGGGGTTTAAGTGGGCGAGGTGCTACCATCACCGGTGGGCTGGTGAGGTACTTCTTGAGGTCTTGGCCGCCTCGGCCTCCGGAGTCCATTCAAATGAGCCCTTCCTTTTCATCAGCTTGAAGAATGGGAGGGCGCGCTCGTCTAGCTTGGAGATGAAGCGCCCACGCGAGGTCACACAGCCCGCCAGCTTCTGCATTTCCTTGGGGTTTTGTGGTGGGCTCATCCTTTCTATCGCCTTAACCTTTTTTGGGTTGGCCTCAATCCCTCAGTGTGACACCAGGAACCCCAGCAGCTTGCTGGACGGGACGTCGAATACGCACTTCTCCGGGTTGAGCCACAACTTTACCTTGCGCAAGTTGGCGGATGTCTCCTCCAGATCTTGAACAAGGGTTCTTGCCTCCCGGGACTTGACCACTATATCGTCGATGTAAGCCTCGGTGTTCCTCCCGAGCTGCTTGCCCAGGGCGATGTGTAGCAGCCGCTGGAAGTTCGCTCCAACACTACACAACCCAAACGGGATGCAGGTGTAGAAGTACACCCTTCATGGGGTCAAGAAGGCCATCTTCTCTACGTCTTCCACCGCCATTTTGATTTGATGATAGCCTGAGAAGGCGTCCAGGAAGCACAACAGATCGCATTCAACGGTTGAGTCAATGATCTAGTTGATGCATGTAAGAGGGAAAGGGGCCTAAGGGCAAGCTTTGTTCAGGCTCGTGAACTGAACACACATGCGCTCCTTCCCACCCTTGCTGGGGATGATAACTGGGGTTGCCAACCACTCAGGGTGCCGCACCTCCCGGATAACGTCGGCCTCCTGCAGCTTGTGCATCTCCTCATAGATGAACGACTGCTTTTCCTGGGCTTGACATCGCGCCCTCTACTTCACGGGGCGCGCGTTGGGGCACACCATGGGGTGATGCTCGATCACCCACCACGGAACGCCTACTAGGTCCGTCGCCTGCCATGCGAATACATCCATGTTTACACGGAGGAAGCCCACCAACGCATCCTCCTGATCTCGTGGGAGGTCAGCGCCTATGGTGAAGGTAGCCCCCGACTCCCCCGTCCTCGTCGACCGGCACTTTCTTTGTCTCGGACCACTCTTGAGAGAACAACGACTTCTTCGCCGGAGCAACCCCCGGGCCTTCCGGTGTGCTCCCCACGCTTGGCCGCGCGGCCTCCGCAGCCTTAACTGTGAGCCTAAGGGCCGTTAGTGCATCCCTAGTATCTCCCGTCACGATGGGGACACCGCTGCTTCCTGGCATGATATTATAGCGGGGATGAGTCACCGCCATGAACTTGGCGAGGGCCGGGTACCCGAGGATGGTGTTGTATGGGAGCCTAATGCAGGCGATGTCGAAGTCAATGAGCTAGGTACGGTAGTTATCGCATGTTCCGAAGGTGACAGGGAGGCCAATCTGCCCCAAGGGGCAGGTGCAGCCGCCGACCACTCCGGAGAAAGGCTTGGTGGGGAGGAGCCGGCCATGAGGCACGTGGAGCAGGCCGAACGCCTCCACGAAGAGGACGTTGAGGTTAGCACCGCCAGTGATGAGGGTCCTGGTGACCTCTATGTTGCAGATGGTCTGGGTGCAAAACATGTGAAGTGCTTCGGCACCGGCTGTGGTCTTTGGGTGATCCCTAGAATCGAAGGTGAGATTGGCCTTGGGCGCTGCCTAGCCCGAAGGGGCCCCTCTTAGGGATGGCAAGGACCCCATCTGGCGAAAGAACTGCTTGACGTGGCGGTCCGAGGCTAGCAATTGTGACCCGCCGAGGATGGCCGCAATAGCCTGGGGCGCCGGTGCCGCGAAGCGTTCGATGAACAGGCCACACAGCTCTTCCCAGGAAGCCACCGAGGACTCCGGTAGAGTGAGGAACCAAGCGCGCGGCATATCTGCGAGAGCCATAGGGAGCCAATTGGCCATGACCTTGTCATCGCCAAAGACTTCCCTGATGGCCTCCGTGTACGCCTGGATGAACACCATGGGGTCTGCCATGCCATCGAATCGTGGCGGCAACCCTGGCCTAAACTTCGGCGGCCATCGCACCCGCCGCAAGGCGAGGGAGAAGGCCTGGTGACCCATGGCGTCTTTGGACACGCCCGGCTGCCCTCTGAGTAGGACGACGGCCTCCATTAAAGCGAGACGGCGAGAGGAGTGGAAGCCGCAGCAGGCGAGGGAGAGATCTTTCGACACGCCCATGCCTGGCGCACCAAATGTTGGATTCTGGGATCCGCAGAGCCAAGAAAGGTTCGAACTCTGGGGCATGTGCGAAGAACTCAACCTCTTTAGCCGATTGACTCGCTACTCTCACATCCTAACTCGATGAATGGGAAGCAAATAGACATGACAATTTAGCCAGGTTCAGGCCACATTGCGGTGTAAAATCCTACTCCTGCTTTGTGGTGGATTAGCCTCACGGGGCCTGAGTATGAACTAGTACAAGGAGAAGAACAGCCCCAGGAGGTTTGTTCTTGTGATGAGCTCTCAGGGTTTTGTCTCCGGGGGTCCTATCCATTCTATGGTGGTGGCTAGGCTATATTTATAGTGGCCTCGGTCCTCTTCCCCCAAACTTAGGTGGGAAGGGATCCCATAGTGGCCAATTTTGAAAGGGGACAAGTAGTACATCTTATCTTGATGAAAGGCGGTCTTCGCCTGCAAAGCTTCTAACCGTGATGTCGTGGTGGGCTTGATGATGACATCCATGCTACCGCTTTGGCGGTCCTGGTCTTGTTGCACGCATTCGACAACCTTTGGTTGATTCCTTGGGACTCTGCGCGTGCTCTTGCTTCCTTAACACCAAAGAGGAAACCTGCCGCTCTACGCATGCTAGCGCACGCCTGGCCTTGGTCGTCATGGCTGGCGTCACCTCAGCCTCGTGAGGCGTGTGTTTGCATAGAAATCTCCGTTCCTCAGGAGGCCGCCTAGGGAGGACGCTCCTTCAGGTGGTCTTGGCGTCGTCCGCCTCACGAGGCTTGGCCCCTCGTGAGGGTCTTGTCTTGTTGTGGCCGAAGATGGGCCGTACCAGGCCGCTCGATGGAGCCACACCGTGGGCCACAGGCAGGCAAGTTTGGGTGCCCAGGTTCCCAGTAAGACGATAGTTGCATTAATGTAGGTGGTGTAGTTAGCTAGGAGCAATAAAGAGAGAGAAAGAGATGTAGAAGACAGAGAGTAATGGGGGAGAAGTAGCGAGGATGAAGAAAAGTGAGGGCGAGAGGAGGTGGGATCTAGGGGAAAGTGAAAGCAAGAGAGGACAGGGCAGGGGGAGGAAAAGGTGGTGGTTGCGCTTTAGCAGTATCGTGGGAACGGAAAACGTGTTGCTGCTAAAAAAGTAGCAGTAGCTGGGAACAGAAAACACACTATTGCTAAAAAAGTAGCAGTAGGGCGCTGCTGGGAAACGCGCCACTGTTAAGTGGGGCCCATCGTGTGTCCAAGTTCAAATATAGACGTAGCGCCCTACACTAAAAACGTTCTACTACTATTTTGTTAGTAGTAGTGCGGTTTGTACAAGGGCGCTACTACTATACCTAGCCTGTAGGCAATGGTGTGGCAATTATAGTAGTAGCACATTTTCTTCTTGCCGCGCTACTGCTATGTGGATAGTAGTAGCACCCTTTGTGACGACGCGCTACTACTAAGTATTAGTAGGGCCTCCTTTTACCCGGCGCTACTGATAAGCTTATGTGCATAAGGTTTTCCCTAGTAGTGTTTAGTGGAACTGCATAAGAAGATGTTGGAAACATTAAACTAATTGAGGATTATATAGTAAGCATGACAACCATAGTAGATAATAACGGATAGCTCCTGAGAAGTGTTTCATCTATATGCTCTACACAATAAGCCTTCTGACAAAGGTTGGTACCGGCCCACAGATTTCATCCATATGACTGAACTTTGTCATCTCTATTGGTGTTGTGCTACTTTTTAGCTACTGTCATGAGAAAGTGGTATTGTTTCGCATCTAATCTAATGCTGCTAATAAAGTGAGGCACCGAATTGCCAACGTTATAGCCACTGATAAAATGAAGTAATAATACAGTTCAAGTTGAGCTGCTGTCTTTGGTATCACATCATTTCCTATGAGGATAATGAGGATGCATCTCTTTGTGACTATACATTTCATCAGTTACTCCCATTGTTAATGTAATGGCATGTTTTAAATATTTCCTTTCCTTTTTTTCAAGCAAACAGGGATGCTAGCATTTAAGTGTTCTCTTGTCTTTGCACAACAGGATCCTCCTCTGAAGAAGAAGAACATGGAGTACGTGAAGTGCCTAGTTCTGATTATGCCAGGAAGAAGAAGCCCAGTCTATCTTCTTATCAGAAGGAGCCTTTGAAGGATGGTTACAACACTGCCCTCAAGACCAAACTAACTTCAGCTCAAAAGGACTACTAGATCTCCATCTTTGTTGCTGCGATGGGCAAGTACAATGTTGTTTTATGATTCTTTCTGGTGAGTTCAATTTTTTAAATGTGTGCTCCGCATGGATCATGTAGGTGCCTGTTTAAACTATAAATTCATAATACAGTTTGCTTCATACTAATCACTTCTTTTGTATTTACGCAAACAGGGATGCTCAGCTTGACTTCAGTGGGAACTGCACAAAATGTTCTGATGGTTCGTGCCCTCCATAATACTTCATCATGCACAGTACATCAAATGTTATCGAAGCATTCATTTCGACCTTTAGCCACAAAATTAGCTACAAGAAAGGAGGTGTCAATGTTGTTCAAGGCGTTGCAACATAAAAGAGGCGAAACCCTACAAGCTACGCATGAAATTGGTTGATTTTAGTGGAACTGCACAAAAAGAACAACTAGTTTATAGCACGAGGTGACATGTCAATGTGCAAACTAATGGAAAACCCCGCCCATTCCACAATCGTAGGCATTTGATATTTTGGATTGGGAAAACCTTCTCAAAGATTGCTCATTGATGTTCACAAAAAGATACACATTTGATATTTTGGAATGGGACAACCTTGTCAAATTTTGCTCGTTGATGTTAGCTAGAAGACATGTGTTTGGTATTTTGAAATGGGACGCCCTTTGCCGTCAGCGGCATCGATCAATTTTTCTTTATTTGTGTCTTTAGTTGTGAAGTAAATATTGTCTCTGATTTGAGAATCATTGAGATGCATAATCATCGATCAATTGTTGTGAATGTTGTCTATGAATTGCTAGGCCTGTGAGTTTGATTGCAAACGAGAATAGTGCCGCAAACGAGGTGACCATCGTGCGTCCTGAGAATAATGCTAGTGCGTATTGTTTTGCATTTTCATCTAATGCCACTGATACAAGTCGAACTAATCGGACTAAATTCGTTCATACTCGGCTGGATTTCATATAAACATGCCAGATTTCATTACATTTTAGACATTCTTCAACTAAAAAGCAGTGCTCTTAAGGTATAATTAATTAACCTAATCTATGATATTCTGCGCCCATTCCCCATGTCCAGCTGAGCCGCAAGAACTAAAGATTCTTCTCCAGCTTCACCTCTTTGCTCAACAGCTCCGCCTTCGGAGCCACTAGAAGTGAAGTTGTCTGACTCCATGTCCCCACCAAGCAGCTAATCAGCCGTCGATGTTCAACCTGCCAAGCTTGGCTTCAACCGGAGGGTAGGAGCGGTGGACTAACTTAGACCCGAGCGGCGGCGACCTATCGTCTTCTACTCTTCTTTGTTTTCTGTGTGGCGCGGCCTCACTCCTGGCGGGGTGGGGCCTCGACAGATCTGGAGATGTCCTCTGCCTCGTTGTCGATGGAGCGGGGCCTCTGTGGAGCAGGGGGAATCCTCCCATTCGTTGCTGGCAGGGCAGGGCCTCGGCGGAGTTGGGTCCTCTGCCTTACTGTCGCTGGGGCGGGGCCTGAGCGTAGCCGGGCCTCGCTGTAGCCGGCGTAGTCCTCCACCTCAGTGCCGACGGGGCGGAGCCTCGACGGATCCGACATTGTCCTCCGCCTCGTCGTTGGTCTCGCCAAGCAACGCCTTGCCCACTTCATCGCCCTCTTTGTAGGAGGCCGCAGCCTTCGCCACCCACATGCGGTACTACCAGCACGCGAGGCGACTCTCGTGGGTGGAGCGGTATGACTCGAGCAGCGCCTCCTGCTCCTCCCGCTCTATTGCGATCTACTCCTCCGCCTAAACGTGCTCCTGCAGGACATGGCGGTTGTAGGCGGCGTCGGCCTGTGCCTCCTAGAATTGCTCCTCACGCTTCTACCTCACCATGTCCATGTATTGGGCACAGGCATTGCCGATGGTCATGGTGCAATGCACCGATGAGGATGGCGTGGAGGAAGGGGTTGGCGCCGGCTCGTCGATGACAATGTTCTCCATTGGTACCTTGTTGTCCTCAGGCTGCCTATCAGCTAGCCAGTCCGTAGCAATGGCTACCATCTCCTTCTTCTGGTCCGTTGTCGACCCACCTTGGAGAGCGCTCGAGCGACAGGAAGCCATGGTGGGAGTGGTGTGGAGAGGAGAATGGGAACGGAGGCGGATGACTTTAGTTACGAGCGTATGGCCGGCGCAACAGTGTATATAGGAATGGTGGGCGGCAGAGGGACGGATGGGTAGCGCCGGAGTAGCCGCCTTGGCAACTGCATATCATGAATGTGGGCGGTAGATGGACAGACAAACGGCAGTTGTGTCGTTTGAACACAGAGCAGTCACTTGCACCAGGAAGCGGTGCGGCGACGCTGACCGTTTCGGGCTGGAAGCGTGCCCGGGCGAGGAAGGAGGACTGGGTGGTCCATGGCAGTAAGACTCATGCTTGCCAGTGGCCTGGTCTAGCAGCCGAACATGTTGGCTCGCCAACGAGCTCGCCGAGCTCACCGACGACTACCAGATGATGCATGGGGCTTCTGACTAGGAGCCCGCGCCACAACACAAGCCGGTTCATGCCGTGTTCACCATAGAGCAGGTGCGGCCGCACTTCGACGCCCTAATGGAGGAAGAGCTACCATCCCCGCCATAATCGGCATTCTGGCAATCACAGGAGGACCAGTTCTACAACCTCTGTGTCCTGATGATCCTGGCTCGCGGAGGGCCGAATCACCGGCAAACAAGAAAATGACAATGCCGTCGCAGACCTGTGGCCCGATGATCCTGGCATCCTGAATGAGCAGCGGGCGCTGTATCAGACCATCTGTAGGGTCCGCGAGGCCCTCTCTGACGTCCTTCGAGTTCTTGCGCTCGCCGTGGCACCACCGTCTCGCATTGTCAAAATGGTCAACGAACATGAGGAAGCAGGAGATGACTTTACGTGCAGAGGATGATAGTACGGACCCACCATGGCCATAGCCGGACATACGCAAGTGCCTCCATATTAAAATTATAAAAATTTCTGCCTCCCGGTTTCCTGATATCACGGTCCCACACGATTGTCAACCTATATAGTCAATAAACGAGAGAATGACACAAGGAGCGGCCGACAGTTGAGACTAGCAGCTCGAGCGGTATTCATTTTTTGAGGTGCGAGCAGAATTTTTTTGAGCGATGTTTTTGTTGTTGTTCATAGGAGCAGGGTATCAACTGGGCGAGCTGTGACCCTTCTAGACCAGGCTATTATTTTATGCAACCAAATAACCAACCCAGATATAAATTTTTCAAGGTGAAAATGGCTAGCCCAGCTATACTTTTTTTGAGGAATACCAACCCAGGTCAACTTGTTATTCTCCGCCCCACTGGTCTACAAATCTATCCTAGGAAGGATGCATTAGGCTTGCCAAGAAAATAGGCTTTAAAAAAATCATAAATAGGTTGTAATATAAAAAATGGGTTGTAAATATAAAACGCACCGAACAGGTAATTAGTTTCAAAATTATTTTTTGAATGTTGAAATTTTTAAATTCATTACTTATTGCGCGTGCAAAATTTTGTTGGATTTTACCTAATATAAATTTATTTTCAAATTAGGTTTAATCTGACTCGAAATTTTGGGATAGCCGAACTATCATCATTGGCCGGACTCCAAGACTATGAAGATAAAAGATTGAAGACTTCGTCCCGTGTCCGGATGGGACTTTCCTTGGCGTGGAAGGCAAGCTTGGCAATATGGATATGTAGATCTCCTACCATTGTAACAGACTCTGTGTAACCCTAGCCTCCTCCGGTGTCTATATGAACCGGAGGGCTTTAGTCCGTAGGACAACATACATTACAACAATCATACCATAGGCTAGCTTCTAGGGTTTAGCCTCCTTGATCTCGTGGTAGATCCACTCTTGTACTACCCATATCATCAATATTAATCAAGCAGGACGTAGGGTTTTACCTCCATCAAGAGGGCCCGAACCTGGGTAAAAACATCGTGTCCCTCGTCTCTTGTTACCATCCGCCTAGACGCACAGTTCGGGACCCCCTACACGAGATCCGCCGGTTTTGACACCGACATTGGTGCTTTCATTGAGAGTTCCTCTGTGTCGTCACCATTAGGCTTGATGGTATCTTCAACCAGCAACGCTGTCCAGGGTGAGACTTTTCTCCCCGGACAGATCTTCGTATTCGGCGGCTTCGCACTGCGGGCCAATTCACTTGGCCATCTGGAGCAGATCGAAAGCTACGCCCCTGGCCGTCAGGTCAGATTTGGAAGCTTAAACTTCAGGGCCGATGTCCGCGGAGACTTGATCTTCGACAGACTCGAGCCATAGCCAAGCGCGCCGCACTGTGACGACGGGCATGATCTAGCTCTGCCATCGAACAGTGCCTTGGTGGCCGCACACGGGTCCGCTTCGGCCATTAGCCCGGAGCCGATCGCCCAGATCGAGGGCCGGTGGATAGACGCCGCCCTGGGGGCTTCAACATCCACGGCGATGGAGCCGAACACTAATCTTGTCCCCTGCAAAACTCGTGATTCCGAGGCGCCGGACTCCTTGCCGGACTCCGAACCTCCCGCGCCCCTACCAATCGATCCGGATTGGGCGCCGGTTATGGAATTCACCGCCGCGGACATCTTCCAATACTCGCCTTTTGGCGATATCTTGAATTCACTAAAGCATCTCTCGTTATCAGGAGAGTCCTGGCCGGACTATGGCCAGGATGGTTGGGGTATGGACGACGAAGAAATTCAGATCCCACCCACCACCCACTTTGTAGCCACTGTCGACGATCTAACCGACATGCTAGACTACGACTCCGAAGACATCGACGCTATGGACGACGATGCCGGAGACGATCAGGAACCAGCGCCTACAGGGCACTGGAAGACCACCTCGTCATACGACATATACATGGTGGACACCCCAAAAGATGGGGACGGCGAAGAAACAGCGGAGGCAGACTCTTTAAAGAAGCAGCCCAAACGCCGGCGTCAGCGGCGCCGCTCTAAATCTCGCCACAGCAAGAATGGAGATTCCGGCACAGGAGATAATAATAGTCCAGAGAGTGCCGAAGACAATCCCCTCCAGCAAGGCTCAGCGCAGGAGGATGCTGAAGCAAGCCCTCACGAGGGGGCGGCAGACGAAGAGGTTGAGGATCATAACTATATGCCCCCTCCGAAGACGAAGCAAGCCTCAACGATGATGAATTCGTCGTACCCGAGGATCCCGTCGAACAAGAGCGCTTCAAGCGCAGGCTTATCGCCACAGCAAACAGCCTAAAGAAAAAGCAGCAACAGCTTCAAGCTGATCAAGACCTGCTGGCCGATCGATGGACCGAGGTCCTCGCAGCCGAAGAGTATAAACTTGAATGTCCCCCAAAAGTTACCCAAGACGCAAGTTGCTCCCCCGATTAGAGGAGGAAGCATACATACCTCCATCACCAGCGCACGATATGGCTGACCGACCACCCCGTGGTCGTGACAGAGAGGCATCCAGGCCCCCAGCCAAGACCATACCCCGGCATCGCTCCAAAAGTACGAAGCCAAGAGGGAACGCGCCGGACTTGTGAGACATATTGGAGGACAAAGCAAGGCAATCCAGATCCATCTATGGATCACGTGGGCGCCCTACGACCCACGACGAATACCGTCGCGCCGGATACAATAACCCTGGCCGGGCCCAACACAGCAGACAACACTCTCTCAAGCTGCATCGCGATATTGCTCAATACAGAGGCGCCGCACACCCGCTATGCTTCACTGACGAAGTAATGGATCATCAGATCCCCGAAGGGTTTAAACCCGTAAAAATCGAATCTTACGATGGCACAACAGACCCCGCGGTTTGGATCGAAGACTATCTTCTCCACATCCATATGGCCCGCGGCGACGATCTCCACGCCATCAAGTACCTCCCACTCAAGCTTAAAGGACCAGCTCGGCATTGGCTCAACAGCTTGCCCGCAGAGTCAATTGGGTGTTGGGAGGACCTGGAGGCCGCATTCCTTGATAACTTCCAAGGCACATATGTGCGACCACCAGACGCCGATGACCTAAGCCACATCATTCAGCAGCCAGACGAATCGGCCAGACAATTCTGGACACGGTTCTTGACGAAGAAAAATCAAATCATCGATTGTCCGGATGCAGAGGCCCTCGCGGCCTTCAAACATAACATCCGGGACGAATGGCTAGCCCGGCACCTGGGACAGGAAAAGCCGAAATCCATGGCAGCCCTCACATCGTTAATGACCCGCTTTTGCGCGGGAGAGGACAGCTGGCTAGCCCACAGCAACAATCTCCGTAAAAATTCTGGTAGTCCGGATACTAAGGACAACAACGGCAGGTCACATCGAAACAAAAACAAGCGCCGCATTAACGTCGACGATAAGGAGGATACGACAGTCAACGCCGGATTCCGAGGCTCTAAACCCGATCAGCGGAAGAAGCCATTCAAAAGAACCACTCCGGGTCCGTCCAATCTAGACTGAATACTCGACCGCCTATGCCAGATACATGGCACCTCTGAAAAGCCAGCTAATCACACTAATAGAGACTGCTGGGTGTTCAAGCAGGCTGGCAAGTTAATTGCCGAAAACAATGACAAGGGGCTAAATAGCGACGACGAGGAAGAGACCCGACCGCCGAACAATAGAGGATAGAAGGGTTTTCCCCCACAAGTACGAACGGTGAATATGATATACGCGACCCATATACCCAAGAGGGAGAGGAAACGCGCACTAAGGGATGTCTATGCGATGGAGCCAGTCGCCCCAAAGTTCAACCCATGGTCCTCTTGTCCGATCACTTTCGATCGAAGAGACCATCCGACCAGCATACGCCATGGCGGATTCGTCGCATTGGTTTTAGACCCAATCGTCGATGGGTTCCACCTCACGAGAGTCCTGATGGACGGCGGCAGCAGCCTGAACCTGCTTTATCAGGATACGGTGCGCAAAATGGGCATAGACCCATCAAGGATTAAACCTACAAAGACAACCTTTAAAGGTGTCATACCAGGAGTGGAAGCCAACTGTACAGGCTCAGTCACACTGGAAGTGGTCTTCGGATCCCTGGATAATTTCCGGAGCAAAGAGTTAATCTTCGACATAGTCCCGTTTCGCAGCGGCTATCATGCTCTGCTCGGACGAACCGCATTTGCAAAATTCAACGCGGTGCCGCACTATGCATACCTAAAGCTCAAAATGCCAGGCCCTCATGGAGTCATCACGGTCAATGGGAATACAGAATGCTCCCTCCGAATGGAGGAACATACAGCGGCTCTCACGGCAGAAGTACAGAGCAGCCTTCTAAGGCAATTCTCGAGTCCGGCCTTTAAAAGGCCGGATACAGCAAAGCGCGCCCGGAGCAACGCCAACCAAGACCACCTGGCGCGATCAGAGCACGCGTAGCAATGCGGCCCCAACCCTCGCCCGCGCACGATCGCAAGAATAACACTCCACGTACATCATTACGCTTTGGAGATACCATGGGCACAGGGGAGGGGGCACGATCGCAACGGACCCAGAGTGCGGTTCGACCACACCGGGGGCTCGCAAGTATGCCCCCCCCTTTTTTTATTTTTTTATTTTTCTTCTTTTATGTACACAGGACTCTGTTAACCAGAAGCCCTGTCCGGCGGCGAACCTGCCGAACTCATGATGCAATAGTCAGGGACTAAAGAAGGCCGCGACGAACACTGAGGTGGTCTCAATTACGAGCATTAAATTCGATTATATACACCAAGTCCGCAGCTCATCCCTGGAGGGGGACACGTTTACTTAGTCCAAATCCCTTGCTTACCACACTATTTGTATCAGTCCGCTCCACTAGCAGACTTTCTTTCATAAATAATGCAGCACCTTTTTTATCGCAATTGCATTACCTTTTATATATATGCTCATTATATGACATCTTGCACCCGTATATTTTGGTACGGCCTAATACACCGGGGGCTTATGTCCCCCACTCTATGGTGTGATAAGTCCGAACACTTTCACGAGTGCGGCACCCCGAACTTATAGCATTATATGAATCGGCTCCGAATCATGTCTTGGGTCAATAGTTGGGTTTGCCCGGCTCCCACGTTTTGGTGACTTACGTTCCGTTCCGTCGGCTAAGGTGGCACTGGGAGAACCACTGCGATTGCGCCCCGGTTGAGCCGGGCGAGCGCCTCAGTGGAGAAAGCTAAAACTGACTGGCATGATAAGGCGAGAGACTGGTCGCTGTTCGAGAGGTTTTTTCGGGTCCTTAAAGACTCACGCCGCTTCGAGCGAAGTTCCGGACAATGTCCGATGAAGGCGTGGATAGCGCCCCGGATTCGGCCTTCCGAATACCAGGGGCTTCGCCGAAATTTAAAATTATAGAATTCTATGGCTAAGTGAGAGTGTTCAAGCATTATAAGTCCGGTTGCCTTGTTCGTTGTGTTGAGTGCCTCCCTCGATGGACCCAACAATGGGAACAAGAGTGCTCAAGTTTATCCCGAACACCCCAGCACTCGTGGCTTGGGGGCTGAAGCCAACGACTTGCCATCTCTCAGGTTTTATAAACGGCCACACAGAAGGTAATATTTTAAATTAAACAAGCATTGCTTAACGCGCACATGAACAAAGTTTTCAGCGCGCAGGATAATACACAGCAAATTCATTCAAAGATTACATTTCGGGGGCACTCATCCGCAATATTGTGGGCTCCCTTCAGGACAGTTTTATAATACATCTCGGGCGTGCGATACTCCTTGCCCGGCGGCGGGGGGTCCGTGAGAAGCTTCTCCGCATCCAACCTGCCCCATTGCACCTTTGTGCGGGCAAGAGCCCGGCGAGCGCCTTCTATATAGGCGGAGCGCTTGATAACATCCACCCAGGGGCATGCACCCACCAGCCGCCGCATGAGGCCAAAGTAGCTCCCAGGCATGGCCTGTCCAGGCCACAGCCGGACTATAAGGCCCTTCATGGCCTCCTCAGCTACCTTGTGGAGTTCGACCAGCTGCTTCAGCTGGTCGCTTGGGGGCACCGGGTGTCCGGCCTCAGCATACTGAGACCAGAATACTTTTTCCGTCGAGCTCCCCTCCTCGCCACGATAGAATGCGGCGGCATCGGACGCACTACGCGGCAGATCTACAAACGCCCCTGGAGAGCTCCGAATGCGGGTAAGTGTCAGGTATTTTACATTAACATGCTTGCTTTGCATGAAAAATGCCTTACCCGCCGCTATTTTCTTTATATCTTCAACCTCCTGAAGGGCCTTATGGGCCTCGGCCTTGGCAGACTTGGCACTTTCGAGAGCCAAGGCAAGCTCGGACTCTCGAGTCTTGGAGTCACGCTCCAAACTCTCATGCTTTTCCATGAGAGCCTGGAGCTCTTGCCGGACTTCCGCCACCCGTGCCTCCTGCTTTTCTCGCTCTGCTCGTTCCGCGGCCGCACTGTGTTCGGCCGCGGACACAGCATCCTTTAGGGCGGCCACCTCGTTAGTGGCCCCTGCGATACACATATTATCCTGGTTAATTTAAGTGCAACCAAAATCCTTTTCTGTAAGGTACCTATTCAAAGTGGTGTTACTCACCTTCTTTATCCTCGAGCTGCTTCTTCGCATGGCCGAGCTCTCGCTCGGACCGCTCAAGATCCTGCTTCAGCACATCGACCTCCGCCGTTAGTGCGGCAGAGGCCAGCAGTGCAGCCTGCAAACCCATATTGACACATTTTTAGCAACCCTGCGCATATCTTGTTAGATCCTCAGTCCGGCTTTTTCTTTCCGAACACCGAACTGAGCATCAGGGGCTACTGTCTATGCGGTATTACATTACATAATTTTAACTTCTTACCTCAAAGCCTGTTAAAAGGCTGCTGCAGGCTTCGGTCAGCCCGCTTTTGGCGAGCTGAACCTTTTGAATCACCGCACTCATGATAGTGCGGTGTTCTTCCTCAATGGAAGCGCCTTTAAGCGCCTCCAGCAAGTTATCTGGCGCCTCCGGTTGGACGGAGGCCGCCAGTGTCACGGTCTTGCCCTTCTTTCGAAGGGGCCGCTTGCCGGACTCTGGAACCACTGCGGGTTCCGATGTAGAGTCCGGCACAAAGTCCGGGAGGCTGCCTGACGGCGCCTCCGGAGCCTCCTCCTGATGGGTCCCTCTCTGGGATCCCACCTCGGTGTCCTCGTCGGCGCGTGGGGTAGAGGCAGTCGGAAGTGAATTCACATCCGACAAGGCCAACGACCCGCTCGATGAGTCGGGAAGATCGTCATCGGCCGGACTAGGGACGGAATGCGGCGTTAGAAGGACACTATGTGACATAAAAGATATTGCGTATAAAGGATCCGGACACTTACGATCTCGCCGGACGCCTGGCCCTTGGAGGCCACTCATCCTCGCCAATGCTGGTGTTGGCAAAACTGTCCGGCGGGATAACTCTCCCCCTCTTGGACCCTTCGGCCTCCCCTATTGGGGAAGCCTTCCTCTTCTTCGCTCCCCCCTCCGGGAGAGAGTACTCCTCCTCCTCCTCGTCTTCGGGGGAGGAGTTTGCGTCGTCGTCAGACGCTTGATTGCGGGAACTCTTTCGAGTCCCCGCGGCCACCTTCTTGGCCTTCTTCTCCGGCACCACGTGCGGTGCCGGAACCAGCAGCCCTGCAAAGCGGGCGTCCACTGGATCTTCTGGCATGGGAGCCGGGCTGATAAGCTTCCTGGCTTTCTCCATCCATTCCTGTCAAAGGAAAGGAAGGGATTAAACCCTCTTATAATCAATTCAATTACTATAAAGTGTCCCGTAATGGGGTTGAATCACTTACCTCGTCAGTTGGATACTGCGAGCTGAATCCGCGATCTTCCGTCGCGGATGCGGGGGCTTCGGCACCCTTAAACAGCACCCTCCAGGCGCCTTCGTATGTCGTATCGAAGAGCCCGTTCAGCGCCTGGTGCTGCTCCGGATTGAACTCCCACAGATCGAATGCCCGTTCTTGGCATGGGAGAATCCGGCGGATGAGCATGACTTGGACCACGTCGACGAGCCTGAGATTGTTGCTCACTAGCTTCTGGATGCAGGTTCGGAGTCCAGTCACCTCCTTTGGATCGCCCCACAGCAAGCCCTTCTCTTTCCAGGAGGTGAGCTGCGTGGGGACGCCAGATCTAAACTTGGGGGCTGCCGCCCATGTGGGCTTGCGCGGCTCGGTGATGTAGAACCACCCCGATTGCCATCCCTTGACGGAGTCCACAAAGGCCCCTTCGAGCCAAAGGACGTTGGGTAATTTACCCAACATGGCGCCTCCGCATTCCGCTTGTGTGCCCTTCACAACCTTCGGCTTGACGTTGAAGGTCTTGAGCCACAGGCCGAAGTGGGGCCGGATGCAGAGGAAGGCCTCACACACGACGATGAACGCCGAGATGTTGAGGATGAAGTTCGGCGCCAGATCGTGGAAATCCAGGCCATAATAGAACATGAGCCCCCGGACGAATGGATGGAGCGGAAAGCCCAGTCCGCGGAGGAAGTGGGGAAGGAAGACGACCCTCTCGTGAGGCCTAGGGGTAGGGACGAGCTGCCCCTCGTCGGGCAGCCGATGCGCGATATCGCCGGAAAGGTATTCGGTGTTGCGCAGCTTAGTGATGTGCTCCTCCTTGACAGTGGAAGCCAACCACTTGCCTCCCCCTCCGGACATATTCGGAGAAGGTCGAGGTGAGATGCGCGAGCTTGGGCGTTGGAGTTTGAGTGCGCGGAGATGTGTAAGCAAAGGAGGAAGAAGGCGTAGGTGAGAAGGTAAATCCTTATCCCTTATATATAGGCGGACGAAACTGTGCGTCCCCCACCAGCCTGGTAAAACTCGCTTATCTCCCAAGCGCCACCATCAATGGCGCGGTTGGGTTACCCACGTCCGTATTGATGAGAATCCCAGAATAAGGGGAACACGATCTCTGCTTCGACAGGACGTGCCAAGGAAACCGCCTCGCTAAACGTGCTGAGGTGGTATAGTAAAAAAATGATTCAAACAAAGGCTTGGTAGTGGTGTGATGTCACGCCGCATAATACGTCAGCAGATTGAACTAAGTGTAAATTTTATTCTCTCTACGGTGGAATGTGGAATTTATTTTGCAGAGCCGGACACTATCCTGGTGTTCATGATCTTCTCTGGATTATTCAAGGGAGGAACCCGCCTTGCAATGCCGAACATTATGCGCGCTGGACTTATCGTCATTGAAGCCTGGTTCAGGGGCTACTGAGGGAGTCCTGGACTAGGGGGTGTCCGGACAGCCGGACTATCATCGTCCGCCGGACTCCAAGACTACGAAGATACAAGATTGAAGACTCCGTCCCGTGTCCGGATGGGACTTTCCTTGGCGTGGAAGGAAGCTTGGCAATACGGATATATAGATCTCCTACCATTGTAACCGACTCTGTGTAACCCTAGCCTCCTCCGGTGTCTATATAAACCGGAGGGCTTTAGTCCGTAGGACAACATACATTACAACAATCATACCATAGGCTAGCTTCTAGGGTTTAGCCTCCTTGATCTCGTGGTAGATCCACTCTTGTACTGCCCATATCATCAATATTAATCAAGCAGGACGTAGGGTTTTACCTCCATCAAGAGGGCCCGAACCTGGGTAAAAACATCATGTCCCTCGTCTCTTGTTACCATCCGCCTAGACGCACAGTTCGGGACCCCCTACCCGAGATCCGCCGGTTTTGACACCGATAGTGGGAAATTTGGTTGAATTTGGTTTTGAGCGGTTGGTTGAAATTATTAACCGTTTTCCTGGCTAGAAATGGGTTGTAATGTTAACAAATAGTAAATGGGCTATAGTAAATTCCATTAGAATAAAAATGGGCTATAAATTATTACAAATCGCAAATGGGTTATATGTTCTCTGCCACTGATGTGATGCTCATTTGTGGGCCTACTAAGTTGACGCGTATGCAAGGCTTTGTCAACTTATAGTCAACACATGATTCTAGCAGCAGCCGCCATTGGATGTCCATCCAACGGCTGTCGTGCTTCTTCAATCTCAGATATTCTTTCTTCAACCGCCCAAACCACCACCAGTAGTACCACCTGCTATCGCCTCCTGTGGCCGGCTATGCTGCCGCGTAGGCCTCACCAGCGCACCCTTCTCACATTACCGTCCAGGCCATACCTCTACTCCCCAACACCTGCTATTATTCTCCAGCGACGGCAGCCTCACACCATAGTCAAACCAGTCAACCCTCATACACTACAAAAAAATACACTTCCGTGATGATATGTGTTTGTCACAGTAGGTCGCGTTTTTTGTCATGCATGTACATCCATGACAAATTTATGACAGAATCAAGATAATCATACCTGTGCTGTCGTAGAAGTGTTCCATGACATTACCAAAATTATCATCATGGAAGTGTCCACTTCCATGACGATAAATCGCGTGTCACAGAACTGCTTTCGTCAAGGGTGACCGACACGTGACATCCACCGTAACGGAACGCCGTTAAGCTATCGGGTCGGGTTTTGGATCCGATAACCTGTTAACAGCCCCGACCAATGGGGATTTTCCACGTGTAAAATCATCATTGGCTGGAGGAAACACTTGTCGGCTCACCATTGGGACAGATGTCATCCGCTCATTGGACCGAAGGCGCCTATGATACAGCGACACGTGGCACGGCCCAACAAAGGCCCATTCCTGTGAAATGGCCGGCCCGTTTGACTTGGTCAAAAGGTGGCGGGCCGGACCACGGAAAGCCTGTTAACGTCCTGTTCGCATATAGCCCATTTACAGCCCGCTAACCCAGGGCCCGTTATGCCCTATCCGAATTAGGACCAGTAGCGTCATCTGGGCCATCCAATATGATTCAGCCCGTTTTAACTTCCGGCCCATGTGTGGCCCATGATTTCTTTTGGCCCATATGAGGACCTTTGTAACTTTTGGCCCATTAACGGCCCGTGGTGAAACTGGCCCGTAATGAACAGTGTATCACTTTAGGCACATTAATGGCCCGTTATTCCATTGGGCCGTTTCCAGCCCAAGTTATCTTTCGGCCTTCTCAGGGCCCATTGATTCTTGGGCTCATTTGCAGCATTTGGTTACATACGGTCCGTTACTGTCATTTTCTACTTGTGGGCCAAATTCAGCCCGTCGTTACAGCCGGCCCATTTGCAGACCGTTAATACGTTGGGCCGTTTTCATGTCAAAAAAAACCCGTTGGGCTGTTCTCATAGAGTTATCAAATACGGCCTATTAACGGCTCGTTATGGTCCACGAATAGTATGGCCCATGATTGGCGAAATGGTGATACGCCCCATGGAAGGCCCATGGATCCTACGGCCCGTATGAGGCCCATGGATAGTACGGCCCGTAGAAGGCCCATGGACCCTACGGCCCGTAGAAGGCCCATTGATCCCTAAGGCCCGTATAGAAGGCCGATGGATCCTACGGCCCATATAGAAGGCTAATGGTCCTACGGCCGAACGAAGGCCCATGGATCATACGGCCTGCAGGAGGCCCATGGTTACAACAGTCTGTGTGTTGCCATCATTATTTTGGCCTAGTTACTAAAAATAGGCTATTGTGGACACTAGAAAAACACAGAAAAAGAACTGCAGTGACTACAAGCAAACAACTAAACAAGACAATAAGGAAATAAATAAGCAAGCAATTAAGGCTATCCTATTACCATTATTACACATATTACATCCACTGGGCATCAAAGTTCGCCACCAATGCAAATATAGGGAACAAAGCAGCATATTACATACACTTGGCCGTCAAAATTGGCCATCAGTGCAAATAAACGCGGCAGCAAAACAAGAGCATAACTGAAACAACTTTACAAGAGCTCAAGAAACGTTATCTTGGGTATCCACCATGCTGGCAATAAGCTTAGCAAGCTGATTAGCTTTGTCCTATTTGGCGCTAAAATCCTCCAACGCTTGCTGTTGCACCAGAAAGTATGCATCTGAATGCTCTAGGGACTTCGGCAGTCCTTCCGCTTCTTGTCGCTGCACAACTGATCGATGTCTTTCAGCTTGTAGTTGAGACTCAAGAAATCGAACTGATTCAGACAATGAGTTTGAATAGCTTGTGCATGCGGTAGTGGCCAGTAACTCAAACACTAAACCAAGACAGGACTTTGGGGTTGTCTCGCTGTCTTCAAGATAGTCTTCCTTAGCTGTTTTATCAGCTTTGTTGGAGACCAACAAGGATGTGTAACTATCCTGAACCTTATCTGCATTACTTCCTTTACCATTGCTTAATAAGGCACTCTTCCCCAATATTCTGTCAGCATTCTGAAAGAAGAAACAAGCAGACACATAACATGTTTAGCATGTACTAGTATATGAAACTCATTTCGGTGAACCAGTTCATTAGTAAGGTGGACAGGATTAAATTACCAAGTCTTCTATTGCCAAGTACTAGTAAATAATAAAAGCATCAAACAAACATATATCTATGTCGTATGGTCACTGCATTGTCTTGCCAAATCATAATAGAGACACGGTCCAAATCATATCAGTTCAAGACAAAGCAGCAGTGAAAGAATACAAAGCGTGGGAAAGTACACGGCACAACAAGATTTCAGATGGGTACCACGGGTGTACATGTACAACAACACTATTGGCTCTGTTGTGATGCTAGTAATGTGCATGATATGAAAGTCAACTGTACACACAATTGAAATTGAAATCAACAGAGCTATTGATAAGAGCAAACCTGTTAAAGAAACATGCATGAACATACCTGCTGTGCCATTGGAGTTTCGATTCGACCCTTCAATTTAAAAACAAGTTCGTATCAGTAAATACAGTGATACAAGAGCAAAGCAATCATAGTTAAAAAAGGCACGCCTAAGCGAGCGCTTAAGCACGCCTAGGCTCTAGGCGTTGGCAAAACGCATTGCGCATAACTACGCATAATCTGTGCATAACTACGCATAAGCATGCGCTTTGGTCAGTAAAGCGCAAGGCGGTGGCAAAACGCACAATTAACGCCTAGCGCTTTTTTGAACTATGATAGCAATGGAATCTTAAATTAGAACAGTTGTTCTTCAGGTTTAGGCACTTGTTCTACATGAACGGAGTACAGTAAGACGCAAGAATAAAATACTTAATAATAGAAAATGAGCTCATAGACCTTACCACATTCTTGGTTCGGGACCAGTACAGAACAAGGCGTTCCCAGTCATCGTCCAGTAAATGTGTCTCAGGAGAACGTAAGGGAATTTGATGAGTTTCTTTGCCGGTGAAGTATGTTTTCTTTAGGTAATTCCGATACTACCACCAAGCATTCTTGAAGATAGCAGAGGTATTAGCACAGGTTACCACATCCTGAGTTTCCAAATCGGTCCTTCTCTATAGAGAAAAATGGGAAAATTTGCTTTATTATAACCATCATGGAGGTAGGATGTATGGGACGAAGCAAAGTAATTGCCATGAATAACATTACTTACACATAACTCCTGGACAAACACCTGCAACTGGCATTTTCCTTCATCTTCAGTATAATATTTCCAAGATGGGAAGATAGGCACATACGATTTAACAACATCAAATGCGATAGATGCTAAACTACGACTGGCTGGTTGTGCTTCCTCCACAGGAATATGTGTACTAACTGGTGGAGTTGGGGTTCGCCGTGATAGTATTGGCCCTTTGGACACTCGAGCTGCCTTACTAACTGCTGTTGTTTGGGAGCTCTGTGGTGGAGATGGTGCTGTGTCAACAGGAACTGGGTTACTATCGGCTGGGGTTGGGGTTAGATTGGGTGAAGCTGGTTCTCTGTCCATCGCAGTAGGGGTACAATCTGTGACAGTTTGGGTTATGTGTGGTAGGGGTGGTTCTTGTGCATGTACAACCGGTGTGCTATCTCCACCAAGAGGTAGCACTATTTTATTTGAAGACCGTGTTTTTATTCCGCTAGATACTGGCATCACCCGCTCCAATTCAAATGGTTGATAAACAGGAAACATAGTTGAATGTACAGACATTGTATGAGAGACAGATGTAATAGATAGTGTGGAAAAAAGAGGGCATGAAATAGTTGACATGTATATTGTTTAACTAAAACGGATAACATGACATAATTTCACATATATGATGTCTATCTAAACTGGATAGCATAGCATAACATAATTCAAAGATATGATGAATAACTAAACAGGATCGCATGACATAATTCACCTACATGTTATCTAAGTAATCAGCATCGCATCATTTAATTCACATATGTGATTTATATGCTAAACAGAGGGCATTCGATATGATGTCTGAACTAAGAACATGGTGTTGAATATTGCGTATATGATGTCTAAACTATGCAATGCAAGACACCGTATGCATGATATGAGCAGTATAACCATGCCAAGTTAGAGCATACACCTCAGTGGGGGAATAGGACTAGTCATCTGTCTCTGAATCCATCTCTGAGGAGCTATCGGGACCCAACAAGAGATCTGCTTTGACAGGTAGCACTGTCTGCTCCGAAGGCCTTGTTTTCACTCCAGATTTTTCCATCTCTCACCCAAATGGCTGATTCACAGGAAGAGTAGTTTAATGTACAAACATTGTCGACAAATGGAAATGTAACAAAGAAAAGGATGGGCAAGATATCATTCAAATATATGATGCCTGGTTAAACAGGATGGCATTGCACATTTCACATATATTATGGCTGGCTAAAAGACATGAGACTGCATAATTCCCATATATGATATAGAAACTAAACAGGTGGCATTACAGAACATGTCTAAACTAAGCAGATGACATATATGATGTCAAAAGTAGGCACTACAAGGCAACATATGCATGATATGACTAACATCATCATACCAAGGTAGAGCAAACACCTTGGGGGGTAAATAGGAGTGGTCAGCGGCGTCTGAATACGCCTCAGAACAGATATCTTCCTCTGGATTACAATCTGGAGAGGGGTGGGGAGGGTTTGCCATTGAACCCACCATGGAGTGATGTCTGCATGACATTGTATTGCCGCGCAAAACTCTTCTCTTTTTCTCTACATGTTCAGCATGACTGTGTACAATATCCGACATGCATACGAAAAAAATATGGTGAGATTATGTAAGGAGAGCATGCAGAAATTTAGAGTGATGGTAACAACCAGTGGATCGACGTTTTTCCGTTGAACCAAAATAGCCCTAACGGATCGACGTGAATGTATAGTAATAAGTGATGCAACAAGTGTACAACCTCTTTGCCGTAGCCGTGTCGACCTCAACATCATTGGGTTGGTCGCTGAAGCAGTTGAGGCAGAGGTGGCTGTCGGAGGTGTGGAGGAAGATCTGAGGAATCTGTAGACGGTGTCCAGGGCACTGCTCTGTTGTGATGGATCGTTCTGTCGTTGGAGCAGCTCCAGTAAGCCGTAAGACGTCAAGGCCGAAGTAGCACAAGACAGACATCGTCAATCTCAAGTGGAATTCTAATAGCATCTCCAATAGATGACGAAAAATGGATGTAAAATTAACATCACCAAAAACCACCTGACTACAATAGATGAGGTAAAAACTGTTGACTTTGAACTTAACTGTCGAAACTGAAATTTACTATGGAATCTGAATGCTACTGTCGAAACTGAACGCAATGGTAGCAGAGAGGCACTTGACATGTAGTTTAGGGAGGGCCTGTAGTTCATCTTCAACCTGCACACTCCTGAGCCGCCTGCCACCACCAGCTGAACCGCCGGCCCCAGCGCCGCCTCGGCGCCCCGAAACAACTCGCCACCGTTGCCCCGGCCAGCCCTCTAGGCCCCCCGCCCCCCCATCCTGAACCCTAAGATAGATAGTGGGGTACTTCTCCAGCGAGCCCCCGTCCCCGCTGCGGGTGGTTCTTCCTTAACTCCGGCGAGCCCCCCCAACCCCTGAAAATTGACTGACCAAAAAGCCGATTCAGTCGACTGAAGTGTGGCTTAATCGGAGCAGAGCAGCAGAACGAGCGAGGGGGAGAGCAGCAGCAGCGGCTGGGCGAGCGAGCGATCGAGTGAGAGACGGAGCAGCAGCAGCAGCGCGAGCAAGCGAGCGAGAGCTAGAGCAGCAGCAGCAGATCCGGCTGTTATGGACGCCGCCGCCAAAGGGGCCTCGCACTGGGGGAGAGCTGCCGTGGAGATGTCGCCCACGGCGCCGGCTTCAAGGTAGCCGCTCCATGGGGGTGCGGGATGGAGCACCGTCGGCGCCGGGAGGTCGAGTTAAGGAGAAGGTGCGATGCGATGAGTGTACAACCTCTTTGGTGGCGCCGAGTAGGCCTCGGCTTCGTCCGAGGAGTCGGTGAGGATGATGCGGTTCTGATGGAGCAGGTTAAGGCGGCGCTGTGGGGATGGAGCAGCTGCGATAGATGAGGCGATCATCGGAGCAGCTCCTTGGAGGTGGAGGACAGGGCGGCTGAACCGGCGGGACAGCGAGATGGACGACAGATCCTCATCCGGGGAGGTGGACGAGGGACGTCGAGCTATTGCGGTGGACGACATCATCGGGGAAGAGGCTCCGGCTGGGCAGCGGTGACGTGGCGGACGGAGGAGGGTGGGGTTTTGCGGCTGGAGCGGAGAGGTTATGGCGGCCTGGGATTTCGAATGGCGAGAAGGGGGCGATGGGAGGGGGTGAAGCATGACTTAGGGACGCGCTTGTCCAAAATGTAGGGTGTGTTACAAAAGTACCCCCCACTGATTTGAACTAGCAGCCCTTTCGGCTCAGGGTAAGAAGGGGGATTTCGCGTGTCGGGATTTGGCAGCTGGAGGGAGTTTTTGCTCGCATTGTAATTTCGGGATAGCAAGGCGCGGGTTGTGAAGGCGCCAATTTTGGGAGCACGATATCTGAATTTTCGGGATATAACAAGACGCGGGTTGAATTTTAGGGCCAAGCCTAACGTGTAGTAATATTGTACTTGTACGTACCAAATCAATTCGCACTTCCCTCAACCAAAAAGAAAACTAAAAAAATAAAAATATTCACACCACACAAAGAGAGAGTCTTGCCCCGTTTTACTATACAAATGCTATTAAAAGCTACTCCTTCCTTCCATCTATATAGGGCCTAGTGCGTTTTTCGATGCTAACTTTGACCAAATATTAGAGCAATGATATATGACATGCAAATTACACAAAGCACACCGTTAACTTCATTTGTGAAAGGTTCTTTCAATGATATAATTTTCACATTGTGCATGTCAAGTACTATTAATCTTGTTAATAGTCAAAGGCGGTCTTAAAAATCTCATTATGCCCTATATAGATGGAAGGAGGGAGTATGAATCCATGTTATGTCCGATTAATTTTTTTCGCTTTGCTGTATAATGCATGTAACCTACTCATACCAACATTTTAGTGCATTCCAAATGTCTATACTACCGCTGCAATTCAAACTAAATTTGAATTCGTTTCTCTATTTCAATAAAAATCTACAATCATGATTGTTGCCAACTTCAACCATCATAGTTCCCTTGCTATCCGCCAGATATAAATCGGACGGCCTATACTGCAGGATGGCAGGCACACCATCATCAACAACTCCGTTTTTTTATAAGAGTAGAGATAAAACATATTAAATGTAGTATAACATGTTCATAAACACACCACGTGTATCACCATTATATATATTCACACATACGTCGGTTTAAAATAGTATGATAAATTCTTCAAATATCCGAATTCGCTTTTTATAATGAAGTATATATGATCTCTATTCGTCTTTTACACCCACACAACCCTCTTATCTTTGTAGCTAGCACTAACTTTCTCTTGTGCATGCACACGCCCGCATCCCTCTCACCCTCCCTCAGCATTCTCTAGCTCCATCGTGCAAATTCGTCTTTTCAATTTAGGTCGTTCACCCACGGTGTGTGTAGGCCCCCCAGCTCCTTCTTTACGGCACACATCGATCGATATGCCTCTCTAGCCAGGTGTGCCTAGCACAAACACAAGCTTCCCCTCTTCTCTTGTCACCGTCCATGCCTCACTCCCACCACTCTTTTCATCGTTCTCGTACTCGCACACTCCTCCTCGCTCAATATAGTATGCCTCTCGTACCACCTCCTACATGCATCCCTCTATCTCTATCCTTCTCCTCGTGCCTCGTTTGCTTCTAACACACACATGCATGTATACCGATCGATCTGCCAACATATACCTGGATAGACTTTAACTACCCCCCCCCCCATCGATCGACGTACCTCACAAGTTATGTCTCTCCTTTCTCTAACAAAGGGTGATTGATCTTCTTATGTAGTTATGTCTGCTTACCATAGCCACATCGTCCCCCCTCATCATTCGTGCATGCCTTCTGACCGGTCTCTCACATACACGTGCATAGACAACAAGCAGCCATCTCCTCTCTTAGTGATATTGCGGGCGTGCCCTCCGTTTGTCTAGCAAGCCTATCCCACCATTTGTTAGAAGCAACTCCACTACCACCCCCTCCAACACTCTAGCTCTGTCTATCTCCCAACCTTATTCCTCTCATGCACATATGCATGGATGCCGATCGATCTCCCTTAATACATGAGGCAGATCGATCTCCTTAATACATGAGGTAGGCCTCTCTCCTCCTCCACACATATACCAGCCATTGTACCTCTATAGTTAATTGGGCCTCCCTCTTCCCCCACCACACACCGATAGTCGAGCGCTGCAGGTAGGTATCCATGCCATAGAGACAAAATGCACATGTCCTCTCTCACGTTCCAGTAGGCCAGCCACTCTATATCTTTAACGTGGGCACACACAAATTCGATGGCACTCTTTATCGATCGCGCGCGCACACACACACACATCATCATCCCTCTTTTCGATTCTATGGACACCTCAAGCCGGTGATACCTCCACACTCTTCTCGTGGATCGCCCCCTCTATATATATGTTATATCCAGGACTCTATTTCACACACATTGCATATGTTACATTTTTTGATTGAACCCCCCCCCCCCAAATAAAACTCTCAAGAACCCACACACTATATCTCTCTAGGTTTGTATCTCTCTTACACAACCACACATAGGTGGTGTACGTATACAAGAAGAGAATAGGTGCACCGTGCACGTACTCACGCTTCGTGCCCAGCCACACCCGCGCGGGTACACGGTGGAGCTCATTTCTTTACGAAATGGAAGCCCACGTACTAATTTGAATGCCTGTAGCAGTTGTTTACCTAGGGAGGTCGTGAAACACGCCTGCATGAAACAAAGTTCGACTTGACGCGTTGCCGCATTATTTTTAAATAAACTTATAGCGCTCAATGGCACGCACACAGAATATAAAACGATTTTTATGGCGAAAAAGGTAGTCCGCTCACTATATACAATGGAGCCTTGCATGCCTGGTTTGTGGCTCTTCAGAGTATCTCACACAAGGCTGCGGTGGCCTCTCTCTCTCTCACCGTTTGTCACTGATCCGGCCGCATCCCGTCCGCCGGGGGAAAGGGAGTGCGGTGGCCTCTCTCTCTCACCGTTGGTCACTGATCCGGCCGCATCCCGTCCGCCGGGGGAAAGGGAGTGCAGTGGCCTCTCTCTCTCACCGTTGGTCACTGATCCTGCCGCATCCTGTCCGCCGGGGGAAAGGGAGGAAGTGCATCATTTCTCCGTTCGACGGCGCCGAGGCAGCATGTCCCGATCTGCGGTACACGCCGTTCTCTCTGACCAAGCTCCGACGCGGCAGGGCCTATGCCACCTACTCGCCGATTCCGCCCGCCGCCGCTCACCTAGTTACATCCCGACGACCTCCATGTATCCCCTCCAGCCTTGCTCCATTGCCCGTCTTCCCACGTCGCTGCATGTGGATCTTCCATAGTTCTTTGCCCAAAACGTAGCTCGTCCAGCGTACTTTCCATATTGCGTTCTCGTCCTCACACCGTTTTAGACGAACACAACCGTGTTGTTATCTTCCCTTAGGGCAAGGAATATGCTTCTTTTTTGTCGTCGCATGTGTCATCAACTGTTATTGGCCAGTAATTGTTTCCTTTCTACCTCTTTTTTGCAAACAGGGCTATCCATTTCACCTCGTTGCTATTGCGACCTTTTGGTGAACTACACAAATCACTTTTTTCTTAAGAGTACTTTGTGCAGTTGTACTAAAATGTCACATGGGCAACGTCTCTACATTTTAGTGCGACTGCACAAAGGGAGATTGGTTTTGCTCTATCCTCCTCATCCAACTCCGAGCCTAATCTTCTCCAACTAGTTAGTCTTAAGAGAGACTGCAAAGGTGACCGGCTTCTATTTATGTGTTTATTGTTTCATCAGCAGTCCTCTATTATCGTAATCACACTTAATATCTTTGGAACAGGGACGCTCAGCTCTATTTTAGTGGAACTGCACAAAATGATCGGAATGTTGCATGCTCCAGACAGCTACTTTTTTCCCAACATGCCTTGTTGATTTAGACAGAGCTGGGGGGGACGTTGCTGCCAATGAAAGCATGGATCAATTTTAATTTAACACCTTCTCACAACTCTGTCTTCAGTTGTGATGTAATTATTAGCTCTGATATGCTAATAATTGACATGCATTAGCAAGGAAGTTAGTTTTTTATTGTTTCTGAAAGAGCATCGATGGCAAGACACGCGAAACAGAAGCTGAAAGCTCACACCATTGTACAATTTCATGTCTCGCTGGAAAATTATTTGTATAGTACGTCAATTATGTAAACAAATGATGGAAGCTTGATAGCATTGCCAGAAGCCTCTTCATCATCCAGGTCCATGTGCCATGCACAAATTGTACTCTTTCGTTCCTAAATATTTGTCTTTTTACAAATTTCAAACGGGCATATTTTAGAGTGTAGATTCACTCATTTTGCTTCGTATGTGTACTCCCTCCGTTCCTAAATATTCTATTCGTCTTTCTAGAGATTTTAACAAGTGACTACATACATAGCAAAATGAGAGAATCTACACTCTAAAATATGTATATACATCCGTATGTGCCAGTCCATTTGAAATCTCTAAAAAGACAAATATTTGAGTAGTCACTCGTTGAAATCTCTAGAAAGACAAATATACTCCAGAGTATATTTAAGAACCGAGGGGGTAGTGCACAACCGCATGGGAGACTCAGCCTGGTCCTTGCGCCGCATTAATAGTGAGTAATGAGCAGTCAAATCGTAAGCCCCACCTTTCCCACTGTAAGTTGCTCTGAAGAAGCAACCATCAATACGCTCTTCTTTGAATCCGCTCATACTACTCCATCTGTTACTGTTTATACAACGCGCTTCAGAAAAAAGAAAAAAGATCTGTGGGACCAAGGCGACTAGCGATCGGCCTGAAAAATAGCATTGGTAGTTATAGCACGACATCTATTACTAGTAGAGGGAATAATGCGTACACACATGCATGCAGTGCTTCCACCCCGGGTACACACATGCATGCACTTACTCCACTCCGTAGTTACATGGAGAGAAAATTGTGGACTTGATTGCGGTTACCACCGCCCTAATTAATTGAGCATTAAACCAAACGCCTCTAAAGTCTCTCTGGTGGTGGAAATGCATTGAGAGAAATGCATCATAATGAAGCGCGCCCTGTAAACTGTGATGGAGGGAAGAGTAGTATGAAGGTTCAAAACCAAGTACGCGTATGGCCAGTCGGTCAACGCACCTCCTCTTGGCATATCACTGACATGTGGGACAGGAGTGTGAGCAAACTGATCTCAATTGATGGCAAAGAGCCAACCCTCTGTTCCTTGAGAGAGACGAGGAGCGAGAACACACAGACGGGTTCGCATGGAGGCCAAGATATATTCGAGCATGGTTGGTTGATCGATATCATTCATTACATGTTGGGCTGCCGTTTTCCGCCCTTCTCCGGAATAAACGTGTACTTTATTAGAGATAAAAAGAAATAAGAGTACAAATGCTCCACCATGCGGTTCTAGTAGTAGTACTACTCATACTACTACGCTTGGCTCTTCGCCTCTTCGTGAAGTCGAACAATGATGGTACTCCACATGTTGGGTACTACAGTGTATGCCTCTGACAATCTGACACCGAATGGACTGATGCATGTCCACCGAGGGTAGGTTGCATTAGTCAAAAGGCGTAAGCGAGATTCACCTTGTCTTGCAAGCTTCTCCTCATTCTGCGAGTTGACGGGACACACCAAAAAGTAGTGCTAGTCCATACTCCCTCCTTTCTGGTTAATATGGCTCAATCTTTTTTGCGGGTAAATGAGAGAGCTTTATTCATATATAAGCATTCTTAGGATGATCAGCCAAGACACTGGTCACTAGGAAGCGAGGTACCCCGCAAAAAAAGAAGTAGGAAGCGAGGTGTTTCATCAAGCCAGCTCTCGGCCACATTCAAAGTGCAGCAAGCACGGTTCGCATGATGATGCGCCGCAAGGTTTGCTAACCTGTTTACACGCTGAATAACAAAAAAAGAGGAAATATTACCGAGCGCTACTATTTGTAATAGGATATGAGCCAGAATTAAGCAAGAATTGTGGCGAGTGTTCCATGCAATCAACTTCCATTATCACATGCGAGAACCCTCGAAGAGAACCAAATGTGTTGAAGATTGCTTTATCACATTTTAAAATTATATTAAGAGTGCAGACGCTCTTCCATCCGGTTTCTAGTACTAGTATAGTATGTACCTTTATAGACTATATTAGTAAACTTTGCGCTTGGTTGTTCGCCTATTCGGGAAGTCGAACAATAGTAGCACTAGTAGTATAGTGTATGCTTCTGGCAATCTGACACCGAATTAACTGTTGCACGTCCACCACCTGAGCGAGGGAGAGCTTGCATTAGTCAAAGTTTCTCCTTGTCCTGCGAGCCACAGCGCGCAAGTAATGCTAGTCCATACTGCCTCCTCTTCGGTTAATATGGATTAATTTCAAACGAGATAAATACACTGTCTGTCACTGTATATTTGTAAAAATATAGTCAGTGGACTTCATAATACGTTCATTGCGCTCAATATATATATTTTCCGGTGTTTATACGGTCACTAGCTCACCCTAACTGAGTATGCGTGTGCATGCACATGTAGGTTGAGCACTTAGCGTGACTATGTGTGTTCCGTCGTGTGCTCGGACATGCATGCATTAGGGCGGCGCGCGCATTTTCGCGTCCATGTGTACGTGTGACTGTTGCATACACGTAGGGGGAGTACGTGTAGGGGCCACTAAGGAGCAATCAAATCACACAGTAAGTTAGTCATAAGAAGAAACCATCATTTCACTTTTGAATGACACGTACGCAATATAAAATGGTTGATATGGAGAGAAATAGAAAACCACTATATATACACTAGCAAGAGCCTAAGCTACAAGCCTGCTTGCTAAGGTTGCTCTCTTCACAAGCATAGAATGACGGGCCTGATCCCGCAGCTGGGGGAAGGGAACAATGTTCTGCGTAGACGCGGTCGACATCGGCGAGGGAGGAAACCCACAGTCGGTGCGTCCCAATCGGGGGTCACCGCGGTTTGGGCCAATGTCGCGTCCCAACCGTCCTTCTAGCTACAGCCCGACGTCCCAAGTAATCCATCTTCCTTTTGGAGCCGGCTTGCTCCATTGCCGTAGCTCCATCTCCATGTCGATATTTCTCTACTTCTACCGGCTTCTACTTGTGATGAGTTTATGTCTCATGAACTAGTGCCAGTACTATTATTCTAATCACACTTCTTCAATATCTTTGCCATCAGGGATTCTCAGGTCGATTTTAGTGGAACTGCACAAAAGCATCGTATGATCCGAGGGTGCCAGCCGTTGTAGCGACCCGACCCGAATGGATCAAGTCTCTGTGCTTAAGAATCATCCCTGGGCCGGTATGCTGACACACACAGTAATCGAGAATTTATAACAGAGGTAAATCACATGTATAAAGTAGCGTAAATACTATTACCTCAATCCAAATAGCGGAAGCAACAAGGTTGTGGATTACCATTAACACCAATGGCAAAGTTGAGTTTAGAAATCGTAACCCTAACGTAACACTTACTCATCGTAAGATTCCCGCAACATGAGACATTGCAGCCACAGAGGGTCAGTACATTGAATGTACTAGCAAATTCACACCATAGAGCAATGACGAATAAAGGCTATCACTACATGCATATATGGCTGGTGGAAAGCTCTATGGTTACAGTTTTGCGTAAAGCCAATTTTTCCCTACTGCAAAGGAATAAATTTATTTAACTATCATGGTGGTTGCTAAATATTGAGAATGGTTGACAGCATTCTCAATCCCAATTAAAAGTACTCATTAACAACCCAACAATATTAATTAAAGTAACATGATGAGATTCACATGAAAATCCAAGTACTAGATACTCAAAACGTCCATAATCGGGGACACGACTAATCATGATTAGTTTATACACTCTGCAGAGCTTTGCGCACTTTTCCCCACAAGACTCGATCGCCTCCATTTGATTCCTCACACTACATGATGTTTGAGAAACGGATGACCGAGACATAGTCTTTTGGAAGCGCTAGCACCTTACATAAAGGGTAGACCGGTACACCTACTTTCCCCTACATCTGCTAGTCCACCCGTAAGAGTTCGCACGACTTAATCAACTATGCCAGAGCCCATAATGGCTTGTGGCTGCACACGTAAGTTTCTAGTTTGAATAATCTCATGATCCCTTTGAGCCTGGGTGGCGGTCCGAAGAAAAACAAGAAAGTCCTGGAAACCAGGTGCCTCAATCCACCCAGATGTGTGTTTAAGTTTCCACCTTAAATAAACCATTAATTAATAAACTCACTTCTGTCATGGATACACTCACCCAATCCACGTCTACTAGCATAGCATGGCATAATAAGCAAATGTAGAAGTAACTCCCAGGGGTTTGAAAATAAAACAGGTAATAGGTACTACCTCATCTACTTCCCAAAACCCACAATTTAATTTAGATCCTAATCATGCAATTGTTTGGAGGATTGAACTAATGCACTAAAACTGGGTAGTAAAGAGGTATGATCAAAGTGTGAACTTACCTGCAATGTTGATGAAGACGATTCACACTCAAAACTCTTGATAGTTCTACTCGTCACACTCCGGTCAATCTATCGTAAGAAATCAATAGTAACCACACATAAGCAATCACTCAAAAGACCAGAAAGAACGAAGAGTACGATTCGGAAAACATCAAAACCAAGCAAATGACTCTTGCAGCATAAAACAATTTCTAACAGTACCAAAACTATGTGTATTTGGCCTTATCAGAAAGTTTAGGTCAAGAGCTTCGATTTGCAAAAAGAATCAACTAAATCGGAGTTATAGAACTCAAACTACGATCAAAAGAAGTTCAAATACTAAACTGTTTGGATTCAAATTTTAAAACTTTCAAAAACATGTTCAAGTTGTTTTATTGGATAGAGGGGATCGTAACGAAGAAGTGGGCGTTGGTTTCGTTGAATTTGGACAAACGAGTAAAAAGTTGTGACCGCTTTAAGACTAGGGACTAATGTGTAAAAGAAAATAACTACTAACAGGTCCCTGAATAAAAATAAAAAAACTATCGAGCAAACGCTCGCTGACTAGTTCTAAACAGAGAACGTTCATTGAATAGATCTAACTAAAAAAACTAAACCGTTGTTTTTTTAAAAAAACTGAGAAAACCAGAAAACCGATCTAGGCTTTGGTTATACCGGTCCACGGAAAAGATCGGCGGGTCGGCAGAGCGGTTCGGGAGGAGCTCCGGTGAGTCGCGTCTCCGGCGGTGGCGGGCGAAGTGGCTCCGGCGACGGCGGGGCACGACGGCGGCGGCGGAGTAGCTGGGGAGGGCAGCGCGGCGCGGCGGCGGAGGTGGCTGGTGGCTGCGGTGGTCGGGGAGGTGCGGGCGACGGCGAGGAAGCTCGGCGGCGGCGAGGGAAGGCGAGGCGGTGGCGCGGCGGCTCGGTTCCGGCGAGATGCGGGACGAGGAGTGGCGGCGGCGGCGAAAAGAAAGGAGGGAGAGGGGGTCTGGGGCGGCCTTTTAAGGAGCAGGGGAGGGCGGTGGCGTGGAGGAGGGGGCAGAGGAGACGGCGGCGCGGCGGACTCCGGCGACGTGCGGGATGCGGTCTCCCGCACTCGGGGAAGGCGGCGGCGACGAGTTGGGCCGTGGCATGGCTCGGCTGGGCCGGCCCGATGAAGTTTTCTTTCAAAGAAAACATTTTCTTAGTCAAACAAAAATAACAAAAACAAAATAAATAAAAATATTATATAGGCATATAATATATCACAATTTTCATAAAAAGATTTTCTACAGCATGAACATTTTTCTAGAGTCAAATAAAATCCACACAATTTCAGATAAATCAAACACTGCTACTGCTCTAATAAAATCCAACAAAAATCATTTTAAAAATACCAAAATGAATTCAAATTTATTTCTCTCCAATTTTATATTGTAGGGAATCATGTTACCCTAATTTCTGTATATTTTAATTTTGGAGAAAAATAATTTGAATAAAACTCTAATAACTCCAAATTGAAAATAAATTCAAAAGAGCTTTGAATTTAATTCTTTTAAAACTCGCAACTCATATTTCATGTAATTTGAAGAAGTCATTTTATCTTCTCTCATGAAAATCATTGAGTTGCATGAAGTTTATGAATTGAAATATTTCCAAATGAAATTCAAATATTTTCAAATACCCTTTCATTTAATTAAATGGAAGAAGTCATATCATCTTCGCTCAAGGGTTTTGTATTTTGAAAAGAATTTGAATTCATGAAGATCAGAAAGAAAATGAAAGTTTGGGAAAGTCCTTTTATTCTCTCTCATTTAACTTCCAAAAAGTTTCGAATTCACTCACTTTCAGTCAATCAATCAAATAATCAATCAAAGCTATCTATTTATTTATAACATTCCAAAATTTAGAATTTTGGGATGTTACAAACCTACCACCCTTAAAATGAATCTCGTCCTCGAGATTCGGAGAGGCTAGAAAGAAATAGGTTAGGGTAGGGGGTTTTCAAAATCCATCGATCGTCTCCGGGGTCTCTGGTGCTACCACCCTTAGAAGCATCGTTACGGTTCCATCAAAACTCATATACTCCATCCTTATTCTTGACGGGGCCAGTCTTCTCAAATCCTCGAGAAAATTCCTTCTCTGGGCTCTTTCGGTAGTGGCATAACCTTTTTCTCAATTCTTGTATCCATTTGATCTGGTAAGGTTATTCCATGACTGGGTCTTCTTAGCTGACGGGTCCGGCGCCAATACTAAACAACTATCGATATCTCATGGTGGTCAACAATTTATGGTTTCTCCTGCAGGAAATGGGTCTGGGCTGAACCTCACCGTATGACCTATGATTGGCAACAACTGCCTTGTACAAGGGAGAAATACTTGTACCATTCTAAGGTTTAAACAAGGTCTTGATCGTCGTCTCTCTACTATAGGTAAGTCACTCAGATTTACCATCCCGTATAGCATGGCGAACAGGAAGAGTAAGTCGGTATGGTGATCAATCCATCCCGCACCCAAATCATTATCTTGTATATGGTTTAGTGAATCTCGTATTCTAACACTCGGTCATCCTCACAAGCATTGGAGAATTTCTCTTGTCGATGAACCAAGTTCGGATAAATCCATTGATTCTGCAAGCCAAACAAACATCTATCGTTCCTTAACAACTCTCAGGTTTTGCGTAAACTCCTATAGGATCGTCTGTCGATAAAATCGTAACTTCTTCCATGGTTTTTCCTTCAGCAAGAATGTGCTTGCTTCTTGGCAGGTCCTGGGGCCTGTGGGTTATGGCTCATCTCATCACTTGTAAACCTTGAGCTCATCATCGGGGCAACTGATCATTATCCCAACATTCAGCTTCCTGGCATTCTTAAATCCATCCAATGATACTGTCTCCATCTTCCTTCTGTTGTATCACACTAAGACGTGATTACTCAAACTCATCATGGAGTTACAATTGCTCCATATTTCCAAAATCATACCTCCTTTATATCCAATAATACTTTTTTTCCTTCATGCTCTTGCGGGTATCCAACATATCGAGGCAAAACTCATACTTATTTTGTCCAAGGTCCATTCTGTGGAACATCATTATCCTTTCTAGGGGTCAAATCTCCTCACAGGGTACTACCACCCTTAAAATGCTCCAATCTCATCCATATACCATATTTCTCATATCCTCGAAAATGGTCAAAATCTTTCTTCATAGAGTAACAACTCATAGAATCCAAATCAATACCAACGATGATAACTTTATTGATTCTCAAATGATTACAATCTCTTGCCTTTCATACATGCCTCAACTCAACATCTCAATACAGAGGAGATGTTCTCACTACTACTACTACATTTACATTGCTGCTAACTCAAATATTTAGCACAAGTCTCCTTCTTCCTGGGACAATCCCTAGCAAAGTGCCCTGCTTCGTTACAATGAAAACATAACACTTCTGACAAGTCTCGAGGTTTCCTCATGATCACATAGCCTCCTTGGGTCCTCGGCTTCCTTTTTGGGCAACTACTGAAGTAGTGCCCTGACTACTTGCACCTAAAACAGGTGATATGACTCAGGTCCTTCCTGGTATCCAATCTATTTCTCTTCCTGGACTTTTCCGTTCCAATCAGGGCTTCTATTTCCTGTGGATCAAACTCTACTTCCTCTGTCGGGAATTCTACTAGATCTCCATTCAGACAATCTTGGGAGATGTGTCCTTCTTCTCCACATGAATAGCATGACTTGGTGCAGGCTTTAATTCTGTTTCCTTTATGTGTGTCCTTGGCATCTTCCTTGATCACCGGTTCTTCTAAAATTTCCATGAGGGCTCCTTTCATTGCTTTTCTTCTGCTGGATGGTTATCTGTACCATAGGGTAAATGTGACACTGAGCAGGGTAGTGGGTAGTTCCTTCACACAAGAAACAAGTAATCTGCCTAGTTGGGCATTCTTCAGCTGGGTGACTTCCTTCACAATTAGGGCATTCATCCTTGTGCTCCTTATGGTTGTGTCCTATTTCTCCACAAAGCTTGCATGCACAGAGTTTCTTCATACCATTTCCATGAGGCTTTATCTTCTGGGACACAAGCTGAGACTTTAGCAAGGTCAACTTAAATTCATTCCAAGTGGTGACTCCTTGCCATCCATTGATGGTTTGGTACATCCTCCACCAAGTTGTAGCACCTCTTTCAAAGCATTGAAGAGCATGTTGGGCCATATCCTTTCCGGCTATAGGGTTGTTCTTCATGTGATCCTCCATGTTCTGAATCCATTGGTCCGTCTCCAACTGACTCATCGGTCCAGATAATATGAGCTCATCTCCATTCATCCTCTATTGGGTCCAGGGATTTTGGGGTGAGATAAGAGAGATAGAGAGGGAATACACACAATACAAACAACAGTTTTGAAAAGGGCATTTTATTTGTGGCTGTCGGAAAACATCAAACAAATGACAGCTCACAATTGTCGCATCTAACGTAGGTATAACGAGGTTTGGTCTTCTAATGGTCAATAAATCTTCAAAGTCGCAAACTCTTCAAGTCTTGGTCATGTCTCCGATGGCTTCTTCCGATCATGCTTGTCCTACTCAAGTTCTTTTGCCAGATCATCTCTGTTGTCGCAAAGTCTATCATGACGTCCTTTAATATTTCTGGGGTTGGATTCCAAACTTCTGTGCTTCAACATCCTTGGCATGAACCATGTCCTTCTATCCTTCAGCTCCTGACTAATCTCCGGTATCTCAAGGTTTTGCTCCTCCAGCTTGACTACTTTCATCTTCTAGGTCTTGAGTTGTTCACGAACAGCGTCCTTGTCAAATACAGCATTCCAGCAGATCCACCCTAAACTTCTTGATGTAATACTCCAGATCCTAGTGATACACCAGCTAAGGTTAAAGCTGCATTCTTTTCTGACAGATGCTCCATCAGCCTTCTACCATCCAATCCTTTCATTCATCTGCATGCTTAACTCAGCTCGGTGAGAATAGCATAAGCGGACGATGACATCATGAATGTTCGTGTTTCTTCTCTTGTCATTTCCATGAGCTATCATTCCATAGTTGATATCTCCTGCCTCGGGGTTTTCTTGACAAAACTTTGAGTTCTAATGCTCCATGTTCCGGTCTTTCTTTGATACACCTTGATCTCGGGTATTGACAGCTTCCATAGTCTGTCAAGTTCCATAAGTGTAGTCTTCCTTGGTCATACCAAATCTGGAAATTCTTCATATTCTCCTAGTCTTCGAAGTCTTTATCCGTCGTAGTTTCCATCATTATAATGCTCGGTAAAATCCTCTTCTTTCTGAAGTGGTCTTAGTTGTCCGATATCTGGTCCTTCTTGGAGTGGTCTCATCAGTCGAATCTTCGAGGGGTCAAAAGGGGAAAGGGGTATGGTCTCACTAAAAGGAAATATTTGAATAAGCTCAGAAGAGAAGAGAGGTAAAAGATTCTTTTGAAAAGAAAGTTGTAGAGAAAAATCTTTCCTATGGGCTTGCCAATTTCTAGGGTCACGTCCTACAGTCAACATGTGCTCTGATACCATCTTGTATCGACCCGACCCGAATGGATCAAGTCTCTATGCTTAAGTGTCATCCCTGGATCGGTGTGCTGACACACACAATACTCGAGGATTTATAACAGAGGTAAATCACATGTATAAAGTAGCGTAAATACTATTACCTCAATCCAAATAGAGGAAGCAACAAGGTTGTGGATTACCATCAACACCAACGGCAAAGTTGAGTGTAGAAATCGTAACCCTAACGTAACACTTACTCGTCGTAAGATTCCTGCAACATGAGACGTTGCAGCCACAGAGGGTCAGTACATTGAATGTACTGGCAAATTCACACCATAGAGCAATGACGAGTAAAGGCTATCACTACATGCATATATGGCTGGTGGAAAGCTCTATGGTTACAGTTTTGCGTAAAGCCAATTTTTCCCTACTGCAAAGGAATAAATTTATTTAACTATCATGGTGGTTGTTAAACATTGAGAATGGTTGACAGCATTCTCAATCCCAATTAAAAGTACTCATTAACAACCCAACAATATTAATTAAAGTAACATGATGAGATTCACATGAAAATCCAAGTACTAGATACTCAAAACGTCCATAACCGGGGACACGGCTAATCATGATTAGTTTATACACTCTGCAGAGGTTTGCGCACTTTCCCCACAAGACTCGGATCGCCTCCGTTTGATTCCTCGCACTACATGATGTTTGAGAAACGGATGACCGAGACATAGTCTTTCGGAAGCGCTAGCACCTTACATAAAGGGTAGACCGGTACACCTATTTTCCCCTACATCTGCTAGTCCACCCGTAAGAGTTCGCACGACTTAATAAATTATGCCAGAGCCCATAATGGCTTGTGGCTGCACACGTAAGTTTCTAGTTTGAATAATCTCATGATCCCTTTGAGCCTGGGTGGCGGTCCGAAGAAAAACAGGCAAGTCCTGGAAACCAGGTGCCTCAATCCACCCAGATGTGTGTTTAAGTTGCCACCTTAAATAAACCATTAATTAACAAACTCACATCTGTCATGGATACACTCACCCAATCCACGTCTACTAGCATAGCATGGCATAATAAGCAAACGCAGAAGTAACTCCCAGGGGTTTGAAAATAAAACAGGTAATAGGTACTACCTCATCTACTTCCCAAAACCCACAATTTAATTTAGATCCTAATCATGCAATTGTTTGGAGGATTGAACTAATGCAATAAAACTGGGTACTAAAGAGGTATGATCAAAGTGTGAACTTGCCTGCAATGTTGATGAAGACGAATCGCACTCAAAACTCTTGATAGTTCTACTCGTCACACTCTGGTCAATCTATCATAAGCAATCAATAGTAACCACACATAAGCAATCACTCAAAAGACCAGAAAGAACGAAGAGTACGATTCGGAAAACATCAAAACCAAGAAAATGACTCTTGCAGCATAAAACAATTTCTAACAGTACCAAAACTATGTTTATTTGGCCTTATCAGAAAGTTTAGGTCAAGAGCTTCGATTTGCAAAAAGAATCAACTAAATCGGAGTTATAGAACTCAAACTACGATCAAAAGAAGTTCAAATACTAAACTATTTGGATTCAAATTTTAAAACTTTCAAAAACGTGTTTAAGTTGTTTTATTCGATAGAGGGGATCATAACGAAGAAGTGGGCGTTGGTTTCATTGAATTTGGACAAACGAGTAAAAAGTTGTGACCGCTTTAAGACTAGGGACTAATCTGTAAAAGAAAATAACTACTAACAGGTCCCTGAATAAAAAAAACTATCGAGCAAACGCTCGCTAACTAGTTCTATATAGAGAACGTTCATTGAATAGATCTAACTAAAAAAACTAAAATGTTGTTTTTTAAAAAACCGAGAAAACCAGAAAACCGATCTAGGGTTTGGTTATACCGGTCCACGAAAAATATCGGCGGATCGGCGGAGCGGCGGAGCGGTTCGGGCGGAGCTCCGGTGAGTCGCGTCCCCGGCGGCATCGGGAGAAGTGGCTCCGGCGACGGCGGGGCACGGCGGCGGCGGCGGAGTAGCTGGGGAGGGCAGCGCGGCGCGGCGGCGGAGGTGGGTGGTGGCTGCGGTGGTCGGTGAGGTGCGGGCGACGGCGAGGAAGCTCGGCGGCGGCGACAGAAGGCGAGGCGGTAGCGCGGCGGCGCGGTTCCGGCGAGATGCGGGATGAGGAGTGGCGGCGGCGGCGAAAATAAAGGAGGGAGAGGAGGTCTGGGGCGGCCTTTTAAGGAGCAGGGAAGGGCGGTGGCGTGGAGGAGGGGGCAGAGGAGACGGCGGCGCGGCAGACTCCGGTGACGTGCGGGATGTGGTCTCCCACACTCGGGGAAGGCGGCGGCGACAAGTTGGGCCGTGGCCTGGCTCGGCTGGGCCGGCCCGAAGAAGTTTTTTTTTTAAAGAAAACATTTTCTCGGTCAAACAAAAATAACAAAAACAAAATGAATAAAAATATTATATAGGCATATAATATATCAAAATTTTCATAAAAAGATTTTCTACAGCATGAACATTTTTCTAGAGTCAAATAAAATCCACACGAAAATCATTTTAAAAATACCAAAATGAATTCAAATTTATTTCTCTCCAATTTTATATTGTAGGGAATCATGTTACCCTAATTTCTGTATATTTTATTTTTGGAGAAAAATAATTTGAATAAAACTCGAATAACTCCAAATTGAAAATAAATTCAAAAGAACTTTGAATTTAATTCTTTTAAAACTCCCAACTCATATTTCATATAATTTGAAGAAGTCATTTTATCTTCTCTCATGAAAATCATTGAGTTGCATGAAGTTTATGAATCGAAATATTTCCAAATGAAATAAAAATATTTTCAATACCCTTTCATTTAATTAAATGGAAGAAGTCATATCATCTTTGCTCAAGGGTTTTGTATTTTGAAACGAATTTGAATTCATGAAGATCAGAAAAGAAAATGAAAGTTTGGGAAAGTCCTTTTATTCCCTCTCATTTAACTTCCAAAAAGTTTCGAATTCACTCACTTTCAGTCAATCAATCAAACAATCAATCAAAACTATCTATTTATTTATAACATTTCAAAATTTAGAATTTTGGGATGTTACAGCCGTCTTTCCTTCGACAGGTTCTACCTGGCCAGGGAATTAAATCATGTTTAGGGTTTAGGGTTTAAGTCGTAGTGACCCCATCAGCAGTTTTTCTTTCGTACATGCTGTCACAACTTTTTTCTTTAGTTGTGAAGTAAATATTGGCTATGATCTGTGAGTCATTGTGATGCATCAACATGCGTGTTAGTTTTCCTTTGTATTTGATGGAATGTTGTAACAGGGCAACCTTGGAATAGGAATGAAAATGGAGTGGAAAGTTTCTATTTTTCCGGAGAAAAAATGGAAACGGAGAGAAACCAACGTTTCGTTTCGTTGGATCGCGCTATCGAGCAAAACCAATGTTTAAATCACGTCTGTCGTTTTCGTGTCTCACCCTCCTCCACGGCTCGACCCCACACGGTCGCTCGACATGCCACTCACCGCAAACCGAGTATACGATAACTTTCCCGCCTGCTTGTCGATGGATCGCGCCATGGAGTACTACTAGCACTACTAGAAGAGATTGACGAGTTGGGGGAGGACAGCTAGCTGTAGAACGGACTTCCAAAAACTTTTTACTTGTATGTTGTAGCCGGCTATTGCGACCTTTGAACGCGGAGCAGCCGTGTGTACCCGGAAGCGGCGCGGGCGACACACTCTCGGCCGGCGCCAGTGAGAGGTCGCGTCCACTCTGGCCGGGCATGAATGCGGCACTAACCGTTTTGGGCGGGAAGCACACGCGGGTGATGAAGAGGGTTCGGGTTGGTCAGGACCGGCCGTGGCAGCGGTCCGGACGTGCGCAAACAAGAGATGTTGTATGTTAATATTGCTGTGTATATAATTAACAACGTAAATAATATGCCAGTTGGACAAATATGATTGGAGATGGAGATGGAAATGGAATTTTACGTAAACACGGATATGCATGTCTATGTCTATGTGTGTGTGCGCGACGACTCTCGCGACATGGAAGCGGGGGCGTGTTTTTGATCGAGTTTTCTTTCTTGGTACGTTAGAAAATCAGTTTGTCCAATTCACATCTAATGTTATTTAAGGATATCACATCTAAGCTCCCATAAGTATATAATGTAGCAACAAGAAACAAAAAAAACTAGGACAAAAAAAATAGACCACAAACAGAGTGGACATCAACTTAGATGTGACATAACTATGTCACATCTAGATGTGTCCTAGACAGACCCTTAAAAAATTGTCCACTAGTTTTCATTTCTTTTTTCCGGGAATGCGCGTATTCTATTTAAAACCACTGCTATGGAGAGATTTTTTACTCCATTATAGCCTCTTGTTTGATAGAGTTTCTCGCGTCTCGCTCTCTCACCCTCTCCATATCAAAACAAGATGACAGTGTCCAGTCTATCTCTCTCCTCACCGGTGGTCATAGATCCGGCCGAATCCCGTCCGCTGCGGGAGGTGAGGAGGTGCAGCATTGACGTTGTCGCCGTCGGCGACGGGGGGAGCCGATGTGCACCGTCCTCTCGGAGCCGGCGCTGGCGCGGACGAAGATCCTCCGCGCCCTTGTTCGCTGCCGTCGTGTGAGCAGATCCCGCCCGCCCGCCTAAACGACATCTCGCCTACCTGAGGTATAACTTCTTGTACTGGTCGAGCTCCCCAGGTCATTGCGTGTGGGTTTTCTTCGATGCGACTACTCCCCAGCTCCCCATGCATAGTAGCTAGGGTTCATCGGGTGGTCCAACATCACCTACTAGTACTATTATAGAGGAAATGCCACTCGAAAAGTTGTCTTGATTTATGCCTCGGTGGAGGTATACGTGTTGTTTCGACAAAAAGTACATGGTGGTTGTGCGGTCATTGTCCATATGGTGGTAGTACTATCACTGGTTAAATGAAGAAATGCTTTTTTTCTCGGGTATCCTGGTTTAGTTCCCATCAAGATATAATTATGATGCTTCAGTTTGTTGGTGTACTTTTCATTAACCCTTTTTATATTTCTGGAAACAGCGATGCGTGTCTCCATACCCGGGCATGTCTTCCTCAATTTTAGTGGAACTGCACAAAATTGGATGGCCATTGTTGTTCTGCCTCACTGTCCTCTGCCATGTGGTTCTTCCTTCCTCAAGCTTGATTACTGAGAAGAAACAGACTACAGTGAGGATTTGTCAAACTTCATAGGTGCCTCACCCAAACTTGATGCCAAATGGATGATGCATCACCACGATGACCTATCGATGCTCATGGTCGTGCCTCATGGTTACGTCGGCTCGTGAAGCCGATCGATTTTCAATGAAAAACAAGCTGTCTTCCATCAGTGCTCTTTGCTTGTTACGCACAAAGAAGATATCCTTCACCAGTCACCTTGGTTGCGTTGGAGACGCAGTCGTCTTTCACGTTGGTGCAATTTTATCACACAATTGGCTATGAACCAAATGTTTCCTCAAAGAAGGATCAACGTTGGTACTAAGAGCATAAGTTTTGTATTGATTTCTAAGCCTTCTCACAACTTTGTCTCCAGCTCCCCTGTAATTTTATTTGTCCAGCTATTAACTTTGATTTAAAAAATGGTGTGGACTAAAAACCCAGATGGACGTAGTAGCCCTCCATTTTCATTTACTCCTCATATTAGATTTGACTGAAGTCAAACTTTGTACTCCCTCCGTCTAGGTGAGTAAGTCATCTTAGATTTTGCACCGCGACCAAGGAGGAGGGAAAACGAGAGATTTTAATGTTTATTTGCTAATTAATAGCATTGCATGCAATGAACTAACCACTGCATGTCGTGTTTGGTAGTCTCAAGTCATTAAAAACATGCACACCCCTCATCTCTCATTGGTTGATATGTCAGAAAACAAGAAACGAGGTAGAAGTTAATGTACCGCGCCTAAGTGTTTTGGGATTATTTGGTTGTCGTAAGATGATATACACACCTAGACGGAGGGAGTAATACTCTCAAACCTTTCCGATAATTGAAATTAAAATTCTTTATTTGTACACACTCTCACACGTTTCCGATAATTTGGCGCATGTGTGGTTGTTCACTTAAGGGAGGGTAGTGTACCACACGTGAAGGACAGGAAGTGCGACCAGGACGCGTGGGCGTGGATCGTTAGTTCATCGAAAGTAGTACTCCCTCTGTACATTAAATAAAGAGTTTCGTTTCGTACTTACACAATTTAAAACGATTGTTATGGAGAGAATAAGAAAACCACTCCACTATATATTAGTCGTATACACACGAGAGTACTATATGGACGTAGCTTCATTGACTTAGTGCACCTACCTTTGGGTTTATGACAGGTGGGCCCAAATGTGGCTGGCTCACCTGTCATACAGCCAAAAGCAGATGGAGTGAAGGCACCGGAGCTCAGTCCGTACTACATTAGTATATATATAAGCGGGAGCCTCAGCACTTGTTCACTAGGGTTTGCACTCTCCACACGCTCGCCGCAATACATATATGTTACACGCTGGCGGCTCAGCGTTCATTTGCTAGGGTTTGCTATATTCACAGTCTCTCACCCTCTCTTCACCAGATCTAAACAAGACTGCGTTGGCCTCTTGTCTCTCTCCCCCCTCACAGCTGGTGAAGGAGGCATCCGTATCCCGTCGCACCAGGAAGGGGAGGAGGTGCAATGCTAACTCTATCGCCTTTGGCGTGGGAGGCAAACCACTGCCGGCTGCGCTGTTCTCTTTCACCCAGCGCCTGTGCGGGAGGGACACCGACCCGTTCTTCCTCGCTGTCGTACGTAGTGTGGGCAGATCCGGCCTCCCGCTGCACGCCTTGCCACATCCCGACGACCCTAAGGTATAAGTTTCTTTGAAACTGTCGTTGCTCTAGCTGCATGTGGATCTTTTTCGAACTGTAGTCGAATCTAGGTCTTGGTTCAAAGAGGAAAGAAAGTTGCGGTGGGGTGGAGCATGAATCTAGGACGTGGTTCAATGAGGAAAGGAGGGAGGAAAAGTAGTATAGACTGGCTATCCAGCCGCTTTGTTGGTCGAAAAGGGAAAAGGGGGTAACCCAGTACACACATCTGTAAGGAACCTATCTCTTTGTTGAGAAGGGAAAGAAACTAGGGGGGTCGGGTAGTTTGTGCAGGACTAGATTTGCTGCCCTCACATAGGAAAAAAGTTCAAAGAGAACAAATATGGGACCAACACAGATATGCCGCTTGGCTACATACTCTGCATCACCCATTTATACGTGTCGACGCACATGGTGCTAGCATGTCCCATACAGCTATTTTGATGTTGTTAATCTAAGAATGCCGCCGGAAAATTGAAGCAATGCCACTGTTAAAAGTAAATTACATTTTTTAACGAGTGTTGTTTCAAGAGAGTGTCTCTGTTAATATGAATCAATGCAACCGTTTTAGAAATGCTACTATCCTACTTTATTTTCCATCCAAGATAAGTTAGATGCTTCTTTCTATCACCGTTTGTTTCATTCTCCTTTATCGGCGAGTAATTGTTTCCTTTTTTGCCTCATGTTAAAACAGGGGTATCGAATCAACTTGTTGCTATTGCGACATTTTGCTTCGCTACTCAAAACACTTATGTTTTAAGAGTGTTTTGTGCAGTTCAACTTGAATGTCACACCGGTGACTTTGCTTAATTTTGGTGGAACTGCACAAAAGGAGATCTAGATTTGTTTCCAGTGTTCCTGTCGAGTTGTTTCAAATCTTGGTCTCAACCACATGATATCTATTCAACTTGTTGCTATTGCGACATTTTGCTTCGCTACGCGAAACACTTTGCTTGATTTCAGTGCAACTGCACAAAATGAGATTGGATTTCCTATTCGTGGTAGCAGATTCGTATTTTATCCTGATGTTCTCATGAAAGGTCAGTACATGCCTTCATCCACATGATTGTGCAGTGTGCTGTGAGATGTTGTGCTACTTGTATTGGTACTGTTTTAAATAAATGTTGAATTGTATCGCTGTCTTTTCCCATTAAGTAGTGAACAAAAATGGGACCAACCCAGACATGATGCCTGTTGCTTTGTTACAACAAACTCTGCATCACCCCCTTTATAAGTAGATGGAAGCACATATTGTTGTTGCGCCCACTCTCCCCTGGAACTATTTATGCTTTTCGTTAATCTAATGCCGCTGGTAAAATTAAGCAATGCCACTCTCAGAATTAATTAACTACTGAATCTTAGTTCAAAACTGCAACACTTGTTAGGAATGGTACTATCCTGCTTTCTAGTTCTTCCTACATGTTTAACCAAGGTATTGTTAAGATAATGTCTCTTTAAAAATGAATCAGTTGCATTGTTTTAGGAATGGTACTTTTCTGCTTTGTCATTCTTTATACATGTTGAACCAAGGCATTGTTAAGATAATGTCTCAGTCAATATGAATGAATCACACTGATGGAGAATTGCTCCTCTCCTTCTTTGTTTCCCATTAAGACAAGTCATCAACCGTTATTTCTCAGTAATTGTTTCCCTTATACCTATTGTTGCTTACAGGGATATCAAAATTAAAGCTCGGTTTTATTCCGACTTCGATTTTAGTTGAACTGCACAAAAGGAGCCAATGTGTCCAAGGCAAACTGTTGCGTTACTGGGTCCAGTTGGTCGTTCCACTTTGCAGAAAGAAGCAGTCACTGGATGCGGTACATTACAGAAGGAATGACCGAGAAGCTTTATAGAGTATTATTAGACACCGGTGACATGACTAGTCTGCAGAGACCATTGGCTATTTAACAACACGTGGTGTGCCCTGCGCAAAAAGTGCCCAAACAAGTACAAGAAGCTAAGACAGGACACGATCATAGGCATTACATATTTTGAATGGGAAAAGCTTGTCAAAGTTTAATCATTGATGTTAGCAAGAAGACGTTAGTTTAATATATTGGAATTGGAAAACCCTGTCAAAATTGGCTCATTGATGTTAGCAAGAAGACGTTAGTTTAATATATTGGAATTAGAAAACCTTATAAAATTTGCTCATTGATGTTAGCCAGAAGACATCATTTGATATTTTTGAGTGGGACGCCCTTGCTGTTAGCAGCTTCGAGTGTTTTTTCCTATTCCTGTGTTCAGTTTAGAAGTAAATAGTTACTCTGCTGAGATATTCATGTGTTAAAAGTTTGTTTTGAATATTGTCTATGTAATGCCATGCCTTGTGTTTGATTGCAAAGTTGAGCTTGGAATGTTGTGGCATGTGGCATCACGAGCTGTTCACCGTGCCTCCTGAGAATAATGCTTTGTATTCTTTTGCATGTCGATCTAATGCCATTGATTTTCTGGTTAAGAAGATCATCCTCTTCTGTTGTTTCCGTGCGTAAGAAGTTCATCGTCTAATGTTTCATTCATAGCCTATACGACATGTCGGGTAGGTTAGACGTGAAACCATATGATCTTCCGACCAACTCATGATATTAGGCCATGATTGGATCGTCGTTTTCCAACCAAAACTGCTTGTAAAACTGACGCTTGTAAATTAAAGCAGATGGTCTCGGGCGATGGCGCTTGGTTGGTCGATTTCGACTAGTAAAATATCGGAAGTACTTCACACACGATAAAAACGTTGAACGACACTCGAACGATTGTTAATCCAGCCGTTAGCTGCTGTTTCAGCCTTGCCCATGGATGGCATGATACGCACGTCGTGCATGTATCGTCTGGTAATGTCGTCCATATAGCAATGCTCGTAAAATATACACTGGTCTCTCGAATTACATGCGTAACCCGCCGGTTTTACATACAGACCTCGGGCCTTCCGATGACGAGTAAATTACACTTGTATGTTAATACAGGTTTGAAATAAACCAGAGCTCCCAAGCGCGGCCTTACCGTTTCATGCCGTCTCAGTTTCTCGAAGGTGCTCATAGGTGTTCGATGATCCTGGCTTCCTGAATGAGTAGCGGGCGCTGTATCAGACCTCCGTAGGGCCCGCGAGGCCCTCTCCTTTGTCCTTCGAGTTGTTGCACTTGTCGTGGCGCCGAGCATTGTTAACATGGTCAACGAACATGAGGATTCAGGAGATGACTTTATTTTGACTGGATGACACTAGGGGCCCACTAGGGCCATAGCCGTACGTACGCAGGTGCCTCCTTATTATGTACAACTATATTTTTTTTGTTTTCTCCTGGTTTCCTGACATCACGGTCCCACACCATTGTCAATTTACGTAGTCATTATAAACAAGAGAATTGCACAAGGTGCGGCCGACAGCTGGGACCAACCAGCTCGAGCAGTATTTGTGTTTTTGAGGCGTGAGCACTGCACAGTTTTTCTTGGCGATGATTTCGTTGTTGTTCAGAGGAGAGCAGGGAATTAACTGGGCGGGCTGTGACCCGTCTAGCCCAGGCCAGATATCCAGCCCAGATACTACTTTTTTAAAGATGAAAATGGCTAGCCCAGCTATACGTCTTTTTGAGGAATACCCAGGCAAGGTCAACTTGTTATTCTCCGCCCCGTTGTGCTGCAAATCTTTCCTAGGAGGGATGCATTAGGCTTAACAGGAAAATGGGCTTTAAAAATAATAAATGGGATGTAATTATAAAAACTGGGTGGTAACTATAAAAAATGCACCAAACACGAAATTAGTTTATAAAATATTATTTATGGATTTTGAAAACCTTAAATTTTCATTGTTGCGCGCGCAATGTTTCATTGGATTTTTACGTAATACAAATTTATATTTAATCTGAATAGAAATTTCGGGATAAAAATATTTTGGATCCCATCAAAATGTGGGAAATTTTATTGAATTCTATCTTCAATGGTTGGTTGAAATTATTAATCGTTGTCCTAGCTAGAAAATGGGTTAAACTTTTAACAAACTGCAAATGGGCTGTTGTAAATTCCATTAGAATTCAAAAATGGGCTGTACATTCTTACAAAATGCAAATGGGCTATAAGTTCTCTGCCACACACTTGTGGGCCTACTAAGTGACGCGTCCCCTAAAAAAATAAGTTGACACTTATGCAAGGCTTTGTCAACTTATTATAATCAACAAACGGTTCTAGCAGCAGTGGCCGTTGGATGTCTATCCAACGGATGTCGTGCTTCTTCTTCAATCTCGGATATTCTTAGCTTCGGCTGCCCAAAAAATGATTCCTCCCCCTGACATCTAGGGCGCACCGTTTCGGAGGCTGGCCTGTGGGCCTACTAAGTTGGAGCGTACCAAGGGCTTTGTCAACTTAGTCAATATAAACGATTCTAGCTTCAGTGACCGTACGATGTCCATCCAACGGCCGTAGTGCTTCTTCAACCTCTGGTCTTCTTGGTCCAGCCGCCAAAGCAGCGCCGGTCGTGCTGCCTGCTCCTGCCTCCCGTGGCCGGCTGTGCTACCGCGGAGGCCTCACCGCCCCCATACTACTCCCACCGCTGGCCAGGCCATCCCTCCACTCACCACACCCCCTGTTATTCTGCGGCGACAACAGCCTAACACCGCAGCCGAACCAGTGAACCCTCGTACTCCTCTCCGCGCGGGCTTCCACTGTTGCGTCTTCCTCGGCTCTGCGTCGTCCCCTTCCTAGGCGTCGCCGTCGTCCACCACCCTGGTGCTCTCGGCGCGGCGTGGTCAACGTGGTCAACGACCGACTTCCATCGGAAGAGTACTGTACATGGAGAGGCTGACAGCTGGGTCCACGGCGGCCGCAAGGAAGTGCCTCCTTATTAGGCGTAAAATAATTATTCCTCCACCTGACAGCAGGGACCACTGGACGGGCCACCTTATTTCGTGAAAAAAAACGTTTCCCCCCTGACTGCTGGTACCCACCGGACGGGCCACCGTATTTCGCGAAAAAACGTTCCCCCCGCTGTCAGATCGGACCCACCGGAAGTGCCTCTTTATTACGCACAAAAAAATGAATACCCCTGCTAGCTGGGACTCACCTTGGTGGGAAGCTGACTTGTGGGCCTACTAAGTTGACGGGGACGGAGGGCTTTGTCAACTTAGTCAATATGAACGATTCTAGCTCCAGTGACCGTATGATGTCCATCCAACGGCCGTAGTGCTTCTTCAACCTCTAGTCTTCTTGCTCCAGCCGCCCAAAGCAGCGCCGGTCGTGCCGCCTGCTCCTGCCTCCCGTGGCCGGCTGTGCTGCCGCGGAGGCCTCACCGCCTCCATACTACTCCCACCGCTGGCCAGGCCATCCCTCCACTCACCCACACCCCCTGTTATTCTGCGGCGACGACAGCGCAGCCGAACTAGTGAACCCTCGCACTCCTCTCCGCGTGGGCATCCACTTTCGCGTCTTCCCCGGCTCCGCGTCGTCCCCTTCCTAGGCCTCGCCGTCGTCCACCACCATGGTGCTCTCGGCGCGGCATGGTCAATGTGGTCAACGACCGAATTCCATCAGAAGAATACTGTACGTGAAGAGGCTAACAGCTGGGTCCACGGCAGCCGCAAGGAAGTGCCTCCTTATTATGCGGAAAATAATTATTCCTCCACCTGACAGCAGGAACCCACCAGATGGGCCACCAGTATTTCGCGAAAAAAATGTTTGCCCCTGACTGCTGGGACCCACCCGACGGGCCACCGTATTTCACGAAAAAAACATTCCCCCTGCTGTCAGCTCGGACCCACCGGCAGTGCCTCCTTATTACGCACAAAAAATGAATACCCCCTGCTAGCTGGGACCCACCTTGGTGGGAGGTTGACTTGTGGGCCTACTAAGTTGACGGGGACGAAGGGCTTTGTCAACTTAGTCAATATAAATGATTCTAGCTCCAGTGACCGTACGATGTCCATCCAACGGCCGTAGTGCTTCTTCAACCTCTGGTCTTCTTGCTCCAGCCGCCCAAAGCAGCACCAGGCGTGTCGCATGCTCCTGCTTCCCATGGCCGGATGTGCTGCCACGGAGGCCTCACCGCCCCCTACTATTCCCACCGCTGGCCAGGCCCTGCGGTGATGGCAGCCTCACACCGCAGCCGAACCAGTGAACCCTCATACTCCTCTCCGCTCGGGCTTCCACTGCCGCGTCTTCCCCGGCTCCCCGTCGTCCCCTTCCTAGGCCTCGCCGTCGTCCACCACCCTGGTGCTCTCGGCGCGGCGTGGTCAACGTGGTCAAGGAATGACTTCCATCGGACGTGGACTGTATGTGGAGAGGCTGACAGCTGGGTCCACGGCCGCAGCAAGGAAGTGCCTCCTTATTACGCGGAAAATAATTATTCCTCCAACTGACAGCGGGGACCCATCGGACGGGCCACAGTATTTCACGAAAAAAACGTTTCCCCCCTGACTGCTGGGACCCACCAGCTGCACCTTCACACACAAGGAAGTGCGTCCGGGCAAAAAAAAACGATTCACCCCCCTGACTGTTGGGACCCACTAGCTACAGCTTCGCACGCAAGGAAGTACGTCCGGGCAAAAAAAAGATTCGCTCCCATGACTGCTGGGACCCACCAGCTACATCTTCGCACGCAAGGAAGTGCCTGACAGTTGGGACCCACCTGGTCGAAGCGTACGTATCGTTGTCATTCTGGTCGCGAACGTGTACGCACATACTGTTCGATGTAGAGGCACGCACGTGTCGTAGTAGAGGCGCGCACGTAGCATGTACACGTACGTGCAGCGGCGAGGGTGCAAGAAAGAAAATACGGCCACATACATACAAACGGGCAGGGTCTCGAACGCCTACTCGCGCATACCTACATGGCTGGGTCGGAACGGAGAAACAGCATCGTCGTCGTGTTCATGGGGAGGCAACGAAATGCGTCGTGTTCATGGGGAGGCAACGGAATGCGTCGTGTTCATGTGGAGGCAACGGAATGCTCGTGTTCATGGGGAGGCAACAGAATGCGTCGTGTTCATGGGGAGCCAACGAAATGCGTCGTGTTCATGGGGAGGCAACGGAATGCGTCGTGTTCATCGGGAGGCAACAGAACGCGTGGGAGCCAACTGGCTTGGACGAAACAGGTGATGGAAACAAGGCCTGGCGTACCGCACAACGGAGGAAACATGATAGAGGCAAAGGTGTCCCGTCTTTCGATGAGATGATGGATATCGCTTTGGTGGAAGTCGACTTTGACGATCCGACTACGAATGTGCGAGGACGTCGCGCCTTAGCAATCGCTAAACCAACTCCGAGAGGTTATTGACCATGCTGGAGCACGATCAACTTGACCATGAGGGTCTGTTTCCTGCGAGCAAACGAAGAACAAGCAAGAAACTGAGATTGCAATCTGGATATTGCGAATATAAGATGAAAGCTTTATTGATCAAGGTGGGGTTCTGTGACGTCTTTGTTTGATCGTTGAACACAAATGAAGTACGTGAAGTTGCAGCTATGGCGAACTTTAATCTAAACAAAACGCAAAGTCTAAACGATGCCCTAAGGGCTGTATATATGGAGGAAGAGGGGGGGGGGGATTTCGTGGCCCCTGGTGGGGGGGTCCGAAATCAACCCTATCTCTTGTTTCCCCACACATACGGACTCTAAAAATAGCCTATACTTATGTATTTCGAAATTACATGGGCCCGGCCCAATAATAAGGTGACGCAGCACCTAGAATAGCCTCAGGACAAAAGTTATGAAGTGGCATCTTGTATATTTCATCCAAGGTTTCATGCACCCATTATGGTGGCTTCAAAGTCCTGAAATCATCACTTGCAACTCCGTTCTTGTTCCCCTTGTGCATGCCATCATCTCCATGCTTGTTCTTGCTCCAATGTTCATCCTTCTCCAAGCTAGGCCCTTCATTTGTAAGCAAAAAAAGTATCCAATTTAGGCAGCATCATATTCTCATGAACATTAGAATCATTACCAAGAAACGAAAGTACCTGGTAATTTAGTTGGCGTGCGCGAGCTCTAGTAATTGGTCCAGTATGTATAGCAGCAGGGGCTGTGGGTGCAACAATGGTATTGATGTCCTCATCATCCTCCCCTTCTTGAAATGAAGTCGTCCTCGACGGAAGTTCATCTTCCTCACCCAAATATGGCTTCAAATCTGCAATGTTAAAAGTAGGACTAACCCCAAAATCTGCAGGCAGCTCAAGTTTATATGCATTATAATTTATTTTCTCCAACACCTTAAAGGGACCATCAGCACGTGGCATTAGCTTTGATTTGCGCAAAACAGGAAATCTATCCTTATGCAAATGTAACCAAACAAGATCTCCAGGTGCAAACACAACATGTTTTCTACCCTTATCTCCATCAAGTTTGTATTTAGCATTCATACGCTCAATGTTTTCCTTAGTTAACTCATGCATTTTTAAAATCAATTCATCACGTTCTTTAGCATCAAAATTAACCTTCTCCGAAGATGGAAGAGGCAACAAATCAATAGGTGCACGAGGTAGGAAACCATACACAACTTCAAAAGGGAACATCTTAGTAGTAGAATGCAATGAACGATTATAAGCAAATTCAACATTCCTCCCACATTTTCTTATTATTCTTCAAAACAGCCCTACACATAGTAGACAATGTTCTATTGACTACTTCGGTTTGTCCATCAGTTTGGGGGTGACAAGTAGTACTAAAAAGCAGTTTAGTCCCCAACTTAGCCCATAAACATCTCCAAAAGTGGCTAAGAAATTTAGTATCACGATCTGAAACAATAGTATTTGGCACACCATGCAAGCGAATAATTTCACAAAAGAACAAATCAGCAACATTAACAGCATCATCGCTTTTATGACATGGTATAAAGTGTGCCATTTTCGAGAATCTATCCACGACAACAAATATGCTATCCCTCCCCTTCTTTGTTCTAGGTAACCTAAAACAAAGTCCATAGATATATCCTCCCAAGGAACACTAGGTACAGGCAAAGACATATATAAACCATGAGGATTGAGTCGTGACTTAGCTTTTTGACATGTAGTGCAGCGAGCAATAAAACGTTGAACATCCCGTCTCATCTTTGGCCAAAAGAAATGTGTAGCAAGTACGTCCTCCGTCTTCTTCACGCCAAAGTGTCCCATTAGTCCTCCTCCATGCGCCCCCTGCAACAACAAAAGACGAAAGGAGCTAGCTGGAATGCATAGCTTGTTAGCACGGAACACAAATCCATCATTAACGACGGACTTGTTCCATGTTCTTCCTTCTTTACAATTCTGCAATACATCTTTAAAATCAGCATCATGCACATATTGATCTTTGATGGTCTCCAAACCAAATATTTTGAAGTCAAGTTGTGAAAGCATAGTATAGCGATGAGACAATGCATTAGCAATAACATTTTCTTTACCCTTCTTGTGTTTAATGACATAAGGGAAAGTCTCAATGAATTCAACCCATTTAGCATGTCTACGATTCAGTTTAGCTTGACTTTTAATATGTTTCAAAGATTCATGATCGGAATGTATAACAAATTCTTTGAGCCATAAATAATGTTGCCATGTTTCTAAAGTCCGAACAAGAGCATATAATTCTTTATCATAAGTAGAATAATTCAGACTAGGCCCACTCAATTTTTCAGAAAAGTATGCAACAGGTTTGCCATCTTGTAATAACACACCTCCTAATCCAATTCCACTAGCATCACATTCAAGCTCAAAAGTCTTATTAAAATCAGGAAGTTGGAGTAAAGGAGCATGTGTCAACTTATCTTTCAATACCGTGAAGGCTTCTTCCTGTGCGGTACCCCGAACAAAAGGCACATCCTTCTTTGTAAGCTCGTTCAGAGGTGCAGCAATGGTGCTGAAATCTCTCACAAAACGCCTATAGAATCCAGCGAGGCCAAGAAAACTCCTCACTTGTGTGACCGTTTTGGGCTGCGGCCAACTCTCAATAGCTTCAGTCTTGGCTTTGTCAACTTCAATTCCCTGTGGAGTAACAACATAGCCAAGAAAAGATACTTGGTCGGTGCAAAAGGTGCACTTCCCAAGGTTACCAAACAAACGTGCATCACGTAGAGCAATAAAAACAACATGTAAATGTTCCAAATGTTCTTCCAAAGATATGCTATAAATCAATATGTCATCAAAGTAAACTACCACAAATCGTCCAATGAAAGCAAGTAAAACTTCGTTCATTAAACTCATGAAAGTACTAGGTACATTAGTTAACCCAAAAGGCATGACTAACCACTCATATAATCCAAACATAGTTTTAAATGTTGTTTTCCATTCATCTCCCAATTTCATACGAATTTGATGGTATCCACTACGCAAATCAACTTTGGAGAATATTGTAGAGCCACTCAATTCATCAAGAATATCTTCTAGCCTAGGAATAGGATGACAATAACGAATAGTAATATTATTAATGCCTCTACAATCAACACACATACGTGATGTACCATCCTTTTTCGGCACTAGAATAATAGGAACAGCACAAGGACTAAGGGATTCGCGTATATAACCTTTGTCGAGCAGCTCCTGTACTTGACGCATAATCTCCTTCGTCTCCTCTGGATTGGTACGGTATGGTGCACGGTTGGGTAATGATGCACCGGGAATGAAGTCAATCGGATGCTCAATCCCTCGAATGGGAGGTAATCCCGGTGGCACGTCTTGTGGAAAGACGTCAGCAAACTCCTGCAAAATGTTAGTGACAGCAGGAGGCAAAGAGGAAGGCACGTCCTTGAATGAAAATAATGCATCTTTGCACACAAAAGCATAGCAAATAGATTTCCTGAAGTCTAGCTCATCAATATCAGAATTAGTGGCAAATAAACATGCACTTTTCAATTTAATTTTAGAAGCAACACTAGATGGTTTACTATTAGGCTTCATTTGTTGCTCAAATTCTTTTGCCACAATCTGATTTTCACCCTTATTTTTCTCCTGTTTTGCTTTATTAGCTCTATTAATATCATCTTTCAAAATGGAATCAGGAGTCATAGGAAGCAAAGTAATATTTTTATCCTTATGAACAAGAGTATACTGATTGTTTCTACCATGGTGTACAGAATTTTTATCAAATTGCCATGGTCGACCAAGTAATAAGGAACATGCTTGCATAGGTACCACATCACAATCAACATAATCAGCATATGTAGAGATACTAAAATGCACATGAACAGTACGTGTTACCTTAACCTTGCCGCTGTTGTTGAACCATTGGATGTAGTAAGGATGTGGATGTGGTCATGTGGTGAGAGATAGCTTCTCCACCATCTCCATGGTAGCAAAGTTGTTGCAGCTCCCTCCATCTATGATGACACACACAGAATGCTCCTTCACAACTCCCTTTGTATGCAACAAATTGTGCCTCTGATTTTGCTCAGCTTGTGTGACCTGCACACTCAAAACACGTTGAGCAACTAAACATTCATACCTGTCAGCGTCTTCAGGAGCCATGTATTGCGTCTCATGATCAGAATCATCTCCACCATGTTCTTCACGTGTAATAAGAGCCAAAGTCTCCTCATCATAGTCACTAGCGGACTCATACCCACCATCCTCAGTAGCAATCATCACACGCTGAGATTTGCATTCTCTCGCATAATGACCTCTTCCCTTACAACGACGACAAATAATATCACTTGTGTGCCCTGTTGATGCCATGGAAGAAGAAGAACTCTGTGGAGGCCCGGCAGGTGCGCTCTTCGCAGATAATGGTGGTTGTGCCTGCTTTCTTGTATCACGGCTGGAGGTGGCACCTGATGGAGGTGCTGGTGCAGTTGAAGTAGAAGATGCACGCGGTGTCCATGATGAAGGTCGGCCTGCAGAAAAGTTAGTTCGCGCCAATGCTTGTCGATCCTGCACTTCATGTTCATCTTTACAAGCAAGATGGAATAAATGAGTGATATTAGTATACTCCTTATACTCTATAATGGTCTGAATCTCTCTATTTAATCCACCCATAAAACGTGCAAGCATAGCTTCATTCTCCTCAAAAATACCACATCTAATCATGCCAGTTTGTAATTCCTGATAATATTCTTCTACAGAATTTTTCCCTTGTCTTAAGCACTGCAATTTTTGAAGCAATTCACGTTGATAATAAGGTGGAACCCAATGAGTACGCATAATAGTTTTCAAAGCAGCCCAAGTAGTTGGAATAGGATATAATCTACAATGTTTAGACCACCATACACATGCAAAACTAGTGAAAGCACAAACAGCAGCGGCAACCCGTCTCTCCTCAGGATATTGTAAACATGTAAATCATTGTTCAGTTTCTAACTCCCAGGTAAGATATGTATCAGGAACATATCTACCCTCAAATGGTGGAATATTCAATTTCAGTTTAGGAAGATGGTCATGATCTCGTACCTGAGGGAGAGCCCTACCATTGTGATTATTTGCATGTGGACGACCTGGTGGTTGCGGTGCAGTTTGTTGCACGTAGTTCTGATTTTGATCAACCTCATCCTCGTAATCTCCCACATAATCATCCTCCTCCGCATCAGCAGCAGGAGCCACAGAAGTATCAACAGCAGCACCAACAGTTTGGCCAAACGCAAGAGGGACACGGCTCACTCGGTGGAGGGCTGTTTCGCGTCGTGGAGGTAGTCATTGTTGTTGTTGTTGTAGAGGTGCTTAGTTGCAGCCGGCTGTGGTTGTGGAAAACGCACGAGAAATTCATTAAACTTGCTATCAAGCTTTGTTTTGAACGTCTTCTCAATGCCATCTATCTTCTCCATGGCCTCGCCAAATCTGTTTAGCACATCTTGCACCTGTCCAGTTATCATTTGCTGAAATTTATCATGTAGCTGTTTGTTCGTCAGGTTCTCCCAATCAGTCTCATCGGCTTGTGATCCTACCATGGTTAGCAGCAAATAGAAACACACAAGAATATGATCCTACAGACTACTAAGAAGTGGTGGTGGTGTATCACAAACCCGTCAAGCAAATCTCAAATTCTTACCAGTTCTTACCCAACAGCAGGTGGTGATCGGCAACCGTTGTAGTCAAAACTCTCAAAGCTTGGATAGAGCGATTACCAGGGAGGGTCAAATGCACGATGTAGATGTATGTGGAGCTGGGAAGGCTTATAATATGGTAGCAAAAAGGGTCAGCAATAAACAATTCAGAGATGCAAAGTTGAATAAATGCTCAACGACGGTACTATGCTGGTCCTAGGCTAGACTGTGCTAGAGACGCGAGCCTAGAACACTAACAAAATCATGACGCTACACGGAAACAAGGGAGAAGCACACTCTGAATTTTTTTCACTCTTTTTTTTGCGCTCCTCTTTTTTTTTGCCGAAAATCACTATAATGGCGAGTGTCTCAAAACTCTTCCCAAGTCAAGATAACAGGATAGGCACGAAATTTTTTCGACCAAATTTTTTTTTCGACTGCTCGGACCCAAAAACTGGAAACGGGTCAAAAAAACTTTCTATAACAGCGACTGTCTCAATACGCTTAGAAACACCTAAAAATAGGATAGCCAATTTTTTTTGTCCAGTGCATTTTTGGAAAATTTTGGGCCTAAACGGAGGGTGGTTTCCAGACTCTTTTTTTGGAAACCAACCTCTTCTACGGACGGCAAAAGATTGCTGGAATCCGAAACCTACTCAGACAAGGAAAACACAAATCTGGAAAAAGATGGATGTCGAAAGTTAACCTAATATGAGATGGACTCGGAGTGGTGGTAGTATATGGATGTGGGTCGATGGTGGTATATGGACTCAGATCGGTGTTGGTATATGTACTCGGAGCGGTGGCGGATAAGCGGTGATGGTAGATGGCAAGAACGACGTATCTGGTGTGGTGGTGGTATATGGCAACAGATGATGATGGTGCGGCCGCGGCGTGAAGACCCGTGAACAGAACTCAAAACTCTAAAAGACTAGACACTAAGACCAGCAACTAGACACGACGATGCAACCGAAAATTCAACAAAGCAAAATACTGAAAAGACTATGCAATGGCTCAGACTAGTTCGGATATGATGAACTAACCCTAAATTTTTTTTGTGGCTTTTCGTGGACTATAGGTATGAAAAACAGACACGATCTAAACTATGAAAAACTGTAAAATCTCACCGAGCAACCTGGAAATATGATACCACTTGATAGAGGCAAAGGTGTCCCGTCTTTCGATGAGATGATGGATATCACTTTGGTGGAAGTCAATTTTGACGATCCGACTACGAACGTGCGAGGACGTCGCGCCTTAGCAATTGCTAAACCAACTCCGAGAGGTTATTGACCATGCGCGGAGAATGATCAACCTGGCCACGAGGGTCTGTTTCCTACGAGCAAACGAAGAACAAGCAAGAAACTAAGATTGCAATCTGGATATTGCGAATATAAGATGAAAGCTTTATTGATCAAGGTGGGGTTCTGTGACGTCTTTGTCTGGTCGTTGAACACAAACGAAGTACGCGAAGTTGCAGCTATGGTGAACTTTAATCTAAACAAAACCCAAAGTCTAAACGATGCCCTATGGGCTGTATATATGGAGGAAGAGGCGGGGAATTTCGTGGCCCTTGGTGGAGGGGTCCGAAATCAACCCTATCTCTTGTTTCCCCACACATACGGACTCTAAAAATAGCCTATACTTATGTATTTCGAAATTGCATGGGCCTGGCCCAATAATAAGGTGACGCAGCACCTAGAATAGCATCGGGACGAAAGTTATGAAGTGGCATCTTGTATATTTCGTCCAAGGCATCAAGCACCCATTATGGTGGCTTCAAAGTCCTGAAATCATCACTTGTAACTCCGTTCTTGTTCCCCTTGCGCATGCCATCATATCCATGCTTGTTCTTGCTCCAATGTTCATCCTTCTCCAAGCTAGGCCCTTCATTTGTAAGCAAAACAAATGTATCCAATTTAGGTAGCATCATATTCTCATGAACATTAGAATCATTACCAAGAAACGAAAGTACCTGGTAATTTAGTTGGCGTGTGCGAGCTCTAGTAATTGGCCCAGTATGTATAGCAGCAGGGGCTGTGGGTGTAACAATGGTATTGATGTCCTCATCAAAACGGCCTTGTGTTCGACCGGCCACGTTCGAAACGGGGTCCTGTTGATCGGGAGGGGCCTGGCGTACCGCAAAACGGAGGAAACGGACCTCCTACGATCGAAACAGGGGTCTTGTTGATCGGGAGGGGTGTGGCGTACCGCAAAATGGACAAAACGGACTTGTGTTGGAGCGCTACGGTCGAAACGGGGGTCCTTTTCATCGGGAGGGGTGTGGCGTACCGCAAAACGGGACTCCACGGGATACTGTTCATCTCCACGGTCGACCTCCTCCAGCCTCCACGGGCTACCGTCGACCTCCTCCGGCCTCCACGGGCTCCTGTTCATCCAGCCTCCACCGCGCGCTACTCCACCGGCTACTGTTCAACCACCCTTCCACGGGCACCCCTCCACCATCTACTGTTCATCTAGCCCTCCACACCACGGGGTCCTGTTCAACCACCCCTCCACGGCCACCCTCCACCGTCTACTGTTCATCCAGCCCCCCACACCACGGGGTCCTGTTAAACCACCCCTCCACGGCCACCCCTCCACCGTCTACTATTCATCCAGCCCTCCACACCACGGGTTCCTGTTCATCCTCAGCAATGCCACCGCTCACTGTTCATCCAACCCCCCCCTCCCCCCCCCGCAACGCTCACTGTTCATCCCAGAGGCAGCATCGACCGGCTTCAGTTAGCAGCAGTAGCGAAGGAATCGCTCCATCGGGTTCAGTTAACAGCCATCGATCGATCGCTCGGGTTCAGTAACGCATAGCCTGCAGTGTAATCGCTCGGGTTCAGTTAGAGCCCAATGCCTCGCTCGGCTTCAGTTAGTGCCAACACCTCGCACACACGCGCGTACGTAAGAGAGAAACGCGCATCGCTCGGCCCCCGACCTCCCACCGTAACCGGCAACTCCCCGAAATTTTCCTCCCCCTCGCTTCTACCACAGTTTTTTCCATCATGGACGGCCCAAGGAATGTCATGCAGCTGCATCTCCGACCCACCCAGGACGAAAAGCCCATTTTCTGTCATGATTTTTTGTCATAGAAGTAGGAGCCTACCACATCTATGATGATACCGGGTTTTGTCACAATTATCGTCATAGAAGTGTCATATGTATGACAGAATTTTTTTTCGTTCGGCCCAAAGTGTCACGGATGTGTCTTTTTTTGTAGTGATACTCCCCTTCGTGTGGGCATCCACTTCTTTGTCTTCTCTGGCTCCGGGTCGTTCCCTTACAAGGACTTGCCATCGTCCACCTCGTTGGTTCTCTCGGCATGGTGTGGTCAACTTTGTCAACAAACGACAACCATTGGAAGAGGGATGTACGTGAATTGGCTGATAGTAGGGACCCACATGGTCCACAAATATTTCACATTTCGGATGCAAGTTTGAAAGATTGCCCTACTTTTTATTTTTTTACACAAAAGAGCCCCCCTCCTAATTCACTAATTTGAGGAAGGTACTGAACTTTTGGATTTGAAAAAAGTTTCAGAAGGTATATCTTCGATCAAAAATTGATTTAGGAGTTGTGTTATGGATAAAGTCTCTTCATTGTTTCATAGAATGATAAAAAGCAAGGCTGCAGGGTTTAGGTCAAAAATAAACATAAGTAAGGTAGGTATCCAATAAATATTTACCTATCGATAATTTTATGGTATATTCGGGCGTCCTTTGCTTAAAAAAAGAGTAACAAAAGGAATAAAAAATCTTTCTATTCCCGCTTCTTCTATTCAGGACATCATTCCCATAAAAAAAATTAATAGTATAAAAATTTTCATGAACTGATTAAAACTAAAGGATTCAAGGAAGGAAAAAAGGATTAGGGTATTTTTTGTGTATAAACTGTATAGTTATAAATTATATTATATCACAAAATTATAGTCCGATTTAAAATAAGTAAGAATTTCCAATAAGCAGTAGTTTTTCGTTTTTCTTTATAGTTTAATTTTATAGTTTAACAAAGAATTATTATGGCCGCACACAAGCAAGTGCCTCCTTATTATGCGAAAACAAATTATTTCCAACCTTATAGGTTTGACCCACCAGCTACAGCTTCGCACACAAGTGCCTCCTTATTACGCAGAAAAAAAGTTTCCTCTCCCTGGCAGCTGGGACCCACCAGCTACATCTTCGCATGCAAGTAAGTGCCACCTTATTACGCGTAAAAAATGACCCCCCTGCTAGCTGGGACCCACCAGATTTGGAGGCTAACTTGTGCACCTACTAAGTTGAGGCGTACACAGTGCTTTGTCAACTTAGTCAATAAATGATTCTAGTTGTAGTGACCATTAGAATATAATCCAATAGCCGTGTTGCATCTTCAACTTCTAGTCTTCTTGCTCCAGGCGCCCAAACCAGCACCCGTTGTACCACCTGCTCCAGCCTCCCATGGTCGTTGTACTGCCGCGCAGGCCTCACCGCCTGACCATACTACCATTGGCCAGACCTTCCCTCTACTCACCCACACCCCCTGTTATTCTCTGGCGAATGTGGCCTCACATCGCAGCCGAACTAGTGAACCTGCGTACTCCCCTCCGCGTGGGCGTCCACCTGCCTCGTCTTCCCTCGCTCCGCATCATTCCCTTCCTAGGGCTTGCTATCGTCCATTGCCTTGATGCTCTTGGTGCAGCGTGGTCAACGAGGTCAACTAATGACAGCCATCAGAAGAGGACTTTAGGCGGTGAGGCTGAGAGCTGGAGCCACCAGCGACATCTTCGTACACAAGGAAGTGCCTCCTTATTACTCTCAAAATAAAATCATTCCTCCCTTGAGAGCTAGGATCGAACAACTATATCTTTGCACACAAGGAAGTGCGTCCTTATCCTCCCTCACATCTTGGACCCATGCGGTCGAAGTGTACGTAGCATTGTCTGTCTGGTCGCGAACGCGTACGTACATACTGATTGATCGGTCTCTTTGCAACCATGAAATGTGGTCATGTAAGTAGCGCCATGTGTTATAGTAGAGCCCCCAATGTAGCAGTTCAGGTAGTCCCATCTAAACCATGTACACAAACGTACAACCACATGCCAAAAATATGACCACATACGTACATACATATGGAGGGGTCTCGAACACGTACTCGCACAAACGTACGACCAGGGCTCATGTACATGGAAAGGCAACGGGCGGTAGCAATGACGTCATGTTCATCGGCAGCCAACTAGTAGGGGCGGAATAGAGAAACAGCACCGTGTTCATCGGGAGGCAACGGAATGCATCCTGTTCATCAGGAGCCAACTGGCTTGGATGAAACAGTCGAAATGGGTCCTAGTGTACCGCAAAACTGAAGAAACGACCTTCTGCTTGACCGCGTACGGTTGAAACAGGATCCTGTTGATCGGGAGGGGTTTGCCGTATCACAAAACGGAGGAAACAAACTTCTATTGAGCGCCTTCGGTCGGAACGGGGTCCTGTTGATCGGGAGGGGTGTGGCATACCGCAAAACAGAGGATACAGACTTCTATTACAGCGCATGTGGTTGAAATGGGGTCTTGTTCATCGGGAGGGCTGTGGCGTACTGCAAAATGGGACTCCACGGGCCATGGGGTACAGTTCATCCACCGTCGTCCTCCAGGCTCCACCCACTACTGTTCATAGAGCCTCCATGGGGTCATGTTGATCCGCCCCAACTGGATGGGGTGTGGCGCCCTCCTCGGGGTCCTGTTCATCTAGCGGCAACCGCCTACACATGGCCGGGGTCATGTTCACCCAACCCCCATTGGGAACTGTTCATTCATATGTCTCCAACGTATCTATAATTTTTGATTGTTCCATGCTATTATATTATCTGTTTTGGATGTTTAATGGGCTTTAATATGCTCTTTTATATTATTTTTGGGACTAACCTATTAACCAGAGGCCCAGTGCCAGTTTATGTTTTTTTGCCTCTTTTAGTGTTTTACAGAAAAGGAATATCAAACGGAGTCCAAACGAAATGAAACCTTCATGAGGATCTTTCTTGGACCGAAAGCAATCCAGAAGACCTGGAGTTGAAGTCTGGGACTCTACGAGGAAGCCACGAGGCAGGAGGGTGCGCCCAGGGGGGTAGGCGCGCCCCCACCCTCGTGGGCCCCTCGTAGCTCCACCGATGTACTTCTTTCACCTATATATACTCTTATACCCTAGAAACATTAGGGGGAGCAACGGAAACACTTTTCCACCGCCAAAACCTTCTGTACCCGTGAGATCCCATCTTGGGGCCTTTTCCGGTGATCTGTTGTAGGGGGAATCGATCACGGAGGGTTCTACATCAACACCATTGCCTCTCCGATGAAGCGTAGGTAGTTTACCACAGACCTTCGGCTCCATAGTTATTAGCTAGATGGCTTCTTCTCTCTCTTTGATTCTCAATACAAAATTATCCTCGATGTTCTTGGAGATCTATTGGATGTAATACTCTTTTATGATGTGTATGCCGAGATCCGGTGAATTAAGGATTTATGAACTTGATCATCTATGAATATTATTTGGTTCTTCTCTGGATTCTTATATGCATGATTTGATATCTTTGCAAGTCTATTCGAATTAACGGTTTAGTTTGGCCTGCTAGATTGATCTTTCTTGGAATGGGAGAAGTGCTTAGCTTTAAGTTCAATCTTGCGGTGTCCTTTCCAATTGACAGTAGGGGCAGCAAGGCACGTCTTGTATTGTTGCCATCGAGGATAAAAAGAGGGTTTATATCATATTGCTTGAGTTTATCCCTCTACATCATGTCATCTTGCTTAATGCGTTACTCCGTTCTTATGAACTTAATACTCTAGATGCATGCTGGATAGCGGTTGATGTGTGGAGTAATAGTAGTAGATGCAGAATCATTTCGGTCTACTTGACACGGACGTGATGCCTATGTTCATGATCATTGCCTTAGATGCCATCATAATTATTCGCTTTTCTATCAATTGCCCGGCAGTAATTTGTTCACCCACCATAATACATGCTATCTTGAGAGAAGCCACTAGTGAAACCTATGGCCCCCGGGTTTCTTTTCCACTATATTGAATCAACTTGCCAATTTCTACCGCCGTTCTTTTTTATTGCAATCTTTACTTTCCAATCTATACAACAAAAATATCAAAAATATTTACTTTATTATCTCTATCAGATCTCACTTTTGCGATTGGCCGTGAAGGGATTGACAACCCCTTTATCGCATTGGTTACAAGGTTCTTGATTGTTTGTGCAGGTACTAGGTGACTTGTGTGTCGTCTCCTACTGGATTTATACCTTGGTTCTCAAAACTGAAGGAAATACTTACGCTACTTTGCTGCATCACCCTTCGCTCTTCAAGGGAAAACCAACACATGCTCAAGAGGTAGCAAGAAGGATTTCTGGCGCCGTTGCCGGGGAGATCTACGCCAAGTCAAGACATAGCAAGTAACCATCATAAACTCTTCTCCCTCGCATTAAATTATTTGCCATTCGCCTATCGTTTTCCTCTCCCCCACTTCTAAAATGATTTTCGAAAACCTTTGCCTTTTCCCTTCTTCCCGCATGTCTTTTTGTTTGTGTTTCCATGTGCCTTCTATTTGCTTGCATCTTTGCTTGCTAAAAATCTATTGATATGGATCCACTTAAAGTGTTCTACTTAGATCATCTTCGATCCTTATGCGCTCGTGCTGAAACCCCAACTAGCCTAGTTGATTGGAAATCTTTAGATGAGCATGCTCATTTTGTGCGTCACTGTCTGTTTGAAAAAGGAAGACTCTGATGGGATCAAATAAACATATTGCTGTGTTATGCTTAGAATCTTTGTGAAATTTATGATTTTACTTGTTGCTCTAAGAACCCTAAACACCTTCCCTACCTATGTGAGTTTAATGATGATGAAATCTTATCTTCTTATGCAAAGGGTGTTTATAGTTACTAATTTGTTACTTTTAAGGGTGCTTATGAAGTTGCTTCTTTGATTAAAAAGTATGATATTGCTTTCTACGAATCTGAAAATTTTGACATACTTAAATATTGCTATGAAAACTATGCTCATAATGTTTATGTCAAAGAATTTATTGAGAGAATGACCATTGCTTTGGAAGAAAATAATGATATGCATGAATCTATAGATAATTATGATTCCGATGATTTGATTGAAATATCCCTTGATGAACATGATGCTTGCTATTCTTGTGGCCTTGATGCCAATATTTATGAAGATGAATTTGCTATAGTTCCTTATGTTAAACATGAGATCATTGCTATTGCACCCATACTTGATAGTTCCTTCGATGAAAAGCATGATTGCAATGATGTTAATATAAATTCTCTTAATGTCAATTGTGTTAATGATATGCAAAACCTCAAGCTTGGGGATGCTAGTTTTGCTATGACTACTATTTGTTGCAATGATCATGATTGGGGTGATTCTTCTTTTGATATCAAAAATTTATTTTGAGCCCCATGATGAATATGAGATTGATAATAGTGTGTGCAATATTATTGAAAGTGGGTTTGGAAGAGTGTCAACTTTAGATCCCACATATTTGGAGAATGTTCATTCTTATGAAATTTTAGATAAAAGAGGGTTTGGAGAGGTCATGACTTTAGTTAATGTTAATCTCATTATTTTGGAAGAGTGTCAACTTCGTATGCATGTGGATCGTGTTGAAAATATTTTATGTAATAGCTATTTTGTTGAATTTTCTTATGATTCCACATGTAATTATTATGAGAGAGGAAAATATGGTTGTAGAAATTTTCATGTTATTAAATTACCTCTCTTCATGTTGAGATTGCTATCATCTCTTTCTTCTTCCTTGCATATGCTAGTTTTTGCTTGCCTTGACAATTTGATTGCTTATAAAATTCCTATGCATAGGAAGTATTTTAGACTTAAGTGTGTTTGTCACATGTTTTATGATGCTCTCTTTGAGCTTAAATTCTTGTCTTCCATGTGAGCATCATTGAAATTATCAATGCCTAGCTAGGGGCGTTAAACGATAGCGCTAGTTGGGAGGCAACCCAATTTTATTTTCGTTTTTTACTGTTTGCTCCTGTTTAGTAATAAATAATCCATCTAGATTCTGGTTAGATGTGGTTTTATGTTTAATTAGTGCTTGTTCCAAGTATAACCTTTGGGAAGACTTGGGTGAAGTCTTCGCGATCTTGCTGAAAAAACAGAAACTTTTGCGCTCACAACAATACCTGTCGTTTTTTACTGGAGAGTGATTTTAGGTTGATTATTTTTGCAGATGATTAATAGACAAATTCCTCACGTCCACCAGTTTATTTCAGAATTTTTAGAGTTTCAGAAGTATTCTAAAGTTACAGATTGCTACAGACTGTTCTGTTTTTGACAGATTCTGTTTTTCGTGTGTTGTTTGCTAATTTTGATGAATCTATGAGTACTATCGGGGGTATGAACCATAAAGAAGTTGGAATACAGTAGTTTTAACACCAATATAAATAAATAATGAGTTCATTACAGTGTCTTAAAGTGGTAGTTTAATTTCTTAGACTAACGGAGCTCATGAGATTTTCTGTTGATGTTTTGTGTTGTGAAGTTTTCAAGTTTTTGGGTAAAGATTTGATGGATTTTGGAATAAGGAGTGGCAAGAGCCTAAGCTTGGGGATTCCCATGGCATCCCAAGATAATTCAAGGACAACCAAAAGCCTATGCTTGGGGATGCCCCGGAAGGCATCCCCTCTTTCGTCTTCGTCTATCGGTAACTTTACTTGAGGCTATATTTTTATTCACCACATGATATGTGTTTTGCTTGGAGCATCTTGTATGATTTGAGTCTTTTGTTTTTAGTTTACCACAATCATCCTTACTGTACACTCCCTTTGGGAGATACACACATGAATCGGAATTTATTAGATTACTCTATGTGCTTCACTTATATCTTTTGAGCTAGACAATATTGCTCTAGTGCTTCACTTAAATCTTTTTAGAGCACGGTGGTGGTTTTATTTTATAGAAATTATTGATCTCTCATGATTCACTTATATTATTTTGAGATTCTTTTAGAACAGCACGGTAATTTGCTTTGGTTATAAAACTAGTCCTAATATGATGGGCATCCAAGATGGGTATAATAACAACTTTCATAAAAAGTGCGTTGAATACTATGAGAAATTTTATTTTTGATGATTGTTTTGAGATATGAGAATGGTGATATTAGAGTCATGCTAGTAGGATAATTGTGAATTTGAGAAATACTTATGTTGAGGTTTGCAAGTCCTGTAGCATCCATGTATGGTAACCGGTGTGTAACAATGAAGCATGTGGTGTTTCTTTGATTGTCTTCCTTATGCGTGGAGGTCGGGATCGCGCGATGGTTAACTCCTACCAACCCTTCCCCTAGGAGCATGCGCATAGTGCTTGGTTTTGATGACTTGTAGATTTTTGCAATAATATGTGAGTTCTTTATGACTAATGTTGAGTCCATGGATTATATGCACTCTCACCTTCCACCATTGCTAGCCTCTCTAGTACAACGCAACTTTTGTTGGTACCATAAACCCACCATTTACCTTCCTCAAAACAGCCACCATACCGACCTATTATGGCATTTCTGTAGCCATTCCGAGATATATTGCCATGAAACTTTCCATCGTTCCCTTTATTATGACACGCTCCATCATTATCATATTACCTTGAATGATCATGTAGTTGACATCGTATTTGTGGCAAAGCCGCCATTCATAATTTTTTCATACATGTCACTCTTGATTCATTGCACATCCCGGTACACCACCGGAGGCATTCATATAGAGTCACATTTTGTTCTAAGTATCGAGTTGTAATCCTTGAGTTATAAATAAATAGAAGTGTGATGATCATCATTATTAGAGCATTGTCCCGTGTAAAAAAAGAGACCAATGAAGCCAATGGAAAAAAAGAGGCCAAAGAAGCCAAACAAAAAGAGAGAGAGAGAAGGGACAATGCTACTATCCTTATTCCACACTTGTGCTTGAAAGTAGCACCATGATCTTAATAATAGAGGGTCTCTTATTTAGTCACTTTCATATACTAGTGGGAATTTTCATTATAGAACTTGGCTTGTATATTCGAATAATGGGCTTTCTCAAAATGCCCTAGTTCTTCGTGAGCAACCAAGTTGGATGCACACCCCCTTAGTTTCTTTTGTTGAGCTTTCATAAATTTATAGCTCTAGTGCATCCGTTGCATGGCAATCCCTACTCACTCACCTTGATATCTATCGATGGGCATCTCCATAGCCCGTTGATACGTCTAGTTGATGTGAGACCATCTTCCTCTTGTTTTGTCTTCTCCACAACCACCATTCTATTCCACCTATAGTGTTATGTCCATGGCTCGCGCTCATGTATTGCGTGGAAGTTGAAAAAGTATGAAAATACTAAAGTATGAAACAATTGCTTGGCTGAAACTGGGGTTGTGCATGATTTGAATATTTTGTGTGACGAAGATGGAGCATAGCCAAACTATATGATTTTGTAGAGATGAACTTTCTTTGGCCATGTTATTTTGAGAAGACATAATTACTTTGGTAGTATGCTTGAAGTATTAGTATTTTTATGTCAATATTAAACCTTTGTCTTGAATCATTCGGATATGAACATTCATGCCACAATAAAGAAAATTACATTGATAATTATGTTAGGTAGCATTCCACATCAAAAATTCTGTTTTTATCATTTACCTACTCAAGGACGAGCAGGAATTAAGCTTGGGATGCTTGATACGTCTCTAACGTATCTACAATTTTTGATTGTTCCATGCTATTATATTATCTATTTTGGATGTTTAATGGGCTTTAATATGCTCTTTTATATTATTTTTGGGACTAACCTATTAACCGGAGGCCCAGTGCCAGTTTCTAATTTTTTTTGCCTATTTTAGTGTTTTACAGAAAAGGAATATCAAACGGAGTTCAAACGGAATGAAACGTTTGCGAGGATCTTTCTTGGACCGAAAGCAATCCAGAAGACTTGGAGTCGAAGTCTGGGACTCTACGAGGAAACCACGAGGCAGGAGGGCGCGCCCAGGGGGTAGGCACGCCCCCATCCTCGTGGGCCCCTCGTAGCTCCACTGACGTACTTCTTTCGCCTATATATACTCTTATACCCTAGAAACATCAGGGGGAGCCACGAAAATGCTTTTCCACCGCCGCAACCTTCTGTACCCGTGAGATCCCATCTTGGGGCCTTTTCCGGCGATCTGCCGGAGGGGGAATCGATCATGGAGGGCTTCTACATCAACACCATTGGCTCTGCGTTGAAGCATGAGTAGTTTACCACAGACCTTCGGGTCCATAGTTATTAGCTAGATGGCTTCTTCTCTCTCTTTGATTCTCAATACAAAGTTCTCCTCGATGTTCTTGGAGATCTATTCGATGTAATACTCTTTTGCGGTGTGTTTGCCGAGATCTGATGAATTGTGGATTTATTAACTTGATCATCTATGAATATTATTTGGTTCTTCTCTGAATTCTTATATGCATGATTTGATATCTTTGCAAGTCCCTTCGAATTATCAGTTTAGTTTGCCCTACTAGCTTGATATTTCTTGCAATGGGAGAAGTGCTTAGCTTTGGGTTCAATCTTGAAGTGTCCTTTCCCAGTGACAGTAGGGGCAGCAAGGCACGTATTGTATTGTTGCCATCGAGGATAGAAAGATGGGATTTATATCATATTGCTTGAGTTTATCCCTCTACATCATGTCATCTTGCTTAATGTGTTACTCCATTCTTATGAACTTAATACTCTAGATGCATGCTGGATAGTGGTCGATGTGTGGAGTAATAGTAGTAGATGCAGAATTATTTTGGTCTACTTGACACGGACGTGATGCCTATGTTCATGATAATTGCCTTAGATGTCATCATAATTATGCTCTTTTCAATCAATTGCTCGGTTGTAATTTCTTCACCCACCGTAATACATGCTATCTTGAGAGAAGCCACTAGTGAAACCTATGGCCCCCGGGTCTCTTTTCCATTATATTGAATCAAATTGCCAATTTCTATCGTCGTTCTTTTTTATTGCAATCTTAAATTTCCAATATATACAAGAAAAATACCAAAAAATATTTACTATATTATCTCTATCAGATCTCACTTTTGCGATTGGCCGTGAAGGGATTGATAACCCCTTTATCGCGTTGGTTGCAAGGTTCTTGATTGTTTGTGCAGGTACTAGGTAACTTATGTGTCGTCTCCTACTGGATGTATACCTTGGTTCTCAAAACTGAGGGAAATACTTACGCTTCTTTGCTGCATCACCCTTTCCTCTTCAAGGGAAAACCAACGCATGCTCAAGAGGTAGCATTCATCCACGGCTAACCCAACCGTCTGGAGTCACCACATCTCGACTCATTCTACGTATCACGCGTGCAGCAACAACAACCATTGTTCATCTAGAGGCAACCCAACCAGCTAGAAGTGAAGGCACCGATCGATCAGCTTTAGTATGTAGCAGTGTGATTGCTCGGGTTCAGTAAGTGGACGCCTATCGCTCGGGTTCAGTTATAGCGACATGGCTCACACCACGTGCGTGTATGAGACAGAAACGCGCAAACCACACTACATTGCTCGGCCCTGACCACCCATCGTAATAGGGAACTCCGCAAAAATTTCCTCGCCCTCACTTCTACCATGATTTTTTATATCATGTACGACCCAAAGAATGTCATGCTTGTGCGTCCCCGGCCCGCCCAGGAAGAAAAGCCCATTTTCTGTCATGATTTTTTGTCATAGAATTAGGAGCCTACCACATCTACGATGATAGATGTTTTGTCACAATTATCATCATAGAAGTGTCATAACCATGACATAATTTTTTTTTGTTCTGGCAATACTGTCACAGATGTGTCTATTTTTTGTAGAGAAGAGAAGCGTCCAATAGCTTACTTTAGCGAGAAACATTCCGGAGCACAAATTAACTAACCATTTATGAAAAGGAGTTATATGCTTTAGTGAGAGTCTTCCATGTGTGGGAGCATATCTTCATCGTCATGAATTTGTCATCCATACAGATCATGAGAGGCTTAAATACCTTAAAGGTCAAACGAAATTGGATAAGCAACATGTGAAATGGAGTGAATTCATTGAGTCATTTCCTTATGTCATCAAGTACATCAAAGGTAACGAAAATGTTGTGGCGGACGTTCTTTCCCGCAAATATATGCTTGTAACTCAACTTGAATTGAATGTCATAGGATTTGAGCACATCAATGAATTGTATGTGCATGATATTTCATTTGCCATTCCTTATGCAAAATATCTAACGTGTCACACTTGGGAGCGATATTAGATCAAGGATGATTATCTAATGAGAGCTAACAAGCTTTGTATCCCCAAGTCTTCTCTTGGTTTGTTACTTTTGCAAGAGGCTCATAGTGGAGGACTTATGGGACACTTTAGATGTGACAAGACATTCACTACGCTCTCCAAGAACTACTTTTGTCCCAAGATGTTTCGCGACATATCACGCTACACCAATCGTTGCTTTGCATGTCGGAAAGCTAAGTCTAAAGCTCAATGCCAAGGTCTCTATATGCCACTTCCTATTCCGTATCACCCATGGGAATATATTAGTATGGATTTTGTGCTTGGGTCACCTAGAAATCACAATGGAAATGGTTCAGTATTTGTTGTTGTGGACCATTTCTCGTAGACGGCACACTTTATTACATGTAACAAGATAGACGATGCTTCACATGTTGCATTGTAGGGAAATCTTGCGTCTACATGGAGTACCCAAGAATATTATGTCAGATCACGATGTCAAGTTCCTTAGCTACTTTTGGAAGACCCTATGCGCCAAGCTTGGAATCAAGCTACTCTTCTCATCCATATACCATCCGCAAACTGACGGCCAAATGGATGTCACCAACCGGATGCTATCAACTCTCCTCCGGATGTTGATCAAGAAGAACATCAAGGAGTGGGAGGAATGCTTACCCATCATAGAGTACGCCTACAATCGAGCAAGACATTCGACTAACGGCAAGTCATCCTTCGAGGTTGTCTACGGTTTCAATCCATTGTCCCCATTGGACATTCACTACTAAAGGATGCTGCTAACGCGACACTATGATAAGAGATCCTTTGACGAAACTGTGTGCGATGCATTAATCACAAATAGTGATGTAAGAAACCGTCCAAAAAGATGCAAAACGTTTGCGATGGCGGATGCATCAAACATAGTTCAGATTTTAGTTGTGTGTGCGATGCGGGGCATACGTTGATCCATACCAACTGTTTGCGATGAGATAGAACAACATAAAACAGGTAGCCATATCAAGGTGTGTGCGATATACAGCATATAGTTTGCTCCAATGAACTGTTTGCTATTAGGGAATGCAACAGAAACGGTTAGCCAGATCAAGGTGTGTGTGATATATGGCATATGGTTCACCCGAATGAACTGTTTTCGATTAAGGAATACAACAGGAACTGTTCAACTTAACAAGATGTGTGTGATATGCGGCATACAATTGTCATAGATGCACTTTTTGCGATGAGCCAGAAGAATACAAATGATTCGTGTAAACAAGATGTGTGTGACACGTAGCAAACATCCCACTCGGATGAACTGTTTGCGATGATAAAATATAAGACAGATGGTTACTACATTTAGTTCGTGTGCGATTCTGTGTGTACATTTTTTTTGAAAAATGCAAACTAGTTGCTTGCGCTGGCTAGGAGTATCGCATACGATGCGTCTGCAAGTACTCGTGTGTGATGATTAGTAAGTTACACATGCGTTTCCTTATGTTAACACGTGTGCGATAGATAACACGTGACACTGCATACGGTGGTTGGGTTGTGTGCTCCACTTAGTCTTCCCACACTCCAGGAAGGGCTTCCGCGCTCCAGGTAATGCTTCTCGCGCTCCACATGGGTGAATTGTAAAATCCTTGCCTCTTCCCTCTTTGGTTTCCCGCCACCAGCTAATGGCTTGCTACATATGACCCGAGCGGCAACACACAGTCACGACACTGTGCACAGATCTAGTCCTCACCCATCTACCATTAGTGATGCCATGCATGCAGGCAACAACCAAAGCTTCGACGTCGATCCCTACCTATGTTACATCTTCCGCGAGGAGAATGAGCTGGAGTAGGTCGGGGAGCAAGAGCTTCATCGGTCGGTGCAGGCACCATGGCCCACGGACAGCGATATCGCCGTGACAGTCCTTAGGGGCACAATCTACATATTGGAGAGGAAGTGTGATGAGAAGTTTGCCATCTAGCGTGCAAAAGATCAAGAGCTACCAGGCGACATGATCGGCGACCCACCCGAAAAGCCGCCATCATCAGTGCTCATCGAGAGCCTGATGCCCCGCCAGCACTACAAAGAAAAAGACACATCCATGACATTTTCGGCCGAACGATTTTTTCTATCATGCTTATTACACTTCTATGATGATAATCATGACAAAACACGATATCATCATAGATGTGGTGGGCTCCTACTTCTATGACAAAAAATCATGACAGAAAATGGGCTTTTCGTCCTTGGCGGGCCGGAGATGCACATGCATGACATTCTTTGGGACATCCATGATGGAAAAAGGGAAAGGTGAAGATCACCATGACTCTTGCATAAAGTAAAAGACATAAAGTAAAAGATAGGCCCTTCGCAGAGGGAAGCAGAGGTTGTCATGCGCTTTAAGGGTTGGATGCATAAAATCTTAATGCGAATGAACGTCACTTTATATTGCCACTTGTATATGGACCTTTACTGTGCAGTCCGTCGCTTTTATTGCTTCCATAACAAGATCGTATAAAGCTATTTTCTTCACACCAAAAGATCATACATATTTTGAGAGCAATTTTTATTGCTAGCACCGATGACAACTTACTTGAAGGATCTTACTCAATCCATAGGTAGCTAAGGTGGACTCTCATGGCAAAACTGGCTTTAAGGATATTTGGAAGCACAAGTAGTATCTCTACTTGGTGCAAGGAATTTTGGCTAGCATGAGGGGAAAAGGCAAGCTCAACATGTTTGAATGATCCATGACAATATACTTTAACTGAGATGCGCGAACACATAACCCATTACGTTGTCTTCCTTGTCCAACATCAACTCTTTAGCATGTCATACTTAATGAGTGCTCCCAATTATAAAAGATGTCTAGGATAGTGTATTTATATGTGAAATCTCTCTTCCTTCAATATTCTTTCATGAATTGTTCAAATGACCAATACAATGCTTGCTAACCTTCAATAAATTAACAACCTCTACTTCTTAGATGTGAAGTCATTACTCCCCATGGGATAAGCAAATGAGACATATATAATTTCAGATTTATGACAATCAACTCATTCAACCATTTACTCATAGGATGTAAGTGAAGCAAACGAGTAAAAGACAAACTACTCCAAAAAGATATAAGTGAAGATCAATGAGCAGCTAAGTAATTATGTTACTATGTGAAGACTCTCTCTCATTTAATAATTTCAGATCTTGGTATTGTATTCAAAAAACAAGCAAAACAAAATAAAATGACATTGCAAGGATAGCACAACTCATGTGAAGAAGCAAAAACTTAGGCTCAACCGATACTAACCGATAGTTGTTGAAGAAGAAAGGTGGGATGCCTAACGGGGCATCCCCAAGCTTAGATGCTTGAGACTTCTTGAAATATTATCTTGGGGTGCCTTGTGCATCCCAAGCTTGAACTTTTGTGTCCCCTTAATTCCTCTCATATCATGGTTTCTCTTTTTATCAAAAGCTTCATCCACACCAAACTCAACAAGAACTCGTGAGGATAGGTTATTATAAACCAATGCGAAACCTTATCATTTTCTACTGTAACAAATCACTACAATTATTATTCAACATTGCATACTAAATTCCTCTGCATATTTAATACTCCTATCCTCAAATAGAATCATTAAACAAGCAAACATACGCAAATAATGCAACCATAATAACAGCAATCTACCAAAACAGTACAATCTGTAAAGAATGCAAGAGTATCAATACTTCTTTAACTCCAAAAATTATGAGAAAAATACTAAGATGTAGAAGATTTATCAGCGCTCATTACGCAAAAAGTTTCAACATTATATCATTCTCTGACTTTTCTAGGGAATTTTTGCAACAACGGTAAACTTTCTGTTTTCAAACAGCAACATGTATACTAGCAAAATAAGCATGGTAAAGGCTATCCTTGACTTTTTTATTGAAAATAAAGATGCAAAACATTATTCTAAATAAAAGCAAGCAAATACTGACAAAATAAAATGACGCTCCAAGCAAAACACATATCATGTGGCGAATAAAAATATAGCTCTAAGTAAAGTTACCGATGAACGAAGACGAAAGAGGGGATGCCATCCGGGGCATCCCCAAGCATAGGCTCTTGGTTGTCCTTGAATATTACCTTGGGGTGCCTTGGGCATCCCCAATCTTAGTCTCTTGCCACTCCTTATTCCATAGTCCATCGAATCCTTACCCAAAACTTGAAAACTTCACAACACAAAACTCAACTGAAAACTCGTAAGCTCCGTTAGTATAAGAAAATAAAATCACCACTTAGGTACTGTAATGAACTCATTCTAAATTCGTATTGGTGTAATATCTACTGTATTCAAACTTATCTATGGTTCATACCCTCCCATACTACTCATAGATTCATCAAAATAAGCAAACAACACATAGAAAACAGAATTTGTCAAAAACAGAACAGTCTGTAGTAATCTGTATCAAACGTATACTTATGGAACTCCAAAAATCCTACCAAATTAGGAAGTCCTAAGAAATTAGTTTACAATCCAGAGAAAAAAGAATCCGATCAAGATCACGTTCCTGTGAATTAAAAAAACTAATTTACTGGGTGCAAAAGTTTCTGATTTTCAGCAGGATCAACTCAACTATCACCGTAAGCTATCCTAAAGGTCTTACTTGGCACTTTATTGAAACAAAAGCTATAAAACATAATTACTACAGTAGCATAGTCATGTGAACACACAAAAACAGTAAGGGTAAAAATGGGGTTGTCTCCCAACAAGCGCTTTTCTTTAATGCCTTTCTAGCTAGGCATGATGATGGCAATGATGCTCACATAAAAGATAAGAATTGAAACATAGCGGGAGCATCATGAAGCATATGACTAGCACATTTAAGTATAACCATCTTCCTATGCATAGGGATTTTGTGAGCAAACAACTTATGGGAACCATAATCAATTAGCATAGGAAGGTAAAACAAGCATAGCTTCAAGATTTTCAACACATAGAGAGGAAACTTGATATTATTACAATTCCTACAAGCATAAGTTCCTCCCTCATAATAATTTTCGGTAGCATCATGAATGAATTCAACAATATAACCAGCACCTAAAGCATTATTTTCATGATCTACAAGCATAGAAAATTTACTACACTCCACATAAGCAAATTTCTTGTCATTCGGAATAGTAGTGGGAGCAAACTCAACAAAATAATTATCATGTGAGGCATAATACAATTAAAAACTAAAATCATGATGACAAGTTTCATGGTTATCATTATTCTTAATAGCATACAAGTAATCACAATAATCATCATAGATAACAACTTTGTTCTCATAATCAATTGGAACCTCATCCGAAATAGTGGATTCATCACTAAATAAAGTCATGACCTCTCCAAATCCACTTTCATAATCATCACAATAATATTCAACCTCCTCCAAAATAGTGGGATCATTAGTTCCTAAAGTTGACACTCTTCCAAACCCACTTTCAGCAATATAATCATAATAAATAGGAGGCATGCTTTCATCATTATAAATATTCTCATCAAAACTTGGGGGACTAAACATATCATCTTCATCAAACATAGCTTCCCCAAGCTTGTGGCTTTGCATATCATTAGCATCATGGATATTCAAGGAATTCATACTAACAACATTGCAATCATGCTCAACATACAAAGATCTAGTACCAAACATTTTAATGCATTCTTCTTCTAGCACTTGAGCACAATTTTCCTTTTTATCATACTTACGAAAGATATTAAAAAGATGAAGCGTATGAGGCAAACTCAATTCCATTTTTTTGTAGATTTCTTTTATAAACTAAACTAGTGATAAAACAAGAAACAAAGATATTCGATTGCAAGATCTAAAGATATACCTTCAAGCACTCACCTCCCCGGCAACGGCGCTAGAAAAGAGCTTGATGTCTACTACACAACCTTCTTCTTGTAGACATTGTTGGGCCTGCAAGTGCACAGGTTTGTAGGACAGTAGCAAATTTCCCTCAAGTGGATGACCTAAGGTTTATCAATCTGTGGGAGGCGTAGGATGAAGATGGTCTCTCTCAAGCAACCCTGCAACCAAATAACAAAGAGTCTCTTGTGTCCCCAACACACCCAATACAATGGCAAATTGTATAGGTGCACTAGTTCGGCGAAGAGATGGTGATACAAGTGCAATATGGGTAGTAGATAAAGGTTTTTGTAATCTGAAAATATAAAAACAGCAAGGTAACTAATGATAAAAGTGAGCATAAACGGTATTGGAATGATAGGAAACAAGGCATAGGGTTCATACTTTCACTAGTGCAAGTTCTCTCAACAATAATAACATAGATAGATCATATAACAATCCCTCAACATGCAACAAAGAGTCACTCCAAAGCCACTAATAGCGGAGAACAAACAAAGAGATTATGGTAGGGTACGAAACCACCTCAAAGGTATTCTTTCGGATCAATCTATTCAAGAGTTCGTACTAGAATAACACCTTAAGAGACAAATCAACCAAAACCCTAATGTCACCTAGATACTCCATTGTCACCTCAAGTATCCGTGGGCATGATTATACGATATGCATCACACAATCTCAGATTCATCTATTCAACCAACACAAAGTACTTCAAAGAGTTCCCCAAAGTTTCTACCGGAGAGTCAAGATGAAAACGTGTGCCAACCCCTATGCATAGGTTCATGGGCGGAACCCGCAAGTTGATCACAAAAACAAACATCAAGTGGCATGTGATATCCCATTGTCACCACAGATAAACACGACAAGACATACATCAAGTGTTCTCAAATCATTAAAGACTAAATCCGACAAGACAACTTCAAGGGGAAAACTCAATTCATCACAAGAGAGTAGAGGGGGAGAAACATCATAAGATCCAACTATAGTAGCAAAGCTCGCGATACATCAAGATCGTGCCATAGAGAGAACACGACAGAGAGAGATCAAACACATAGCTACTGGTACATACCCTCAGCCCCGAGGGTGAACTACTCCTTCCTCGTCATGGATAGCACCGGGATGATGAAGATGGCCACCGGTGATGGGTTCCCCCTTCGGCAGGGTGCCGAAACGGGCTCACAAGAGGTTTTTGTTGGCTACAGAGGCTTGCGGCGGCGGAACTCCCGATCTATCTTCTTATTCAATGGTTTTAGGGTATATGGGAATATATAGGCGAAAGAAGTCGGTTGGGGGAGCCTCAAGGGGCCCACGAGAGGGTAGGGCGCGCCCCCTATCTCGTGGCTTACTCGATGCTCACCTGGCTTGCACTCCAAGTTTCCTGGGTCACGTTCGTTCCAAAATCACGCTGCTGAAGGTTTCATTCCGTTTGTACTCCGTTTGATATTCCTTTTCTTCGAAATACTAAAACAGACAATAAAACAGCAATAAGGGCTGGGCCTCCGGTTAATAGGTTAGTCCCAAAAGTAATATAAAAGTGTATAATAAAGCCTGTATTCATTCAAAACAGATAATAAAATAGCATGAATGCTTCAAAAATTATAGATACGTTGGAGACGTATCAGACGACAGGGTGTTTTACTAGGCGAGCCGTGATGGCACCTTGGTGGCGATCATTGCCGATTACCCCAGCCTCCTCCCGGCACCACGTGTAAGTAAACAAGAGACTTATCTTTCGAAAAGGATTCCCTCTTTCCACCTTACCCACCGCACATATATTATGCTATAAAGGGAAAGCCACTGGTACGCCATGCCGAACCCGTGGCGACTCACCAACAAGGGGCACCCAAACCGGGTAGGTTTCAAAGGAAAGCAAACAGGGGCTTTCGAAGAGGTATGATTTGAAACATGCTCCGTGATTGTCATCTTTAAAATATAACAATGTCCACCATGTCCTGGCAAAAAGAGTATTCGCCGGACTGTATCCGGAGATTCTACCCGTCACGCCTCTACCAGCCGGACTCCAGAACCGGCCTCAAGGGTGGAGGCTAACGTGGGGACAACACCGGATGGTCCTCCTACAGAGGATGCGGATAGAATATCCGTTACAAATTCCGAAGAGAGCGCTATGAATCATCGGCGTCGGTGGGCCGCACTCCGTGACCCTAATTTCTCCGAGGAGGCGTTCAATGCCTTCAATTCGGGAGACGCGTACATCCGAGCTGCTCAAGATGGGCTTGCTAGAGCCACATACCAGTATTTAGAAGATATACGGGTAAGCAAAATCTGATAATTATGTATATCAGTAGCCCCTGAGACTTGAAACTATTGGTACAACTGATTTAAGGTTCATTGTATGAATAGGTTCTTACAGAGAAGAATACCCATTTGTCTCAAGAGTTGGAGGAGTGTAAAGCCCAGCTAAGGGCCGCAGCTACTGGAATTGAGGAATCCAAGAAGGCCTCATCTGGTAATATTTGTCTCGATCAATAAAAAACGTAATTACGTGTACCAGTTGGTATTCGGCATGTTTGCAGATCTAACAATAGATTCCGCAGGCAATCCTGGAGTGAATCTAGAGATCCTACAAGAGGATGAACAACGAGATCAATGACAACTAGAGGCTGGAGAGCGCGTACTTACACGGGTCAGGCGAGAGAAAAACGATCTCCAGGATTCCAATACCCGGCTGGGCATTGAATTGAAAGATGTTCGGGCCCAGCTTGCGGACTCTGTGAAGGAGAATAGGAGGCTTCAATGCGGCATTTTTAGTATGTGCTCAAACAAACCTTTATATAGTTTGGCGAAGAAACAGGCTAACAGAGTTATGTCTGTAGGTATATTGACTGGTCGTCCTGAAGAGGAGATGCCCGGATCTTCAGGCGATCTTCTGCGAGAGCTTTCGCAACTGCAGGAACAAGTTCAGCAGGTGATGCAGGGTATTGCCAAGGCCTTGTGGCCATCCGACTCCCTGCCAGGAAGCATGGGGGAGCTTGTACAGCTGATCAAGGGAGCGCGGCGGTGCTTCCAGTTATGGAAGATATTGGCCTGCTGACAAGGTGCGAGGGAAGCTTGGGCCATGGTAAAAACACGGTACACCAAGGTCGATCCGAATCACATGGCCCTGGTCGGACCTGTAGGGTAAGATGGGAAAGAGATTCCCGTTAGTTTGGTATATGACCAGCGCAAAGTATTCCCAACAGGACTGTAGGCTCGACAGCCTGTTGGATGGCATAGAAGAAGAAGTATGTGGGTCTAAGTGATTGTGTACTTCAATTGACATATTTTGTCCCTAACCGGATTGTAAATCATTTGTCATGGCGGACCTTTTCGCTTCAGCCTCCGGACCCGACAGTCTGGAGTGTTTCCAAATACCCACTCAGTTATGTAAACCGGGGTATGCGTGGAAACCAGGCGTAGGGGTCATAAGTGCTTGAACAGACAAGTACCCAACTAGCTATGTTATATTACATGGATAGTAAGAAACATCTTCCAGGGAGAATAGTTCCGTTAATGGTTCCTTTCCCTGGGTACGCATGCATTAATGTGCATGTCCGAACTGCGAACAGAGACACAATATATGAAACATCTGGGGGTTTGTATTATACGAGGTAAGAAACATCTTTAGTTCACCGACCGAATATTCCCTTAAGAACGCTAACTTTCGGCTTCACCCAGTCTGAGGTACACGTCCAGAGTACCCGGCAGTAACAATTGTAGAGGTGCTCCCTTTATGCCCTAGCCGAACTAACGGGAATGTAGGGCATAAACACAGGAGCCAGGCAACCCAGCTTGGCCAAAACTTAAGTCATATTGATGCATATAATGGTGAAGAAAAGGTACATATGGAAAAGCGACACATATGCGGTGGGCATGATGCCCGGAAGATAATTATATTAAGCTTCTGTATAAGAAGCCCCCGGGTATAGTGAGTGCGCATACTTAAGGATTTAGCGCGTCAAGAGTGTGTAGTCAAGTCACACTTAAAGCCTCAGAGCCATAAAAAGAAAGAGAGAGGATATATATAAAAAATAAAAAAAAGGCGGAGGGAAGGGGACGAACACGGAGTTCGGCGCTAGACGTAGAATCTTTGGAGTCTGGCCGCATTCCATGGGTTCGGCTCGAGTTGATTATCTGATGCATCACGCAGGCGGTACGCTCCTCCGGTGAGAACTTTATCAATGATGAAGGGACCCTTCCACTTGGGCTTGAGCTTGTCCTTTTTCTTCTCCGGTAGGCGTAGAACGAGTTCGCCAACGTTATAAGTTTTGGCCCGTATTTCTCTGCTTTGATACCTTCGAGCCTATTGCTGATAGAATGCGGAATGGGCTTTTGCGACATCGCGCTCCTCCTCCAAGGCATCTAAACTGTCCTGCCGATCAAGCTCGGCTTCTCTCTCTTCGTACATGCGCACTCGAGGTGAGTCATGAATGATATCGCAGGGCAATACTGCCTCTGCGCCGTACACCATAAAGAATGGTGTGTATCTGGTGGTGTGATTAGGCGTGGTCCGCAACCCCCATAGTACGGTGTCGAGATCCTCGACCCAGTGCGTGTCTGATTCCTTCAGGGATCGCACTAGTCTGGGTTTAATGCCGCTCATAATGAGACCATTTTCTCGTTCGACTTGACCATTTGTTTGGGGGTGATAGACGGAAGCGTAATCGAGCTTAATGCCCATGTTGCCACACCAAGTTTTCACCTCGTCGGCTGTGAAGTTGGAGCCATTATCGGTGATGATGCTGTGGGGGACACCATAACGGTGCACGACCCCTGATATGAAGTCTATCCCTGGTCCGAATTCGGCCGTTTTAACTGGTTTGGCCTCTATCCATTTGGTGAATTTATCCACCATGACCAATAGATATTTGTTCTTATGGCTTCCTCCTTTAAGGGGTCCGACCATATCGAGCCCCCAGACCGCAAAGGCCCAACTTATGGGGATTGTTTGGAGAGCAGTAGGTGGCTTGTGGCTTTGGTTAGTGAAAAGCTGGCAACCGATGCAATGTTGGACGAGGTCCTGTGCGTCTGCTCGGGCTGTCGGCCAGTAGAAACCTGTACAGAAGGCCTTGCTTACAAGGGCCCGAGCTGCGGCGTGGTGGCCGCTGAGTCCAGTATGAATTTCGGCCAAGAGCTGCCGCCCTTCCTCTTCGGAGATACATCTTTGAAGTACTCCGGTAGCGCTTTTCTTATAAAGCTCTCCCTCGTGGACCTTGTAGGATTTAGAGCGCCGCACAATGCAACGTGCCTCATTTTGGTCCTCGGGGAGTTCTTGCCTATTTAGGTAGGCTAAAAAGGGTCCAGTCCATGGAGCGATGACAACCATGATTAGATGGGCCAAAGGTGTTATTTCGGTGGCGGAGCCTCTGATTATGTCAGTGTGTTCCGGATCTGGGGTTGTGGTCGGATCCAGACTAGTATTGCTGGACTCCCCTTTCCACACCACGGATGGCTTGAACTGCCTTTCCAAGAAGATGTTGGTTGGGACGGGGTCGCGCTTAGCGCCGATGCGGGCAAGGATGTCCGCCGCTTGGTTGTTTTCTCGAACCACATGATGAAACCCCCTCGAACCGAGCCGACATTTTTAGGATGGCATTACGATAAGCCGACATTTTAGGGTCCTTGGCATCAAAGTCTCCATTTATTTGAGATATTGCAAGGTTCGAATCCCCACGCACTTCTAGGCATTGAATGCCCATGGAGACCGCCATCCGAAGACCGTGCAACAGAGCCTCGTATTCGGCTACATTGTTGGAGTCTGTGTATAATATTTGGAGTACATATTGGATTGTATCTCCGGTGGGGGATGTCAAGATAACGCCCGCTCCTAGACCAGCCAGCATCTTAGAGCCGTCAAAGTGCATGATCCAATTGGAGTATGAGCCGTACTCTTTAGGAAGGTCAACCTCTGTCCATTCGGCAAAGATGTCGGCTAGTACTTGCGATTTAATGGCTCGCCGTTGTTTATATATGATGTCGAATGGGAGGAATCAGTGGCCCACTTAGCAATCCGGCCCGTGGCATCGCGGTTATATATTATATCGTTGGGTGGTACTTTGGAGGCCATCGTGACTGAACACTCTTGAAATTAGTGTCATAGTTTCTGGGATGCCATGAAGACCGCGTATGCTATCTTTTGATAATGTGTGTACCGTGACTTGCATGGTGTGAGGACAGTGGATACGTAGTATACCGGCTTTTGAAGCGAGAACTTATGTCCGTCCTCTTCTCGTTCGACGACGAGCACTGCGCTTACAACTTGGTGTGTTGCTGCTATATATAACAGCATGGGTTCGCCAATGTTCGGTGCGGCCAAGATTGGGTTGCTAGCCAAGAGGGCCTTTATTTCTTCCAGTCCAGCCGTAGCCGCATCCGTCCATTCGAAGTGTTCAGTGCATCGAAGAAGGCGATAAAGGGTTAGTGCCTTTTCTCCCAATCGGGAGATAAAGCGGCTTAAGGCAGCCACGCATCCCGTTAATTTCTGGATTTGCTTGAGGTCTGTTGGGGTAGCCAACTACGACAAAGCTCGGATTTTAGCCGGGTTTGCTTCAACTCCTCTATTGGAAACAATGAAGCCCAGGAGCTTTCCAGCGGGAACGTCGAAAACACATTTTTCCGGATTGAGCTTGATGTCATATGTTCAGAGGTTGTAGAACGTGAGCCTCAGGTCATCTATTAAAGATTTGATGTGTCTGGTCTTAATGACCACATCGTCCACGTATGCCTCAACTGTTTTGTCGATTTGTTTTTCCACGCATGTCTGAATCATGCGTTGGTAGGTTGCACCAGCATTTTTGAGTCCGAAAGGCATGATGTTGAAACAGAAAGGGCCGTATGGAGTGATGAATGCTGTTGCAGCTTGATCGGACTCTGCCATCTTGATTTAATGGTATCCGGAGTATGCGTCGAGGAAGCACAATGAGTCGTGTCCTGCGGTAGTGTCGATAATTTGATCGATGCAGGGGAGAGGGAAGGGATCCTTTGGGCAAGCCTTATTGAGGTCCTTGAAATCGACACATAGGCGCCAGGATTTATCCTTCTTTGGTACCATCACCAGGTTTGCTAGCCAGTCTGGGTGTTTTATTTCTCTGATGAATCCGGCTTCGAATAGCTTGGCTAGCTCCTCTCCCATAGCTTGTCGTTTAGGCTCTGAAAAGCGCCGTAGAGTCTGCATGACCAACTTGTATCCCTTCAATATGTTTAGGCTATGCTCGACCAACCTGCATGGGATCCCTGGCATGTCTGAAGGGTGCCAGGCGAAGATGTCCCAATTCTCGTGTAAGAACGCCCGCAGTGCGGCATCGATTGTGGGGTTCAGCTGTCCCCCGATGGATGTTGTTTTTGTAGAGTCTGTTGGGTGGACTTGGAATTTGACTATTTCGTCCGCTGGTTTGAAAGAGGTGGACTTGGATCGTTTGTCGAGTATCACGTCGTCCCTGTCCACTATGGAGCGTAGCGAGTTAGATCTTCAGCTGCGAGGGCTTCGGATAATGCCTCAAGGGCCAAGGCGGCTGTTTTATTTTCAGCGCAGAGTGCTATGTCCAAATCACTGGCTAGAGTGATGATTCCGTTGGGCCCGGGCATCTTGAGCTTCATGTACCCATAATGGGGTATAGCTTGGAAGCTCGCGAATGCGTCCCACCCTAAAAGGGCGTGGTATCGACTACTGAATGGGGCCACTTGGAATGTTATCTCTTTGGACCTGTAATTCTCCGGCGTGCCAAATACCACGTCGAGTGTGATTTTTCCCGCACATCGTGCCTCCCGACTAGGGATAATTCCACTGAAGGTCGTGCTGCTTTGCTCAATGCGGCTCTTGTCTATTTCCATTTTGTTGAGAGTTTCCTCGTAGATGAGGTTTAATCCGCTGCCACCGTGCATGAGCACTTTAGTAAGCCGGAATCCGTCCAAAATTGGACTAAGGACCAAAGCGGCTGGTGCTCAGACTGTTCAGAATTGAGGTTCGTCACTGGCATTTAAGGTTATGGCCGTGTTGTTCCATGGATTTATTGCTGCAACTGGCATACTTCAGCGAGGCTGCGGAGTGATCTCTTGCACCTGTTATTTGAGGCGAAAGTCTTGAAGACTGTCAACACTGTATTGTTGTTTTCTGCGGGATGATGCTCTGCAGTATTGTTAATGAGGAGATCCTCGCCGCTCTTGGCCACCTGCCGAAGTATCCAACATGCTCTAAGGCTGTGTGTTGGTATGGTATCCGGTGTGGTGTGAATTTTGCATGGCCCATTGAGCCATCCCTGCAATACGGTTCCATGCCCTGTAGTGGGCTTTGGTTTGTTTGTAATTGTATCGGGTGACTTGCGAGAGTGCACCCTTTTAGTTTGGACGAGGGGTTTAGTGAGAGCCGGAGTGAGGGAGTCCTGGACTAGGGGGTGTCCGGATAGCCGAACTATCATCATCGGTCGGACTCCAAGACTATGAAGATACAAGATTGAAGACCTCGTCTCGTGTCCGGATGGGACTTTCCTTGGCGTGGAAGGCAAGGTTGGCAATACGGATATGAAGATCTCCTACCATTGTAACCGACTCTGTGTAACCCTAGCCCTCTCTGTTGTCTATATAAACTGGAGGATTTTAGTCCGTAGGACGAACAACAATCATACCATAGGCTAGCTTCTAGGGTTTAGCCTCCTTGATCTCGTGGTAGATCTTCTCTTATACTACTCATATCATCAATATTAATCAAGCAGAAGTAGGGTTTTACCTCCACCAAGAGGGCCCGTACCTGGGTAAAAACATCGTTTCCCTTGTCCCCTGTTACCATCCGCCTAGTCGCACAGTTCGGGACCCCCTACCCGAGATCCGCCGGTTTTGACACCGACATTGGTGCTTTCATTGAGAGTTCCTCTGTGCCATCGCCATCAGGAAGGATGCCTTGTCCCGTCTTTAAAGACAGCACCGTAGCTGAAGGAGCTTTGGCCATCGGCCAAACTCTCCGGCTAGGCGGTTTTCTCATGACCGCCTGTTCGGCCGCCGCGTCGACGATGACTTCTCGGGTCATCAAAAGCAATCTTCACGTCAACTCGTAGCTCGCCGAGCAGCTAGATCCAACGGAGCTCTCCTCCTTAAATGAGCTCTTGGATCGCATCGCCGCCCTGGGAGTCGCTACAGACTATGATCAGATCGGGCCTAAAATCGATCTGAGAGAGATCAACTCTCCCCAGGCTACCCACCACATCGCTGTGGTAGAGGAACAGTGCGGCGACTCCTCTTCTATATTAAGGACTAGTTATGTCCGGATTCCTGATCCCTCCATGCCGGATTCCTGCGGAGGGACGGACGTCGATCAAACCCTGAACCTAAAGTCAGGCAGCTGGCGGGATTCATTGGACAATACCCAAAAACCCAAGCTTCAAGGTTTGGAAACCTTTCGGCCCTTAAGTCTTAGATTGGATGGGGTTCCGAATCCAAAACCACCCGCCCACCCAAACATAAACGATTTATCCAGAATCCGGCAAGAGCCCACTGAAACAGTACACCATTACTGGGCCAGATTCCTCCTTCTCATGGACAGGATAAAGGACTGCCGTGAGGGAAGCACAATTTCAATCTTCTACAATAATTGCACGGACAAGGGAATCATGAACGCCATAAGTCATCGCGAAATTACATGCTTCGCCGACTTGGCATCCATAGTACAAAAGTACTGTGCGATGGAGAGTGCCTGGAAAACCGAAACCAAATTTTGGGACAATCCAGCTCCGAATTCAACCCTATTCCAAAATAGAAGGGTGCATCATATTCAGGCACCTGGGTTAAAAACCAAAAAGCAAAAAACCCCTAAAGGGCACGGAACCGTATTGGAGGGATGGCTGAGCGAACCCTGCAAAATTCATAGTACACAGGGCGCCACTCCAACACATAGCCTTCGAGCATGTTGGATACTACGACAGGTGGCCAAAAGTGGCGAAGAGCTTCTAGCTCCAGAGAACCACCCCAGCAATACCAGTACGGTATTAACAGTCTTCGAGACTTTAGCATCAAATAATAAGCGGAAATGAACACTCCGTGGCCTCGCCGAAGTCTACCAAGTAGCAACAATAAATCCATGGAGTGACACGGCTATTACCTTTAACGCCAGTGACGAACCTAAATTCTGAACAGCCCGAGCACCAGCCGCATTGGTCCTCAGTCCAATAGTGGACGGATTTCGCGTTACTAAGGTACTCATGGATGGCGGCAGCGGATTAAACCTCATTTACGAGGAAACCCTTCGAAAAATGGAAGTAGACTAGAGCCGCATTGAGCGAAGCAGCACAACCTTCAGAGGAATAATCCCTAGTCGGGAAGCATACTATACAGGAAAAATCACACTGGATGTGGTGTTCGGCTCGCCGGACAACTACAGGTCCGAGGAGGTCACGTTCCATGTAGCCCCGTTTAGCAGCAGATATCATGCTTTATTAGGACAAGAGGCATTCATAATTTTTCAAGCTATACCCCATTACGGGTACATGAAACTCAAAATGCCCAGGCCCAACGGAATCATCACCCTTGCTAGTGATCCAGACGTAGCGCTCCGAGCCGAAAATAAGACGGCCGCACTAGCCCTAGAGGCGCTCTCTGAAGCCCTAGCGGCCGAGGAACTCACAGCACTGCGCTCCACGGTGAAAAGGGACGACCTGATAGTTGACAAAAGATCCAAGTCCACCTCTTTTAAGCCAGCGGACGAAATAGTCAAATTCCAGGTCCATCCAACGGACCCCACAAAGACGGCCTCCATTGGGGCACAATTAAACCCTGGCGTAGACGCCGCATTACGAGAATTCCTACGGGAAAATTGGGACATTTTTGCCTGGCACCCTTCAGACATGCCAGGAATCCCATGACGGCTGGCCGAGCACAGCCTAAATATCTTAAAAGGATTCAAGCCAGTCAAGCAAACTCTTCGGCGATTTTCCGAACCCAAGAGACAAGCAATGGGACAGGAGCTAGCCAAACTATTGGAAGCCGGATTCATCAGAGACATAAAACATCCGGACTGGCTAGCAAACCTGGTGATGGTACCAAAGAAGGATAAATCCTGGCACCTATGTGTCGACTTCAAAGACCTTAATAAGGCTTGCCCAAAGGATCCATTCCCCCTCCCACACATCAATCAAATCATCGATGCTACCGCAGGACACGATTCATTGTGCTTCCTCGACGCATACTCCGGCTACCACCAAATCAAGATGGCAGAGCCAGACCAAGCCGCAATGGCATTCATCACTCCATACGGACCATTCTGCTTCAACACAATGCCCTTCGGGCTCAAAAATGCCGGTGCAACATATCAGCGCATGATTCAGACATGTCTGGCAAACCAGATCGGCAAAACAGTGGAGGCATACATAGACGATGTGGTCGTCAAATCCAAGCATGTTGAAACCCTAGTGGACGACTTGAGGCTCACATTCGACAATCTCTGAACATACGACATTAAGCTCAACCCAGAAAAATGCGTTTTCGGCGTACCAGCTGGAAAGTTCTTGGGCTTCATTGTATCCGGAAGAGGAATAGAAGCAAACCCAGCCAAGATCCGAGCTCTGTCACAATTGGATATCCCAAAAGACCTCAAGCAAATACAAAAATTGACTGGATGCGTGGCGGCTCTGAGCCGCTTTATCTCCCGCTTAGGAGAAAAGGCATTACCCCTTTATCGCCTCCTCTGGCGCACCGAACACTTCGAGTGGACGGATGCCGCCACGGCCGGACTCAAAGAAATCAAAGCCATATTTGCAACAAATCCGGTCCTGGCCGTGCCCAACTTGGGCGAACCAATGTTATTATATATCGCGGCAACACATCAAGTTGTAAGCGCGGTGCTCATCGTCGAACAAGAAACGGACGGACACAAGTTCCCTCTTCAAAAACCTGTTTACTACATCTCCACTGTCCTAACTCCATGCAAGTCCCGGTATCCACATTACCAGAAGATAGCGTACGCGGTGTTCATGGCATCCCGGAAGCTGCGACACTACTTCCAAGAGTGTTCGATAACAGTAACCTCCGAAGTACCCCTTAATGACATTATAAACAACCGCGACGCGACTGGCAGGATTGCAAAATGGGCCATTGAGCTCCTACCGTTCGACCTAACCTATAAACCACGGCGAGCTATCAAGTCGCAAGTTTTGGGCGACTTCATCGCCGAATGGACTGAAGCCGAACTCCCAAAAGAGTATGGCGCATACTCCAATTGGATCATGCACTTCGACGTCTCCAAAATGTTGGCCGGCCTAGGGGCTGGCGTCGTCCTGACATCCCGAACCGGAGACACAGTCCAATACGTACTCCAGATAATGTACACGGACTCCAACAATGCAACCAAATACGAGGCCCTTCTACATGGCCTCCGGATGGCAGTCCTCGAACCTCGCAATATCCCAAATAAATGGAGTCTTCGATGCCAAGGATCCGAAAATGGCAGCTTACCGTAACGCCGTTCTGAAAATGTCATCTCGGTTTGAAGGGCTCGAATTTCACCATATAGCCCGGGATAATAATCAAGCGGCGGACGTATTGGCACGCATCGGTGCAAAGCATGATGCCGTCCCTCCCAACATCTTCCTGGAACGGCTTTTCAAACCATCCGTACTATGGGAAGGGGAGTCCGGAAACAACAATCCGGACCCAACAGCACCGCCCGACACCGCACACTCTGACACAATCGGCAGTTCTGCTAATGAAATAACACCTTCAGCCCACGAAATAATGGTAGTCATTGCCCCATGGACGGAACCATTCCTAGCCTACTTAACCAGGCAGGAACTTCCAGAAGACCAAAACGAGGCCCGCTGCATAGTACGGCGATCTAAAGCCTACAAGGTCCATGAGGGAGAGCTTTATAAGAAAAGCACAACCGGAGTCCTTCAAAGGTGCATCTCCGAAGAGGAAGGGCGAAATCTTCTGGCTGAAATTCACGCCGGACTCGGGGGGCACCACGCCACAGCCCGGGCCCTGGTAGGCAAAGCCTTCCGTACAGGATTTTACTGGCCGACGACCCGGGCAGATGATCAGGACTTAGTCCAATGATGCGTCGATTGCCAGCTCTTTGCTAATCAAAGCCACATGCCACCCACTGCCCTCAAAACTATACCTATCACCTGGCCATTCGCAGTCTGGGGGCTTGACATGGTTGGACCCCTTAAAGGAGGAACCCACAAGCAAAAATACCTATTGGTCATGGTGAGCAAATTCACCAAGTGGATAGAGGCCAAGCTAGTTAAGACGGCCGAATCTGGACCTGTGATTGACTTCATATCTGGGGTAGTACACCATTACGGCGTCCCCCATAGCATCATCACTGATAACGGCATGAACTTCAAGGCCGACGAGGTTAAACTCTGGTGGAAAAACATGGGCATCAAGCTCGACTACGCTTCAGTCTATCACCCTCAAACTAACGGTCAAGTCGAACGAGCAAATGGTCTAATCATGAGCGGCATCAAACCCAGACTAGTGCGGTCCCTTAAGGAATCTAACACGCACTTGGTAGAGGAGCTCGACTCCGTACTCTGGGGGCTGCGGACCACACCAAATCGTACTACCGGATTCACACCATTTTTTATGGTATACGGCGCAGAGGCAGTTTTGCCCTGCGACATAATTCATGACTCACCTCGCGTGCGCATGTACGAAGAAAGAGAAGCCGAGCTAGATCGGCAGGACAGTTTGGACGCCTTAGAGGAGGAGCGCGATGTGGCAAAAGCTCGTTCCACATTCTATCAACAGCAGGCTCGAAGATATCAAAGCAGAGAAGTACGGGCCAAAACTTACAATGTTAGCGAACTAGTTCTACGCCTGTCGTACAAGAAAAAGGACAAGCTCAAGCCCAAATGGGAAGGTCCCTTCATCATCGACCAAGTCCTGACCAGCGGAGCATACCGTCTGTGAAACACATCGGATAACCGACTAGAGCCGAACCCATAAAACGCAGCCCGTCTTCGAAGATTTTACGCCGAGCGCCGGACTCCGAGTTCGTCTCCTTCCCCCCACTGCATTTTATACTTTAGCTGTCCTTTATTTCTCTCCTTCTCCCTCCCCCTCTCTCAGAGCCTTCGAAGGCTTGCCCGCGCATTGATCGCACACACTTGACGTGCTACTCGCACTCATTATACTTGGGGGCTCCTTTAACAGAAGCTTATACGGGCCTTATGCCCAACACATGTGTCACACTTCTGCATGTACCATTTATTCACCATTATATGCATCGATATGACTTAAGTTTTGGCCAAGCTGGGTTGCCTGGCTCCTGTGCTTACCCCTACGTTCTCGATTGTTCGGCTAGGAGGTAAAGGGAGCACCTCTGTGATTGTTACTGCCGGGTCAGCCGGATGTGTACCTGAGACTGGGTGAAGCCGAAAGCTAGCGTTCTTAAGGGAATATTCGGTCCATGAATTGAAAGATGATTTCTTACCTATTTATTTATCTGCCCCCAGATGCTTTCCTGCTTTTTTCGCAGTCCGGACATGCACTTTAGGGCATGCCTCCCAGGGAAAGGAACCCCTAACGGAACTATTCTCCTTGGAAGATGTTTCTTACTAACCATGTAATATAACATAACTAGTTGGGCACTTGTCTGATAAAGCACTAATGACGCCTACGCCTGGTCTCCATGCATGCCCCGGTTTTTACATAACGTGAGGGTATTCGGACACACTCTGGACCATCGGGTCCCGAGGTTGAAGCAAAAAGGTCCGCAATGACAAACGATCTACAATCCGGCTAGAAGGCATTTTTCATGTCATTTCAAATTACATAGTCAAGCTGACTGATGGTATTCCTCTTCGATACCATCTAATAAACTGTCTAGTTTACAGTCCCGCTGTGAATACTTTGCGGCCAACTCTACTTGGTCGTACACTAAGCTCACAGGGATCTCCTTCCCATCGGGCCCCACCGGTCCGACCTCGGCCATGTGGTTCGGGTCAGCCTTCGCATACCGTGTCTTCACCATGGCCCAGGCCTCCCTGGCGCCTTGACGGCAGGCCGATATCTTCCACAACTGGAAGCGCCACCATGCTCCCTGAAGTTTCTCCGCAAGCTCTTAAAGACCTTCGGGCAGGGACATGGAAGGCCACAAGGCCTGGGCGACTCCGCTCATCACCTGCCGAACTCGTTCGTGCAGGTGCAGTAGCTCGGGAAGTAGGTCACCCGTTGAACCAGGCATTTCCTCCGCAGGACGACCTGTGAGCACGCCTACAGACATATTTCTGTCAATTGACTTCCTCGCCGATCTCTTCTTTTCAAAAAGTTTGCTCAAGCACTTACTATAAATGCCGTGACGAAGCCGCCGATTCTCCTTCACGGAGTCAGACAGCTGGGCCCGAACATCTTTTAGTTCCTCGCCCAGCTAGGTGTTGGCATCTTGCAGTTTGTTCCTCTCTTGCTGCACCCTCATAAGCACCTTCTCGCCGGCCTTCAGCTGGCGTAGTAGCTGTTGCTTGTCCGGATCTAGTTCGGCACCATCTGCAATATTATTGTCAGACTCATACACACGCCGCACTTCACAAACTAATTATCTTTCGAAGTATATATTACCAGAGGGGGTCTCTGTGGCTCCCCCTGTGACGGCTAGTGCGGCCTCAAGTTGGGCCTTGCACTCTGAAGCTCCTGAGACAGATGGGTATTCTTTTCTGAAAGATCCTGCATAACAAATGATCCTTAAATCAGTTATTCTAACTATTTTAAGTCTCGGGGGCTACTAATATATATATATATATATGGTCAAAATTCACTCACCCGTATGTCTTTCACATACTGCTCCGTGGCTCTGGTTAGGCCATCTTGAGCGGCACAGAGGTGCGCATCTCCCGCATTAAAGGCATTCAATGCCTCCGGGGAGAAACACGCGTCACAAAGAACTGTCCGGCAGCGCCTATGATTCATGGCGCTCTCCACCTCAGATCTGGTGGCGGACAGCCTGTCGGCATCCTCCGCTGGAGGAGCATCCGGCGCACGCCTTGTGTTCGCCTCCCCCTCCGGACCAGGCGTTGGAGCCTGGCTGGCGGAGGCTTGATTGGCAACCTCTCCGGACACAGTCCGGCGAGCGCTCTTTCTCCTAGAAAAATCATGAGCGTTAATATGCTTCCCAGGAATCTTTCCTTTAAACACGGCGATGCGTCATACCGTTGCAGCGACGTCTCGATTCGCATCGCACTTCTTTTCCGCCTGCTGGGCCGAGCTGCCCCTTGCTGGATGGCCGCCACAGGCTCGGCTTCCCGCCTCGAAGGCACCTCCTGCGAAACACCATTGGTTTACGGTGGTCAGAGATAAGCAGGGATGAGTAGTGGTATCAGGACTCCGGTCACAGTTACCTGGGAAACCGGAGATATTCCGGGGTAGTCGGCCGTAATGGCGACCAAAGCATTGTCGATGCTAAGTTGGTGGAACACCCCATCGATCAGCTCCACCTTTATGTCCGGATCCTCTTCGGAGGCCGGATCAAGGGATCGTGCCGGACCCTCTGGTTGTGGAGCCAGGCTGTGTATATCCTCTACGGCCCGGCGCAGTTCCTGCGTCGAAACCACAGTGAGACACTTAACTTTGGGAATATGGATCGGATAGACAAACGTCCGCTTACCCAGCTCCGAGGGTTGTTCATGGAAAATCCATTCAATGGACTAGCACGGAGGAAGTCCTCCTTCTCCCCTTTGTACAAGCCGGACAGGATCTTCGCCATATCGGCAACCGATCCCGGCCCCTTGCGGCCATGACGGGTGGCATCATCCTCCCCGTTGAAATCCACATGGGGTGGCCCCTATATTGGAGCGGCTGCACCCCTCGCATGATGCATGTGGCCATGACTCCAATCATGGTTAATCCGGAATGAGCCAATAACCTTATTCGGCCCATCAGATATTGAACGTCCCTATCATTCTCCCGTTGAGGGCTCCGCGGGCGCCAACTCAAGCGTTTCTTCAGAGGAGCGTTGCTGAACTCCAGGAGACCGATCCGAACTGGGTCCGGCAGCGGGGCGTCTTCCATATAAAACCACTCTGAAGGCCAGTCTTCGGACGCCTTCTTTGGGGTTCCGGATAGATATCCGGTCCCGGCGATGCGCCATAGTTCGGCTCCGCCCACTTGATATATCGACCCCTCATGAGAACGGGGTACGAGGCAGAATAATCTCTTCCACAGCACGAAATGGGCCTCGATGCCCAAGAACAGCTCGCACAGGGCCACAAAACCCGCGATATGCAGAATGGAGGCAGGCGTAAGATGATGAAGCTGGAGCCCATAGAACTCCAGGAGCCCCCGAAGAAACGGATGTATGGGAAATCCGACTCCTTTTATTAGATAAGGGACGAAGCATATCCGCTCTACTTTGGAGGAATTGGGGACGCTCTCCGCCTGCTTCCCGCCCTTGTAGGTGGCAAGTCCGGTTCGAACCGGAACCATGAAGGCTGGGGGAAGAAATCCCTCGGCTTGGAGCGTCACCAGCTCACTATGCGAGACCGAGCATCTCCCCCAATCTCCTGGCTGAGGGCTGGGAGCGCGAGAGGAGGAGCCACATCGACTGTCCATGATGGAATGGATTTTTGGTCAGAGGTGCTCCGATGAATGCTCGCGGAAGGAGGATGGTGTGATTCGGATCTAGATCCTCGCCCCTCTTTATAGGCAGCTCATTCGCGCAGCTAGGCGGTGGAATGTAAAAATACCCTGGCTTTTCGCATTCGTACGACACGTGGAAGATGGACATTATTGGACGTGGAAGCCAAGGAGCGCTGCATTTATAAGGAGCCGGACACCGTTCGGCGAGTACATGGAATTTGGAGGAGAACCCGCCTTGCAATGCCGAAGACAATATGCGCGTCGGACTCGTCGTCATTGAAGCCTAGTTCGGGGGCTACTGAGGGAGTCCTGGACTAGGGGGTGTCCTGATAGCCGAACTATCATCATCGGCCGGATTCCAAGACTATGAAGATACAAGATTAAAGACCTCGTCCCGTGTTCGGATGGGACTTTCCTTGGTGTGGAAGGCAAGGTTGGCAATACGGATATGAAGATCTCCTACCATTGTAACCGACTCTGTGTAACCCTAGCCCTCTCTGGTGTCTATATAAACCGGAGGGTTTTAGTCCGTAGGACGAACAACAATCATACCATAGGCTAGCTTCTAGGGTTTAGCCTCCTTGATCTCGTGGTAGATCTTCTCTTGCACTACCCATATCATCAATATTAATCAAGCAGGAGTAGGGTTTTACCTCCATCGAGAGGGCCCGAACCTGGGTAAAAACATCGTGTCCCTTGTCTCTTGTTACCATCTGCCTAGACGCACAGTTCGGGACCCCCTACCCGAGATCCGCCGGTTTTGACACCGACACGGAGGATCCCAGAATTTTGCCTGGGTTTTCCAGGCGCTTTCCATCGCACAGTACTTCTGTACTATGGCCGCCAAGTAAGCAAAGTGTGATATGTCATGGCGAGTTATGGCGTTGAGGATTCCCTTGTCCGTACAATTTTTGCAAAAGAATGAGATTGCATCTTCCTCGCGACAATCCTTGACATTTCTCATTACAAGGAGGAATCTGGCCCAAAAGTGATGTGCTGTCTCTTGGGATTGTTGTCTATGTGGGAAAGATCGCTTGGATCTGGGTGGGTGGGTGGATTTAAGTCCGAACCCTGACCTGATCTGAGACCCAAGGGCAGAGGAACTTCAAAACTTGGCAGTTCGGGTTCCGGGATGTTGCCCAATTTTTCTGGCCCGCTGTCCGATTCTAAATTCGGAGCTTGGGTCAAGTCCTCCTGCAAGCGGGTATCCGGCTGAGAGATCTCAGAAATCCAGGCATAGTTCATCCTCGAAATAGAGGAAGAGTCGCTGCATTGCTCCTCCACCACCGCTATTTGATAGGTGACCGGCGAAGAGTTAGCCTCTCTTTGATTAGGTTTAAGCCCAATCCGATCATAGACAGTAGCGACTCCGAAGGCAGCGATGCGATCCAAGAGCTCGTTCAAGGACGAAAGTTCCATCCGATCCATCTGCTTGGCGTGTTCTGAGCTGATGTGGAGGCTGCTTTTGATGACGCGAGAAGTCATTGTCAGCACGGCGGCCAAACGGGCGGTCATAACGAAGCCGCCTAGTCGGAGGGTTTGGCCTAAAGCCAGGGCTCCCCCCGAGGCGATGTTGTCCCTGATAACAAGGTGAGCCATCAAACCTTTTTCGACGTCACAGTGGAACTCTCAATGAAAGCACCAATGTCGGTGTCAAAACCGGCGGATCTCGGGTAGGGGGTCTCAAACTGTGCGTCTAAGGCTAATGGTAACAGGAGGCGGGGGGACACAATGTTTACCCAGGTTCGTCCCTCTCTATGGAGGTAATACCCTACTTCCTGCTTGATTGATCTTGATGATATGAGTATTATAAGAGTTGATCTACCACGAGATTGTAGAGGATAAACCCTAGAAGCTAGCCTATGATTATGATTGTTGTGGTCCTACGTACTAAACCCTCCGGTTTATATAGACACCGGAGGGGGCTAGGGTTACACAGAGTCGGTTACAGAGAAGGGAATCCACATATCCGAATTGCCAAGCTTGCCTCCACGCAAAGGAGAGTCCCACCCGGACACTGGACAAAGTCTTCAATCTTCTATCTTCATAGTCCAAAAGTCCGGGATAAGCATATAGTCCGGCTGTCCGAGGACCCCCTAATCCAGGACTCCCTCAAGGAGCTCGGCCGGCGTTCTGCTCATGAACGTACGTGTGTGGCCGGAGTGGGTTTCTCGCATTCCACGCGGGTTTTTCTATCTATACTTACTCTTATAAAAAATAGAGTTGGTGATGATGGTGTGCCTATCATCCCGCAATATAGGCCGTCCCATTTATATCTGACGAATAGGAAGGAAACAATGGAAATTTTGCAAAAAGATGCCCACACCCCTCTCCACATTGCAAATAAGGCCTTCCCTCATTCATCCTTTTCTCCCACAAGATAAACTACTCATACAAATTCATCTTGATGTTCCGTGCAACACATGGGCATCTTGCTAGTAAATGTAGGTTTTTGAATGCGGCAAGGAGGCGGGTATAGCTGGGAGTGCAGCGGGGGTGCCCTCGGCTGGTGCGCCCTTACCCCCTTGATTGTGGACCGTGTATGCCCGGCTTTGAGGATAATGTTATCCTTGATGGTGTATGTCACCTTGTGTCCAGATCTGAGATGCCACGTGTACCAGATGAACGACTCCAAGTTCGACCACCTTGATGCTAGGTGTGATCCGCCGAACACTGTTGGAGAGACCGCCCTCATAATTTTCCTACATTGATCATTTGATTCATAGTATAGAATGCTATAGGATTATTCCTGTGTAATCATGTTTAGTTTGGCAATCTAGCATCCACTCCAACTTTTTTTCTACTTCCTTTGTTTTTCCTATGTTAAACACTCTGTTTTTTATGGAAACACTGTGTTAATGCTATGAGATTCAAGTGGACATGCCACTCCAATCCTTTATTTTTCCTATTCCTGCGTTTTAAGTTCCTACAAAGAGAGTACTTGCTCTAAATGATGTGCCGCTGCAAGAGCCGCCTATATTAATTGACCATGCTCTAAAAAGGTGGACCAGCTTTGGCTATAGTATACTACTGTACTACGTTAGTTGGTGACCTTGCGCATGGCTCTTCTCCTCTTCCGGAAGTCAAACAATAATGATGGTACTATAGTAGTACTTCTGGAAATCTGACACCAAATGAACTGCTGCACATCCACCGCTTGTAGGAAAATGTTTCTCCTCGTGCCGCGAGCCACCACGCACGCGTTGACGAGGAAGAAGGCGTAGTAAGCAAGCTTCTCGTCGTTCTACGAGTTGACCAGACACATCAAAGTTATTTAGTACTCTCTGCAAAAAGGTCCAACCATGTCCATGGCTACCATCCCGTGCTCCGTCATTGAGTACGTGCACTATTCATGTGCCATCGAGGAGAAAAAATATTGCGTAGTAGTAGGTGCCATCGAAGTGCATAACTCACTTACGCATTGCTTATCTCCATTTTGTTGCATGACACGTGCACCTTGATGTATATGTCCCGCTGTTGGCAAAAGGATGAACAAAGCTCATGTCAAAAAAAAGAGTGGAAGAACATAGATTCCCGACGACTGAGAAGGAGCAAGCAACCTCGCGGTGGAGCGTCTGCCCTCATAATATTTTATATTATTCAGCGATATAAAATAAACCAAATCTCTCATCTAGCTGGTTCGGGCATTTTCCCCTTTTCTTTGCCGCCTGCCCACCTATAGAACCGCCTCGCGACGGCCAATTCCTCTCCAAAGACCTAGGGAAGCGGTTGAACCGAACAAGTCTAACTTGTTTTTAGTCATTGATGTGGCATCGAAAGGGTGTGATGGCTGACTCTGGCAAAATAATTGACTACCACGTTGGCATACATGAGCATGCGGCCCACTTGTCAGAGTGCTAGACGGAGGAAGGAACGCAAGACAAAATGGAGTGTGGAAGGGTGCGACAATTGGCTCACGTGTGATGACCGCTGGAGCAATCCACTCAGATTGTGTTATGTTAAAAAATTCGTGCAAACACGGCCGATTATATGGTGAGTAGGTGACCGTGCGCTTGGCTCTTCACCTCTTCCGGAAGTCGAACAATGACGATGGTACTACAATATACTCCTACTTCTGGCAATCTAATACCGAATGAACTGTTGTACGTCCACCGCCTTTATTAAGTGCACTATCATAAAGCAAAATCTTCTCCTTGTCCTGCGAGCCATCGCACGTGCGTGAGCAAGGGAGAGGTCGTACTAGTAGTAAGTGATACGTCTCCAACGTATCTATAATTTTTGAGAGTTCCATGCTATTATATTATCTATTTTGGATGTTTTATATGCATTAATATGTTGTTTTATATTATTTTTGGGACTCTATTAATCGAGAGCCCGGTGCCAGTTTCTATTTTTTGCCTATTTTAGAGTTTTGCAGAAAAGGAATACCAAACAGATTCCAAACGGAATGAAACTTTTGGGATGATCTTTCTTGTACCAGAAGGAAACAAGAAGACTTGGAGATGAACTCGGAGACACAACGAGGCGGCCACGAGACAAGAGGGTGCGCCCAGGGGGTAGGGCCCGCCCCCAACCTTGTGGGCCCCTCATGGGTCTCCTGACCTAGCTCCTTCGCCTATATATACTCTTATACCCTGAAAACAACCAGGAGAGCCACGAAACCACTTTTCAACCGTCGCAACCTTCCGTACCAATGAGATCCGATGTAGGGGCATTTTTCGACATCCTGCCGGAGGCGGATTCAATCACGGAGGGCTTCTAAATCAACACCATTACCTCTCCGATGAAGCGTGAGTAGTTTACCACAGACCTTCAGGTCCATAGCAAGTAGCTAGATGGCTTCTTCTCTCTCTTTGATTCTCAATACCAGTTCTACTCGATGTTCTTGGAGATCTATTCGATGTAATATTCTTTTGTGGTGTGTTTGCCAAGATCTGATGAATTGTGGATTTATGATCAGATTATCTATGAATATTATTTGGTTCTTCTCTGAATTCTTATATGCATGATTTGATATCTTTGCAAGTCTCTTCGAATTATCGGTTTAGTTTGGCCTACTAGATTGATGTTTCTTGCAATGGGAGAAGTGACTAGCTTTGGGTTCAATCTTGCGGTGTCCTTTCCCAGTGACAATAGGGGCAGCAAGGCACGTATTGTATTGTTGCCATCGAGGATAAAAAGATGGAGTTTTCATCATATTGCTTCAGTTAATTCCGCTACATCATGTCATCTTACTTAATGTGTTACTCTGTTCTTTATGAACTTAATACTCTAGATGCGGGGAGGAGTCGGTTGATGTGTGGAGTAATAGTAGTAGATGCAGAATCATTTCGGTCTACTTGACACGGACGTGATGCCTATATTCATGATCATTGCCTTAGATATCATCATAACTTTGCACTTTTATATCAATTGCTCGGTAGTAATTTGATCACCCACCATAATATTTGGTATCTTGAGAGAAGCCACTAGTAAAACCTATGACCTTGAGTCTCTTTTCCATCATATAAGTTCTCTTTTATATCATACTAGTTTCCGATATACTATTATGCAATCTTTTATTTTTGATCTATAAACAAAAAATACCAAAAGTATTTACTTTACCGTTTATCTATCTCTATCAGATCTCACTTTTGCAAGTAACTGTGAAGGGATTGACAACCCCTTTATCACGTTGGGTGCAAGTTGTTGATTGTTTGTGCAGGTATTCTGTGACTTGTGCGTTGTCTACTACTGGATTGATACCTTGGTTCTCAAACTGAGGGAAATACTTATGCTACTTTGCTGCATCACCCTTTCCTCTTCAAGGGAAAAACCAACGCAAGCTCAAGAGGTAGCAAGAAGGATTTCTGGCGCCGTTGCCGGGGAGACCTACGTCAAGTCAAGCGATACCAAGTACCCATCATAAAATCTTCTCTCTTTCATTACATTATTCGCCATTCGCCTCTCGTTTTCCTCTCCCCCACCTCTAAAATGATTTTCAAAAACCTTTGCCTTTTCTTCGCCCCTCTTCCATTCATCTTTTTCGCTTGCTTCTTGTGTGCTTGTGTGTTGGATTGCTTGCTTTGTCATGATGGCTCAAGATAATACCAAATTGTGTGACTTTTGCAATACCAACAACAATGATTTTATTAGCACTCCGATTGCTCCCACTACTAATGCTGAATCTTGTGAAATTAATGCCGCTTTGCTGAATCTTGTTATGAAAGATCAATTCTCTGGCCTTCCTAGTGAAGATGTCGCATCCCATCTAAATTTTGTTGTTGATTTGTGTGATATGCAAAAGAAGAAATATGTGGATAATGATATTGTTAAGTTAAAGTTATTTCCTTTTTCGCTTAGAGATCATGCTAAATCTTGCTTTTCATCGTTGCCTAAAAATATTATTGATTCATGGAATAAGTGTAAAGATGCTTTCATCTCTAAGTATTTTCCTCCCACTAAGATCATCTCCCTTAGGAATGACATTATGAATTTTAAGCAACTTTATCGTGAGCATGTTGCACAATCTTGGGAGAGGATGAAATTGATGATACATAATTGCCCTACACATGGTTTGAATTTGTGGATGATTATAAAAAAAAATTATGTCGGATTGAATTTTGCTTCTAGAAATCTTTTAGATTCGGCCGCGGGAGGCTCTTTTATGGAAATAACTTTAGGAGAGGCCAATAAGCTCCTAGATAATATTATGGTTAGTTATTCTCAATGGCACACCAAAAGATTCACTAGTAAAAAAGTTCATGCGATTGAAGAGATTAATGTTTTGAGAGGAAAGATGGATGAACTTATGAAATTATTTGGTAATAAAAGTGTTTCTTCTGATCCTAATTATATGCCTTTGTACACTTTGATTGAGAATAATAATGAATCTATGGATGTGAATTTTGTTAGTAGGAACAATTTTGGTAACAACGCGTATAGAGGAAATTTTAATCATAGGCCGTTTCCTAGTAATTCCTCTAATAATTATGGTAATTCCTACAACAATTCTTATGGAAATTATAATAAGTTGCCCTCTGATTTTGAGAATAGTGTTAAATAATTTATGAGTTCGCAAAACAATTCCAATGCTTTGATTGAAGAAAAATTTCTCAAGATTGATGATTTGGCTAGGAACGTGGATATAATTTCTCTTGATGTTGATTCTTTGAAATGTAGATCTATCCCACCTAAGCATGATATCAATGAGTCTCTCAAAGCCATGAGAATTTCACTTTATGAGCGCAAAGAGAGAACCGCTAAGATGCGTGCTAAAAAAGATTAGTTTGTAAAAGCGTGTTCTTCAAGTTTTCATGATAGTAATGATGAAGATCTAAAAGTGATTGATGTGACTCCTATTAAATATTTGTTTTCCAATATGAATCTTGATAAATATGTGACTAGAGATGAGTCAACTTTAGTTAAAAGGCGTCCCAGTGATTCGGAGTTTTTATATCTAGATGCAAAAATTGATAAAAGTGGGATTGGAGAGGTCAAGACTTTAAGTAGCAAGGAACCCACTCTTTTGGATTTCAAGGAATTTAATTATGATAATTGTTCTTTAATAGATTGTATTTCCTTGTTGCAATCTGTGTTAAAGTCTCCTCATGCTTATAATCAAAATAAAGCTTTTACTAAACATATCGTTGATGCTATGATGCAATCTTTTGAAGAAAAGCTTGAATTAGAAGTTTCTATCCCTAGAAAACTTTATGATGAGTGTGAACCTACTATTAAGATTAAGGTCAAAGATTATGAATTCTATGATTTGCGTGATTTGGGTTCTAGTGTTTCCACGATTACAAAAACTTTGTGTGATGTGTTAGGTTTTCGTGAATTTGATGATTGTTCTTTAAATTTGCATGTTGTGGATTCCACTATTAAGAAACCTATGGGAAGGATTAATGATGTTCTTATTGTTCCAAATAGGAATTATGTGCTCGTAGATTTCATTGTTCTTGATATAGATTTCAATCCTACATGTCCTATTATTCTTGGTAGACCTTTCCTTAGAACGATTGTGTAATTATTGATATGAAAGAAGGAAACATTAGATTCCAGTTTCCGTTAAGGAAAGGCATGGAGAACTTTCCTAGGAAGAAAATTAAATTCCCATATGAATCTATCATGAGAGCCACTTATGGATTGCATACCAAAGATGGCAATACTTTGATCTATTCGTGTTTTTATGCCTAGCTAAGGGCGTTAAACAATAGCACTTGTTGGGAGGTAACCCAATTTTGTTTTTGTTCTTTGATTTTTCTTCCTGTTTAGTAACATCTAACCTCTGGTTGATATGGTTTTATGTTTTAATTAGTGTTTGTGCCAAGTTAAACCTTTAGGATAGCTTACGGTGATAGTTGTGTTCATCCTGCTGAAAATCACAAACTTTTGTGCCCAGTAAATTTGTTTTGATACTTCACAGAAACGTGCTTTTGATCTAGTTATTATTGCTATGGATTGGTACACAAATTTCTTAGGTTTTCCTAATTTGTCTGAATTTTTGGAGTTACAGAAGTATTCGAGAGTTACAAATTACTACAGACTGTTCTGTTTTTGACAGATTCTATTTTCCGCGTGTTGTTTGCTTATTTTGATGAATCTATGCGTAGTATCCGGGGGTATGAACCATGAAAAAGTTGGAATACAGTATATATTACACCAATATAAATAAATAATGAGTTTGCAATAGTACCTTAAAGTGGTGATTTAATTTCTTATACTAATGGAGATCGTGAGATTTTTTGTTGAGTTTTGTGTTGTGAAGTTTTCATGTTCTGGGTAAGGATTGGATGGACTATGGAATAAGGAGTGGCAAGAGCCTAAGCTTGGGGATGCCCAAGGCACCCCAAGGTAATATTCAAGGACAACCAAAAGCCTAATCTTGGGGATGCCCCGGATGGCATCCCCTCTTTCGTCTTCGTCTATCGGTAACTTTACTTGAGGCTATATTTTTATTCACCACATGATATGTGTTTTACTTGGAGCGTTTTGTATAATTTGAGTATTTGCTTTTTATTTTACCACAATCATCCTTGCTGTACACACCTTTTGGGAGAGACACGCATGAATCATGATTTATTAGAACACTCTATGTGCTTCACTTATATCTTTTGAGCTAGACAATATTGCTCTAGTGCTTCACTTATATCTTTTTAGAGCACGAAGGTGGTTTTATTTTATTGAAATTGTTGAACTCTCATGCTTCACTCATATTATTTTGAGAGTCTTTTAGAATAGCATGGTAATTTTCTTTGGTTATAAAATTAGTCCTAATATGATGGGCATCCAAGAGGGATATAATAAAAACTTTCATATGAAGTGCATTGAATACTATGAGAGGTTTGATTCTTTATGATTATTTTGAGATATGAAGATGGTGATATTAGAGTCATGCTAGTGGAGTAGTTGTGAATTCGAGATATATTTGTGTTAAAGTTTGTGATTCCCGTAGCATGAACGTATGGTGAACCGTTATGTGATGAAGTTGGAGCATGATTTATTTATTGATTGTCTTCCTTATGTGTGGTAGTCGAGGATGAGCGATGGTCTTTTCCTACCAATCTATCCCCCTAGGGGCACGCACGTAGTACTTCCTTTCGATAACTAATAGCTTTTTCTAATAAGTATTTGAGTTCTTTATGACTAACGTTGAGTCCATGGATTATACGCACTCTCACCCTTTCACCATTGCTAGCCTCTTTTGTGTCGCGCAACTTTCGCCGATACCTGACACCCACCATACACCTTCCTCAAAACAGCCACCATACCTACCTATTATGGCATTTCCATAGCCATTCGAGATATACTGCCATGCAACTTTCCACCGTTATGTTTATTATGACATGCTCCATCATTGTCATATTGCTTTGCATGATCATGCAGTTGACATCGTATTTGTGGCAAAGCCACCTTTCATAATTGTTTCATACATGTCACTCTTGAATCATTGCACATCCCGGTACACTGCTGGAGGCATTCACATAGAGTCATATTTTGCTCTCAGCATTGAGTTTTAATTCTTGAGTTGTAAGTAAATAAAAGTGTGATGATCTTCATTATTAGAGCATTGTCCCATGTGAGGAATGGATGATGGAAGCTATGATTCCCCCACAAATCAGGATGAGACTCCGGACGAAAAATAATGAAAAAAAGATAATAGAAAAAAAGAAAAAAAAATGAGAGAAAAGAGAGAAGGGGCAATGTTACTATCCTTTTTCCACACTTGTGCTTCAAAGTAGCACCATGATCTTCATGATAGAGAGTCTCCTATTTTGTCACTTTCATATACTAGTGGGAAGTTTTATCATATAACTCGGCTTGTCTATTCCAATGACGGGCTTCCTCAAAATGCCCTAAGTCTTCGTGAGAAAGCAAGTTGGATGCACACCCATTTAGTTTTTTTTGAGCTTTCATACACTTATAGCTCTAGTGCATCCATTGCATGGCAATCCCTACTCACTCACATTGCTATCTATTGATGGGCATCTCCATAGCCCATTGATACGCCTAGTTGATGTGAGCCTATCTTTTTGTCTTCTCGACAACCACCATATTATATTCTACCTTAGTGCTATATCCATGGCTCACGCTCATGTATTGCGTGAAGATTTAAAAAGTTTGAGAACATCAAAAGTATCAAACAATTGCTTGCCTTGTCATCGCGGTTGTGCATGATTTAAATATTTTGTGTGATGAAGAGAGAGCATAACCAGACTATATGATTTTGTAGGGATAACTTTCTTTGGCCATGTTATTTTGAGAAGACATGATTGCTTTGTTAGTATGCTTGAAGTATTATTATTTTTATGTCAATATTAGACTTTTATTTTGAATATTTTGGATCTTAACATTCATGCAACAATAAAGAAAATTACATGGATAAATATGTTAGGTATCATTCCACAACAAAAATTCCGTTTTTATCATTTACCTACTCGAGGATGAGAAGGAATTGAGCTTGGGGATGCTTGATACATCTCCAACGTATCTATAATTTTTGATTTTTCCATGCTAATATATTATCTGTTTTGGATGTTTTATATGCATCAATATGCTATTTCATATTATTTTTGGGACTAACCTATTAACCAAGAGCCCAGTGCCATTTTCTATTTTTTTTGCCTATTTTAGAGTTTCGTATAAAAGGAATACCAAACGGAGTCCAAACGGAATGAAACTTTCGGATGATCTTTCTTGGACCAGAAGGAAACCAAAAGATTTGGAGATGAAGTTGGAGATGCAACGAGGCGGCCACGAGGCAGGATGGCGCGCCTAGGGGGTAGGGCGCACCCCTACCTCGTGGGCCCCTCGTGGGTTTCCTGACCTAGCTTCTTCGCCTATATATACTCTTATACCCTGAATACATACACAAGAGCCATGAAAACACTTTTCCACCACCGCAACCTTCTCTACCCATGAGATCCCATCTACGGGCCTTTTCCGGCATCCTGCCGGAGGGGGATTAGATCATGGAGGGCTTCTACATCAACACCATTACCTCTCCGATGAAGCGTGAGTAGTTTACCACAGACCTTCGAGTCCATAGCAAGTAGCTAGATGGCTTCTTCTCTCTCTTTGATTCTCAATACCATGTTCTCCTCGATGTTCTTGGAGATCTATTCGATGTAATATACTTTTGCGATGTGTTTGCCGAGATCCGATGAATTGTGGATTTATGATCAGATTATCTATGAATATTATTTGGTTCTTCTCTGAATTCTTATATGCATGATTTGATATCTTTGTAAGTCTCTTCGAATTATCGGTTTAGTTTGGCATACTAGATCTTTCTTGCAATGGGAGAAGTGTTTAGCTTTGGGTTCAATCTTGCAGTGTCCTTTCCCAGTGACAGTAGGGGCAGCAAGGCACTTATTGTATTGTTGCCATCAAGGATAAAAAGATGGGGTTTTCATCATATTGCTTGTGTTAATTCCGCTACATCATGTCATCTTACTTAATGCATTACTCTGTTCTTTTAAGAACTTAATACTCTAGATGCAGGCAGGAGTCGGTCGATGTGTGGAGTAATAGTAGTAGATGCAAAATCATTTCGGTCTACTTGACACGGATGTGATGCTTATATTTATGATCATTTCCTTAGATATCATCATAACTTAGCGCTTTTCTATCAATTGCTCGGCAGTAATTTGTCCACCCACCGTAAATTTGCTATCTTGAGAGAAGCCACTAGTGAAACCTATGGCCCCCGGCTCTCTTTTCAATCATATAGGTTCTCTTTCACATCATACTTGTTTCCGATCTACTATTTTGCAATCTTTTACTTTCCGATCTATAAACCAAAAATACCAAAAATATTTACTTTACAGTTTATCTATCTCTATCAGATCTCACTTTTCCAAGTAACCGTGAAGGGATTGACAACCCCTTTATCGCGTTGGGTGCAAGTTGCTGATTGTTTGTGCAGGTATTCGGTGACTTATGCGTTGTCTCCTACTGGATTCATACTTCTCAAACTGAGGGAAATACTTATGCTACTTTGCTGCATCACCCTTTCCTCTTCAAGGGAAAACCAATGCAAGCTCAAGAGGTAGCAGTAAGAAAAGCTTCTCCACGTTTGCGAGTTGACGGGACACACCAAAAGTAGTGTATTAGATTCCAAAAAGGGTTGACCATGTCCATGGCTACCATCCCGTGCTCCGTCATTCAGTGTGTGCATCATTCACATTCCATTGAGAAAATAATGTTGCGTATGTCCCATCGAATAGAATAACTTAGTTTATAAAAAATGCACCACCGCGTCATGATCGAACTTTGATTCGTCCATGCGTGGTTCCCATGAACAACTACTACACTTGCCAAATTATCTGGTGATCTGCCTCCTCGTACAGAAATGAGCTCACCGTGTACCCTCGCGTGAGTATTGGGGAAAGAGGCAAGAGTACCTGCGTCGCTGTCTGCACCTCTTCTCTTCGTGCTCGTATTCCTTTTAAATAAGGCATCCCAGTGTAGTTACATCATACATGGCCAACCCATGCTATCACCATATTTCTTGGCCTCTGGGCAACACATAGCTCTAGTAATCCACCAGCCCGTATCACTTCTCGCTCCTCGTCTCTCTCAAAATGCGGCGGGCTGGCGATTTTGCTCTCTATTGAGGTTGGTTAACTCATGACATGTTAGTGACATGCCAAGAGCATTCTAAAAAAATATTGTACTCTATTGTTATGCTAACAAGAGGAAGCGCTTTGACCGATAGACCAAACAAGACATGTGTGCCATGCCGTGAGTGGGTCCAGTTTCTCATTTTGAACTTGTTTGGTGTAGTAGTAACACTTGGTTTTGAGTATTGATAAGATTTTATATAGGGCCTAATGTATTCTTCGAGGTTGCCTTTGACTATTGATAAGATTTTATATAATTTGCAAATTATATCATTGGAAGATCCTTTCACGTTCCATTTAAAAAAAATGATCCTTTCACATACGAATTTGACGGTATGCTTTGAGAAACTTGCATGTCCTATACCGGTCATGTTTGGATACTCTAACTTAGCTAGAGGTTAGACTAACTCATGACTAACCCTGAACTAACTCTAGCCAAAGAGGTGTTTGGATGACAGGGTTAGATTGACAATAGATGCACTCGATGGGGAGAGAAAAGTGATTTTTCAGTGGGCCCCACGAGAACTAGCTCCAATTAGCACCACTTGGCTAGTGGGATAGAGAGAGAAAAGTGATTTTTTAGTGGGCTCAATGAGAACTCTCTCCAATTAGCACCTCTTAGGTGGGATAGTTTTTGTGGGTTTGGTGCAACTTGGTCCAATTTAACCCTCACGTTCAGATACTTTAGGGCTATTTGAGCCCCAACTAGCTCAAACTAACTCTAACCCATGGATCCAAATAGGGCCAAAGTTAGTCTCGGAAAACGCATTAAGACCTATATAGATGGACAGACGGAGTACATGATACTAGCAAACGCTCACCATTAGTAGTAGTTCATTGGTTGGTTTCGATTTTTGATTCAGTTGCTGTGCTGCTACCGTCCAATATTAGCATGTGGTTAGTTCTAGAATAAAAAAGGAGGTAGTACTTACTATGGGAAAGGTGAAGTGATAGTTGCTTCGCCTGAGCAACTTATTACTCTTGGAATATTAGAGTACCAGCGGATTCAATGAAGAGAGAAATGATGGTTGCTTCGCCCGAGCAACTTACTGTGCCAAAGGTGGGGCTTTGTGATTTGACTGCTCACTAGTCATTATTACTGTAGCACAACGACCAGGCTGAATCTTCTCTGCAGTTGTGCACTCAATATTGCTGCATGGCTGGTGGAGCCGGATGAAGGATGTCCCACATGTCGGCGAAACGAAGTTGAATTGTTTTCGGCATTGCTATCAATCCTCTAGGATTTGTTTATATGTACCAGCATAATGAAATTGTACTGTGATGCTACAAAGGTTTCAACTTTAGTTCCCACAGGAAAAAAAAGGTTACAACTTAGGATTCATGTGTCCTCTTGCTTCAAGATTGTCTCGTTACAACATTCCGTCAAATACAAATGAAACAACCATGGCTGCTAATGCATCTCAATGGTTCACAGATCAGCGCCAATATTCACATCACAACTAAAGACAAAGTTGTGAGAAGGTGTACAAATAAAGAAAAATATATAATAGATCGATGTTGTTCGTAGGCATGGCTCCATTTCCTGGGCACAGTGTTCATTGGTTGGCAGCTAGTTTCACCCAGCTCTGTAGCCAAAAAATAGGTGTACGGATGACATCACAATCCAATCATTTTGTGCAGCTCCAATAAAATCGAGCTGATCATCCCTGTTTGAAAAGATATTCGTTCAGTGTGATTACAATAATAGTGGAACTAGATGATGAAACATAACACACACAAATAGAAACCGATCACCTCTGCGATCTCTCTTTAGGACTAACTACTTGTTGGGGAAGATTAGGCATGGAGTTGGATGAGGAGGATAGAAAAATCAATATCCCTTTCTGAAGTCCCACAGAAGTGTAAAAACGTTGCCTGTGTGACATTTTGGCGGAACCGCACAAAACACTCTTAAGAAAAAAGTGATTTGTGTAGTCCACCAAAAGGTCGCAATAGCAACAAGGTGAAATGGATAGCCCTGTTTGCAAAAGGAGGTAGAAAGGAAACAATTACTGCCCAATAACATGAGTTGAAGACACATGCACTAACAAAAAAGAAGCATATTCCATGTAATAAGGGAAAGATAACAACATGGTGGTTTATCAAAAACGGTTTGAGGAACGAGATTGCAAGATGGAAAGTACGCCAGCCGAGATACGTTTTAAGCAAACAACTAAAGAACTTGCACATGTAAGATTTTCCACATGCATCAACGTGGGAAGATGGGCAGTGGAGCAAGGCCGGAGGAAGCTGTACCTGAGGGTCGTCGGGATGTAACAAGGAGGGCGCCGGCGGCTGGGATCTGCCCATAATGCGGCAGCGAGCAAGTGGCGAAGGCCCTACCGTGCCGGTTCTTTGTTAGAGAGAACGGAAGGTACCACAGATTGGGACGTGCTGCCTCAACACCGCCGAATGGAGAAATGATGCACAACCTCCCTTTCCACCGGCGGACGGGATGCAGCCGGATCAGTGACCAAAGGTGAGAGAGAGAGAGGCTGATACGTCCATTTTTCCTCATGCTTTTATATCATTATTTATTGCATTATGGGCTGTTACTACACATTATGTCACAATACTTATGCCTTTACTCTCTTATTTTACAAGGTTTACATGAAGAGGGAGAATGCCGACAGCTGGAATTCTGGGCTGGAAAAGGACCAAATATTAGAGACCTATTCTGCACAACTCCAAAAGTCCTGAAACTCCACGAAAGTCAGTTTTGGAATATATTAAAAATATTGGGCGAAGAAAGCACCAATGGGGGGCCACCCACCATCAACGAGGGTGGAGGGCGCGCCCCGCTGCCTCATAGGCCACCTGGCAGGCCCCCGATGCCCATCTTCTGCTATATGGTGTCTTTTGCCCTGTAAAAAATCATAAGGAGCTTTTGGGATGAAGCACCTCTGTCTCGAAGCGGAACATTGGCGGAACCAATCTAGGGCTCCGGCGGAGTCGTTCTGCCGGGGAAACATCCCTTCGGGAGGGGGAAATCGTCACCATCGTCATCACCATCAACCCTCTCGTCGAGAGGGGGTCAATCTCCATCAACATCTTCACCAGCACCATCTCGTCTCAAACTCTAGTTGATCTCTTGGATCCGATCTTTGTCTCAGAACCTCAGATTGGTACCTGTGGGTTGCTAGTAGTGTTGATCACTCCTTGTAGTTGATGCTAGTTGGTTTATTCGGTGGAAGATCATATGTTTAGATCCTTTTTGCATATTAATACCCCTCTGATTATGAACATGAATATGATTTGCGAGTAGTTACATTTGTTCCTGATGGGTTGCTAGAGTGACAGAAGCTTAAACCCTAGTTTATGCGTTGCTTTGTAAGGGGCTGATTTGGATCCATATGTTTCATGCTATGGTTAGGTTTACCTTAATTACTCTTTCATAGTTGCGGATGCTTGCAATAGAGGTTATTCTGGGATGCTTGTCCAAGGAAGGGCAGTACCCAAGCACCGGTCCACCCACATATCAAATTATCAAAGTAACGAACGCGAATCATATGAGCATGATGAAAACTAGCTTGATAATTCCCATGTGTCCTCGGGAGCGCTTTGCCTTATATAAGAGTTTGTCCAGGCTTGTCCTTTTCTACAAAAAGGATTGGGCCACCTTGCTGCACCTTAGTTACTTGTGTTACTTGTTACCCGTTACAAACTACCTTATCACAAACTATCTGTTACCGATAATTTCAGTGCTTGCAGAGAATACCTTACTGAAAACCGCTTGTCATTTCCTTCTGCCCCTCGTTGGGTTCGACAATCTTACTTATCAAAAGGACTACGACAGATCCCCTATACTTGTGGGTCATCAAGACTCTTTTCTGGCACTATTGCCGGGGAGTGAAGCGCCTTTGGTAGGTGGAATTTGGTAGGGAAAATTTTATATAGTGTGCTGAAATTTACTATCACTTGTTACTATGGAAAATAGTCCTTTGAGGGATTTGTTCGGGGTATCTTCACACCGACCAGAAGAGCAAAGAGTTGCTACTCAACCTATTGAGCCTACTGAAAATGTTTACTTTGAAATTCCTTCTGGTATGATAGAGAAACTGCTAGCTAATCCTTTTACAGGAGATGGAACATTACATCCCGATATGCACCTAATCTATGTGGATGAGGTTTGTGGACTATTTAAGCTTGCAGGTATGCCCGAGGATGTTATCAAGAAGAAGGTATTCCCTTTATCTTTGAAGGGAAAGGCATTGACATTGTTTAGGCTATGTGATGATATTGGATCATGGAACTACAACCGATTGAAATTGGAATTCCATCAGAAGTTTTATCCTATGCATCTAGTTCATCATGATCGTAATTATATATATATATATAATTTTTGGCCTTGCGAAGGAGAAAGTATCGCTCAAGCTTGGGGGAGGCTTAATTCAATGTTACATTCATGCCCTAATCATGAGCTCTCAATAGCAATTAGTATTCAAAAATTTTATGCTCGGCTTTCTCTCAATAATCGCTCCATGCTCGATACTTCTTCTACTCGTTCTTTTATGATGAAGACTATTGAATTCAGATGGGATTTATTGGAAAGAATTAAACGCAACTCTGAAGATTGGGAACTCGACGAAGGTGAGGAGTCAGGTATAACACCTAAATTTCATTATGTTAAATCTTTTATGGATACCGATGCTTTTCATGAATTTAGCACTAAATATGGACTTGACTCTGAGATAGTAGCTTCTTTCTGTGAATCATTTGCTACTCATGTTGATCTCCCTAAGGAGAACTGGTTTAAATATCATCCTCCCATTGAAGTAAAAGTAGTAGAACTTATTAAAATTGAAGAAAAGACTATCACTTATAATGTTGATACTATTGTTCCTATCGCTTATATTGAGAAACCACCTTTCCCTATTAGAATAAAGGATCATGCTAAAGCTTCAACTGTGATTCGTAAGAGTAATGCTAGAACACCTACACCCCCTGCGAAAATTAAAGTTGAACCTAGTATTCCTATGGTTAAGGATCTCTTGGTTGATAATATTGATGGGCATGTTATTTACTTATGTGGTGAAGCTGCTAGAATTGTTAGACCCAATACTAAAAATAAACATAGACCTGTTGTTGGCACGCCTGTTGTTTCTGTTAAAATAGGAGATCATTGTTATCATGGCTTATGTGATATGGATGCTAGTGCGAGTGCAATACCTCATTCCTTATACGAAGAAATTATGCATGATATCGCACCCACTGAGATAGAAGGTATTGATGTTACTATTAAGCTTGCCAATAGAGATACTATGTCACTAATTGATATTGTTAGAGATGTTGAAGTCTTGTGTGGGAAAATTAAATATCCTACTGATTTTCTTGTTCTTGGTTCCCCACAAGATGACTTTGTCCCATTATATTTGGTAGACCCTTCTTGAATACTGTTAATGCTAGGATAGACTGCGAAAAGGACATTGTTACTATTGGTTTAGGGGATATGTCTCATGATTTTAATTTCTCGGAATTTCATAGACAACCCCATGATAAAGAATTGCCTAGTAAAGATGAAATTATTGGTCTTGCTTCTATTGCCATGCCTCCTAATGATTCTTTAGAACAATATTTGCTAGACCATGAAAATGATATGTTTATGAATGAAAGAAGGGAAATAGATGAAGTAGTCTTTAAACAGGGACCTATTTTGAAGCACAACTTGCCTGTTGAAATCCTAGGGGATCCTCCTCCACCCAAGGGCGATCCCGTGTTTGAGCTTAAACAATTACCTGATACTCTTAAATATGCTTATCTTGATGAAAAGAAGATATATCCTGTTATTATTAGTGCTGACCTTTCAGAGCATGAAGAAGAGAAATTATTGAAAACTCTGAAGAAGCACCGTGCTGCTATTGGATATACTCTTGATGATCTTAAGGGCATTAGTCCCACTTTATGCCAGCACAAAATTAAACTGGAGAAAGATGCTAAACCAGTTCTTGATCATCAACAAAGATTAAATCCTAAGATGAAAGAAGTGGTAAGAAATGAAATACAAAAGCTTCTTGAGGAAGGTATAATTTATCCTGTTGCTGATAGTCAGTGGGTAAGTCCTGTCCATTGTGTCCCTAAGAAGGGAGGTATTACTGTTGTTCCTAATGATAAAGATGAATTGATACCACAAAGAATTGTTATAGGTTATAGAATGGTAATTGATTTCCGCAAATTAAATAAAGCTACTAGAAAATATCATTACCATCTACCTTTTATTGATCAAATACTAGAAAGATTATCCAAACATACACATTTTTGCTTTCTAGATGGTTATTCTGGTTTCTCTCAAATACCTGTGTCAAAAGAGGATCAGGATAAGACCACTTTTACTTGCCCTTTCGGTACCTTTGCTTATAGACGTATGCCTTTTGGTTTATGTAATGCACCTGCTACATTTCAAAGATGTATGACTACTATATTCTCTGACTTTTGCGAAAAGATTGTTGAGGTTTTCATGGATGATTTCTCCGTGTATGGAACTTCTTTTGATGATTGCTTAAGCAACCTTGATCGAGTCTTGCAGAGATGTGAAGAAATTAATCTTGTCTTGAATTTGAGAAGTGCCACTTTATGGTTAATGAAGGTATTGTCTTGGAGCATAAAATTTCTGAAAGAGGTATTGAAGTTGATAAAGCTAAAGTTGATGCTATTTAAAAGATGTCGTGTCCTAAGGACATCAAAGGTATAAGAAGTTTCCTTGGTCATGCCAGTTTTTATAGGAGGTTCATTAAAGACTTCTCAAAAAATTCTAGGCCTCTAACTAATCTTTTACAAAAATATGTTCCTTTTTTCTTTGATGATGATTATGTAGAAGCATTTGAAATACTTAAGAAAGCCTTGATTTCTGCACCTATTGTTCAGCCACCTAATTGAAATTTACCCTTTGAAATTATGTGTGATGCTAGTGATTATGATGTAGGTGCTGTTCTAGGACAAAGAGTTGATAAGAAATTAAATGTTATCCAATATGCTTGTAAAACTCTAGACAGTGCCCAGAGAAATTATGCTACTACTGAAAAAGAATTTTTAGCAGTTGTATTTTCTTTTGATAAGTTCAGACCTTATATTGTTGATTCCAAAGTAACCGTTCACACCGATCATGCCGCTATTTAATATTTTATGGAAAAGAAAGATGCTAAACCTAGACTTATTAGATGGGTTCTCTTGTTACAAGAATTTGATTTGCATATTATTGAGAGAAAGGGAGCTGAGAACCCCGTTGCAGACAACTTGTCTAGGTTAGAAAATGTTCTTGATGACCCACTACCTATAGATGATAGCTTTCTTGATGAACAATTAGCTATCATAAAAGCTTCTCGTACTTCTCCATGGTATGCTGATTATGCTAATTACATTGTTGGTAAATTTATACCACCTAGTTTCACATAACAACAAAAGAAAAAGTTTTTCTATGATTTAAGACATTACTTTTGGGATGACCCACACCTTTATAAGGAAGGAGTAGATGGGGTTATTAGACGTTGTGTACCTGAGCATGAACAGGAATAGATCCTACGCAAGTGTCACTCCGAGGCATATGGAGGACACTATGCGGGAGATAGAACTGCACATAAGGTATTGCAATCTAGTTTTTATTGGCCTACTCTCTTCAAAGATGCCCGTAAGTTCTTCTTGTCTTGTGACGAATGTCAAAGAATTGGTAATGTTAGTAGGCGTCAAGAAATGCCTATGAACTATTCACTTGTTATTGAACCGGGGCTTTGATTATATGGGACCTTTTCCTTCCTCTAATGGATATACACATATTTTAGTTGCTATTGATTACATTACTAAGTGGGTAGAAGCTATTCCAACTGGTAGTGCTGATCATATCACCTCTATTAAGATGCTTAAAGAAGTTATTTTTTTGAGGTTTGGAATCCCTATATACTTAATGACTGATGGTGGTTCACATTTTATTCATGGTGCTTTTCGTAAAATGCTTGCTAAGTATGATGTTAATCATAGAATTACATCTCCATACCATCGACAGTCTAGTGGTCAAGTAGAATTGAGTAATAGAGAGATTAAAATAATTTTGCAAAAGACTGTTAATAGATCTAGAAAGAATTGTTCCAAGAAACTTGATGATGCATTATGGGCATTAGAACTGCATATAAGAATCCTATGGGTATGTCTCCGTATAAAATGGTTTATGGAAAAGCATGTCACTTACCTCTCGAACTAGAACACAAGGCATATTGGGCTATTAAAGAGCTCAGTGATGATTTCGAACTTGCCGGAGAGAAGAGGCTATTTGATATTAGGTCACTTGATGAATGGAGAACCCATGCCTATGAGAATGCCAAACTGTTTAAAGAAAAAGTTAAAAGATGGCATGACAAAAGGATACAAAAGCGTGAGTTTAATGTAGGTGATTATGTTTTTCTATACAACTCTCATTGAACATTTTTCGCAGGAAAACATCTCTCTAAATGGGAAGGTCCTTACATTATCGAGGAGGTGTATCGTTCCGGTGCCATAAAAATCAACAATGTCAAAGGCACAAGTCCGAAGGTGGTGAACGGTCAAAGAATCAAACATTATATCTTATGTAATCCCATAAATGTTGAAACCAATGTTATTGACACCGTAACCCCGCAGGAGTACATAAGGCACACTTTCTAGAATGTTTCAGACTCCAAAAAGGAATATGTATGTGGTACTATAGGTAAACCAACTCCAAAACAGTTGTAATAGCAATTTTTCTCTATTTTGGAATATTTAAAAAATTAGGAAAATCAGAAGTAGTTCGAAAGGGACACGAGGCATCCACGATGATGGAGGGCGCGCCCTACCCCCTGGGCGCGCCCCTGCCTCGTGGGCACCTCGTGTGCCCTCCAGACTACGTTTTCTTGCACAATACTTATTTTGGTCGGTAAATATTCGTTATATAATCTCCCGAAGATTTTGACCACCGTACCACGACAAATCCTCTGTTTTTGTTTTGAGCTGTTTTCTGCCAGAATTTCTCAAGGTCGGGCATCATGTCGTCCCCTCCTCCAACAACGTGGGCGATGATGCTTAGCTAATGAAGATAGAGATGAAGCGAGAAGAAATCAGGGAAGTCAAGGAAGGTGACAAGATCAAGGAAGAGGCAGAGCAGCAAGTCCGGACAGTAGAAGAAGAAGGCTTCTTTCAACCTTACCACAATCATCTCAGCCCTACTGAAATTGAAGCTTTGAAGATGATTGAGCTAGCTCGCATACAAAGTATCTCACACATGAAAATATTTTGTTGCAAGAGCATATCACCGCACTCAAGGGCATTATTTGCAAGTCGAAGGATCTCCTACGCTCGATGTGCGACACCCCGTCATCAACAACTCCATCATCACCACCCCCGAAGAAAGAGGCATAAATACATGGGTATGGGCACTCCCCTTGGCAACTTCCAAGCTTGGGGGAGGTTCCCCGGTATCGTATCACCATCACACTTCTATCTTTAACGTTTTTCTTAGTTTGATCCTTTTGGTTATATCTGATCTAGTAGAATAAAGTTCAGTATGATCTAGCTTTGATTTTTGTGTTGATTCATATCTATGTAACCGATTCCATGAGCTATATAGAGTAAAGATTAGTTTTTAGTTGAGGGATTTGCTATCTTGCTATGATCTTAAGGGAATACAAGAAAAAGAAAGAACAAAAAGAAATAAAAGATCATGTTGACCTTATGGAGAGTAATGACTTCACATATAAAGAGTATGATGAATTAAAGTTGTTGAGAGTTGACAAACATAGTTTTGGTCATCGTTGCAATTAATAGGAAGTAATAAAGAAAGAGAGTTTTTCACATATAAATATACTATCTTGGACATCTTTTATGATTGTGAGCACTCATTAAAATATGACATGCTAAAAAGTTGATGTTGGACAAGGAAGACAACGTAATGGGTTAGGTTTCCTTATATCCAAAATAAATTATATTGTCATGGATCATCAAACATGTTGAGCTTGCCTTTCCCCCTCACGCTAGCCAATTTCTTTGCACCAAGTAGAGATACTACTTGTGCTTCCAAACATCCTTAAACATATTTTTGCCATGAGAGTCCACCGTACCTACCTATGGATTGAGTAAGATCCTTCAAGTAAGTTGTCATCGATACAAGCAATAAAAATTGCTCTCTAAATATGTATGACCTATTAGTGTGAAGAAAATAAGCTTTATACGAGCTTGTAATATGGAAGAAATAAAAGCGACAGACTGCATAATAAAGGTCCCTATCACAAGTGACAATATAAAGTGACGTTCTTTTGCATTAAGATTTTGTCCAGCCAACCATAAAAGCGCATGGCAACCTCTACCTCCCTCTGCGAAGGGCCTACCTTTCAATTTTGTCTTCTACCTTATACAAGAATCATGGTGATCTTCACCTCTTTTTACACTGTCCTTTGGCAAGCACTATGTGTTGGAAATATCCTAATATATATATCCAATTGGATGTGGGTTTTCATAAAGCATTATTGTTGACATTACCCTTGAGGTAAAAGGTTGGGAGGCGAGACTATAAGGCCCTATCTTTCTCTGTGTCCGATTAAAACTTCATACCCATAAGTATTGCGTGAGTGTTAGCAATTGTGAAAGATTAAATGACAGTTGAGTATGTGGACTAGTTGAAAATCTCTTATATATTGACTCTTTCCAATGTTATGATAAACTGCAATTGCTTCAATGACTGAGATTATAGTTTGCAACTTTTCAATGAAGTTTCTGATTCATACTTTACATTGTGAATATATTTTTACTTTAGCATAAGAAATCATATAACAATATATATATTGTTGTTCTAAGAATGATCATAATGCCCGATGTCCGTATTTTATTTTATCGACACCTCTATCTCTAAACATGTGGACATATTTTTCGATATCGGCTTCCGCTGGAGGACAAGAGAGGTCTAAGCTTGGGGGAGTTGATACGTCCATTTTGCCTCATGCTTTTATATCATTATTTATTGCATTATGGGCTATTACTACACATTATGTTGCAATACTTATGCATTTTCTGTCTTATTTACAAGGTTTACCTGAAGAGGGAGAATGTCGACAGCTGGAATTCTGGGCTGGAAAAGGACCAAGTATTAGAGACCTATTCTGCACAACTCCAAAACTCCTGAAACTCCACAAAAGTAAGTTTTGGAATATATTAAAAATATTGGGCAAAGAAAGCACCAGAGGGGGGCCACCCACCGCCCATGAACATGGAGGGCGCGCCCTACCCCCTGGGTGCGCCCCCTTGCCTGGTGGGCCACCTAGCAGGCCCCCGATGCCCATCTTCTGCTATATCGTGTCTTTTTACCCTGGAAAAAATCATAATGAAGCTTTTGGGACGAAGCGCCACCGTCTCGAGGCGGAACCAATCTAGGGCTCCGGTGGAGCCATTCTGCCGGGGAAACATCCCTCCAGGAGGGGGAAATTGTCACAATCATCATCATCATCGATCCTCTCATCGAGAGGGGGTCAATCTCCATCAACATCTTCACCAACACCATCTCCTCTCAAACCCTTGTTCATCTCTTGTATCCGATTGTTACCCGTGGGTTGCTAGTAGTGTTGATTACTCCTTGTAGTTGATGCTAGTTGGTTTATTTAGTGAAAGATCATATGTTCAGATCCTTTATGCATATTAATACCCCTCTGATTATGAACATGAATATGATTTGTGACTAGTTACGTTTGTTCCTGAGGACATGGGAGAAGTCTTCTTATAAGTAGTCATGTGAATTTGGTTTTCGTTTGATATTTTGATGAGATGTATGTTGTCTCTCCTCTAGTGGTGTTATGTGAACGTCGTCTACATGACACTTCACCATTTTTTGGGCCTAGGGGAAGGAATTGAGAAGTAATAAGTAGATGATGGGTTGATAGAGTGACAGAAGCTTAAACCCTAGTTTATGCGTTGCTTCATAAGGGGCTGATTTGGATCCATATGTTTCATGCTATGGGTTTACCTTAATTCTTATTTTGTAGTTGCGGATGCTTGCGAGAGGGGTTAATCATAAGTGGGATGCTTGTCCAAGGAAGGGTAGTACCCAAGCACAGGTCCACCCACATATCAAATTATCAAAGTAACGAACGCGAATCATATGATGAAACCTAGCTTGACGATAATTCCCATGTGTCCTCGGGAGTGCTTTGCCTTATATAAGAGTTTTTCCAGGCTTGTTGTTTGCTACAAAAAGGATTGGGACACCTTGTTACACCTTAGTTACTTGTGTTACTTGTTACCCATTACGAATTACCTTATCACAAACTATCTGTTACCGATAATTTCAGTGCTTGCAGAGAATACCTTACTGAAAACCTATTGTCATTTCCTTCTGCTCCTCATTGGGGTTGACACTCTTACTTATTGGAAGGACTACGATAGATCCCCTATACTTGTAGGTCATTAGAGGCCACTACCGCCTTATGTGAGATAGTGTGACGACAGACAAACCCCGGCAGGTAGGCTCCATTGTATATAGTGGAGCGGATTTTTCTTTTTCCCGACGATAACTGTTTTATATTCTGTATGTGCGATTGAGGAATATAAATTTATTTAATACTAACATGTCAAGTCGAACTTTGTTCCATTTACACGTGGTACATGACCCTCCTTTGAGTAAACAACCGCTAAACGCGTCAAATTATCATGTGGGCTGCCTTTTCGTATAGAAATGAAGTCCACTGTGTACCCACACGGGTGTGGCCGGGAACGAGATGTGAGTACGTGTGTCATGCGTGCACCTCTTCTTTAGGTGCAGGTACGTACGTGGGTGGGTGTGAGAGAGATGGTTTGTGCAAAACAAAGGCAATGTGTCGATGATATCTCAAACAAAAGAACATAACGTATGCAATGTGTGTGAAACAGATTCATGGATATATCATTTATAGAGGGAGCGATCCAAGAGAAGATAGTGGAGGGATCATCGTCATGAGATATCAATAGAATCGAAAACAGGGATGAAGTGTGTGGGTGCGCGATCGATAAAGAGTGCCATCGAATTTGTGTTTGCCCACGTCAAAGATACAGGGCAGCTGGCCTACTGGAATGTGAGAGGGCAGAGGTGCAGTTTTTCTCTGTGGTATGGATACCTACCTACAACATTCGACTATCAGTGTGTGTGTGGGGGGGGAGACGGCGCCGATACCTACCTAATAGAGAGGTAGATTGACTAGTATACGTGTGGAGAAGGAGAGATACCTAGCTATGTATTGAGGGAGATCGATCGTCATCCATGCATATGTGTAGCAGAGGAATAAGGTTGGGAGAAAGACAATGGTAGAGTGTCGGAGGGTTGGTGGTGGAGTTGCTTCTCACAAATGGTGGGAGAGGCCTGCTAGACAAATGGAGGGTACGAGTGCAATATCAATAAGAGAGGGGATGTGCGCCTGTCTATGCACATGCGTGTGAGAGATGGGTTAGGAGGTATGCAAGGATGATGAGGGGGGACGATATGGTTGTGGTAAGTAGACGTAACTACATAGGAAGATCAATCGTCATGTGTCCGAGAATGGGTGAGACATAACTAGTGAGGTAAGTTGATCGGTGTGTGGGGAAAAAGAATTATACTCGACCTAGCTATATGTAGGGACATCGGTACGTATACATGCATGCATGTGTTAGAAGCAAATAAGGTCTGGAGAGACGGACAGGTGGAGAGGGGTGCAGCTAGGAGGTGGTGCGAGAGGACTACTATGTCGAGGGGGGAGGAGTGTGCTAGTATGAGATCAACGAAAAGAGGGGCAGGAGTGCGCACCTGCGTGGAATCGTATTGGACACAGGGGGGCATGGACGGTGAGAAGAGAAGTGGGGAAGTGTGTGTTTGTGGTAGGCACACTTGGCTAGAGAGGTACATAATGGTGTGTGCTGGAAAGAAGGAGCCGGGGGGCCTACACACACCGTGGGTGAACAACCTAAAGAGAAACAAATGTGCGTGATGGAGGGGACGTTGTGGGAGGGTGATAGGGGGGCTGGCGTGTGCATGCATGGTAGAAAGTTAGCACTAGCTAGCTACAAAGGATCGTGAAGGTGTAAAAGACGAATAGACATCATAATTCATTATAAGAAAGTGGATTCGGATATTTGAAGAAGATATCATAGTGTTTTAAACCGACACATGCATGAATGAATATATAAAATGGTGATACGCATGGTGTTGTTATTAATATGTTATACTACATATAATATATAGAACATTGATTATGATTTGGGTTAATGTGTGGCTTTTGAGTGCAGCTCAGGGCTAAATACATGTCATAATGCAGGGGGCAGGGCACTATACTTTGTGTGATAAACACGGTGTATGTATGGAACATGGTTTAGATTATGAGTATCTAGATAGTACATCAAATGTACTATTATTTGGAATCAACATCAAGTGTATTAAAAAAATTGAATTCAAGTTCATATCTATCCCTATAGTAATCGTGTGGTGTGTTGTTAACATAATACATGAATTATGGTTTAAGTTGGCAATAATCATGATTGTAGATTCTTATTCAAATACAGAAACAAATTCAAATTTAGTTCGAATTGCAGCGGTAGTATAGACATTTGGAATGTACTAAAATGTTGGTATGAGTAGGTTACATGCATTATACAGCTAGCGACAAAAATTAATTGGACGTAACATGGATTCATAGCTTGGAATAGCATTTGTACAGTAAAACGGGACAAGACTCTCTCTTTGTGTGGTGTGAATAACTGTATTGTCTTTTTTTCGTTGAGGAAGTGCGAATTGATTTGGTACGTACAATATTACACGTTAGGCTTGTCCCTAAAATTCTACCCGCGCATTATTATATTCCGAAAATTCAGATATCGTGCTCCTGAAACCCGCGCCTTCACAACACACGCCTTGCTATCCTGAAACTACAACGCCCATAAGTTGTTTGCTCGCAAAATCCCTATGCATAGGAAGTCGGTTAGGCACAAATGTCCTTTCCATGTGATTCATGATGCTCTCTTGCATGTTTCAATTCATATCATTTACGCGAGCATCATTGAAATCATCATTCCTAGCTAAAAGGCATTAAAGAAAGCGCTTGTTGGGAGACAACCCAACACTTTTTCCTACTGTTTTTGTGCATTCACATGATTAGGCTACTATTGTAATCATGTTTTATTGCTTTTGTTTCAATAAAGTGCCAAGTAAAGCCTTTGAGATAGTGTGGATGATAGTTGAATTGATTCAGTGCAAAATCAGAAACTTTTGCACAGAGTAACAGAATTGATCTGCTCTCCTGGAACGTGATAAATTCTTGAATATTTTACAGATGGTTTATATACTAAATTCCCATGTTTTCCTAATTTCTCAGATTTTTTGGATTAGCATAAGTATGGTCGTTATCTAGATCATTATAGATTGTTCTATTTTTGACAGATTCTATTTTCAATGCATAGTTTGCTTGTTTCCTAGTTTCTATGGCTTATATTGCTTAATATAAATTGTCGAAATGATAAGGTACAGTAGGAATTATGTGGAAATAATTATGATTCTTGTCTTCGACAGTACCAAAGTGAATGATTTGCTTTATCATACTAACCTATCTCATGAAGTTCCGTTAAGTTTTGTGTGATTGGAGTTTTCAAGTTTGGGGTGAGATGTTGATATGAGGAGAATAAGGAGTGAAAAGACCCTAAGCTTGGGGATGACCAAGGCAACCCAAGGTAATATTCAAGAAATATCCAAGCAACTAAGCTTGGGGATGCCCCGGAAGGCATCCCCTCTTAAGTCTCCAACATTATCGGTAACCTCACTTGGAGCTATATTTTTATTCGTCACATAGTATGAGTTTTGCTTGGAGTGTCATTTTATTTTATTTATATTTGCTTTCTACTATTTAGAATAATGTTTCACATCTTTCATTTCTATAAAAATGTCAAGTATGGCCTTTACCATACTTATTTTGCAAGTCTACATGTTGATATTTGAAAACAAAATGTTTTCTATCATTGTATGAATTCTTCTGAAAATTCATAACGTGATAAAATATTGAAATTTTTACACATAAGCTACAACAAATTTTCTATAGTGTGGTATTTTTTAAGAATTTTTGGAGTTAAGGAAGTAGGAATCTTCTTGCATCCTTTACAGACTGTCCTGTTTAGAAAAATTTATGTTTGCATTGTTTGCATATGTTTGCTTGTTTAATGATTCTATTTGAGGATAGGAGTGTTAAATATGCAGAGGCATTTAGTATGCAATGTTAAATAATAATTTTAGTGATTTGCTATAGTAGAGAATGATAAGGTTTTTGCATTGATTTATACTAACTTATCTCATGAGTTCTTGTTGTGTTTTGTGTGGCTGAAGTTTTTAAGATTTAGGGAAACCTTGATATAAAAGGAATTAAGGAGGCACAATAGCTAAAGTTTGGGGATGCCCAAGGCATTCCAAGATAATATTCCAAGAAGTCTCACGCATCTAAGCTTGGGGATGCCCCGGTAGGCATCCCACCTTTCTTCATCAACAATTATTAGTTAGTATCGGTTGAGCCTAAGTTTCTGCTTCTTGAGTTGTGATATTCTTGGAATGTCATTTTATTTTGTTTTACTTGTTGTCTTAATAAAATACTTAGATCTGAAATTTTTAAAAATAAGAGATAGTCCTCAATTAGCTACCCATTTACTCAACTACTCGCTTGATCTTCACTTATATCTTTTTGGAGTAGCTTGTCATTTACACTTGTGCTTCACTTACTATGAGTAAATTGTTGAATAAATTGAATATCATTTAGTTGAAATTATATGTTCATATTATGCCTAGTGGTAGCTTTACATTGGGTTTAGAAAGTGAAATCTTTTGAAGCTTGACAATCACAATATTGGAAATACAAGAAATTCGTGAATGATTAGTATAAGGAAGAGAAATTTCACATACAAATATATTATCTTGGACATCTTCTTTGATTGTGAATACCCATTAATATTTTCAAACTTGATAAAATTAGTTGAAGTTGGATAAGTAAGACAACGTAACGAGTTATGGTTTTGTATATTTGCATAGAAGTTATATTGTCATAGATCCTCCAACATGTGGTGTTTGCCTAGGATCTTTTGCTAGCCAAAAATTCGTACTAAGTAGAGATACTACCTGTGCATCCAAAAACCCTTAAACCCAGTTTCTTGCCATGAGTGTCGACCATACCTACCTATGGATTGAATACAATCCTTCAAGTAAGTTGTCATCGGTGCATAAAGCAATAAAAATTGCTCCTACATATGTTTGATCTTTTTTTGTAAGGGAAAATTGAGCGTTGTACGAACTTGTCATGGCAAAGTAATAAAAGCGACGGACTGCATAATAATGGTTGCTATCATAAGGGGCAATAAAACGTGACGTTCCTTAGCATTAAGATTTTGGGCATCAAGAAATAAAAATCGCATGACAACCTCTGCTTACCTCTGCGGAGGGCATATCTTTTACTTTTTGGTATTTACTTTCTTGCAAGAGTCAATAGTATGAATTCTCATTTCAACCTCAATTATCCTCTGGTTGGAAAGCATCATGTGGTGGGGAAAGATCTAGGCGCATATGGCCAGTCAAATATATTTTGTCATGATTTATTATTGTTGACAATTATCTCTATGATAAATGAGTTGGGAGGAAAACATTAAGCTCCTACCTTTCTCTATGTTCGATGGATGCCATTTGTTCTAAGAATATGCTTTGAGTACTAGCAACCATGGAAGACTATATGATGATTGAGTATGTGGAGCTCTTATTTAGACTCCGTTGAATAAGTTGAATTGCAATTGCTTGGTGACTGAGAACATATGTTGTTAAGTTTCAAGAGAATTCATTGTTTGAACCATAACATGTGAATTGGTTATTACTTTAACATGAGAAGTTTCATGAGAAAGAATTGCTATTATGATGCTAGGAAAAGTGATTGAAATTATCATTGATCGAACTTATGCACTATGCTAGCATTCACACTTCATAAATTAGTTCTTTTATCATTTACCTACTCAAGGACGAGTAGGAATTAAACATGGAGATGCTGATACGTCTCCAACGTATCTATAAATTATGAAGTATTCATGCCATGTTTACAACAATTTTATATGATTTTGGATGGAACTAACCCAGACTGACGCTGTTTTCAGCAAAACTACCGTGGTATTGTTTTTTGTGCAGAAATACAAACTCTCCAAATGCAACAGAACTTTTTAACGATTTTTTGGAACAAAAGAGGCAGTACAAGCTTTATGGGAGGGCCTGAATAGCAACGAGGTGGGCACAACCCACAAGGGCACGCTAGAGGGGCCTGGCTTGCACCGGTTGGTTGTGGTCACCTCGAGGCCCATCTTCGCATGAAACCGATGCCAAAAATCAAATAAATAGAGAAACCATCAGAAATAACCCTAGATCAGAAGTTCCGCCGCCGCAAGCCTTTGTAGCCACAAAAAATCAATCTAGACCCCGTTCGGGCACTCCGTCGGAGGGGGAAATCATCACCTATGGCCATGTTCATCATCCCGGTGGCCAGCATGATGAGAAGGGAGTAGTCCACCCTCGCGGCAGATGGTTTGTACCAATAGCTATGTGTTTAATCTCTCTCTCTCTCTCATGTTATTGAGATGTCATGATCTTGATGTATTGTGAGCTTTGTTAATATAGTTGGATCATATGGTGCTTTCCCCTCCCTATCTTGTTGTGAATTGAGTTTTCCCTTTGAGGTTTCGTTTCATTGGATTGCATACTTTTTATGGATTAGAGAGTACTTGATATATGTCTTGCTATGAATACCTGTGGTGACAATGGGGTATCATATTAATTCACTTGTTATGTGTTTTGGCACTCAACTCACGGATTCCCGAGGTGATATTGGGGTAATGTATGCATAGGGGTTGATGCATGTTGTCGTCTTTGTTTCTCCAGTAGAAATCCTGGGGAACTCTTTGAGGTTCCTTTTTGGATTGAGTTTTATGAATCTGAAATTGTTTGATGCATATCATATAATCAACTCCTCGTGGTGACATTGGAGTATCTAGGTGACATTAGAGTTGGTTGATGTGTATCATATGGTGTTATTTTTAGTACGAACTCTTGGTTAGATCGATCAGAAAGAATAGCTTGGTGTTATTTTAGTACTAACTCTAGGATTGATTGATCAGAAAGAATAGCTTTGAGGTGGTTTCATACCCTACAAACAATTTCTTCTTATATTCTCCGCTAGATAGGAACTTCAGAGTGATTCTTCATCGCACGTTGAGGGATGGTTATATGATCCAATTATATTAGCATTGTTGAGAGATTGCACTAGCGAAAGTACAGACCCTAGGATCATTTTAAAGCATTGCAATATCGTTTGTGCTCACTTTTCTTACTTGCTACCTTGCTGTTTTTTGTTGTTCCTATTACAAAATTCAATATCTACTATCATTTCTACACTTGTATCACCATCTGTTTGCTAAATAGTGCACCTATACAATTTACCATTGTATTGGGTGTGCTGCGGACACAAGTGACTCTTTGTTATTTTGGTTGCAGAGTTGTTTGAGAGAGACCATCTTCATCCTATGCCTCCCACGGATTGATAAACCTTACGTCATCCACTTGAGGGAAATTTGCTACTGTCCTACAAAACGCTGCGCTTGGAGGCCCAACACCAGTCTACAAGAACAAGTTGTGTAGTAGACATCACAAAGCATGTGCCACGTCAAAGTTGTGCATTGGGTATTCATACATCACAAAACACACAGCCACATGCACGCGGTTGTTGTCCTATGACACTGGCTCGTGTGTGACTCTCTCTGTGGGCCCGCGAGGTCATCGTCGATCAATTGAACGTACAGTGAGAGAGAGGTTAATTAATTTGACCAACAAGAATGGTTCTTTTTTTGTTCGTGTTATGTATATGCACGGTAGGAGTATGTAGTACATGTCAAAGAGGGGCCAACATCTATACTCTCTCTATATATGTGTCATAAACTCACTCCATGTGGGGACTTTCCGGTTCCCGAGGCAGGTGCCACATCAAAGTTGTGCATTGGTATTCAAACATCACGGAATACCATGATGCTGGTGGTTGACCTACAGGAACTCACTCGCGTGCGACGCTTCCATCTGTGGGCCCGCGAGGTTGTCCTCCATCACTTTGACCCAATGTGAGAGAGGTTAATTTGACCATCAAGGAATGACATTTCTTTTTTTTGTGCTATTCATTATAAGTATATATATACCACGTGTCGAATGGGCGCAATTACCACGCATCAAAAACCTCGCTCCCAGTGGGGACTTTTTGGTTTCCGAGGTATATATATATAGTAACACTATTCTGATCCCAAGATCAGAATAGTTATTTGGATCACGGTGCTCCATATAGGAGCCGATGCGATGCTCCCGAACTCGCGAAAATAAAAATAAATCCCGATCCGCCCGGGACCCCACCCTCCCACCTCCAGCCACCTACCTCCCTAAACTGCCCAGTGTGAAGGCGCCCCAACCCACCCCCACCGGCGCCGACCCCAACCCAGGTGAACCGCGCTGCCGCCGACCAGGATTACTTGCCACATCCGCCTTCTTCCCTCCCCTACTTCGACCGCCTGCCCCTGCTTCAACCTTTGGTATGCATCCTACTTCGACCGCCTGCCCCTGCTTCAACCTTTGGTATGCATCCTCCGTCCCCGCCCCGCCCTAGGATGCATCCGCCACCGTCCCTGGATCCGCCCGCTGTGATCGCCCGTGCCGCCGCCCCACTGTCCTCCGACACCACCTGTGTGGCCTAGGCGCACTGAATCCCGGTCGCCGCACCCTGGGATCCCCGCTTCACCGCGTGGCCGAGATCCTCCAACCACCACCATGGAGCTCCTCCCTCACCGCCCAAACCTGTCGTCCTTCACCTAACGCCGCGGGGCCAAGTGCCTCCCCTCTCTGATCCGGTGCAGTTCCTCACCCGGTCACCCTACCTTCTTCCCCATCTGAAGGAGCTGAACTGCATGTGCCCACGATAGTGACCATCCCTTCTGTGTTCAAGTTCGTTTGGCGCTCTATGTGTGCCCGTGCACCGTGCCTGGAAAAGAACTCCAAGTTCCTTCAGTGGGGATTGTAGGTAGGCAAACACCTGTAGTGTGCTCGAGGTTATGCCTCAATGCAGTGTTCTGTAGTTTTGATTCCTCAAACGCACGACATCAAATTTGGTTTTATTTTCATTATTGCATTATGTGTGTGTTCGTACAAAAAACAGGTGGTTTTATTTTTTTTTGTGTATAAAAAGAAACAAGTTCAAATATAAAAAAATAAAAAAGTTCAAGAATATGTAACACGATAGAATGTTTCGTGTGCAAAATTGATATGTACAAAGAAAACTATCATATATGTCCTTGCGCGAAAATTTGTTTGGAAAAAATAACACAATCAACTCTTGGAAGTTTATATGTAAAAAGGCAAAAACCACTTTAAGAAAAAAAAACAATTGAAAAGTTTACCACAAACACTACACAAAATTTACCAAAAAACAAAATTAAAATTTCCCCCATTTACATAAAACAAAAACAAGAAGTCGAAATTGAAACAATATCAAAATTCAAATTTAATGAAAAATATTTTTTTCTGTTTCTAGAAAACTAAAAACGAAGAAGTTCAAATTGAAAGACCAAGAAAGTCCAATTTAAGAAAATAGAGAATTTCACTACTTATTAAAACATATTTTCCCCGTATCCACAAAAAACCTTGAAGTTCAATTTTATCATTTATATAATGAACTAAAAAATGGTTTCCGGAAAACAAAAACTAAGAAAGTCAAACTACAAAAACAAAGAAGTACAAGGTTTAAAACCACAATAATTTAATGATTCTAAAAAACCAGAAAATCCAAAAATAAAAAAATGAACTTTTATAAATGGATATTTGTTTCCATTTTACAAAATATAAATAAACCAAGAAGTTCAAATTGAATTAATATAGAGGTTCGATGTTCAAAAAAAGTAAAACAAATCTCATTTATAAAAGAATGAAACACGAATAAACTAAGAAGTTCAATTCGAAATAACAAAAGAAGTTGTGCCATGTTTATTACAAAACTATGATGTATTCAATTACAAATGATTAACACCAACTAGTCCAAATTAAAAAGCGAAGAAGTTCAATTTTAAAAAAATATAGTAGTTCAATGTATATGAAAAAAGTCAGATTTTCCACGTTACTAAATAATAAACCAGGATGTTAAATTTCATAAAATGGAGCAGTTCAATATTTATTACAAAAACTCATAATTTTTCGGTTAGTAATGAATAAACCAAGTTCATTTCGAAATAACGAAGAAGTTTGTCATATTTTACAAAACTCCTATTTTCCCATTTCTAAAAATACACAAAGAGGTTCAAAAATTGAAAAAATGGAGCGGTTTGATGTCTATAAAAATTCAGATTTTTTCCATTGATAAGAGCATCTCCAACAGTCGGCCAATGCGCGGCGCACTAAAATCTGGTTTGCGGCGCGCCCATCACCAGGTTTGGCGTGGCGCGTAGCGCTGGCTCAAGGAGCCGCGCTAAAATGCAGTGCGCGCGCGCAGCTCCAGCAGTGCGCTAAAACGCAGCACGCGCGAGCAGCCGGTGCATCACATTTGTTGCATCTTGTACACAACACATCCACGAAACAAACATATGGAATATAATTCAAATCACAAACATCATTCAACCAAGTTTAAAATAAATAGTTCAATTTATTACAACTCAAACAAATAGTATCTTTCATGAAATACAACAAAAAAGTCCAACAATACAACATCAAACACACAAATCATGATGTTCTTTGGTGGCCATTCCAAGCCCACCACTCCTCAATGAGATCCTTCTTGAGTTCACTGTGCACTACCGAACGTCGAATTGCATGATAGGAGGCAACAAAATGGGCCACCCTTTCAGCCCTCTGCCGCACTTGCACGGGATGTTCCAAGAGCACATAGTGAGAGTACTTTACATCTTGGCCATGCTCATTCTCGATGATCATGTTGTGCATGATCACACAAGCGTGCATAATGTACCAAAGCATCTTCTGATCCCAAAATCTAGTCGGTCCTCTCACAACAACAAATTGGGCTTGCAAAATCCCAGAATCTCTCTCCACATCTTTTCTAGCTGCCGCCTGAGCATTGTGGAAATCAAGATATTTCTTACGTTCCGGTTTTTTCAACGGCTTCACAAATGTTTGCCACTTTCGGTAGATGCCATCCACAAGATAGTAGCCATGGTTGTATGTACGACCATTAGCTACAAAAAGCACCGGTGGCAGTTCACCATTTGTAATATTACTCATCGGTGGTGACCGGTTGACAACGTTGCTGTCGTTCCAAGATCCAGGCATTCCAAAAAAAGCATGCCAAATCCAAGTCTCTTGATCGGCCACCGCTTCAAGGATTATAGTGGAATCCTTTTTTTGTTCGTGGAATTGGCCATGCCATGCCTTTGGACAATTCTTACAACTCCAATGCATGCAATCTATTGAGCGAAGCATACCTGGGAATCCGTGAGCTTTGTTCATCTCCAATAGCCTTGCGACGTCTTCAACATTGGGAGTTCTCAAGTACTCCGGGCCAAACACTTGCACAATTCGGACTGCGAAGCGCTTGCCACACATGATGGCTTGGCTCTCACCCATGGCCAAGTGATCATCAAGTAGATCAACAGGGATACCGTATGCCAACATACGCAAAGGGGCTGTGACCTTCTGAAAGGTGCTATGCCCGAGCTCTCCGGCGGCGTTCCTCCTCTGCTGAAAAAATTGATCATGGCTCACTAGTTTCTGTGCAATGCGCCTGAAGAACTCGGTGCTTATCCTAAACAGGCGACGAAAGTATGACTCGGGGTATGTGGGATTCTCCACAAAATAGTGCCTCATCAATCTGTTGTGGGCATCATTCCTATCCCTCCAAATTTTCTGCCGACCCATAACTGAACCACCGTGCTTTGGTTTTTTATTGATGTGCATAGCTAGGATCATTGCAAGGTCCTCCTCCTCTTCCTAATCAAATTCTTCTTCGGAAGAATCATATGACAAACTCATCCAAAATGTTCAAAACTAGGCTTTAAACAACATGCACCAAATTTCATGTAAAAATGTGGAAGTGGAAGCAATACATACCTTGCAGGCCTTTTGTCGAATACCTTACAGGCGCCAAGCGGCGGTGGGCGGTCGGGCACTGTTTGTCGGAGGACTGTCGTGCGCGACGGGCGATGCTGACTAGAGAGAGGGAGGAAGCCACAGCCACGTGTGAAGAAACCGGGGAAGCGCCGGAACGGTCGCCGGAAAAATGGGGTGGCGCAGGCGGCGGCGGCAACGTGGCTGGATGGGTAGGTGAAGTTGCGCGCGAGCGCTCGAGAGTCCAGCGCATGGGAGCGGGCACAGCACATAAGCGGCGCGCGATGGCAATTCCGCCCGCGCACTGAATTACATATGCCGCGCGCGCGGTTTTTGCGCGTCCGCTAGAGCGCCCGGAACGGTAGCGCGCGCGGTAAAACCACTAGTTTTCCAGCGCGGCGTATATATAGTGCGACTCTTGGAGATGCTCTAAAGGGTAGCGTCATTTTTTGCATTATAATTTTTTGGAGCAATTCCATTTAAAAAAATAATGTCAATAATTTCATATTAAAAATTGAAATAGTATGATGTATACAACAAACTTAAATATTTCTTTGTTTCCAAGCAAAATTAACGTTTGAAGTTCAGTTTTAAAAAGGTTGTATGATGTTTACTTGAAAGGCATTTTTTGGTTTTATAAGAATAAAACTAAGAAGTTCAAACTAAAAAAACAGAGAAGTTCAAAGACAAAAAAACCTAGGATTTACATGCCCAATTTTGATGAGTGTTTTAGGACTTGGGGCTAAAAAAAGCAGAGAGCAGTTCAAACTGATAATAGCTTGAAGTTCATGTGCTACATGGTGTGTGTGTTTCATATGACAAAAAATAAATAAAAGGTAAAACTCTATAAAAATTGTTGCGAGAATTTCAAGTGCTTTGCCAGGGGAAGTTCCAAAATACTTGTGAGAGAGGTTCACCATGTATTTACATGTCCAAAAACAAAAAAATGTTGTTTTTGTGAATTAAAACAATTCTCTCAATCCTTTACAAATTTAAAACAAAAATTCCCTACATTAAAAAGTTTCTCATATTCAACAACTTTTCAAGGTGTATAAAATAATGTTATTCCAAAAAATAGTTAAAACAAAAATAGTGCATGTGGGTTCGAAACAAAAGCTTAACCGTATTAGAAAAGGTTATGTCTTTTCAGTCGGTTTGCAAAGGTATATTATTTGTGCAACCACGATGTATAGGTTGGCAATTACGAACAGAAAAACGTGACAGAAGTTCAAGGTGAAAACATCGGGAAGTTCTCAAGTGCTATTTCCAAGGATGTTAAAAAAGAAATTGTTTTTTTTGCATTTAAACTAATTTTCTCAATCCACAAAGAAGATCAGTTATTATCGAGATCAATTTGATTTCAAAAAGAAAATAAAAAAATTCAAATTATAAAAATGGAAAAAGTTCATGTACTACATGGGGTGTGTTTAATATGTGAAAAATGAATTAAAAGGCAAGGTCCAATTTTTTTGTTATAAGTTCAAGTCCTTGGTCGAGGAAAGTTAAAGTTTTATTGTGAGAGAGGTTTGTACAAAAGGAATATCATTTGTGTAACACTGACAAAATGGATGAGAAAATTACAAAAAAAATACGTCACAGAAGTTCAACGTGAAAACAGGAGGAAGTTCAACTACTACACTGAACGAAGTTTAGATTAAAAAAATTTAAAACCTTCGCGAGTATGAAAAAATGATCAACATGGGAAAGTTACGTGTTTATAGCAGCTTTCCATGTGGATATTACTTGCTCAATTCCGGTGAGTGGACGGAGAGCTACGAGCAGTGGATGGAGAGCTATGAGCGAAAAAAGCACGTGAAAAATAGAGCGAAGTTCAAGTAGACATGCCGAGAAGTTCAAGTTCTTCACGCAGTGCATTTTCGAAGAATCTGTTTTGCGATAGAGGCGGAATGAATGATCTCGCTACTTTTGAAATTACTTGAAAATGGCTAGAAATTAGAGAAAACCATCAACATGAAAATGTTTTGCATGTTTTATAGCTTTTCAACAGTATATTATTTTCCCTAATCCGATAAAGTTTGTAGAAATTACGGCGAAAATACATTTTTAGACATTTTCAAATTTGACTTAAAACCATAAGGAATTGGGAGAAACAATACATACAAAAAAGTTTCGCATTTCTTCAAGCTTTCCAACGCCATATCATTTGCTGCATTCGGACGTACGGTTAAAAATTAGCTCAAAAATATGAACTCGGTGGTACTTGTATTGTTTTGTGAATTAGTTTAACCGTTGCAAATTAGAAAAAACCTTTTAACATGAAAAAGTAGAGCATTTTCATAAGCTTTCCAACGCCATATCATTTGCCTCAATTGGATTAGCCTTTTATAAATGACATCAAAAATACGAACTCGGCTGTTTGGTTTGCGAACTTTTACGATTTTCCAAATTATTCTTTATCCATAGGGAATTAGAGAAAACTTTCAACATGTGGAAGGAGCGGTTTTGCATCAGCTTTCCAATGCCATATTATTTGCCTCATTTCGATAAACGGTTTAGAAATGCGATTGTAAATAGGATTCACATTTTTTGTATGAAGAAAAAAGGGTTTCAAAACTGCTCTTAAACCGCTTACATTTTGCCAAAAATTTAACTTGAGTCATGATACTCGTGTCCATAGCTTTCCAACGGTATATCACAAGCCCCATTTGGGCAATGTTGGCCGAAGTTTAACCTAGCACAGGGGGAAGTTCAGGTCGAACAACTCAGGCAGTAAAATTGCAAAAAACGCACTTTCATCATGACCCGAGAGCAAAATCCGCTAACGAGCGAGATTCCTATTTAAAACATGCATTTAGTTGCTAAAAACCATTTCTAGATTACACTTACATCATATAGAATACAACTAACCAGAATAATTCACGCGGGGAGACACGGTTGCGAAGATAGGCGGAAGGTCGGGTTTCTACAGAGCGAAGTTCAGGCGTGTAACTCAAGTAGTTCATCTTGTGATCAGAATAGTATTTTGATCCCGTGATCAGAATAGTGTTTATATTTTATGGCACAACCCACAAGGGCACACCAGAGGGGCCTGGCTTGCACCGGTTGGTTGTGGTCACCTCGAGGCCCATTTTCGCATGAAACCGACGCCAAAATCCAATAAATAGAGAAACCATCAGAAATAACCCTAGATCAGAAGTTCTGCCACTGCAAGCCTTTGTAGCCACAAAAAATCAATCTAGACCCCGTTCCGGCACTCCGCCGGAGGGGGAAATCATCACCGGTGGCCATGTTCATCATCTCGGTGGCCACCATGATGAGAAGGGAGTAGTCCACCCTCGGGGCTGAGGGTTTGTACCAATAGCTATGTGTTTAATCTCTCTCTCTCTCATGTTGTTTAGATGTCACGATCTTGATGTATTGTGGGCTTTGTTAATATAGTTGGATCATATGGTGTTTCCCCCTCCCTATCTTGTTGTGAATTGAGTTTTCCCTTTGAGGTTTCGTTTCATCGGATTGCATACTTTTTATGGATTAGAGATCACTTGATATATGTCTTGCTATGAATACTCGTGGTGACAATGGGGTATCATATTGATTCCTTGATATGTGTTTTGGCACTCAACTCACGGATTCCCGAGGTGATATTGGGGTAATGTATGCATAGAAGTTGATGCATGTTCTCGTCTTTGTTTCTTCGGTAGAAATCTTGGGGCACTCTTTGAGGTTCCTTTTGTTGGATTGAGTTTTATGAATCTGAAATTGTTTGATGCATATCGTGTAATCAACTCCTCGTGGTGACATTGGAGTATCTAGGTGACACTAGAGTTGGTTGACGTGTATCATATGGTGTTATTTTAGTACGAACTCTTGGTTAGATCGATCAGAAAGAATAGCTTGGGGTTATTTTAGTACGAACTCTAGGATTGATTGATCGGAAAGAATAGCTTTGAGGTGGTTTCACACCCTACAAACAATTTCTTCTTATGTTCTCGGCTAGATAGGAACTTCAGAGTGATTCTTCATCGCACGTTGAGGGATGGTTATATGATGCAATTATATTAGCATTGTTGAGAGATTGCACTAGCGAAAGTACGGACCCTAGGCTCATTTTCAAGCATTGCAATACCGTTTGTGCTCACTTTTCTTACTTTCTACCTTGCTATTTTTTATTGTTCCTATTACAAAAATAATATCTACTATCATTACTACACTTTTATCACCATCTGTTTGCAAAACTAGTGCACCTATACAATTTACCATTGTATTGTTTGTGTTGCGGACACAAGTGACTCTTTGTTATTTTGGTTGCAGGGTTGTTTGAGAGAGACCATCTTCATCCTATGCCTCCCACGGATTGATAAACCTTACGTCATCCACTTGAGGGAAATTTGCTACTGTCCTACAAAACGCTGCGCTTGGGGGCCCAACACCAGTCTACAAGAACAAGTTGTGTAGTAGACATCACAAAGCATGTGCCACGTCAAAGTTGTGCATTGGGTATTCATACATCAGAAAACACATGGGCACATGCACGCGGTGGTTGTCCCATGACACTCGCTCGTGTGTGACTCTCTCTATGGGCCCGCGAGGTCGCCGTCGATCAATTGATCGTACAGTGAGAGAGAGGTTAATTAATTTGACCAACAAGAATGGTTCTTTTTTCGTTCGTGTTACGTATATGCACGGTAGGAGTATGTAGTACAAGTCAAAGAGGGGGCAACATGTATACTCTCTCTATGTATGTGTCATAAACTCACTCCATGTGGGGACTTTCTGATTCCCGAGGCAGGTGCCACATCAAAGTTGTGCATTGGTATTCAAACATCACGGAATACCATGCAGCTGGTGGTTGACCTACAGGAACTCACTCGCATGCAATGCTTCCATCTGTGGGCCCACGAGGTTGTCCTCCATCACTTTGACCGAATGAGAGAGAGGTTAATTTGACCATCGACGAATGACGTTTCTTTTTTTGTTTGTGCTATACATTATAAGTATATATATATCACGCGTCGAGTGGGCGCACGTACCACGCATCATAAACCTCGCTCCCAGTGGGGACTTTTCGGTTTTCGAGGTATATGTATATATATATATATATATATATATATATATATATATATATATATGTATATATACTATTTCTGATCCCAGGATCAGAATAGTTATTTGGATCACGGTGCTCTATATAGGAGCCGATGCGATGCTCCCGAACTCGCGAAAAAGAAAAAAAATCCCGATCTGCCCGGGACCCCACCCTCCCACCTCCACCCGCCTACCTCCCTCAACTGCCCAGTGTGAAGGCGCCCCAACCGACCCCCACCGGTGCCGGCCCCAGCCCTGGTGAACAGCGCCGCCACCGACCAGGATTCCTTGCCACAACCGCCTTCCTCCCTCCCCTACTTCTACCGCCTACCCCTGCTTCAACCTCTGGGATGCATCCGCCGCCCCCGCCCCGCCCTAGGATGCATCTGCCCCCGTCCCTGTATCCGCCCGCTGCGATCGCTCGTGCCGCCGCCCCATTGTCCTCCGACACCACCTGCGTGGCCTAGGCGCACTGAATCCCGGTCGCCACGCCCACCCCGCACCCTGGGATCCCCGTCCACCGGTGGCCGAGATCCTCCAGCCGCCACCATGGAGCACCTCCCCCACCGCCAAAACCCATCGTCCTTCGCCAAACGCCGCGGGGCCAAGTGCCTTCCCTCTCTGATCCGGTGTAGTTCCTCACCCAGTCACCCTACCTTCTTCCCCATCTGAAGGAGCTGAACTGCATGTGCCCACGACAGTGACCGTCCCTTCTGTTTTCAAGTTCCTTTGGCGCTCTATGTGTGCGCATGCACCATGCCTGGGAAAGAACTCCAAGTGCCTTCAGTGGGGATTGTAGGTAGGCAAACGCCTGTAGTGTGCTTGAGGTTATGCCTCAATGTAGTGTTCTGTAATTTTCATTCCTCAAACGCACGACATAAAATTTGGTTTTATTTTCGTGATTGCATTCTGTGTGTGTTCATACAAAAAACAGGTGGTTTTATTTTATTTTTGTGTATAAAAAGAAACAAGTTCAAATATAAAAAAATAAAAAAGTTCAAGAATATGTAACACGATAGAATGTTTCATCTACAAAATTGATATGTACAAAGAAAACTATCATATATGTCCTTGCGTGAAACTTTGTTTGGAAAAAATAACACAATCAACTCTTGGAAGTTTATATGTAAAAAGGAAAAAACCACTTTAAGAAAAAAAAACAATTGAAAAATTTACAACAAACACTACACAAAATTTACCAAAAAACAAAATTAAAATTTCCCCCATTTTCCTAAAACAAAAACAAGAAGTCGAAATTGAAACAATATCAAAATTCAAAGTTAATTAAAAATAATTTTTTCTATTTCTAGAAAACTAAAAATGAAGAAGTTCAAATTGAAAGACCAAGAAAGTCCAATTTACGAAAATAGAGAATTTCACTACTTATTAAAACAGATTTTCCCCGTATCCACAAAAAACCTTGAAGTTCAAATTTAGAAAAATGGGTGGTTTGATGCCTGGCTTGAATTTTTCATTTCAAATAATGAACTAAAAAATGGTTTCCAGAAAACAAAAACTAAGAAAGTCAAACTACAAAAATAGAGAAGTACAAGGTTTAAAACCACAATAATTTAATGATTCTAAAAAACCAAAAAATTCAAAAATAAAAAAGCGAACTTTTATAAATGGATATTTTTTTCCATTTTACAAAATATAAATAAACCAAGAAGTTCAAATTGATTTAATAGAGAGGTTCGATGTTCATAAAAAGTAAAACAAATCTCATTTCTAAAACAATAAAACATGAATAAACTAAGAAGTTCAATTCGAAATAACGAAAGGAGTTGTGCCATGTTTATTACAAAACTAGGATTTATTCTGTTACAAATGATTAACACCAACAAGTCGAAGAATCCGTTTTGTGATAGAGGCAGAATGAATGATCTCGCTATTTTTGAAATTACTTGAAAATGGATAGGAATTAGAGAAAACCATCAACATGAAAAAGTTTCGCATGTTTTGTAGCTTTTCAATAGTATATTATTTGCACCAATCCGATAAATTTTGTAGAAATTACTTCGAAAATACATTTTTAGCCATTTTAAAATTTGACTTAAAACCATAAGGAATTGGGAGAAACAATATATACAAAAAAGTTTTGCATTTCCTCAATCTCTCCAACGCAATATCATTTGCTGCATTCAGACGTACAGTTAAAAATTAGCTCGAAAATACGAACTCGGTGGTCCTTGTATTGTTTTGTGAATTAGTTTTTAACCGTTGCAAATTAGAATAAACTTTTAACATGAAAAAGCAACGCATTTTCATAAGCTTTCCAACGCCATATCATTTGCCTCAATTGGATTAGCCATTTATAAATTACATCAAAAATATGAATTCGGTTGTTTGGTTTGCGAAATTTTACGATTTTCCAAATTACTATTTATCCATAGGGAATTAGAGAAAACTTTCAACATGTGGAAGGAGCAGTTTTGCAGCAGCTTTCCAAAGCCATATTATTTGCCTCATTTTGATAAACGGTTTAGAAATGCGATCGAAAATAGGATTCACATTTTTTGTATGAAGAAAAAGAGGTTTTCAAAACTGCTCTTAAACCGCTTACATTTTGCCAAAAATTTAACTTGGGTCATGATACTCGTGTCCATAGCTTTCCAACAGTATATCACAAGCCCCAATTGGGCAATGTTGGCCGAAGTTCAACCTAGCACAGGGGGAAGTTCAGGTCGAACAACTCAGGCAGTAAAATTGCAAAAAACACAATTTCATCATGACCCGAGAGCAAAATCCTCTAACGAGCGAGATTCCTATTTAAAACATGCATTTAGTTGCTAAAAACAGGTTATAGATTACACTTACATCATATAGAATACAACTAACCAGAATAATTCACGCGGGGAGACACGGTTGCGAAGATAGGCCGAAGGTCGGGTTTCTACAGAGCGAAGTTCAGGCATGTAACTCAGGAAGTTCATGTTGTGATCAGAATAATATTCTGATCCCGTGATCAGAATAGTTTTTATATTATATATATATACATTAAAGTTGTCCATTGTGTATTCAAACATCACACAAACACCTCTTTGGGCCACATGTAGACGGTGGTACGTAGTCCTATATATGATGCTCACTCGCTTGCGACGTACGTTTCGTACCTATCTGCCCGCGAGGTCGTCGTTCATCACTTTGAACCAACGAGAGAGAGAGAGAGAGAGGCACATTTGACGAACAAGGATAATTAATTCTTTTAGGGCTGTGTTAGGGTAGGAGTATATATAGTACGTGTCAAATGGGGGATGGGACCAACATATACTATAGGTGTCACATGAACCTCACTCTGTGCGGGGACTCTGCGGTTTTTGAAGCAAGTGCCACGTCAAAGGTTGTGCATTAGGTATTCAAAACATCACAACCACACACCTCCCCATATATATGTTTTGGCACACATGCAAGTGATGGTGGTTGTCCTCTGGCACTCACTCACATGGTTATCAGCGATGCTTCCATCTGTCAGCCAGCTTGGTCCATCACTTTCACCGACAGCGAGAGAGGTTAATTATTTTGACTTAGGAGGGGATTAATTTTTTGTCTGTCTCACAATATAGGTCATGATGTGAGATTAGATATATAATAACGCATGTGTACACACGAATCCATCCCGCTGGATCGAAGGGTGGGGGGAGAACATGACACGTCATGAACCTCTGGCTCTGTGTGGGGACCTGTGCAACTTTGAACGCATGCATGCACCACATCAATGTTGTGCATTAGGTATTTAGCACATACGCATGTATCACGCACCTCCATAAATATGTTTGGGACACATGCATGCAATTGTTGTCTTTGGACACTATCGCCCGCTTGGTTATGGGCAGCAAGCCTATATATATTTGTGGGCCCGCGTGGACGTCCATCATTTCGACCGACGACGAGAAAGGTTACCAGGGTGGATTCTTCTTCTTTGATTCGCGTTACCGTATAGTAGGTCGATCATTCTAGGCCTAATTAAGTTTGAGCGCATGTATGCTACACGTCATGAACCCTCGCTCAGTGTGGGGATTTTACAGTTCCAAAGCATGGTGCCACATCAAATTTGTGCATTACGTATTCAAAACCCCACACACCACTTCCATATACATAACTGGGCCACATGCACAGGGGGTTTGTCTTCAGAAAGTACTCCCTCGCGAGGTTATCAGCGACAAGCTAGCCCATTTTGCGGGGCTGTGTGGATGCCCATCACTTTTACCAACAACGAGTGAGAGAGGTTATACGATCAAGTTGGATTCTGTTTGGTCCGTGTTACATTACGTTTTGGTCATATGCCCTCCCCCCGACACGTCTGTGTGTGGGGTGGGGGGGCTACTTCACACTACCCACAACCTCCGTGGGGTCTGGGAAGTCTGATTAATTTGCAAGGCACATGTACCACATCAAAGTTGTGAATGGTAGTTAAATATCATAGCACACCCTTTTCATACATATAGTATAGGGCCACCCACAGGTGGTTCGTATGTGGTCTCACCCATCTCCTGTGACAAGCACACATTTGTGGGTGGGCACACAGTCCACCTTTGTCAGGAAGCGAAAGGGGAAGATTGACCATAGATATGATGGAACCCTATTGATTTTGTGTTACAGTAGGGTGACATTTTAAACCTAGCTATCTGGGGGCATGCATTCGTAGCTAGGATTCCCTTACCGCTGATATGAAGTCGAGTTCATAGGGTGTGGCTAACTAGCAATATGGTGTGCTTTGTGCAACAGGTGCCACATCAAAGTTGTGCATTGGGTATTTGAACATCAAACCTCCCTTTTGATACATATATTTGGTCCACATGCAAGTGTGTTTGTGTTCTGACCTTTTCCCGCGTTATTCTTTTTGCCAAATTTATAAACAACAGACGAGTTGGATGCAGCAATAGTGAGCGATTGGGGATGCAACATACATGGTTCGCTCAGGTTATACCCTTGTGCCACGCCCGTGCCCCTGTCACTCACATCAACACAGTAGATTTGTCTCCACGAGGCTTGCCTCCCGCTCTCAAAAATATCTACTACCTCGTAATCTTGAAAATATCAACTGCCTGGATGGTTTTTCTGTTTGATAGCACACAATTAGTATTTGTGGACCATGTGTGATGTATGTTACTCCCTCTCTTCTTCAATCCCTTGATTCACATTTTTAGTAGCCCCGACATTTTACTCCCGCCTCTGCATCCCTCGTAATCTCAAAAATATCTACTCGCCCTTGATTCAAATTTTTAGTAGCCCCGCCTTGTTACTCCCGCCTCCGCATCCCTCGCAATCTCAAAAATATCATCTCTCCCTTGATCCAAATTTCTAGCAGCCCTGGCATTTTACTCCCGCCTCTGCATCCCCTGCAATCTAAAAAATATCTGATCGCCGTTGATCCAAATTTTCAGTAGCCCGACATATTACTCCCGCCTAGTAAAATTTTCAGTTGCCGCGGTATTTCCTCAAACAACACCTTGCCCCCCTCCACACACACACCCCAGAACCTCCGCTCACACAGACAAACACCACCCTCCCTTGCTCCAAACCATTGGTAGGTCGCCGCCATCACCGCCGCTGCCGCCTCCATCCTCAACCTCTGCCTATGTGCCGTGGAGCTCGAGGAGCCAATGGCCCGAAAGAGGTTTATCGCGGCCTCTTCGCCTGACGCCGGCGAGGTGGCTGTCAAGGTGTCCCCATCGTCCTATGCGGGCTCTTTATCGATCCTCGTCGCCGGTCACCCGAACCGCCCACCGCCATGCTCCTACGCCGGTTTGAGGACTTCCCCGTCTTCCTCCGGCCCGACCGCCGACGAGGTGCCACCTCGGGGTCCGGCAGCGGTGGTGGGGGGTGTGGGTTGCCGAGATTACGGATCGGGAGACCCACACCCACCGGTGGCTCGGTAGCTTCCACATGGCCGATCTCGCGGCCATGGAGTAAGGCTGCTGGCAGGTCTGCTACCACGACGCGGTGACTAAGCTCAATGTCCCCTTCGGCACATGTCCGGTCGACCTTGTCCCGCCGGAGCCAGGGGTGCTGAGCTCGGCTACGGCGCAGGAGGACCGCGAGGTGTGGGACTGCCTCGAGGCCGAGGCCGCCTCCGAGGCCTACATGCAAGAGCTCCGCCGGCAGCATGCATAGCTCGTGGATGCGGAGTGGATGATCTTTGCCAGCGCGGAGGGCGGCAAGGTTATCATGCTCTCCTCCAATGACGAGGTCGAAGTTGGTGAGGACGGCGGCATGGAGGGCATCGAGGTGGGCGATGAGGACGAGGAGAGTGACGTTGACGAGTGGAGGAGATGAGGATAATACGATGGGGTTTATTCATATTGATTGGATTTTACTTTGTATACATCATCTCATCTTCCTTAAGGCGTTACTTCATTGTTTATGAACTTAATACTCTAGATGCATGCTGGATAGCGATCAAAATGTGTGTTGTAATAGTAGTACTGCAGGTAGGAGTTGATCTACTTGTCTCTGACGTGATGCCTATGTACATGATCATTGCCTTGGATATGGTCATAACTATGCACTTTTCTATTAATTACCCAACAGTAGTTTGTTTACCTATGATATGCTTTTTGTTGAAGAGAGAAGCCTCTAGTGAAAACTATGGCCCCGAGTCTACCTTCATCATATATTAAAATCCAAAAATACCTTGCTGCAATTTATTTACTGTTATTTTGTTTTATGTTTTTGTTTATCTATCTAGCACTACGAGATTTGATCCTTGCAATTAACTGCCAAGGGATTGACAACCCCTTGTTTGCGTTGGGTGCATGTATTTGTTATTTTGTGTGTATGTGTTGTTCACGTGGTCTTGTGTGGTTCTCCTACTGGATTGATAACCTTGGTTCTTAACTGAGGGAAATACTTAGCTCTACTATACTGCATCATCCTCTCCTCTTCGAGGAAATCCCAAGGCATCTCACAAGTAGCAGGAAGAATTTCCGGTGCCATTGCCGGGGAGACATCACCAAAGCCTATCAAGTACCATCGCACAAACTTTCATCTCCTTGCATTTACTTTCATTTTCCATTTGCCTCTCATTTTCATCTCCCCCACTTGTAAAACGCTTTCACAAAAACACAAAATTATTTTTCATTATCTTTTTGCTTGTTTGCTTGCTATTTGCCTTCATGTCAACACCAAAGACAGAAAAGAAAAAGGGAGAGTCAAGACATATGGATCCAGTAAAAGTTTTCTACTTGGATCATCTTTGATCCATTTGTGCTCGTGCTAAAACTCCAACTAGTTTAGTTGAGGGAAAATCATTAGATGAGCATGCTCATTTTGTGCATCATCGTTTGTCTCAAAAAGGGGCACTCTTATGGAATCAAATAAATTGTTGCTATGCTATGCTTGGAATCTATGTGAAATTCATGATTTTACTTGTTGCTCTGAGAACCCTAAAAAACAACTTCCCTACCTATGTGAGTTCAATGATAATGAAATCTTATCTTCTTATGGCAAAGGTATTTATAGTTACTATGATATCAAACAAATTAAATAATTTATGCTTTTAATGATGCTTATGAAGTTGCTTCTTTGATTGAAAAGTATGACGCTACTCTCTACAAATCTGAAAATTTTGCCATACATAAATATTGCTATGAAAACTATGGTTCTAATGCCTATGTTAGTGAATTCATTGGGAGAATGTGTGCTGCTTCGGAAGAAAATAATGGTATACAGGAATCTATAGATAATTTGATGTTTGCTATTCTTATGGCCATGATGCCAATATTAATGATGCTTATGGAGATGAACTTGCTATAGTTCCTTATGTTAAAAATGAAATTATTGCTATCGCACCCACACTTGATAGCTCCTTGAATGAAAAGCATGATTGCAATGATCTTATTATAAATTCTATGAATGTCAGTTGTGCTAATGATATGCAAAGCTACAAGCTTGGGGATGATGATTTTATTATGTCCACTACTTATTGCAATGATCATGATGGGGTGATAATGCTTCTTATGATCTTGAAATTTTATTTAAGCCCCCCTGATGAATATGATATTGATAATAATGTTTACAGTAGTATTAAAAGTGGGTTTGGAAGAGTGTCAACTTTAGGTAAAAAGAATCTCACATATTCGGAGAGTGTTCAATCTTACGAATTTTTTGATGAAAGTGGGTTTGGAGAGGCGATGACTTAAGTTAATGTTAATCCTACTATCTTGGAAGATTATAAAAATTTTATGCATGTGGATCATAACACTAGTACAAGGAGGTGCTATACAAATGTTTTTTAATCCCTTTCCGCAACGGCATTTTGAACCGTCGCCAAGTGAGTGTGTGTGATAGGGGGTCCTTCCCACACGACCCAATAACCGTCGGGGATAGGGAGCCATGATGCATACAGTTGTCCCTATAAAACTGTTTCTGATATCTCGAATATCCCAAACGCTCCATCCTTGCTACTTGTTTGTGCTTACATTGCCATCGCAGTCGATACTCTGTGGTGCTACATTTACGATGCGCGGCCAATCACAAACGGTTCACGATTATAGAGCGTGTATGATAAGTAGACAATCACACACATTCACTTATCTCGAACCGTATGCGATAACTAATTAAAAAGATTAGCTAATCATCGTACAAGTGTTGGATAGGATTACAAAACGTTGGGTCATCGTAACATCATCGTATAGGATAACTATCGCACATGCTATTCTATGGTGCAATGTTTATGATGCGTACCACATCAGAAACAGTTCATGATTGCAAATCGTGTATGATAAGTCAACTATCACAAACGTTTAGTTTGCCCGCACCATTTGTGATATTGTCGGACATCACACACACTTTGCAAACACTACTGCAGGATGCTGCTAACGCGACACTACGATCAGAAACCCTTTGACAAAACTATGTGCGATGCATTAATCGCAAACGGTGGTGTAAAAAGCCATCAAAAAGGTGCAAAATGTTTGCCATGACGGATGTGAAAGTGCGTTAAGTCGACTAGAGGGGGGTGAATAGCGATTCTTACAAATTCGTCACTTAGGAATTTCAGGGTGAGGAAATTCCTAAGTCATGAACAACTAGCAGCAGAATAAGTACTCGGGTATAAGCATAACAGAGAAATAGCATAGTCATCATGATGAAATGAAAACAAACATAGAGTACAGAAAGCGTAATAACAGGATAAGCAGGCTGAAGACTATGTGATGAAGAAATAGGATTGAGGAAATAGAGAAAGTCTTCAGACAAAGTCTTCAAACAGTAATGATGAGGTTCATCAACACATGAATGAGGAAATGAAAGGGTTGAGGAAATATAACTAGTAGGCTTGGTGAAGACAATGATTTGGTAGACCAGTTCCAACTGCTGTGACAGTTGTACATTTGGTTAGAGTGACCGAGTATTCAAACTCGAGGACACACAGTCCCGGACACAAAGTCCTCGCCATATTCTCCTTGAGCTAAGATCACACAGTCCTCACCCAACGCTCGTGGTAAGTCTTCACAGGTGACTTCCAAACCTTCACAGACTTGGTCACTCGGCGATCCACAATTCCTCTTGGATGCTCAGACCATGACACCTAACCATCTGGAGGATACACAGTCCTCAAAGATAAGAAGCATCGGTTCCACACAGGAACAATCTCTTCAGTGATGCTCAATCACTTTGGGTTTGTAGGTGTTTGGGTTTGGGATTTGGGTTTTCCTCACTTGATGATTTTCACTCAAAGTCCTTGGAGGATGGGATGCTCTCAGTTGACAAGTGTCAGTTTCTCTCGGAGTAGCCAACCAGCTAGTGGTTGTAGGGGGCGGCTATTTATAGCCTAGGGAGCAGCCCGACATGATAAGACATAAATGCCCTTCAATGATATGACTGTTAGGTGGTAGGATATTTTGGACAGCTGGCGCGTAACACAGCAACGGTCGGATTTGAGGTTCGAATTCCTCAGGGCTATCATGTTCCTCACTGTGTAGGCAATCTGCGCTGGCAAATTCCTAACTCCTCAGCCAGAACAAATTCCTCAGAGACCAGAAGATCTTTGTCTCTGTCACTAACGAAATTGACTGAACTGATATGAGATTTCCAATGGCTTCACTCGAAAGGATTGGTAAGGTGTAGGATTTTGAGATGAGCATCACTTGGGAATCAGTTTCCTTAGTATTACCTCTACCCCCTTTATTAGTACGGTGTTTCCTATGACTCAAAAAAGAGAAAATGAAACTACGAAAACAAAAATCTTCACGCTTCATAATCCTCGCATGAATATCCAAGTCTTCAAGGTTATACTAATTTCTTCACTTTCAAAGTCTCCAGGAGAACTAAAGTGTTCAGCTGAATACATTCATTTTTAGGGGTCAACATTCATTGTAAATATCAAACTCCTCATCGACTTATAGAGCCTGTGTATACTCACAAACATATTAGTCCCTTAACCTATAAGTCTTAATACACCAAAATCTATAAGGGGCACTAGATTCACTTACAATCTCCCCCTTTTTGGTCACTGATGACAATATATGTTAAGTTTTCAATGGTTATAGACATATGAATTGAAAGTGCTCAATATTGAGGAATTTGATTGCAAGATATAGAAGAACTCCCCCTGAAGATGTGGATAGTGAGGAATTTTCTTTTGAAGCAATGCACATTTGAAGAGTAGAATCATGGAGATCTCCCCCTATATCTTGTAATTCATACACGCATTTAACATATCGTATGAAGAATTTGAAATGCATGATGAAATGTGAAGATTGATGTAATTCAGCATGCCTGCATAACATATATGAGGAAATAGCATGCAGAAAAACATAGCAAGAGTATCAGATTACCATCGGACTTAAATTTACAACTCGATCAACAAACACTTCAGAAGAGCGAGAGTTGCAACTTAACAAAAAATGCCCATATAGATAGACCCGCTTGAAGACTAACTCAAATTTCTCCCCTTTGTCATCAAATGACCAAAAGGGATGAAAAATGAGGACTAACGCCCCTGAAGAATGCCATCACGAAGTTGATGGAGGAGCGCCAGCATTGTTGGGATCGGTTGTTGGAGAAGGGCCTGACGCAGTGTCGTCCAAATCTTCATTTTCATCAGTCTCGTACGATGAAGAAAATGAGCTGGCCACCAAAGAAGGAACTCCGACTTTCTTGAATTTCTTCGTCGGAGGCTTAGACTAGTTGAAGTCCTGCTTGAATCCCATCTGCTTAAGATCTTCTTCATCGTAGAGATGAGACAAAATAGCCCAGGTGCAATCAAATACTTCATGGAGGTAGTAATGGTTCTTCTTTACTGAATTGTGTGTAGCAGTCATGTTGTGAAGAATAGAACCAAACTAACGCTTGACCTATTTATGGTTGCGATCGACCTTCTGATGAAGACTGAGGAGAAGCTCATGATCAGTCATCACCCTTGGAGATGTGCCTTAAGGATTTTTCTTTGAAGCATTGGCGGCAGATTCATGAGTGGCAGAGTCATCATTGGTGGAGTAGGATGCAGCTTTGCGGAACTGTCCATCCAATGGACGAATGCCTTCATCAATAACAGTAGTGGCCTTGCCCTTTTCATCAGCTGAGGAAAATTTCTACTTGAGGACTTCAATTGGGGGCAAGTAACTGCCATGGTTGAGTGTGTCAGCCTTGTAAATGATTGAAGACCTTGATCTGAGGAATCTCATAATCCAGGGAGCGTAAGGCTTCAATTCAAAAGGAGACAATGCAACATTTTCCATAGTCTTCATGAAGAAGTCATGGTAGTTTATTGGAATACCATGCATTATATTGAATAGCATATTCTTCATGATGCCAACGACTTCTTCTGCATTAGAGTCGTGGCCTTTGATAGGACTCAATGTCTTGGTCAGAATGTGATAGACAGTCCGTGGCACGTAGAGCAATTCCTTCACGAGGAATTTGGTCTTGGGGCTTCGCCAAATTTCAGCGGCTTCATCAACACTTGCATTAAATGATCAGAGAGCTCAGGTTCATGATAGAGGATACGTGCACCTTCAAGGGGAGGACTAACAGGCAAGGAATGAAGCAATTCAGAGGCCGGTGATTTGAAGTGACTGTTTTCTGTCATCCAGTCCAACACCCAAGAATTCACATCATCACAATCTCCCGTGATGTGCAGCACCGCATAGAATTGAAGAATTAGTTCTTCATTCCAATCACATATATCGGTGCAGAAGTTGAGCAATCCAGGGTCATGAAGAACATTGAGGACTGGTGTGAAGCACGGCTGTGATTCCATATCCACATGAGGAATATGCTCATGGTAAAAGACTTTGTCCTTATCAAAAAGTAGTGAAGAATAGAAGTTTGCTTGGTTGGCGGTCTAGAAACGCTTCCATCGAAGACGAGCAGAGTCATACGGGTTATATTCTATGAAGAACACATGCTCGTGGAAGAAATCATCAGCTTTGAATTTCGGCGTCTTTGAGAATAGATTCTTCGGCTTGGGCTGAGGTGTATCAGTCAATGTCATCCCAACCTCAGGAATCACAATCTCAAGGACCACAGGCTGAGGAATTTCAGTTTCTGCTTCAGTTGCAGACTGGGTCTCCATTTCTTCATCAGCATTTACATCAGCACTAGTGGCTGGAATTTTTTCAGGAATGGAAAGAAGAGATGCTTGAGGTTCATCATAGCCCGTGTGAATTTCTTCAATCTGGACTGGGGACTGAGGAATCTGTTGCAGTGGGGTGAACATGGGGGAATTGGGGTGATGACTTTCCCAATAGTCATCATTCAACACTGGAGTGGTGCACCCAATGTCCACGTCTTCTTCTTTTTCATCCATTTCTTCAACGCCTGCCTCTTCAGCCATGAACTGAGGCATGGGCGATGATACCATAGGGGTTGAAGTGACATTGTCCACTTCAATTTCTTCATCCATCTGCTCTGTCGAAGCAGCAGAAGGATCTTCTTCATCTGATTTACTTGCAATCTTGTAATCTTCACGAAAAGGAATGATTTCCTTTGATGGCATGCTTGAAAGAGGAATAACATCAATTGGATTTGCAAATGAGCTGGTCAAAGTCTTCGCCTTCTTGGGAGCAAAAGACTCTGAGGAAGCAGATGCTTTACTTTTCTTCAGTGTAGCTCGCTCTGCAGCCTTGGTTTTCTTCACTTCTAATGCAGAAGGAAGAACATGACTTGGTGTTGGTGCATGAGGAGCAGAGGAAATTGGTGCAGTTTCTTCAGGCACAACTGATGCAGTTGTCGTGGCTTGTTCAGTTTCCTCAGGTGCAGCTTCAGATGCTTCAGCTGTCCTGACTTGTTCTTTAGGCGCAACACTAGAGGTTGCCCTGGCAATTTCTTCAGCGGCTGGAATTATTTCATCAGCCCTGGTGCTTTCAGTTTCATCAGCAGCCTGATTTTCATCAGCGGTGCTGACATGTTCTTCAGTAGGCTATATAGATGCTTCAGCCTGAGGAATTTCAATATGCATTGGAGCAGCAACATTGGGTGTAAATCCCTTCGCCATTTTGACAGATTTGACTTTGGCTCCCAGCCATTCTGCCTTGTAGGCGTCAAATTCATCACTGAGTTTCTTGATCTCAGATTGCAGAGCGATAAGTTCTCCAGGCGATAGCGTCAGAATGTTGTCATTCAGAAAGCACTGTTTCTTGTACTAGGCTTTTTTCACAGACTTGGCTTTCTCAAATTTCCTTTGTTCTTCAGAAATGAAAGCTGTCAACATATGACTTTGACCAGGTGTGAGGTTTAACTCTAGCAGGGGAGTGTTTCGGTCCATGTGCCAGAGGTCGATGAAGTCCAGGATCTTCTTCGGATCCAACATGAGGGGCACTATTCTTCCCTATGCTCTAGCGGCCCTTTGCTGTTTGTCTCTGATGATATTGGCTAATTCTTCATCATCAGCTTCGTCATCATCCGACGCTACTTGGAAGGCAACTTGCTTCTTGTGAGGACTTGGTCTAGTGCCTCGACCAGCAGTGGCCTTGGTCTTCAGCAAAGTGGGGCCTGTTGAAGAATGGGGAGGAGCTGAAGAACTTGTAGATGCTCCTGAGGCAATTGAGATGCATGTGGTCCTTTCGCAAGAGGCAAGATGCACAGGTGCTGAGAACTTTGCTGGAGGAGCTAAGGGTTTTGCAACCTGAGGAACTGGAGCAGACTAAGGAATATGTCGTGAGGGCATAGATGAGCTTGGCTGTGAGGGCAATGCTGACCTTGGCCATGAGGGCATTGCTGAGGAAGGTGGTTTGCGAGTAGGCTTCTTAGGCATAGCCTTCTTGCTAGTGGAGGCCTTAGCAGCGGCAGCATCTGAGTCTTCGTTGAATTTTCTCACTCCTTCTTTGGCCTATTTGGCCAACTTGGATTGCCGCTTGGCCAATTCATCAGCATAATCCTCACCGCGCTTGATGCTAGTGGGATCAGGAATTTGGCCAGGTGCCAACGGAGGTCTTGGGCAAGGAGGATTTAGAGAGAATTTCTTCATGTAATTTGTAGTAACATATCTGTATTCCCTCCATTCCCGTGCCCATCTTCATTCAATTTTCTAAATGCGCACCTTGCGCTCATTCTTCGTTTCCTTTCCCTGAGTTGCCTCATCTGGTGTGCAATACCCCGCATATATGTCAGCAGGGATCTCAAAAGCAGTGTTGACTTCCAGTTTCTTCCCTCCCTTCTGAGGTCTCTTGCCATCTGCCATTTTCTTTAGTTGAGGATTTTGAACTATTGAGTTCTCTGAAGAATTATGCAACTTTTCTTCGAGGAACGCTGCAAATGAGTTAATTTGATGAGAATCTAGTGATTCAGCAGCAGAAATGTGTACCTGTGAACAGAGTATAGGTGCAAAGAATTTGGAGAGGTCATATGCGTTCTCAGAAGTTTTTGCAAAAGGGAACAAGTTTGAGGAATTTGACTAGATATGTCTTGAAGAATTTCACTAAGCGTTCTTTGACTTAGGCTCCAAAGTTGTATGGATTGTGGAATTCACAGAATTGAGGAATCTTTAAGAAAAACGTCAATTAGAGAAACAGATCAAGAGCAGATGATTGTGTGAGGTGTTTAGAGTGTGGAAGTTGAAGAATAAACACCTTTTGAAGATTTTACGGAAATCATCAGAATGAACAAAGGTAGTAAAATTAACTTTTAATTACCCTTGACAAAGAACACGATGAACTGAGAGTGTAGATTGGAAGTTTGTCAGTCCAAATCTTCCACGCCCTAACTTGGCAGAGGAAGACAGCTACAGCGGCGGTGGAGTGAAGATGTCCGCGGCCGGCAGGAGTACGACGATGACGAGGTCGAGGTAGTGAAGCTCTTCCTCACTGGCGACGATGAAGGCAGCAGCGGCGCTAGGGCTTGAGAGCTCGAGCGAGGGGACTGAGATCGAGCGGGGTAAATGTAGTCTGAGGAGGGTGAGGGGTATTTATAGCTGAGGTGAGAAAACTGCTCGTCTGAGGAAAATGGACGAACGTGCCCCTGACCCTTCTCATCCTAGCGACATGTGTCACCCACGTACAGTGTGGTGGAGATCATGTGAGATCGTGGGTGAATAGATAAATCTTATCATGGGATGTGGAACGGTTTTAGCGGCAAAAACCAAAAATTTAGATAAGAATATTTTAAAGTTTCGTTTGCAAATTCTTCAGCTGACAAGGACACAGTGAAGATTTTGAACGGGTTTCAAATAGAGCGCACATGAAGAATTTGTGAACAGACTGGGTTGGGTTTAGCATAGAGGGGGAAAGGGTCCGATCACATTCACTTAGCAGAAAAGGCAACTTGAAGAAATAGCAATAAGTGAATGATGTAGAGGACAAAAAAATCAAGTATATATATATATATATATATAGTCAATGAAGAACTACGATGGAAAGACTGAAGACAATGCAAAGTTGAAGAAATTGAACAACTGAGGAATTTCAAAAAAAACTCAAATTGAAGATTTTCAACTTTGGTTGGTGATGTAAACCATCGTATAAGAATGATGATTTCAGACACCGCGTACAATTGTCGTAAGGTTCTGAGAATCAAATTCTTCATTAATTTCTTCACACTTAGAGGGTTAGTCTTCATTGATTGAAGAAAAACGTTACTTCATGTGTTGCACATCTAAGTCATCAAGTTTGCATCAGTGTTAGGATGTGCATCCTTTTCAAAGAACATTCGAAGATTCTAAGATATTTTATTTAGCTCACACCGCAACTTGCTAAATCTCTTCTCATCCAAGGGCTTTGTGAAGATATTGGCCAGCTGGTGTTCAGTATTTTCGTGGTCGATGGAGATGTCGCCCTTCAACACATGTTCACAGAGAAAATGATGATGAATCTGGATGTGCTTTGTCTTCGAGTGCTGAACTGGGTTGTGAGCAATCTTGATAGCACTCTCATTGTCACAGTAGAGTGGCACATTCTTCACATTGATGCCATAGTCCTTGAGGGTCTGCTTCATCCATAGCAATTGAGCACAGCAGGATCCAGCAGCAATGTACTCAGCTTCAGCAGTAGAGAGTGATACGCAGTTCTGCTTCTTCGAGGACCAGCACACCAAGGATCGTCCGAGGAAATGACATGTGCCTGATGTTGACTTGCGGTCCACCCGATCACCAGCATAGTCAGAGTCAGAATATCCAATGAGATCAAAGGAAGAGCCCTTGGGATACCACAATCCAAGTGTTGGAGTGTGATCTAGATATCGAAGTATATGCTTCAAAGTCATATGGTGTGATTCCTTCGGTGTAGCTTGAAATTGGGCACACATGCAAACACTAAGCATAATATCCGGCCTAGATGCACATAGGTACAATAAAGAGCCAATCATGGAGCGGCATACCTTTTGATCGAAGACTTTACCATTTTCATCGGTGCAGAGATGGCCATTTGTGGGCATAGGGATTTTGACGCCCTTGCAATCTTGCATGCCGAATTTCCTCAACACATCCTTGAGGTATTTCTCATGAGATATGAATATGCCATTGTGTTGTTGACGAATTTGAAGACCTAAGAAGAATTTCAACTCTCCCATCATAGACATTTGATATTCCTCACTCATCATATAGGCAAATTCATCACTGTAACGTTGGTTAGTACAGCCAAAGATAATATCATCAACATATATTTGGCACACGAATAATTCATCATCATATGCTTTGGTGAAAATAGTTGGGTCAAGTGAACCGGGTTTGAATCCTTTCTTCATGAGTGTCGTGGGGAACGAGCACCTATGGGGCAGGGCCCCTTTTCGGTCCGGCAAGGGAGCGGAGGGCGCACGCAGAGCAGATCGAGGAGAGAGCACGCGGGGGATTTTACCCAGCTTCGGAGCTCTCCGGAGAGATAAAACTCCTACTGCTACTTTGTGTTTCTATTTTGTTCTTGCTTGAAAGCGTGAGTGTGTTCTAGTGTCGAATGAGTCAAAAACGAACCGAACCTGAGCCGAACCCCTTCTACGTGCGCACGGGCCTCCTTTTTATAGGTTAAAGGGGTCACTGACAGGTGGCAGCGTAGAAAGAGGGGTAAAAGAGTAAAAAACGCGGGTTGGTACAACTGCTACCAACAGTGCCCCCTACCAAACTCTGACGGCAGGGGACAAGGGCATTTAATGCCCGTCTGGTCGCTCAAACAGTGCAAGGAAGCGACCGTTAGGGGCGCCACCGATCGCCACGATGGCCTCCCTGTCATCTTTGTTTGCCACCTCGCACCGCTAGGCTGCACAGCTACCCGCCACGTGCACCAGGAGCGATCCTGTGGCGACACGTCGTCGGATGTGCTGGAGCGTGGACGCAGAGTGGTGCTTCGCCGCGGCAAGCGCCTTGCCGCGGTTGCAGTCTTGTCGCACCCGCAAGCTTGCCGCTCGCTGGGTCTTGCCGGGACGCGCGGGGCGTCGCGGCAAGTCTCTTGAAGTGCCTTGGTTGGCCTCCCCGGCAAGCTCCTCTTGCCGGGGTCTTGTCCTTCCCGGCAAGCTCCTCTTGCCGGGGTTCTGTCTTCCCAGCCAACACTTTGTTCTTGAATGGCAGTAAATAGGAATAGCGGAGGATCTTGGCGGACGCCCGGCAAGCCTTGCTGCGGGACGCTGCGACTACCCGTGCACCAGTTCAGGGTACTAAGGTACCCCTACTTTAGTACACCGACAGGAGCCCCCGGGCCTGGGCCATACACGGTGCCGAGTGCTGTTGGGCTAGGCCCAAAACAGGGCACGGGCACACGCGGCCTGGGTCCACATTAAATATGACTCCGTGTCCACCGCGCCCTCCCGCAACGGCACGCGTCAATCGCGGCGTCGTGGGAGAGAACGTGGGCAATACTTAATTCCAGGAAATGTGTAACGTTCGCATCCCCCGTTTATAAGCAGAGGAAACAGGGCCGTTCCCCCACCTTCGCCACTTGCAGTTTCTTCCTCCGAAAGCTCCGCCGCTCCCCTCTGCTTCCCAAGCCGAAAGAGAGCAGCACTCCGCCGCCCGTTGCCGCCGTCGCCGCCGTCGCCCTCGCTTTCCCCCACCGTTTCCGCCATGGCTCCGAAGACCGGGAAGGCTGCGAAGTCGGCCGAGGCTCTGCAGCTTGAGGCGCTCCGCAAGAAGCGAGCGCTTTTCTCCCCCGAGCTTACCCCGAAGGCGCTGCAGGAGGAGTTCTACCTCTTCTGGTCGACGGAGACGCGGGCGCATCCGTGCATGCAGGTACTCTCCGCCGAAGCTTCCACTTCGAAAAAGTGCCCCAGAGGATACTACTTCTTTCCTGTGTTCTTCTATTGCGGGCTCTGCCCACCTTTTTCCGATTTCCTCTGTGACATCATGAATACCTACGGGTTTCATCTTCTTGATTTCACCCCCAACGCCGTTCTGACAATGGCGGTTTTCGCACACCTCTGCGAGAACTTCGTTGGCATCCTCCCCAATGTCGCTCTTTTCCGTCATTATTTCACTCCCCGGGCCGAGAAAGGGGAGCCACTGGCTGGCGGAATCGCCTGGACCTCACGGATCGGCATGAAGGAGGTGTATCTGACAGGCGAGCTCCGCAGCAAGTGGGATGGGTAGAGGGCGGAGTGGTGCTGGATCGTTGACGCCAATCCGCAGCCATTCACCACCCTGCGCCAGTCCCGGGTAGTGCGCAGCGGCGACTGGAGCGCTCTGTCGCCGGACGACGCCAAGCTGAAGATTGCCACCACCCGAATCCTCCGGCTCAGGCTTGCCGGGCTCACATCAGGGGCGGTTGGCGCTGATTTCCTTCGCCGTCGCATCGCCCCTCTGCAGAAGAGGGGGAGGCCCGCCTGGATGTTTGGCGGCCCGGCGGATATCATGAGGTTGCGTCCAGGCCTCAACTTCAACTTCACGGTTCTGGAGCTTGACGGGATGCTGAGGGAGCTATTCAAGCATGACGCCAACCATCCAGAGTGGTTCAGGTTGCCGCAGGGCGTCATCCCGTTGTGCAACAACTCCCAGCGCGATCGCATCTGCGCAATGATGCCAGAGTGCGACTCGCACGGGATAAGCGCAACTTGGATAGAGCCCGCCGACGACGTCGTGCAACAATTCTTTGATAGCTTGGCGGAGGTTGCAGTCAACTCCGACGAGCAGAGGCTCCTCACCCGCGACACCACCGACGACGAGATGCGGTACATCGCCACCAGGGCCGAAGAGGCGGCGGCAGCCGCTGCCGCGGGCGAGTTTGGCTTCACGCTGGAGGAGGCGGATGCAGCCGAGGTGGCAAGCCTTGCCGATCGGGAAGACCTTGCCAAAGAGGTCGTTGGCGAGGGGGAGCCCGAGGCCGAAGCGAGCGAGCCCGCCGGGGGCGCGAGCGGCCAGCCATCTTCGAGTGGCTTGCCGCAGGCGGAGCCCCCAGCGCAGCCCCAATTCCAGCCAAGGAGGCGCCTCCGTCGAGTTGGAGATCCATCAGGGCAGCAAGCAGGCCAGCAGCCGCAGCGTCGTGGGACGCGCTTTACCGCGGCAAGTACGGTTGCCGCAGGAGCATCTCAGGCCGCGCCGGCAACTGAGGCGGGGTCTTCTCGGGCTGCCACGCCCGATCCTGCCGCAGCTCCCGGGAAACGTCCAAGGGAGCCCACTCCTCCGCCTCGCCGCGCAGAAAGGGTACCAGACTTCGACCTCTCTGCGCTGAGCTCCGATGAGGAGCAAGAAGAGGAGGAGGAGTAAGGCTTTCTTCTCACTGTACTTGTATTTCTTCAATCTGTGTTGTTGCTTGTTTTGCATCTGATTTGCTTCTCTCTGAATCCCTGTTCTATTTCAGGACTCTGGCCGAGAGAGCGGCGAAGAGGGCCAAGGTCCCCGTGGTTGTCATCGAGGACGATCCTGCTGTGACCGCAGAAGACACGTCCGAGACCACCTTGACGGACCCGGTTCCTTCTCCTCGGAGCAGCCCCCAGCACAGCCCCCAGCGTAAGTGTTTGGTTCACTTCCTGTTGTGGGGTGTGCATGGGTGCTTCTTCTTTTGCTGACATCTTGATCCCTGATCCATTCGTGTAGGAGCAGAGCAGGCCTATCAGGGGCAATCAGAAACCGCCCCGGAGGTGCTGTCTGCTTCGACTACGCCGCCAAGGGGCGATTCCCCGACAAGGGAGCGCTCCCCGACAAGGGAGGGGTCTCCGGCGAGGGACGGAACCAACGAGCCCTTGGTGGAGGAGCCCGTGATCACAGAGTCCAGCACAGGTAACCTTTCTTGTCGGAAATCTTCCCTTGGGTTCTTCTTCTGATCTTCTTTCTTCTTTTTTGGATATTTGCTTGACTTTTCTTTCCTCTCCCTATCCTCAGATCCCCCTCTCGCGGACCCAATGGAGACCGAGGCCACCGGCGAGGAAGGCGCACGCGGCAACACTGAAGATGCCGCCGCTGGCGAGGAAGAGGCCGGCGCTGATGAACCCACCGACGAGGAAGCCGCCAAGGCTGCTGGCGCAGGAGCCGGCGAGGGGTCCGGTGATCGCACTGACGACCCGGAGGACGCAAGAGCGCAAGGTGTTGCACCGTCCGCCGACCCCTCCGCCGCCAGGAGGCCCTCCGGAACCGCAACCAGGAGGAGCTTCAGAACCGCAACCAGGAGGCCCTCTGGTCCATTGCTGAGGAGAGGGCGCAGCTCGACGAGGCGAAGAAGGCGTTCATCCTGGAAAAGGCTGAAGCCGAAGAGCAACAGAGGCTCGCCGCCGAGGAGCTGTCCAAGAGGGATGGTGAGCTAATACAGAAGAAGGTGAACTTGGACAGCCACGAGGAGGAGCTCGCCGTCCGGGAGCAATCACTTGGCGGGGCACTCAAGGAGGCGAAGGATGCCGCCGCGGCTGCTGAGGCTGCCAAGAAGGAGTTAGAGGTGAAGGTGACGCAGCTGGAGGCGGACATGAAAAGGAAGAATGAAGAGCTTGCCGCACTCCAGCGCGAACGCGAGAAGGACGCACGCGCCCATGGCGATCTGCAAGTTCAGCTTGCCGACAAGATCAAGGAACTGAACGCCGCCAAGGACTCGAGCGCTGATCTGGAGATGAAGCAGGCCACCTTGACGGATACGCTGGGCGCCGCCAAGAAGTGAGAAGATGACTTGAAGAAAGAGGTCAAGGGCAACGAAGAGCTGCTGACGAGGGCCGCCGAGACTCAGAACACTTTCAAGGCCACGGTGGAGCTCTGGATGGAGGGCCTCGTCAACATCGCTGCAGCCATCGACGAGGAGTTGGCGGAGCTGGACTTGGCGGGCTTCGGGTACTCCACCAACGAAAACCTCCAGCCTAGCGCCAAGCTTACCCTTTTCTTCAAGGGCGTGGTGACGGCCCTTCAGCAACTCCGGGAAAGGATCCCGAAGAAGCTGGCGGACGAGTCGCGTGCAATCTGCGCCAAGGTCTTGGAGAAGGTGCTGGTGAAGATCCTCTTCCGCAATCCAGGCCTCGACCTCTCCCGCATCCTCAAGAAGCTGCCGGAGGGTGCTGATCTTGAGGAGCTCAAAGCCATCGTCGCACCCATCATGGACAAGGTGAACGAAGTCAGGAGGATCGATGGCGAGCGCGTGGATTAGGCCATCGTGAACAAGCTATTTTTGTTATATAACTCTATTCTGGGCACTATCTGCTATGTTACTTCCTTTACTCGATTCCATCCCTTGTATGCTTTTACCCTGCGCTTTTAGGGAACTTGCCGGTGCAAGCACGCTTTCCGCGAGCGCTGAGTGCGGAACATCAGCAGCCTGCCGGCGGTGTTGCTTCCGGCAAGAAACCTTGTCGGGACTAGTTGCAGCACGCTTCCCTTGTTGAGCGGACTCGAAACAAAGTAAGGGCGCAACTTAGCCACGAACAGGTTCCTCCGCGCACAGGTTTTCCATACAAGGCACGGTCGTTCAAGGAATATAACATAAAAATTTAAAATTGACCGTGCTCAAACTTTGGCAACTTAACTTTTCTGTCGTCTGTGTCCCGGCAAGGCCATATTTCTTTGAACGACGCCCGGTCCACACCTTTATCCTCTCCTCCCCCCCCCCCCCCCCCCGTGAACTTGTGGGCGAAGGAACCTTCTTTTTGAGAAAAAGAAAGAAGAGAAAATAATGGTATGGAGTCTTAAGGCTCGTTATTGCTTACCGGGGGTAAGTGCTGCACAAATTGTCAGATAAAAGATGCAAAAATGAAAGAATGCATGAAACTTGACAAGATGTGCGAAGCACACATGAACTTTATTTATGCACGGGATCTGCGCCCGGCTTTGTACAAAGGGTTACATGCAACAGCGGCAAGGCTTGTACAAAAGGTGGTTGCCGGAACAGATTCCGGCAACCGCGCCTTATGGGTAAAACTTGCGAAGATGCTCTATGTTCCAGGAATTGCTCACCGGAAAGCCATCTTCGGTCTCAAGGCAGACAGCGCCGGGCCTAGTGACTCGTTTCACCCGATAAGGGCCTTCCCACTTCGGCGTCAACTTGTTGGAATTCTTGGCGGATTGAACGCGCCGAAGAACAAGGTCGCCTTCCTCGAAGCTTCGGGCATTAACTCTGCGGCTATGGAAGCGACGCAAAGCTTGCTGGTAACGAGCAGCTCGTACAGCAGCCTGAAGACGATCTTCCTCGAGGAGCAGCGCGTCATCTTGTCGCAGCTGCTCTTGCTCAAGCTCATCATCAGTGAGCACTCGAGGCGATCCGTATACGAGTTCCGTGGGGAGAACTGCTTCTGCTCCATAGACAAGAGCAAAAGGTGTCTGGCCAGTGGCTCGATTTGGCGTCGTCCTGATCGACCAAAGAACCACCGGCAGCTCCTCGATCCAATTTCTTCCGCACTTGTGCAGCCTGTCGAAAGTTCTGGTCTTGAGCCCGCGCAGCACTTCAGCGTTTGCCCTCTCCGCTTAACCGTTGCTTCTCGGGTGAGCAACAGAAGCGAAGCAGATCTTGGTGCCAAGATCTTGGACGTACTGCATGAAGGTGCGGCTCGTGAATTGTGTGCCATTGTCGGTGATGATCCTGTTAGGGATTCCGAAACGGCAAACAATTGACCTGAAGAACTTGACTGCTGACTGTGCTGTCACCTTCCTCACTGCTTCCACCTCAGGCCACTTTGTGAACTTGTCGATTGCAACGTACAAGTACTCAAAGCCCCCGATAGCTCGGGGGAAGGGGCCGAGGATATCGAGCCCCCAGACCGAAAATGGCCAGGATAAAGGGATTGTTTGGAGAGCTTGAGCTGGTTGATGTATCTGCTTGGAGTGGAACTGGCACGCTTCACACTTGGTTACTTGTGCAATTGCATCCTGGAGGGCTGTCGGCCAGAAGAAACCTTGTCGGAAGGCTTTGCCGGCAAGTGCTCTTGCGCCAATGTGGTGACCACATACGCCTCCATGTATCTCCGCCAACAGCTCCTGTCCATCTTCCCGGGAAATGCACTTCAATTTCACTCCGTTGAATCTTCTTCTGTACAGTATGTCATCGACAAACTGGTACATACTTGATTGCTGGGCTACTCTCTCCGCTTCTTCTTGTTCCTCGGGAAGTTCTCCTGTCTGAAGGAAATAGACAATCTATTGTGCCCATGCCGGAGCTTGTGGCTCGACGACAAGGACTAAAGGTGCAAATGCTGCTGCGGGAACATCTGCTTCTACGGCAAGAATTTGGGATCCTGCGGAGCGTGATGCTCCCCGGCAAGCGTGTCGGGACACAGCTTGTCGGGAGCGTCTGCTTCAACGAAACAAACCCTAGGGCTTGTCGGAGCAGACTGCTCCTCGGCATTTTCTGTGTTGATCCTAGGGACCTTCTTGGCGGCGGCTTCGGGGAGTTCTGCCGGAAAGTAGTCGCCAGTAATCAACTTACTCTTCTTGCCCTGTCCAGTTGATGGTGTTACAGATGGTTGAGTCAGCTTGAGCACAAAAATCCCTGGTTCCACAGGTAACTTGAGTGCGGCGCACTTTGACAGGCCGTCTGCAATGTCATTCTGAGCTCTTGGAACATGTTCCATCTGCAGGCCATCAAAATGTTCTTCTAGCTTCCTCACTTCATCAATGTATGCTTCCATCAACGGACTCTGATAATCTTTGTTAACTTGACGGACGACGAGCTGCGAGTCACCCCGACAATAAGCTTCTTGATCCCAAGGTCTGCCGCGATCCTGAGTCCGGCAAGCAAGCCTTCATACTCTGCAGTATTATTTGTAGCTTGCTCCTTGGGAAAGTGCATCTGGACCACGTACTTGAGGTGCTCTCCGGTGGGTGCGACGAGTAGTACGCCCGCACCGGCGCCTTGCAGCGAGAAGGCACCATCAAAGTACATGATCCATTCTTTGCTTGCTTCCTTGACGGGGATGCTCCTCTCCGGAGTTTCTTCATCGGGTGTTGGCGTCCATTCTGCTATGAATTCTGCCAATGCTCGGCTCTGGATAGTTGAGGTACTTTCAAACTTGAGGCCAAAGCTTGACAATTCCAGTGCCCACTCGACAATCCTGCCTGTTGCCTCTGGATTCGGCAATATCCTCTTCAATGGAAAGCGAGTGACCACTGTGATCTCATGTGCTTGAAAGTAATGGCGCAGCTTCCTCGAGGCCATGAGAAGGCCGAAAAGCAACTTCTGCACACCAGAGTACCTTGATCTAGTCCCCTGCAGAAGGGAACTGCCAAAGTAAACTGGGCGCTGCACCATCTTCTTCTGTTTCTCTTCTTGTGGCTGTGCAGATCCATCCTTGCCGGAACCAGAACTTACCGGGGAAGCCCCCTGCTTGCCGCTGGACTCGCTTGCTGCGGCTGCTGGCTCATCATCCGCCTCCCTCTCCGCTACTAACGCAGCACTAACCACTTGATTGGTTGCCGCCAGATATAGCAGCAACTTCTCTTGTGGCTTAGGTGCGACAAGTGTTGGAGTGGAGGACAAATATTTCTTCAAGTCTTGCAGCGCAGCCTCCGCTTCCGGAGTCCATTTCATTGGACCCGCCTTTTTCAAAATTTTGAAAAACGGCAGGGCGCGTTCAGCAGACTTGGAAATGAACCTGCTGAGAGCAGCAACGCAGCCGGCAAGCCTTCGTACGCCCTTGACTCGCTTCGGTGCTTCGATTTGCTCGATGGCCTTGATCTTGTCAGGATTGGCTTCAATCCCCCTCTGGGATACAAAGAACCCGAGAAGCTTGCCGGAAGGAACTCCAAACATGCACTTCTCGGGGTTCAGCTTGAGATTGATCTTGCGCAGATTTGCAAAAGTCTCGTCCAAATCTTGGACCAGAGTTTCTTTGTCCTTGCTCTTGACCACTATGTCATCCATGTAAGCTTCTACATTTCTGTGCAGCTGTGGCTCAAAAGCATGACTGACTACTCTTGCAAATGTTGAACCAGCATTTTTTAGTCCGAAAGGCATCCGTACAAAGCGGTACGTGCCACATGGAGTAATGAATGCGGTCTTCTCTTCATCCTCTTCAGCCATGAAGATCTAATGATATCCTGAGTATGCATCAAGGAATGAAAGCAGATCACATCCTGCTGTGGAGTCGACAATCTGGTCAATGCGCGGCAAGGGAAATGGATCCTTGGGACAAGCTTTATTAACATCAGTGAAGTCAATACAAAGCCTCCACTTCCCGTTTGCTTTGCGCACGACTACTGGATTGGCTAACCACGTTGGATGGAGTACTCCTCGGACCAGGCCTGCTACTTCCAATTTCTTGATCTCCTCTGCAATGAACTCTTGTCTCTCCACTGCTTGCTTCCTAACTCTCTGCTTGACGGGCCGCACGTGAGGGCAGATAGCAAGGTGGTGCTCAATTACTTTCCTGGGAACACCGGGGATGTCAGATGGTTTCCATGCGAACACATCGACATTCGCCCGCAGGAAAGCAACGAGCGCGCTTTCCTATTTAGGGTCAAGCGTGGCACTGATGGTGAAGGTACCACCAGTGCCGTCCTCCTTGGCAGCCACTTTCTTGGTCTCTGGTGAAGCTGTCTTTGCCTTCTTGCACTTGCCGGTGGAGCTCGATGGTGCGTCCTCGACGGTAGCGCAACACTCCGAAGAGGTGCGCTTGCCGGAGTGGGCATCAGAGCTACTATTGCCGGACTTGGTCTTCTTCTTCCCCCTGGGAGCTTCAGCGGCAAGTGGCTTGCGTTCTGCTGCGGCTGCTGCTTCCCGGTAGATCTTGTTGGTACAGATAAGTGCATCTTTCTTGTCACCATGGACAGAAATAACACTTATCAGACCAGGCATCTTGAGCACATTGTAGGCGTAGTGAGAGGCTGCCATGAACTTGGCAAGCGCTGGACGACCAAGTATCCCATTGTAGGGCAATGGGAAATCGGCAACGTCAAATGTGACTCTCTCTGTCCTGAAGTTTAGCTCGCTGCCAAAAGTTGCTGGCAGTGTGATCTTCCCCTTCGGCTTGCTCCTTCCCGGGTTGATTCCTTGAAAGGTGCCGGTCTCTTCGAGCTCGCTGTCGGGGATCTGGAGCTTCTTGAGCACTGCGGAGGAGATCAGATTTAGGCCGGCCCCGCCGTCAACCAGCATCTCAGTGACCTTGAGGTTGCGGATTGTTGGCGAAACCAACATCGGCAAACACCCGACCGCAGTGATGCGATCAGGGTGATCCTCAACGTCGAAGATGATGGGCGTGCTGGACCACTTCAGGGGCTTGCGCGACTCAACGGACGGTTCTGCTGCGTTCACTTCCCGCACCCACTGTTTGAGTTGGCGGTGCGAGGTGTGCAGAGAAGCACCGCCGTCGACGCACAACACCTCTGTTGCCTTCTGGAACTCCTGCTCGTCAGTCTCATCCTCCTCCATCTCATCATCTTCATCTTCGTCTTCATCTTTGTCGCGGCCACGGGGAGGCCTATCTCCTTGGCGCTGCTTGGCCTTGCCGCGGCGCCCTCCCCGGGCGGGACGCTTCTTGCCGGATCCTCCGCCACCTTCCTGGGCCTTCTCCTTGTCGCGGCGTTCGTATTCAGCTTTCTGTAGCTCTGCCATCTGCTCAACCTTCTTGCAAGTTTGGAGGTCGTGGCCCTTGGTGCGGTGGATCTTGCAGTACTGCTTGCCGGAGCCATCCTGCTTGTCGGCGGCTACCACAGCCTCGCCGGAGTCACTAGCTTTGGCCTTCTCGGAACCGCCTCCATTGCCGGACTGCTCAACAACTAGCACATCCTTAGCTTTCCTCTTTCTGTTATTCCGCCTCCGGTTCTTCTTTGCCGGAGGGGCGTCCTCACTATCAGATCCTTCTGCTCCTACGTTCTCTTCGGGGAGTCTCCTCCCCTCTTCAGCCCGTGCACACTTGTCGGCCAGAGCATATAGCTCGCTGACATCTCTAATTTTGCACATCGCCATCTCCTCCCTCATCCCGCGGTTATGCACATTCTGATGGAACGCGCTGATAACCGCGGCAGGGTGGACGTCTGGAATGTTGCGCTGCACCTGGCTGAATCTCTGTATGTACTTGCGCAGGGTTCTCCTTCCTTCTGGGCGAGCAGATGAAGATCGCTCTCCTGGCCATGGGGTTTGTGGACGCCTGTGAAGGCGCCGACAAACTGATGGCACAGGTCCGCCCACGAAGAGATGGAGCTGTCCAGCAAGTGCATGAGCCAAGATCTGACGTTGGGCTTGAGCACCAGCAGGAAGTAGTTGGCGAGGATCTTCTCGTCGCACCCTCCGGCAGCCTGCACCGCGATGGTGTAGACGTTTAGGAACTCTGACGGATGTATCCTGCCATCGTACTTCTCGGGCACGTCTGGCTTGAAGTTCTTGGTACTGGGCCACTGGACCTGCCACAGCTCACGGGTGAACGCAGGGCAACCTACCGCGTACGGCAAGTCGCCTGGTTCCCCTGGCGCATGCATATCGACAGTGGGCCCAGCGCGCTGGTCAGATTGACGCCGCGCTTCTCTTCGACGCTCGATGCGAGTGCGAGCGTCTTCGTGTCATCGTTCTTGGAGAACTTGGCGTTGATCGCGGCGAGCTCGCGGGTCCGACGACGCGGTGGAGTCGGTGTCGAGGTTGGCCTGGCGAGTCGGCGACCTTGGCCTTCGGGGCGGGGAGTGCATGGTGGTGGCACCCCCAGCGGTCTTGTCGGTGTCGGCTCGCGCCTGGGCGTCTTGCCGGGGCTTCGATGTGCTCGGTTGCCGGGGCTTGTCGCCGTTGGCGAAGCCAATGAGGCTCTGAATGGCGGCCCTCCAGTCGTCAATCTTGTCGGGCGCTGGAGGGTAATCTAGAAGTAGCTGGGCTCGAGCCAGCGCTTCCTCTGGAGTGTTGGGTGGTGGTGGCGAGCGACGCGAGGTGCGGGACATGCTCAAACTTCTAACAGTGTTAGAAGGAGCAACATCTCGTCCAGGCGACCGCACTGCGCTCGTGCCGGCGTGTTGACGCGCGCGTTGGCCTTGAGCGTCCCGCGAACCGCCAGCTTGGCCTTGTTCCAACGCGAGCACGGTGCTAGGAGCACCGTGGCGTTGTTGATCCTGCACCTCCTGGGAGGGGTGCTGTGGATGTGCAGACGCTGAACCTTGCGGGGCCTTGTCCTTGGACCTGGTGACGACGCGAGTCCCACCGTCGGCGCCCGCTCCTCCGCCAGCGTCCACCCCACCGCCCGTTTGCTCCGGTGGTGGCAGGATAGTCGCAGATGGAGCGGCCACCTCCGAAGTCTTCTTCTTCGGTGGCATGTCGATGAAGATGTTGATGTAGCGCGCGCAGATGCCGGATCAGATACGCACGACCTCGACGACCCCTACCTGGCGCGCCAGAGATGTCATGGGGAACGAGCACCTATGGGGCAGGGCCCCTTTTCGGTCTGGCAAGGGAGCGGAGGGCGCACGCAGAGCAGATCGAGGCGAGACCACGCGGGGGATTTTACCCAGCTTCGGAGCTCTCCGGAGAGATAAAACTCCTACTGCTGCTTTGTGTTTCTATTCTGTTCTTGCTTGAAAGTGTGAGTATGTTCTAGTGTCGAATGTGTCGAAAACGAACCGAACCTGAGCCGAACCCCTTCTACGTGCGCACGGGCCTCCTTTTTATAGGTTAAAGGGGTCACCGACAGGTGGCAGCGTAGAAAGAGGGGTAAAAGAGTAAAAACGCGGGTTGGTACAACTGCTACCAACAGTGCCCCCTACCTAACTCTGTCGGCAGGGGACAAGGGCATTTAATGCCCGTCTGGTCGCTCAAACAGTGCAAGGAAGCGACCGTTAGGGGCGCCACCGATTGCCACGATGGCCTCCCTGTCATCTTTGTTTGCCACCTCGCACCGCTAGGCTGCACAGCTACCCGCCACGTGCACCAGGAGCGATCCTGTGGCGACACGTCGTCGGATGTGCTGGAGCGTGGGCGCAGAGTGGTGGCTTCGCCGCGGCAAGCGCCTTGCCGCGGTTGCAGTCTTGTCGCACCCACAAGCTTGCCGCTCGCAGGGTCTTGCCGGGACGCGCGGGGCGTCGCGGCAAGTCTCTTGAAGTGCCTTGGTTGGCCTCCCCAGCAAGCTCCTCTTGCCGGGGTCTTGTCCTTCCCGGCAAGCTCCTCTTGCCGGGGTTCTATCTTCCCAGCCAACACTTTGTTCTTGAATGGTAGTAAATAGGAATAGCGGAGGATCTTGGCGGACGCCCGGCAAGCCTTGCCGCGGGACGCTGCGACTGCCCGTGCACTAGTTTGGGGTACTAAGGTACCCCTACTTTAGTACACCGACAATGAGGAATTCCTTCCGTGTGTCATACCACGCCCGAGGTGCTTGCTTGAGGCCATAGAGGGCCTTGTTGAGTCTGTAGACGTGATCTGGAAATTTTGGATCCTCAAAACATGGTGGTTGAGCAACATATACTTCTTCCTCAAGCTTACCATTGAGGAATGCACCTTTCACATCCATTTGATGTAAGATGATATTATGATGGTTAGCGTAAGCAAGCAATATGTGAATAGCTTCAAGTCTAGCAACAGGTGCAAACGTTTCATCAAAATCAATTCCTTCAACCTGTGTGTAGCCTTGAGCTACGTGACGAGCCTTATTCCTCACCACAAGCCCATTTTCATCTTGTTTGTTGCGGTAGATCCATTAGGTACCGATGATGTTGTGCTTGCATGGGTCTAGTCGCTTGACAAGCTCCCACACATTGTTGAGCTCGAATTGATGCAATTCATCTTGCATGGCTTGAATCCACTCAGATTCCATGAATGCTTAATCAACTTTAGTGGGCTCTGTGATAGAGACAAATGCAAAATGCCCACAAAAGTTAGATAAGTGTGAAGCTTTTGAGCGCGTGAGAGGACCTGGTGCATTGATGTCATTGATGATTTCGTCAATCTGCACTTCATTTGCAACGCGAGGATGTGCAGGTTGACGACTTTGCTTAGGCCCAGCAATTTCTTCAGGACCATTTTCTTCAGGAGCACCAGTGTGATTTTTTCATGATCCGGAATGACTTCTTCAGCAGATTCTTCGGTAGGGATGATATCCTCTATAGCTTTGAGCTGGATGGATTCCTCAGGTGACATTTCATCTAACACATGAGGTAGTTGCTCTCTTTCCGAGCCATTAGTTTCATCGAACCGCATATCTACAGTTTCAACAATCTTGTGATGATTGATGTTGAAGACTCTATAGGTGTGTGAGTCCTTTCCGTAACCAAGGAAAAAACCCTGATGTTCTTTCGGTGCAAATTTAGAGTGATGGTGAGGATCTCTAATCCAACATTTAGCACCGAAGACTTTGAAATAACTTTGGGTTTCTTGTCAGTGAGGAGTTCATATGATGTCTTTTTAAAGAATTTGTGAAGATATACCCTGTTGATGATGTGGCTTGCAGTATCAATAGCTTCAGGCCAAAAGCGCAGTGGTGTCTTGTATTCATCAAGAATGGTGCGAGCCATCTTAACAAGAGTTCTGTTGTTGTGCACCACGATGCCATTCTGCTGAGAAGTATAGGGAGCAGATAACTTGTGAGTAATACCAAGTATATCAAGATATTAATCGAGACCAGTGTTCTTGAACTCAGTTCCATTATCACTCGTGATATGCTTGATCCTCACACCGAAGTTAGTAGAAGCTCTTGAGGAAAATCGTCTGAAGACTTCCTGCACTTCATTTTTGTAAGTGATGATATGCACCCATGTGTAACGAGAGTAATCATCAACTATGACAAAGCGATATAATGATGCAGAACTAGAGAACGTGGCATAATGAGTAGGCTTAAAGAGATCCATATGAAGGGACGAGAAGTGGTCATGATAGTCTTCGAGCGATGCTTGGCTCTGGTGATCTTTCCAGCCTCACAAGCGCCACAAAGATGATCTTTGAGGAATTTGACACCCTCAATGCCAATGACATGCTTCTTCTTCGCGAGTATATGCATGTTCCTCATCCCAGCATGACCAAGTCGTCGATGCCATAGCCAGCATTCTGAAGCTTTGGCAAGTAGACATGTGGAGGTTGTGGTCCTGCAGAGAAATCAACAATAGACAAGTCTCCTTTCCTAAAGCCTTTGAAGACTTTGGAATTGTCAGATTCTGTTAGCACAATGCAACGATATTTGCCAAAGACTACAACCATATCAAGATCACAAAGCATTGAGACAGACATGATGTTGAATCCTAAGGACTCGACAAGCATGACTTTGTCCATGTGTCTATCGTTTGAGATCGCAACCTTACCTAGATCCAATACCTTACTTTTGCCTTTGTCAGCGTAGGTGATATGCTTCAGATGAGATGGTGAAAAATCAGTGTCCATCAACAAGTTCCTGTCACCAGTCATGTGATTTGTACATCCAATGTCGAGGACCCACTCAGTAGCTTTAGGTTGTTCATCCTGCAGATGAATTAGTGCAACTTACGAACCCATATACTTCACCAGTGAAGAATATGATATCAATTTCATCAACAGTAACAAATATAGCAATATGAGGATGAGAGAAATGAGTGATTCATCTTCATGATTAGCTTGCATCCATTCAAGCACATTCAGGTCTCCAGCAAATTCTTCAGTTGATTAAGTTCGTTTGGAGACCTGACCCTGCATAAGAGATTAGTTCTTTTTCTTCACCACCCACATTTGTAGGGGTGGCAAAGAGTTCATCACTCTGCGAGATCCATAAGAAAAATTTGGCATTGAAGCCAGTGCACTTCGTTTCAAAGAAGAGTGGTTAGGATAAGCATATGAGTAAGCAGAGAAATTCTTCGAGGATTTATGAACATAATGGTTTAAAGAATAATGCACATATTCATAGCCTTTAGACTTTCCCTACGAAATAGAAGTGTTAGCACGATGATGTTCATATGAGGATTTTGATCCTGATGATGAATTTGGTCCATATGAAGAATTTGGTCTGGGGTTCCTTTTCTTCACAGGTGGTCTCATGATGACATTCACCTGAAGATTTTCATGGCACCTTTTGGGAACCCAGATTTTCTTCATAGGGGGACCGTTCCTTGAGTTAGTTCCAACATATCGAGCAAATACTTCACCATTCTGATTCTTGAAAAATTTATAGTTGGTGTCAAATGACTCATCAGAGGAATATGAAGAGTCACAAGTAAAGCCAGATAGAGTGCATGGATCTATAGGAGGTCCTTTCGCAGCAATCATGAGGTTTTGGAATACTGCTTAGGTTACCAGTAGGTCCCATCAACATTGAGTTTCCTCTCAAAGGCAATACCCTCTTTCCTAGGGTTCCTGTTCAAGATCTGCTTTTTGAGCACATCACAAAGAGTCTGATGCCCTTTGAGGCTTTTGTAAATGCCTGTCACATACAATTCCTTCAGCCCTGCATTATCGTCAGTGATACTTGTGGTATCCTCAGATGAGGAATTTGTGACCATAGAGACAGTTGAAGAATTTGCAGCAATAGAAGCATTTGAACATTCAGGTGAAGAATTAGCAAATTCACGTTCAATGCATTCAAGACATGGTGGAATAAATTCTTCCTGGGTGGAACTTATCTATTGAGCAAGCAATGAATCATTTTCCTTCTGAAGATCTTCATAACTCACTTTTAACTTCTCAAGATCTTGCTTTCTCTCAAGAAATTCATAAGAAAGCTTCTCATGATCAGTTAAGAGAGTGTGGTGATGATTTTGAAGGTTGTCAAAACTAGTCCGAAGTCTCTGAAGATTACCAGTCAGAGTCTTTGTTCGATTCAATTCCTCACCCAACAGGTCATCGCTTTTGTCTAGCAGATTTTAAATCTTTTCCAAAGCCTTATGTTGTTTAACAGCAATTTTAGCAAGTTTGAAATAGCTAGGCTTGAGATTGTCATCAGATTCATCCTCACTAGAGTCAGAGGGGGATGTTTGAGTAACTTGGCACCTTTTGCCATGAAGCAGTAGGTGCGAGCATAGTCATTGACGCTCTTGTCAGCAGAGTAGGGGAGGTCATTTTCTTAAGTGTTGAAGATGGACTTGCCGACGTAAGCAGTAGTGAGGGCTAAGCTCGCCACACAAGAGTCTGACTCCTCAGATTCCTCCTCTTCCACATTATCCTCAGATTCAGCTTCAGAGTCCATTTCCTTGCCAATGAATGCCCGGGCCTTCTTGGAACTGCTCTTCTTGTGAGATGAAGACTTTGAAGATTTTGATGATGAAGACTTTGAAGATTTCTTCTTCTTCTTCGAGTCATTAAATTGTCATCTCTGTACTTCTTCTTCTTTGATTCCTTTTCCCAGAGAGGACAATCAGACATGTAGTGACCAGGTTTCTTGCATTTGTGGCAAGCTCTCTTTTTGTAGTCACGAGACGAGGAATCATCACTCCTTGAACACTTTCCAAACCGACCGCGGCGAGAGAACTTCTAAAATTTCTTCACGAGCATTGCTAGCTCTGGCTCAGTTCTTCAGGATCACCAAGGCTACTACCAAAATCTTCACCTTCAGACTCAGAGACTGCCTTGGCGTTCAGTGCACGTGATCTTCCATAGCTCAGTCCATAGAGGTCTCTCTTCTCAACAAGCTGGAACTCATGAGTGTTTAACCTCTCGAGGATATCAGCGGGATCTAGTGACTTGTAATCAGCTTGCTCTTGAATCATCGGTGCAAGAGTATCGAATGAGGAATCAAGCGATCTCAGCAATTTCTTCACCACCTCATGGTTGGTGATGTGAGTGGCACCAAGAGCTTGAAGCTCATTTGAGATGTCAGTGAGGCGATTGATGGATTGCTGAACATTTTTGTTGTCGAGTCTTTTGAAGCGATTGAAGAGATTAAGAAGAACATAAACTTGGGAGTCAGTTTGAGTGGAGACTCCTTCGTTGACCTTGGACAGCCTGTCCCAAATCAGCTTAGCAATTTCCAAAGCACTCACTCTGCCGTACTGTCCTTTGCTCAGATGGCCACATATGATATTCTTTGCTCGAGAATCGAGGTGCTTGAATCTCTTCACATCAGCAGCATTCATAGACGGAGTGACTGAGGGAACACCATTTTCCACAACATACCAGAGATCATTATCAATTGCCTCCAGATGCATGCGCATCTTGTTCTTCCGGTAGGGGTAGTCCGTTCCATCGAAGGTAGGACACCCAGCCGAGACCTTGATCATACCTGCAGTCAACATAACTAGAACTCCAGGTGGTTGGACCAAAATCACACATAACAAGGGAGTACCTCGCTCTGATACCAATTTAAAGTGCGTTAAGTCGACTAGAGGGGGGGTGAATAGGCGATTTTTACAAATTCGTCACTGAGGAATTTCAGGGTGAGGAAATTCCTAAGTCACGAACAACTAGCAGCGGAATAAGTACTCGGGTATAAGCATAACAGAGCAATAGTATAATCATCATGATGAAATGAAAACAAACAGAGAGTACAGAAAGCGTGATAACAGGATAAGCAGGCTGAAGACTATGTGACTGAAGAAATAGGATTGAGGAAATAGAGAAAGTTAGTCAAAGTCTTGAAACAGTAATGATCAGGTTCATCAACACATGAATGAGGAAATTAAAGGGTTCAGGAAATAGAACCAGTAGGCTTAGTGAAAACAATGATTTGGTAGACGAGTTCCAATGACTGTGACAGTTGTACATCTGGTTGGAGCAGCTGAGTATTTAAACTCGAGGACACAGAGTCCAGGACACACAGTCCTCACCGTATTCTCCTTGAGCTAAGATCACACAGACTTCACCCAACACTCGTGGTAAGTCTTCACAAGTGACTTCCAAACCTTCACAGACTTGGTCACTCGGCGATCCACAATTCCTCTAGGATGCTCAGATCATGACGCCTAACCGTCTGGAGTATACACAGTCCTCAAAAGTAACAAGCATCGGTTCCACACAGGAACAATCTCTTCAGTGATGCTCAATCACTTTGGGTTTGTAGGTGTTTGGGTCTGGGATTTGGGTTTTACTCACTTGATGATTTTCGCTCAAAGTCCTCGGAGGATGTGATGCTCTCAATTGACAAGTGTTAGTTTCTCTCAGAGCAGCCAACCAGCTAGTGGTTGTAGGGGGCGGCTATTTATAGCCTAGGGATCAGCCCAATATGTTAAGACATAAATGCCCTTCAATGATATGACCGTTAGGTGGTAGGACATTTTGGACAACTGGCTCTTAGCACAGCAACGGTCGGATTTGAGGTTCGAATGCCTCAGGGCTATCATGTTCCTCACTGTGTAGGCAATCTACACAGGCAAATTCCTAACTCCTCAGTCAGAACAAATTCCTCAGAGACCAGAAGATCTTCATTTCTGTCACTGAAGAAATTGACTGAACTGATATGAGATTTCCAATGGCTTCACTCGAAAGGATTGGGTAGGTGTAGGATTTTGAGATGAGCATCACTTGGAAATCAGTTTCCTTAGTATTACCTCGACCCCCTTTAATAGTACGGTGTTTCCTATGACTCAAGAAAGAGAAAATGAAACTACGAAAACAAAAGTCTTCACGCTTCGTAATCCTCGCATGAATATCCATGTCTTCAAGGTTATACCAATTTCTTCACTTTCAAAGTCTTCAGGAGAACCAAAGTCTTCAGTTGAAGACATTCATTTTTAGGGGTCGACATTCATTGTAAATGTCAAACTCCTCATCGACTTATAGAGCCTGTGTACACTCACAAACATATTAGTCCCTTAACCTATAAGTCTTCAATACACCAAAATCACTAAGGGGCACTAGATGCACTTATAGGATGCATCAAACACAATTTAGATTTTATTTCCGTGTGTGATGTAGGGCATACAGTTCACTGCAATTAACCATTTGCGATAAGGAGCAACAAAAGAAGCGGGTAGCCAGATTAAGGTGTGTGTGATAAACAACATACGGTTCACTAGGATGAACTAGTTGTGATTAGGCAACACAAAAGAAACAGTCAGCCAAATCAAGGTGTGTGCGATATACGGCATGCGGTTCACGCGGATGAACTGTTTGTGTTGAGACAAGAGAACATAAACGTTTCAATATAAAAAGATGTGTGTGATACGCGGCAAACAGGTGTGTAATCAGAAATGTGTGCGAAGACCGATAATAACACAGGCGATTGCTGCTAATAAGACCTGTGTGTTGTGCGATGGGATTGCATACAGAACAACAACATATATATTACATGCATGGTTAACCAAATTAAACATCCAATTACATAGGTGGCTACTACAACCATGACATTTGCACACACCAAAGTAAACTATTATATACCTAATTTCGTAGGTGGATACTACACACATGACACTTCCACACATCAATAAAGTAAACTATATATTACATGCACGATTAACTAGCATAAACGATCATCTGATCATCATCTACTTCCTGTGATGCTTTCTCTGCTTGTGGCTCGATCCGGGCTCGTCGATTTGGGTAATGAGGAACTTCCTCATGTCCATGATCCGCCTGTACATCTCGAAGCATGTGTACATGCTCTTGGCCGTGAACCTGAGGTGAGGTTCATCCAGTCGCCGCACCCAGGCCCTGTGCCAGCATACGACACTTGTTCTCCGGGCATCCTGCTTCATCTTTTCGTAGTAGGGGTCGATGATGGCCGAGGCGAGTTTGACCAAGGATTCCTTCTTCGTGCTGCCCCAGACCCGGTAGTGGTCATGAATTTCGACATGGTTCTCGTAGACCAAGCCCATAACACTGATCGCTTTTACATCATCGGTGGTTTCCACCGTGGCGAACTTGTAGTCAGTTTTGTTGACAAACCTATCGAAACGGTCTGAAAGCTCTCTGGCCATGCGGTAGTGGTAGATGAGGACATGATGGCACATCACAACTGGGCGACGGCAACCTTCTCATCTATGCCGGGACTACCATCTGTGTACTGGAGGTCGATGCCGACCACCTTGTACTTGTCTCCAGCAAGCACCTGCTCAACCGTGTTGATGTAGTCGTCCACCACGGCTGGGTCGATGGTGTACACCACCGAGAGATCCATCTCCCTTGTGTGGGTCTCCACTTTATGCTCGCCGAACACCATTGGAGCGCCGCTAGACATCCCCTCTCTATGTGTCGTCGTGGGTGTGCATGTTGTGTTGTGGGGCGCGATCGAAAGGTTGAAGAGACTAAGGCTATAATGGCCGCGGGAATTAAAGGGGAGGCCGGATGGCACGTCCTGATGGCAGTTCTAATTCGCAGCGTGTAACTCCATCGTGCCGCACGTAACTGCATCATGTGGCAATGCGCGCAGCGCAACCACATGCATATGGAGCCCCCGACGTGCTCGTGCGCGGGCCCAACAGCTGGCAGAGCGCGCGCGAAGGGACGCGAGCAGAGCGCTCGGCGGTTGCCTCAATGGCGAGCAACCATATATATGCATATAGCAGTTGAACATGGAAGGAACAGCTGTCCACAACCCGAGCATGCCGACGGATGCAAGCAGAGCGCGCCGCGGCGCCTAACAGTTGAACTGTTTGTATAGATTAAGCACGACTGCTTAATCTATGAATGAAATATATGCTTAATTACTGAATTTTAGTTGCAAAAATTAGATAGTGCTAGTCATTTTTAGCTGCATATTTTGGCAAATCGCCATTGGAACCACTGGATATCCTCCCTGTATGCATCGTCGTGGGTGTGCTTATTGTGTCGTGCGCCGGCCCCAAACACTGGCAGCACAACTTATAAATTGACAGGATGGAGTACTAGTTACAGTGATGCATATAATTAAGCAAAGGGATCACACATGTTTTTATTGACTGGAACAAGAATGCAATAGCACAATAAGAAATAAGGAGGCAAGAAGAAAGATGCATCCATCAACGTACGACCTTCTCCTCCTCCTCAACTCAGTGTGCCGGGTCACCGACCGGCGGCTAAGGATCGGCGGCTTTTGTGGCGAGGTCAAGGTGCTTCTCAGCAAAGGCATCCAAGGCTTCCAGCCGGTTGAAGAAGGCCAATGTTGTAGCGTCCTCACTGGCCTTGTAGATACCTATGTACACGATTTGCTCGTACACGTAGATGTGTAGGTCAACGAAATCTTGCAGGGCGAGGCGCCTCGCGGCGAGCGTGACCTCCAGGTGGACATTCTTCGCAGCGTCGGCGGGCAGTCGCAGGGCCACCAATGCTTTAAAGAGGTTCTGATCATGGAGGCCAATTAGGGTGGCAGGCAATGAGGAGCCCGGGCACACAGGCTGGAGGAGTACGGCGATGTCGTCCGCGAGCTTCTTGACGAAGACAAACATCTTGGTGGTGGCAACGATCATCTGGTCCAACTGAGAGTCATAGCTGGCATCGACGGCGACCATCCACCAGCCAGTCGCCAAGACCTTCTGGAGAGGATCCTCGATGCCATGCCGCAGGCCGGTGTCGTGGACTGTCTGGCACAGCCGCTGGCCGCTCGCGCGCATCGCCGCCATGAGTCTGGAGTGAGCACTTTTGCGCTTACTGTAGGTGCTTAGGCAAATGCTTACGCGCGTACGATGTGGTAGATGCATTGGAATGGAGGGGCGCCTTTATATGAGTGCAAATTGTGTTGCATTCACATCATGTTGCCTCTTTTCCCGGTCCTCCTCCCATTACTTCCCTCATGCATTCATGATGCTAATTGAAGGAGGATGCATCATTGGCCATTCAACATTTCAGGAATTGCTACCCTCTCCCTCGTCTGCATTAAAGCCGTATCGGGAACTGCACCGCCCACTGCACGCCCGGCTAAACACGCTTCCTCGCCTCCATCTATGCTTAATCACTGAATTTTAGTTACAAAAATTAGATACTGCTAGTGATTTTTAGCTTCATATTTTAAAAAATCGCAGTGTTACAAGGTTGAGAAATGCCAATGTTACTAGATGAACAAATGACAATCTTTCAAGTTTGACAAATGGCAACATACCCATTATGACAGATGCAGATCTCACCAAATTGTTTGTAAACTGGTTGCACACGGGTCATCCAAAACAACCATTTGCGTTGAAGAGATGCACAAATCCTTCTCTCACTTTGCATACTGTCGGTGTATAAAAGTGTGGATACTTCTGTACCCCTTACTTGTGCACGGTCGGTCGTAGCAATGCCTACAGCAGGGCTTGGCAAAGCATAGGAGGATGCCTGGAAGCAAGACTGGTAGAAAGAATATCAAAACAGACGCTCAACGTAACAAGCAGTAGGAGACTAGCAGGGCCACGCCCAGCGACAAGCCTTGCCGAGGTGACCTGCGAGGCCCCCGGCAAGCTCCTTTCTAGGGCAGCTCGCAAAGAGACCAGCAGGGCCACCATCCTTGGGGTTGAGAGCTCTGACACTATCGACAACATTAAGACCAAGATCTGGAGAGCACATGCCTGATGGCATGCAACCCCTTATGAAGATTGGCGGCCCACAAATCCACGTGGGATCAGAAGACGAAGACCCCCGGCAAGACCCTTGTCGGGGATGACACCAAGGCCCCCCCGGCAAGCCTTGTCAGGGACGCTCGCCAGGCTGCAGTCGGGCCCATGCCCGGCAAGGTTACGCCACCTCACCACCACTCCAGACGTCAAGCATGCCAACTAAGCAGGCACATGCATGGCGGCATGCAGATCTTCGTGGAAGCTTACCATTTCGCCAACACAACAGCTGGTTGGCCAGCGTGGCGCTGCATCCCTTGTCGGCCCGGATGAGGGAGTCCTGGATTAAAGGGTCCTCGGACAGCTGAACCATATACATGGGTCAGACTGTTGGGCTATGAAGATACAAAACAAAAGACTTCTTCCCGTGTCCGGATGGGACTCTCTTTTGCGTGGAAAGCAGGCTTGGCGATTTGGATATGTAGATTCCTCTCTCTGTAACCGACTTTGTACAACCCTATCCCCCTCCGGTGTCTATATAAACCAGAGGGTTTAGTCCATAGGGGACAAGCATAATCCCATAGGCTAGACTTCTAGGGTTTTAGCCATTACGATCTCGTGGTAGATCAACTCTTGTAATACTCATATTCATCAAGATCAATCAAGCAGGAAGTAGGGTATTACCTCCATAGATAGGGCCTGAACCTGGGTAAACATCGTGTCCCCCTTCTCTTGCTACCATCGACCTTAGACGCATAGTTCGGGACCCCCTACCCGAGATCCACTGGTTTTTACACCGACATTGGTGCTTTCACTGAGAGTTCTGCTGTGACGTCAAAGATAGGCTTGATGGCTTGCCTTGTTATCAAGGACAACATCACCTTCGGAGGAGCCCTGGTGTCGGTGTCAAAACCAGTGGATCTCGGGTAGGGGGTCCTGAACTGTGCGTCTAGGCGGATGGTAACAGGAGACGAGGGACACGATGTTTTACCCAGGTTCGGGCCCTCTCGATGGAGATAAAACCCTATGTCCAGCTTGATTAATATTGATGATATGGGTAGTACAAGAGTGGATCTACCGAGATCAAGGAGGCTAAACCCTAGAAGCTAGCCTATGGTATGATTGTTGTAATGTATGTTGTGTCCTACGGACTAAAGCCCTCCGGTTTATATAGACACCAGAGGAGGCTAGGGTTACACAGAGTCGGTTACAATGGTAGGAGATCTATATATCCGTATCACCAAGCTTGCCTTCCACGCCAAGGAAAGTCCCATCCGGACACGGGACGGAGTCTTCAATCTTGTATCTTCGTAGTCTGGAGTCCGGCGGACGATGATAGTCCGGCGGACGATGATAGTCCGGCTATCTGGACACCCCCTAGTCCAGGACTCCCTCAGTAGCTCCCGAACCAGGCTTCAATGACGATAAGTCCAGCGCGTATATAGTCTTCGGCGTTGCAAGGCGGGTTCTCCCTTCAAGTTCCATGTACCTGCCGAACAGTGTACGGCTTCACCATAAATACCGTGTTTCTCGGCTTATACGCCCAATAATGGTATTTTTCCACGCGTCGCACGAATACGAAAAGCCAGGGCGTCTTTTACATTTCACCCCCCAGTCGTGCGAGTCATCCGCCTATAAAAGAGGCAAAAATCTAGATCCAAACCTCACCATCCTCCTCCCGCGAATACTTCATCGGAGCGCCTTTGACCTAAAAATCCATTCCATCATGGACCGTCGACGCGGCTCTTCTTCACGCACTCCCAGCCCATCGCCGGGGAATTGGAGGAGGTGCTCTGTTTCGCACAATGAGCTAGTGAAGCTCCAAACGGGGGGATTTCTCCCTCCGGCCTTCATGGTCCCAGTCCGGGCCGGACTGGTTAGTTATCAAGGTGGGAGGCAAGCGGAGGCTACCCCAAGCCCCAATAAGGGGGAGCGAGTATGCTTCGTCCCCTATCTGGTAAGGGGACTCGGATTTCCAATACATCCGTTCCTCCGCGGGCTCCTGGAGTTCTACGGACTCCAGCTCCACCACCTCACGCCCGCCTCTGTCCAGCATATCGCGGGCTACATAGCTCTTTGTGAGCTATTCCTGGGCATTGAGCCCCATTTTGCATTGCGGAAGAGGCTGTTCTGCCTCGTACCCCGTTCTCACGAGGGGTCCATATATCAAGTGGGCGGCGCCGAAATATGGCGCATTGCCGGGACCGGATACCCATCCGGTACTCCCAAGAAGGCGTCCGAAGACTAGCCTTCAGAGTGGTTTTATATAGGAGACGCTCCGCTGCCGGACCCAGTCCGGATCGGCCTCCCGGAGTTTAGTGCTGCTCCTTTGAAGAAGCGCCTCAGCTGGTGCCCACGGAGCCCCCGATTGGAGGAAGACAAGAGCGTCCATTACTTGATGGGCCGAATAAGATTAATGGCCCATTCTGGCTTGACCATGATCGGAGTCATGGCGACATGCATCATGCGGGGGGTATAGCCATTGCAATACAGAGGCCACCCCATGTGGGATTTCAACGGGGAAGACGATGCCACCCATCATGGCCGCAAGGGGCCGGATTCGACCGAGGATCTGGTGGAGATCCTGTCCAGCCTGTACAAGGGGGAGAAGGAGCACTTACTTCGGACGAACCCTTTGAATGGGTTTTCCATGATCAACCCTAGAGGATGGGTAAGTGAACACCTTTAAGGGCTCAACCCATGCTTTTGAAGTTTAAGCTTCTTACATTATGTCTTCGGTGCAGGATCTGCGCCGGACTGTGGAGGACATGGTGAGTCCTGCTCCGCAACCCGAGGATCCAGAAAGATCCTTGGATCCGGCCTCCGAAGAGGACCCGAACATCGAGGTGGAGCTGATCGACGGGGTGTTTCACCAGCTCAGCATAGACAATGCCTTGGTGGCCATTACGGCGGATTACCCCGGACTATGTCCGGCTTCCCAGGTGACCGCGACCGAAATCCGGACACCATTATCTCTTCCCTGCCCATTTCTAACCTTCGCGAACGATGGTATTTTGCAGGAAGTGCCTTCACGGCAGGAAGCCGAGCCCGCGGCGGCTGACCGACAAAGGTCAGTTCGGACCAGCAGGCGGAAAAGGAGCGCGGTGCGGACGGAAACGTCGCCGCAAAGGTATAGCTCGAATTTGAATTTTCAGAGCGACGTTCCTAGGAAACGCCTGAGTGCTCATGATCTTTGCAGGAGAAAAAGCGCTCGCCGAACTGCGGGCGTAGAAGTTGCCGATCCAACCTACACCGGCCAGGCTCCAGCGCCCGGCCTGGAGGGGGAGGCAAGCGCAAGGCGCGGGTTGGATCCTTCTCCAACGGAGGACACCGACAGACTGTCCGCCACCAAGTCTGAGGTGGAGAGCGCCATGAACCATAGGCGCCGCCAGACAGTATTTCATGAAGCGTGCTTTTCCCCTGAGGCATTGGATGCCTTTAACGCAGGGGACGCGCATCTCCGTGCCGCTCAAGATGGTTTTACCAGAGCCACGGAGCAGTATGTGAAGGACATACGGGTAAGGGAATTTTAATGGTTGTATATACCAGTAGCCCCCGAGACTTAAAGTAGTTATGTTAACTGATTTAAGGATCATTTGAAAACGTAGGCTCTTACCGAGAAGAATGCCCAGCTGTCTCGGGAGCTGCAAGATTGCAAGGCCCAACTAGAGGCCGCACTTGCTGCCGTAGGAGGAGACGCAGAGACCCCTCCTGGTAACACATTTTTATTAAGAAATATAGGCGCTGTGCGGCGTGCGCGCGAGTCTAATAATGACATTGCAGGTGCCGCCGGACAAGATCCGGACAGGCAAGCATTGCTGCGCCAGCTAAAGGCCGGCGAGAGTGTGCTGAATAGGGTTCAACAAGAAAGGAACAAGCTCCAGGATGCCAACGCCTAGCTCGGAGAAGAGCTGAAAGGCGCTCGAGCCGAGCTGTCCGGCTCCGTTAAGGAGAATCAGCGGCTTCGTCGCGGCATTTATAGTAAGTGCTTGAGCGGACTCCTTTGAAAAGAAGAGTTCGGCGAGGAAGTATTTTGACATGATATGTCTTGTAGGTATACTCACAGGTCGTCCTGCAGAGGAGATTCCCAAATCAACGGGTGATCAGCTTCCCGAACTGTTGCAACTACTCGAACAAGTTCGGCAGGCAATGACCGGCATCGTCCGGGCTTTATGGCCAGCCCTCTCCCTACCCGAGGGCCTTGGGGAGCTTGCGGAGAAGCTTCAGGGAGTGCGGCAGCGCTTCCGTTTGTGGAAGATTTCGGCTTGCCGTCAAGGTGCCAGGGAGGCTTGGGCCATGGTGAAGACACGGTATAAGAAGGCGGATCCCAACCATATGGCCGAAGTCGGACCGGTGGGGCCCGATGGGAAGGAGATCCCTGTGAGTTTAGTATACGGCCAAGTAGAGTTGGCTGCTAAGTTTTCCCAACGGGACTGTAAGTTAGACAGCCTGTTAGACGGGATTGAGGAGGAATACAATCAATAAATTTGACAATGTATGTTTTCCTTTGAAGTGACATGCGAAATGCCTTCTAGCCGGATTGTAGATCGTTTGTCTTTGCCGACCTTTTCGCTTCAACCTTGGGACCCTAGAGTCCGGAGTGTGTCCGAATACCTTTTTGGTTAAGAAACAACCGTGGTATGCATGGAGACCAGGCGTAGGGGCCATTAGTGCTTTATCAGACAAGTGCCCAACTAGTTATGTTATATTACATGGTTAGTAAGAAACATCTTCCAGGGAGAATAGTTCCGTTAAGGGTTCCTTTCGCTGGGAGGCATGCCCTAAAGTGCATGTCCGGACTGCAAAGAAAGCAGTAAAACATCTGGGGGCAGATAGATAAATAAGTAAAAAGTCATCTTTTAAGTCACCGACCGAATATTCCCTTAAGAACGCTAGCTTTCGGCTTCACCCAGTCTGAGGTACACATCCGGCTGACCCGGCAGTAAAAATCGCAGAGGTGCTCCCTTTACCTCCTAGCCGAACAATCGGGAACGTAGGGGTAAGCACAGGAGCCAGGCAACCCAGCTTGGCCAAAACTTAAGTCATATCGATGCATATAATGGTGAGTAAAAGGTACATGTGGAAGCGTGACACATGTGCTGGGCATGAAACCCTTATAATTGAGCTTCTGGGTAAAGAAGCCCCCAGGTATAATGAGTGCGGATGGCACATCAAGTGTATGCGAAAAAATGCAAAAGTAAGCCCTTAGGGGCTTATTAATAAAAAGGTTATGAAAAGAGAAACGAAAGGCAGCCAAGGTATAAAAATTTGGACGGAGGGAGGGGACGAACTCTTACTCCGGCGCTAGGCATAGAATCTTCGGAGGCGGGTTGCGTTCCATGGGTTCGGCTCGAGTCGGTTATCCGACGCATTTCGTAGACGATATGCTCCGCCGGTCAGGACTTGATCGATAATTAAGGGGCCCTCCCATTTGGGCTTGAGCTTGTCCTTTTTCTTGTCTGGCAGGCGTAGAACTAGTTCGCCAACGTTGTAAGTCTTGGCCCGTACTTCGCTGCTTTGATATCTTCGAGCCTGCTGCTGATAGAATGCGGAACGAGCTTTGGCGACGTCGCGTTCTTCCTCCAATGTGTCCAGGCTGTCCTGCCAATCCAGCTCGGCCTCTCTTTCCTCATACATGCGCACTCGAGGTGAGTCATGAATAATGTCGCAGGGCAGGACTACCTCTGCGCCGTATACCATAAAAAATGGTGTGAATCCGGTAGTACGGTTAGGCGTTGTCCGCAGCCCCCAGAGTACGGAGTCGAGCTCCTCAACCCAGTGCGTGTCCGATTTAGTAAGTGGCCGCACTAGTCTGCGCTTAATGCCGCTCATTATTAGACCATTTGCTTGTTCCACTTGACCGTTGGTTTGAGGGTGATAGACTGAAGCGTAGTCGAGCTTGATGCCCATATTCTTGCACCATGACTTAACCTCGTCGGCTGTGAAGTTCGTGCCGTTGTCGGTGATGATGCTGTGGGGGACTCCGTAACGGTGTACTACCCCGGATATAAAGTCTATCACTGGTCCGGACTCTGCCATTTTGACCGGCTTGGCCTCTATCCATTTGGTGAATTTATCCACCATGACCAATAGGTACCTTTGCTTGTGGGTTCCCCCTTTAAGGGGTCCAACCATATCAAGCCCCCAGACCACGAACGGCCAGGTAATGGGTATAGTTTTGAGGGCGGTAGGCGGCATATGGCTCTAATTAGCAAAGAGTTGACAACCAACGCATCTCTGGACTAAGTCCTGGGCATCTGCCCGGGCCGTCGGCCAATAAAATCCTGTACGGAATGCCTTTCCTACAAGGGCCCGGGCTGCTGCGTGGTGTCCGCCTAGTCCGACATGAATTTCAGCCAGGAGGTTTCGCCCTTCCTCTTCGGAGATACACCTTTGAAGGAGTCCGGTTGTGCTTTTCTTATAAAGTTCTCCCTCATGGACCATGTAGGCTTTCGATCGCCGGACTATGCAGCGGGCCTCATTTTGGTCTTCGGGGAGTTCCTGCCTAAGCAAGTAGGCTAGGAATGATTCTGTCCACAGGGCGATTACTGCCATTATGTCGTGGGCTGACGGTGTTATGTCGTCGGCTGAATCGCCGATTGGCTCGGTTTTTTCTGGTTTGTCACTTCCGGGCTCCTCTTCCCATAGTACGGATGGCTTGAAGAGCCGTTCCAGGAAGATATTTGGAGGGACAGCATCATGTTTCGCACCGATGCGTGCCAGTACGTCGGCCGCTTGGTTATTATCTCGGGCTATGAGATGGAATTCGAGTCCTTCAAACTGAGCTGACATTTTTAGAACGGCGTTGCGATATGCTGCCATTTTTGGATCCTCGGCGTCAAAGTCTCCATTTATTTGGGATATTGCAAGGTTTGAGTCCCCGCGCACCTCTAGGCGTTGAATACCCATCGAGACTGCCATCCGGAGACCATGTAATAGGGCCTCGTATTCGGCTGTGTTGTTGGAGTCCGTGTACATTATTTGAAGTACGTACTGGACTGTATCCCCGGTTGGGGACGTCAATACGACGCCAGCCCCCAGTCCGGCCAACATTTTAGAGCCGTCGAAATGCATAACCCAATTGGACTATGCGCCGTACTCTTTAGGGAGTTCGGCTTCGGTCCATTCGGCGACGAAGTCAGCCAAAACTTGTTACTTTATAGCTCGCCGAGGTTTGTAAGTTATATCGAATGGTAAGAGCTCAATGGCCCATTTTGCAATCCTGCCCGTTGCGTCGCGGTTATTTATAATGTCGTTGAGTGGTACTTCAGAGGCCACTGTTATCGAACACTCCTGAAAGTAGTGTTGGAGCTTCCGAGACGCCATGAACACCGCGTATGCTATCTTATGATAGTGCGGGTAACGGGATTTGCAGGGGGTTCACACGGTGGATACATAATACACTGGTTTTTGAAGAGGGAATTTATGCCCTTCTGTCGCTCGTTCGACGACGAGGACCGCGCTTACAACTTGATGTGTTGCTGCGATGTATAACAACATTGGTTCGCCCAGAGTGGGCGCAGCCAGGACCGGATTTGTTGCCAATATGGCTTTTATTTCTTCGAGTCCGGCAGTGGCAGCATCCGTCCACTCAAAGTGTTTGGTGCGCCTGAGGAGGCGATAGAGGGGCAACGACTTTTCTCCTAGGGAGGAGATAAAGCGGCTTAAGGCTGCCACGCATCCTGTTAATTTTTGTATTTGCTTGAGGTCTTTTGGAATATCCAACTGTGACAGAGCTCGGATTTTAGCCGGGTTTGCTTCAATTCCTCTACCGGATACAATGAAGCCCAGCAGCTTTCCGGCTGTACACCGAAAACGCATTTTTCCAGATTCAGCTTGATGTCATATGCTCTGAGGTTGTCGAATGTGAGCCTCAAATCGTCTACTAGAGTTTCGACGTGTTTTGATTTGACGACTACGTCGTCTACGTATGCCTCGACTGTTTTGCCGATCTGGGTGGCCAGACATGTTTGAATCATGCGCTGATATGTTGCGCCGGCATTTTTAAGTCCGAAGGGCATCGCGTTGAAACAGAATGGTCCGTATGGAGTGATGAATGCCATTGTGGCTTGGTCTGCTTCCGCCATCTTGATTTGATGATAGCCAAAGTATGCGTCCAGGAAGCACAATGAATCGTACCCTGCGGTAGCATCGATAATTTGGTCGATGCGGGGGAGAGGGAAGGGATCCTTTGGGCAAGCCTTATTGAGGTCTTTAAAATCGACACAGAGGCGCCAGGATTTATCCTTCTTTGGTACCATCACCAGATTTGCTAGCCAGTCCGGATGTTTGATATCTCTAATGAATCCGGCTTCCAATAGTTTGGCTAGCTCTTCTCCCATTGCCTGTCTTTTCGGTTCGGAAAATCGTCGAAGAGCCTGTTTGACTGGCTTAAATCCTTTTAGGATGTTTAGGCTGTGTTCTGCCAACCTGCGTGGGATTCCGGGCATATCCGAAGGATGCCAGGCGAAGATGTCCCAATTTTCCCGAAGGAATTCACGCAGTGCGGCGTCTACTTCGGGGTTCAATTGTGCCCCAATGGAGATCGTCTTTGTTGGGTCCGTTGGATGGACCTGGAATTTTATTATTTCATCTGCTGGTTTGAAGGAGGTGGACTTGGATCTTTTATCGAGTATCACATCGTCCCTGTTCACCGTAGAGCGCAGCGCGGTGAGTTCCTCTGCTGCTAAGGCTTCGGATAGTGCCTCCAGGGCTAGTGCAGCTGTTTTATTTTCTACGCGGAGTGCTATGTCCGGATCACTAGCGAGGGTGATTATTCCGCCGGGCCCAGGCATTTTGAGCTTCATGTACCCATAATGAGGTACTGCTTGAAAAATTGTGAATGCCTCTCGTCCTAATATAGCGTGATATCCGCTGTTGAACGGGGCCACTTGGAATGTGACTTCTTCGGATCTGTAATTGTCCGGCGAGCCGAACACCACATCGAGTGTGATTTGTCCGGTGCAGCGTGCCTCCCGGCTAGGGATTATTCCTCTGAAGGTTGTGCTGCTTCGCTCAATACGGCTCCAATCGATTTCCATTTTCCACAGAGTTTCCTCGTAGATGAGGTTTAATCCGCTGCCGCCATCCATGAGGACTTTTGTTAGTCGAAAGCCGTCCACTATGGGACTAAGCACCAGTGCGGCTGGTGCTCTGGCTGTTTGGAATTTAGGTTCGTCGCTGGCACCAAAGGTGATAGCTGTGTCACTCCATGGATTTGCTGTCGCTATTTGGTAGACTTCGGCGAGTCCGCGGATTGTTTGCTTTCGCATATTGTTTGATGCGAAGGTCTCGAAGATTGTTGATACCGTACTGGTATTGTTGGAGTGGTTTTCTGGGGCTAGAAGCTCCTCGCCACTTTTGGCCACCTGCCGTAATATCCAACATGATTGAAGGCTATGTGTTGGGACGGCTCCCTCTGTACTATGAAGCTTACAGGGTCCATTGAGCCATCCCTCCAGTACGGTTCCGTGCCCCTTATTGGGTTTTTGCTTTTTCATTTTTGCATCTGGGGCCTGAGTGTAAGGCGCCCTTTTGCTGCGGACTGGGTTTGGGGCCGGATTGTCCCAAAATTGGTTTTCGGTTTTCCGGAAACTCTCCATCGCACAGTACTTTCGTAATATGGATGCCAGATCGGTGATGCGCGTAATTTTGCGACGATCAATGGCGTTTAGTATTCCCTTGTCCGTGCAGTTATTGCAGAAGATTGAGATTGCGTTTTCCTCTCGGCAGTCCTTTATCCTGTTCATAACCAGGAGGAATCTGGCCCAGTAGTGATGTACTGTTTCAGCGAGCTCTTGCTGTATTAGAGATAGATCGCATATGTCTGGGCGGGTGGGTGGACTAAAATCCAGATCCCTGCCAATCTTGGGGCTTAAAGGCCGAAGAGCTTCCGAGTTTGGAAGCTTGGTTTGCTGGACACAATCCAGCGAGTCCGGAGCGACGCATGATTTTAAGTTCAATGCTCGATCGAAGTCTGTTCCTCCGCGGAAATCCGGCGTGGAGGGTTCGGGAATCTGGACATGAATAGTTTTCAATACAGGCAAAGAGTTGCCGTATTGCTCCTCTACCACTGCGACGTGGTGGGTGGCCTGGAGAGAGTTAATCTCTCTCAGATCGGTTTTAAGCCCAATCTGGTTGTAGTCCGTAGCGACTCCCAGGGCGGCGATGCGATCCAAGAGCTCATCAACAGACGAGAGCTCTATTGGATCCAACTGTTCGGCAGCTTTAGGGCTGACGCGAAGATTGCTTCTGACGACTTGAGAAGTCATTGTCGAAGCGGTGGCCGGACAGGCGGTCATAAGAAAACCACCTAGCCGGATAGTTTGGCCGGCGGCCAAGGCACCTTCGGCGAAAACACCGTCTTTGAAGGCGGGTGGAGGCATCCTTCCTATCGGTGACGACACAAAGGAACTCTCAATGAAAGCACCAATGACGGTGTCAAAAACGGCGGATCTCGGGTAGGGGGTCCCGAACTGTGCGTCTAGGAGGATGGTAACAGGAGACGAGGCACACGATGTTTTACCCAGGTTCGGGCCCTCTCGATGGAGGTAAAACCCTACGTCCTGCTTGATTAATATTGATGATATGGGTAGTACAAGAGTGGATCTACCACGAGATCAAGGAGGCTAAACCCTAGAAGCTAGCGTATGGTATGATTGTTGTAATGTATGTTGTGTCCTACGGACTAAAGCCCTCTGGTTTATATAGACACCGGAGGAGGCTAGGGTTACACAGAGTCGGTTACAATGGTAGGAGATCTATATATCCGTATCGCCAAGCTTGCCTTCCACGCCAAGGAAAGTCCCATCCGGACACGGGACGGAGTCTTCAATCTTGTATCTTCGTAGTCTTGGAGTCCGGCGGACGATGATAGTCCGGCGGACAATGATAGTCCGGCTATCCGGACACCCCCTAGTCCAGGACTCCCTCACCTAGCCTCAGGCCAAACCCTCCAGCTGGGCGGCTTCACTACAACCGCCCGTTCGGCCGCGGGCCGACGGTGACTTCTCGGGTCATCAAAAATCGTCTCCGCGCCAGCTCAGCATACACCGAACAGATGGATCCGATGGAATTGTCGTCTTTAAACGAACTCCCGGATCACATCACTGCCTTGGTAGTTGCTTTGGACTACGATCGGATTGGGCTTAAACCCGATCAGAGAGAAATTGAATCTCCGCCGATCACCCATCAGATAGCGGTAGTGGAGAAGCAATACGACAACTCTTCCTCTATATTGAGGATGAACTATGTTTGGATTTTCAAGCTCACAGAGACGGATACCCTCCCGTGGGAAGATGTGCCCCATATTCCGAACCTAGAGTCGGACTGTGGGCCTGAAAAATTGGTTGATATCCCGGAGCACGAACTATTAAGCTCGGAAGTTTCTCAAACTCCGAATCCCAGATTGGGTCAGGGTTCGGACTTAAATCCATCCACCCACCCATATACAAGCGATCATACCCACATCAGAGAGGACTCCCAAGAAATGGTCCATCACTTTTGGACCAGATTCCTCCTAGTCAAGGACAAGATCAAAGACTGTCGCGATGAAGACGCAATCTCATTATTCTGCAAAAATTGCACGAACGTGGAATCCTCAATGCAATCAACTGCCGTCACACATCACACTTTGCTGACTTGGCAACCATAGTATAGAAGTACTATGCAATGGAAAGCGCCTGGAAAACTCAGGCAACCTCTTGGGATCCACCGGTTTCCACTCAACCCCTCGTCCGGACAAAAAGGAAGCACCCTCGTCGATCACCGAATCCAATAACAAAAAAAATCGAAGCCCATTACGGGGCGCGGAACCATTCTAGAGGGATGGCTCGATAGGCCATGCAAAATACATACAACACCAGACACAGTACCAACCCACAGCCTTAGAGCATGTTGGATACTCAGGCAAGTGCCCAAGAGCAGCGAGGATCTCCTCACCAAAAATACCGCAGAACAACATCCCAACGACCCTAAAGTGTTGACAGTCTTCGAGACTTTCGCCTCGAACAATAGGCGCAAAAGGGCACTCCGCGGCCTCACCGAAGTCTGCCAAGTCGCAACAATAAACGCCTGGAATGACACGGCCATAACTTTTAATGCCAGTGATGAACCAAAATTCAGAACAGTTCCGGCACTAGCCGCATTGGTCCTCAATCCTATCGTGGACGGCTTTCCGCTTACCAAAGTGCTCATGGACGACGGCAGTGGACTAAACCTCATTTATGAGGAAACTCTCCACAAAATGGAAATAGACAGGAGCCGCATTGAGCAAAGTAGCACGACCTTCCGAGGATTTATTCCTAGTCGGGAGGCGCGATGTGCGGGAAAAATCACACACGATGTGGTATTCGGCATGCCGGAGAATTATCGGTCCGCAGAGATAACCTTTCAAGTGGCCCCTTTCAACAGTGGATATCACGCCTTATTAGGGCGAGATGCATTTGCAAGCTTCCAAGCTATACCCCATTATGGGTACATGAAGCTCAAGATGCCCGGGCCCAATGGTATCATTACTCTTGCCAGCGATCTGGACATAGCACTCTGCGCCGAAAACAAAACCACAGCCTTGGCCCTCGAGGCGTTGTCTGAAGCCCTCGCAGCCGAAGAATTAACCGTGTTGCGCTCCATGGTCGATAGGGACAATGTGATCCTCGATAAGCGACCCAAATCCACCTCCTTTACACCAGTAGACGAAATAGTCAAATTCCAAGTCCACCCAACGGACTCCACAAAGACAGCATCCATAGGGGCACATCTGGACCCCACGGTCAACACCGCACTACGGGCGTTCCTACGCAAAAACTGGGACATATTTGCCTGGCACCCTTCTGATATGCCAGGGATCCCAAGCAGGCTGGCCGAACACAGCCTAAACATACTGAAGGGATATAAGCCGGTCAAGGAAACATTGCAGCGCTTTTCCGAACCCAAACGACAAGCCATGGGGCAGGAGCTAGCCAAGTTACTTGAGGCCGGATTTATCAGAGAGATAAAACACCCAGACTGGCTAGCAAACCTTGTGATGGTACCAAAGAAGGATAAATCCTGGTGCCTATGTGTCGATTTCAAAGACCTCAACAAGGCCTGCCCTAAGGATCCCTTCCCCCTCCCCCACATCGATCAGATTATCGACGCTAGCGCAGGACACGACTCATTGTGTTTCCTCGACGCATACTCCGGATACCATCAAATCAAGATGAAGGAGTCCGATCAAGCTACAACGGCATTTATCACCCCATACGGGCCTTTTTCAACACTATGCCTTTCGTGCTCAAAAATGCCGGTGCCACCTATCAGCGCATGATTCAAACATGCCTGGAGAAACAAATCAGCAAGACAGTTGAAGCATACGTGGATGACGTAGTCATCAAAACTAGGCACGTCGAGTCATTAATAGATGATCTGCTTCTCACATTCGACAACCTCCGAACATACGACAACAAGCTCAATCCGGAAAAGTGTGTTTTCGGCGTTCCCGCTGGAAACTGCCGAGCTTCATCATTTCCAATAGGGGAATTTATGCAAACCCAGCTAAAATCCGAGATTTCTCATAGTTGGCTACACCAATAGACCTCAAACAAGTCCAAAAACTATCCGGAATGTGTGGCAGCTTTAAGCCGCTTTATATCCAGATTAGGAGAAAAGTCATTGCCACTATACTGCCTTCCACGACGCACCGATCACTTCGAGTGGACGGATGCGGCAATGGCCGGATTGGAATAAATAAAGGCTATTCTAGCACACAACCCAATCCTGGCCGTGCCAAACGTCGGCGAACCAATGTTATTATACATATCGGCCACACACCAAGTCGTAAGTGCGGTGCTCGTCGTTGAATGAGAGGAGGACGGACACAAATTCCCGCTTCAGAAGCCGATATACTATGTATCCACCCTCCTCACACCATGCAAATCCCGGTACCCTCATTACCAAAAAATAGCATACGCGGTCTTCATGGCATCCCGGAAGCTACGACACTACTTTCAAGAATGCTCAATAATGGTGGCCTGCAAGGTACCACTCAATGACATAATAAACAACCACAACGCCGCGGGCTGGATTGCCAAGTGGGCCATTGAGATCATCCCATTCGACATAACATACAAACCACGCCGGGCCATTAAATCTCAAGTACTGGACGACTTTGTCACCGAATGGACAGAGGCCAAACTCCCTAAAGAGTATAACACATATTCCAACTGGGTCATGCACTTTGATGGCTCTAAAATGCTGGCTGGCCTAGGGGTAGGCGTTGTCCTCACATTCCCTACTAGAGATACAGTTTAGTACGTCCTCCAAATATTATTCACGGTCTCCAACAATGCAGCCGAATACGAGGCCTTATTGCATGGTCTTCGAATGGCTGTCTCCATGAAGTGCACAGGGATGCAAACCTCGCAATATCCCAAATAAATGGAGACTTTGATGCCAAAGATCCAAAGATGGCGGCTTATCGTAACGCCATCCTCAAAATGTCAGCTCGGTTCGAGGGGTTCGGATTTCACCATGTGTCTCGAGAAAATAATCAAGCGGCGGACGTCCTTGCTCGCATCGGTGCCGAGCGCGACCCCATCCCACCTAACATCTTTCTAGAAATGCTTTTCAAGCCATTCGAGGTGTGGAAAGGGGAGAGCGGCAACAATAATCCGGACCCGACTACAACCCCAGACTCCAAACACACCGACATCACCGGGGGCTCAGCCACCGAAATTACACCATCGACCCATCTCATCACGGCAGTCGTTGCCCCATGGACCGAACCCTTCTTGGCCTACCGTAATAGGCGAGAACTCCCTAAGAATTAGAATGAGGCACGCTGCATTGTGAGGTGCTCTAAAGCCTACAAGGTTCAAGAGGGAGAACTGTACAAGAAAAGCGCTACCGGAGTACATCAAAGATGTAACTCTGAGGAAGAAGGGCGGCAGCTCTTGGCCGAAATTCATGCCAATCTCGGCGGTCACCACGCCGTGGCTCGGGCCCTTATAAGCAATGCCTTCCGTACCGGTTTCTATTCAACGACGACCCGAGCAGACGCACAGGACCTTGTCCAACATTGCGTCGGATGCCAGCTTTCTCCAACCAAAGCCATATGCGACCCACCGCTCTACAAACAATCCCCATCACTTGGACTTTTGCGGTCTGGGGGCTTGATATGGTCGGACCCCTTACATGAAGAAGCCATAAGAAAAAATATGTGTTGGTCATGGTGGATAAATTCACTAAGTGGATAGAAGCCAAACCAGTTAAAACGGCTGTAGCTGGACCAGTGATAGACTTTATATCTGGTGTTGTGCATCGTTATGGTGTACCACACAGCATCATCACCGACAACGGCTCCAATTTCACAGCTGATGAGGTAAACACCTAGTGTGCTAATCTGGGCATTAAGCTTGATTACGCCTCCGTCTATCACCCACAAACCAATGGTCAAGTCGAACGAGCCAATGGTCTTATTATGAGTGGCATTAAACCCAGACTAGTGCGGTCTTTGAAAGAATCAGACAAGCACTGGGTCGAGGAGCTCGACTCCGTACTCTGGGGCTGCGGACCACGCCCAATCGCTCTACCGGATATAAACTTTTTTTCATGGTGTACGGCGCAGAGGCTGTGTTACCCTGTGACATTATTCACGACTCACCTCGAGTGCGCATTATGAAGAGAGAGAGGCCGAGCTTGATCGGCAGGACAGCCTAGATGCCTTGGAAGAGGAGCACGACGTCGCAAAAGCCCGTTTTGCATTCTATCAACAACAGGCCCGCAGATATCAAAGCAGAGAAGTACGGGCCAAGACTTATAATGTTGGCAAACTCATTCTACGCTTGCCGGAGAAGAAAAGGACAAACTCAAGCCCAAGTCGGAGGGCCCCTTCATCATTGACGAAGTTCTCACCCGAGGAGTGTACCGCCTGCGTGATCCATCAGACAACCGCCTAGAGACGAACCCATGGAACGCGGCCAGACTCCGAAGATCCCATGCATAGCGTCGGACTCTTTGTTCGTCTCCTTTTCCCCTTTTTGTTTCCATTATTTATTTTCCTCTCTTTTCACATTTACTTTTTTCAAGCCATAAAGCTCTCATGCAGCTAAGACGCTACGACGCACACATTCTCAAATATGTACATCAATTATACCTGGGGGCTTCCTCTACACAAGCTTATTATTAATATTATTTTTCGAGCATCAAGCTCACCATATATGTGTCTTTTCTGCATATGTACCTTTTCTTCGCCATTATATGCATCAATATGACTTAAGTTTTGGCCAAGCGGGGTTGCCTGGCACCTATGCTTATGCCCTACATTCCCGTTAGTTCGGCTAGGGCATAAAGGGAGCACCTCTATGATTGTTACTGCTGGGTCATTCGGATGTGTACCTCGGACTGGGTGAAGCCGAAAGCTAGCGTTCTTAACGGAATATTCGATCGGCGGACTAAAGATGTTTTTTACTTGTCACATTATGAACCCCCAGATGTTATGTATGTTGTGGTTTTTTCAAACACAGTGCGGACATGCAAGATTAATGCATGCTGACCCAGGGAAAGGAACCCTTAACGTAACTATTCTCTCTGGAAGATGTTTCTTACGATCAAATGTAATATAGCATAGCTAGCCGGATACTTGTCTGTTCAAGCAACTATGACCCCTACGCCTGGTTTCCACGTGTACCCCAGTATATCTTACCGAGCGGGTATTCGGAAACACTCCGCACCTTTGGGTCCAGAGGTCGAAGCGAAAAGGTCTGCCATGACAATCGTTTTACAATCCGGCTAGGGACAAATTTGTCAATTAAAGTACATAGTCAATTGGACTCAAAAACTTCTTCCTCTATGTCATCCAACTGGCTATCTAGCCTATAATCCTGTTGGGAATACTTGGCGGCTACTTGTACCTGGTCATATACCAAACTAACAGGAATTTCTTTTCCATTTGACCCTAAAGGTCTGACCCGGACCATGTGATTCGGGTCGATCTTGGTATACCGAGTTTTCAGCATGGCCCAGGCCTCTCGCGCACCTTCCCAGCAGGCCGATATCTTCCATAATCGGAAGCACCATTGTGCTCCCTTGAATAGCTGTACAAGCCCCTTCATACTTCCTGGAGGGGAATCGGATGGCCATAAGGCCTTGGCAATGCTTTGCGTCGCCTACCGAGCTCTCTCATGCATTTGCGATAGCTCTTGGAGCAGATCGTCCGAAGATCCAGACATCTCCTCTTCGGGACGGCAGTTAGCATACCTACAGACATAACTCTGTCAGTTCCTTTCCTTGCCGTACTATGTGAAAGTAAGTTTGAACACATACTAAAAATGCCGCCTCGTAGCTTCTTATTCTCCTTCACGGAGTCAGCCAGCTGGGCCCGCACATCTTTTAGCTCTTCGCCTAGCTTGGTGTGGGAATCTTGGAGTTTGTTCTTCTCCTCCCTAACCCGTGTCAGTATACGTTCACCCACGGCCAGTTGCCTTTGAGCTTCTGGACCCCCCCTCCCCGCCTATGCGACTTCTGGTACCTCTCCCGGATGATCTGACGACTCTGTCATAAGATATGCACCCGTATTACTAATCCTGGCATATGATTCTGTTTTCTCGAGGGAGGGTATCATTACCAGATGCTGCCTTCTTGGCTTTCTCTAGTTAGATGGTAGGAGTGGCTAGCTGGGTCCGACAATTTTCCTGCTCCTGAGACAACAGACTGTTCTTCTCCGTGAGCAGCTGGATATACAACGATCCTCAAATCAGTTGCTTCAAACTGCTTCAAGTCTCGGGGGCTACTAGTATATAAATATCAGAACTGTGCAAGTGTGAACTTACCTGCATATCCTTCAAATATTGGTCAGTCGCTCTGGCAAGCCCATATCGAGAAGCTCGGATGTACGCATCACCCGAGTTGAAGACATTGAAAGCCTCTTCTGGAAACCCGGGGTCGCGAAGAGCGGCCCTCCGGCGCCGATGATTCATGGCACTTTCCAGTTCCGAATATGTGACGGATACCTTATCTGAATCCTCTGTAGAAGGACAATCCAGTATCACTTCCGCGTTAGCCTCAGTCCATGAGACAGGGTCCGAAATCTAAGTAGTGGAGGCATGACCGGCAGGATCCCCGGACATAGTCCGGCGAATGTGTTTCCTGATAAGACACAACGCATAGTGTCATACTCCAAAGTGATAGGCATGGAGCATATTTAAAACCATACCGCTTTGATGAAGGATGGCCATGTTTCTATTTGTCTTCCTCTTCGAAGGCCTGCCCGGTGTAGGCACCGCTTTCTCGCGAGTCGCCTCAGGTGTAGCATGGCGCCCGATCGCCTCACCTTTTGAGCACGAGACAGTGCAGTGAGTGAGGCAGAATGAGGAAATTCTTTTGTAGGATATGTCTCCTAATTACTTACATGCGACGTAGGGAGAAGGCCGGGATAGTCAGCGATGATGGTCACTTCTGTGCCATCATAGCTCGCCCGGTAGAATACTCCTTCCCCGAGCTCCACGAATATATCTGGATCTTCTATGAATCCAGGGTCAAGGGCCCGGTTGTGGTCCTCTGACTGTGGTGCGGGACTGTGGAACTCCTTATTGATCTTTTTCCATTCCTGTTTCAAATGGATGGATTAATATCTATGGAAACTGACTCAGGGAGTAAATTGAGTAGTGGGATGGAAACTCACCCAGCTGGGAGGGTTGTACATGGAAAATCCATCTCTGGGCTTAATGCGGATGAACTCCTATTTCTCCTTTTTGTACAATCCGGACAGTATTGTCGCCAAAGCGGCGGGGGTGTCTAGACCCTTTTGACCGCAGTGGGTGGCATCATCCTCTCCGTTGAAGTTCCACATAGGGCGCCCTCGGTATTGGAGTGGCTGGACCCCCTGCATTATGGATATCGCCATAACCTCGACTATTGACAATCCGGACTGGGCGAGCATCTTTATCTTGCTCATCAATTGATGGACTTCCGTGCTATCTCCCTCCCTGGGGCTCCGGGGATGCCAGCTGATGCGTTTCTTCAATGGATCACTTGAAAATTCAGGAAGAGCCATTTGGACTAGGTCGGGAAGGGAGACATCCTCAATATAGAACCATCGAAAGGCCATTCTTCGGATGTCTTCTTCGGTGTGCCATACAGATATCCGATCCCGATGATACGCCATATTTCGGCACCACCCACTTGAAATATTGACCCCTCTTGATTACGAGGGACGAGGCAGAATAGCTTCTTCCATAACTCGAAATGGGCCTCGCAACCCAGGAATAGCTCGCAAAGAGCAACGTAACCTGCAATATGCAGGATGGAGGCAGGAGCAAAATTGTGCAATTGGAGGCCATAATACTCTAGTAGACCTCGGAGGAATGGATGGATTGGAAATCCGACACCTCTCAACAAGTAGGGAACAAAGCATACTCGTTTTCCCCTGGATAGTTTGGGGAACTTCTCCGCCTGCTCCCCATCATCGAAGGAAGCCAATCCGGCTCGAATGGGGACTAGATCCGCGCGGGGAAGAAATCCATGTGTCTGCAAGTTCACCAGTTGGTTATGGGATATGGAGCAGTTTCTCCAATTGCCCTTTTTGGGGCCGTGGGGGCGGGAGGAAGAGCTGGGAGCGCTAGCCATGTTGGGGTGATTTCTGCGGGCGAGCTCCGAGGATTCCTCGTCTGGGGAAGATGGTGTGGATTAGATCTGAAGATCCCATCTCTTTAAATGGACAATTTTCTCACATTGTCAGGGTGGTATGTGCAAAAATGCCCCGACCTCTCGTATTCTCTCGACACGTGGAAGCTGAAATCATGAAGGTACAGAAACCGATGAGCACGACATTAAATGAAAGCCGGATACTGCTCTTTACGTCAGGGACTGTGAAGAAATCGGAGAAGGAACCCGCCTTGCAATGTCGAAGACAATCTGCGCACTAGACACCTCGTCATTGAAGCCTTGTTCGAGGGCTACTGAGGGAGTCCTGGATTAAGGGCTCCTCGGACAGCCGGACAATATACATGGGTCGGACTGTTGGGCTATGAAGATACAAGACAGAAGACTTCTTCCCATGTCCGGATGGGACTCTCCTTTGCGTGGAAGTCAATCTTGGCGATTCGGATATGTAGATTCCTTTCTCCGTAACTGACTTTGTACAACCCTAGCCCCCTCCGGTGTCTATATAAATCGGAGGGTTTAGTCCATAGGGGACAATCATAATCCCATAGGCTAGACTTCTAGGGTTTTAGCCATTATGATCTCGTGGTAGATCAACTCTTGTAATACACATATTCATCAGGATCAATCAAGCAGGAAGTAGAGTATTACCTCCATAAAGAGGGCCCAAACCTGGGTAAACATCGTCTCCCCCATCTCCTGTTACCATTGACCTTGGACGCACAGTTCGAGACCCCCTACCCGAGATCCGCCGGTTTTGACAACGACACCGGACGCGTGGCAAGGTGAGGGGGATCGACGAAGGATGGGATGGCCTCTGTTGCCGTCCCCAACAAAGTGAGAGGGCACGTAGGTAACGCATTAAATGCGCTTGTCTTATGTTGATCGAGCGATAAGCTCGTGCGACTGTAGCTTGCCACCTCCTGTGTGCCAGTGTGGCAACCCCTTTGCGTATAAAAGGAGTCCCAAGGCGCACAGAGAGAGGATTCAGACTTTTCGACAAAGCACGCATCACCCTGCCGGACTGCCGCAAGACGCGCCTCTTCTTCGGGGCCGAGGGCTCGTCCGCCCCGGGCGCCTCCTTGGTCGGCTCTTCGGCCACCTCCGCGGCAGGGGGAGCCCCGACACAAGCACCACTGGTCTCCCCGGCGGGCCCCACCCATTTGAGGAATATTTGCTCCTCTACGGCCTCGTGCTCCACTGTGCCGTAGCTGCCAGACTCCGCGGCAAGTTCTTCCTCCTTCCCCCTGGCGGCAATGTACGCCACCTCTTCGAAGGTGGTGGGGTGGATGAGCTCTGGCTCGTCGCGGACAGTGCCCTCCGACAAGTTGTTGAGGAACTGCTGCACCAACTCCACCTTTGGCTCGGCCCAGGTTGGATCCAGGCCGAGGGCATTGAAGGCGGGCATCATGGCAATAATCTCGGTCAGGCGGGAGTTATTGCTCATTGGATGCACCCCTGTCGGCAAGCTGAATGGGTGGCCGGTCTTGCCGGCCTTTGCGGCATTGCCGGTCCGCTCAGCATTGCTGTCCTCATTGATCTTGAGCTGAAAGAGCCTCTGGCACAAAGACGCGTGCTGCATCATCCTGAAGTTGTGTTTAAGGCCAAGGCGAAGGCTCATGATATCCGCTGCGTTCCTGAAATCCGAAGCCGGCCTCCCCTTCTGGTGCAAGGGAGCAATACGGCGACGGGTGAAGTCAGCCCCAATCATCTCCAGTGTGTGGCCGGCAGAGATGAGGCGGAGGGTCCTGGTGGTGGCGACCGTGAGTTTCCCATCGCCGGGGTCGAAGTTGCTCCAGTCGTCACCGCGGACCGGCGGACTACGACTGTCGGGGAAACCGATCACCTATGGGGTCACAAGGATCCCTTCTACGTTCGGCAGGGGACTAGTTGCACGAAGAGCAGGTCGAGCCGTTAGCACATAGAGGATTTTATTCTAGTTTCGGGCCGCGAAGATGCGTAATACCCTAGTCCTGCTTTATCTTGTTATACTTGTGTTCTTGAGCTTTTGAACTAGCTATGATGCGTGCTTTGTCCAAAAGTCTGAATCCTCTCTTTGTGCGCCTCAGGCCTCCTTTTATACACAACGGGGTTGCCATAGTGGCACACAGGAGGTGGCAAGCTATAGTGGTACGAGCTTATCGCTTGATCAACGTAGGACAAGCACATTTAATGTGTTGCCTACGGCAACAGAGGCCATCTCGTCCTTCACCGCTCCCCCTCGCATCGCTATGCGTCTGGGCCGACGAGGCATGGAGCACCACGCTGGCCAACTAGCTGTTGAGTTGGCAAAATGGTAGGCTTCCACGAAGATCTGCATGCCGCCAGGTAGGCACCTGCTTAGCTGGCGCGCCTATCGTTGCACTAGAGCGGTGGTGAAGTGGCGAAACCTTGTCGGATGCGAATCGGGTCGTGGCCCAGCGATCGTCCCCGGCAAGGCTTGCAGGGGGCCTTGGAGTCATCCCCAACAAGGGTCTTGCCAGGGGTCTTTGTCTTCTGATCCCACGTGGATCCGTGGGTTGCCAATCCTCACGAGGGGTTGCATGCTACCAGGCATGTGCTCTCCAAATCTTGGTCTTAACGTTGTCGATGGTGTCAGAGCTCTCAACCCCAAGGGTGGTGGCCTTGTTGGTCTCTTCGCAAGTTGCCCCGACAAGGAGCTTGCCCAGGGCCTCACGGGTCGCCTCGGCAAGGTTTGTTGCCGGGCATGGCCCTGCCAGCCTCCTGCTGCTTGTCACTTTTAGCGTCTATTTTGATATTCCTTGTTCCTGTCTTGCTTCCTGCCATCCTCCTCTACCTTGCTGAGCCCTGCTGTAGGCATGGCTACGACCGTCCGTGCACAAGTAAGGGGTACAAAAGTACCCACACTTTGTTACACCGACAGGAGCCCCTGGGCCTGGGCCACACATAAGCGCAAGGCGTAGTTGGGCCAGGCCCAAAGCAGTGCACGGGCGGGCGTGGCAGAGGCAAACCGCCATGATATTTTTTGTCAGTTGCGCTTCCCCACAACTCACGTCGAGTGCGTGACCTGGGGGTCATGTGTGGGATGGGCGTGGCACGCATGCATCACCCTGCAGTAAATGGTAAAGAGCTAGCCCGCACCTTCCTCATAAAAAGGAAGAACCTAAGGGGCACTGCTCATTTACCTTCTCTGCTTCTCCCAATCTTGGAACCGCCGTTCCCCTCTCCTTCCCTAAATCCGAACCAGAGCTCCACGCCCCTGCTCACCGCTATCGCGCCTCTATTGCCTTTCGACCACTTGCTCCTCCCTAGCCGCCAAGGCGCCCAAAGCTAGCAAGGGCAAGAGAGCGGCCAAGGCCGTCGCGGGGAAGGAGGTCCCAGAGAGTGAGTTGGTGAAGATGCGGAAGGTGTACGCCTTCTTCCCTCTGGTGCTTGACGTGCTCACGCTCAAGGACCAGTTCTTGTGCTTGTGGGGGAAGGAGACAATGGGGCACCCCGCCACGAAGGTCATTCCCGTTCCCTTCGCCATGGTCGGCCAGGATATTTATCCTTTATTCGTCGACTACTTCTCCTGCGGCCTCTACCCCCCTTTCTCAGATTTCTTCAACGACATCATGCACACCTACGGCTTCCATCTCCCGGACTTCACGCCGAACGCGGTGGCGTGCATGGCCCTTTTCGCCCATCTCTCCGAGGGCTTCACCGGATTCTACCCCAACACGGCGCTCTTTCGCCACTATTTCTTCCCTCGGGTTCAGCAAGGGAACGCCATCACTGGCTCTGTCGCTTGGATCCCGAGGCCGCTGTGTAAGGGCGCATACCCGGAGGGCTTCCAGAAGGAGCGGTGGGATGAATGGCGGGGCTAGTGGTGCTGGATCATAGAGAAGGAGCCACAACATTTCTGCGAGGTCCGCCGGAGTCCGCCGGTCCGCGGCGATGACTGGAGCGACTTCGACCCCGACGATAAGAAGCTCACGGTCGCCACCACCAGGATCCTCCGCCTCGTCTCTGCCGGCCTCACGCAGGAGATGGTTGGGGCCGACTTCATCTGTTGCCGCATTGCTCCCTTGCACCAAAAGGGGAGGATGGCCTAGGATTTGAGGAATGCGACAGATATCATGAGGCTCTGCCCTGGCTTGAAACACAACTTCATGGTGACGCAGCAGGCGTTTGTCTGCCAGAGGCATTTTCAGCTCAAGATTGATGAGGACGACAACACTGAGCGGACCGGCAAGGCCGTGAAGGCCGGCCAGACCAGTCACCTATTTAGGTTGTCGGCAGGGGTGCATCCAATGAGCAATAACTGCTGTTTAACCGAGATTATTGCCATGATGCCCGCCTTCAATGCCCACGGCATGGATCCAACCTGGGCCGAGCCAAAGGTGTAGTTGGTGCAGCAGGTCTTCAACAACTTGTAGGAGGGCTCTGTCAGTGACGAGCCTGAACTCATCCGCCCCACTACTGATGAAGAGGTGGCGTACATCGCCGCCAGGGCGAAGGAGGCAGACCTTGCCGCAGAGGCTAGCAGCTGCGGCACCATGGAGGACGAGGCCGAAGAGGCTGAAGAGGAGAAAAGATTCCTCAAGTAGGTGGGGCCCGCTGGGGAGACCAGTGGTGCTGGCGCCGGGGCTCCTTCTGCCGCGGAGGCGGCCGAAGAGGCGCCTGAGGCGGACGTGCCCTCAGCCTTTAAGAAGAGGCATGTCTTGCGACGGGCCGGCTCCAACAAGCCAGTCCGCCCCAGCCAGGCCACATAGCGTTAAGGGGCTCAGGCGGAGCCCATGTGCCAGACGAGGCGCGCGACCGCGGAGGCGCTGGAGGAAGCCGCAGTAGCGAATAGGGCCACAGCCGCTGCCTCTAGACGCGGCGCCGCTTCTTCCTCCTCAAGCAGACGGGCCCCCGCTTGTCCCGTGGTTGGGCATGTAAGGACTTCATCTCCTTCCCTGGCGGGCTCCGCCCCAGCGGCCAAATATGACCTTGGGTCATTCAGCCCAAGGAAGAAGAGGAGGGCAAAAGAAGGGAAGGACGAGTATGCACTCTGTTTCCCCCATCTATTCTCTGACTCTTTAGTTGAATCACTTTATCTTGATTTGGTTTCATCATTGCAGCGACACGAAGACGCTGGCCCATAGGGCGAAATGGGCCAGGGCCTCGATGAGTGCTGAGCCCCCGGCAAGAACTCCTCGTGCGCCGGGGATGATCTTCACCAACCCGGAGTCCAGCCCCCGGTGCAGCCCCCACTCCAGCCCCCGGCGTAAGTTGGCCGCTTATTTCATGCCGGCGGGCGTTGGAGCGCGTCTTCTTACTGCTGACCTTGCCGGGACTACAGGAAGGGAGCAGCAGCAGGAGGAGCCCCTAAGGGCCACCCCCGACACGCCGCCCCCATCGCCTATGCCGACCAGTGGGGCGTCCCTGACAAGGGTATCTACTAGCGAGCCCTTGCGCTCGGAGGAGGAGGAGGCGGATGCAGGCGCTGGCGACCCCGTCCCGGCAACAGATGTCACTGGGGAGGGGGACGCATCGTCCCCACCTGCCGCGGGTAAGTACACGCCTTCTGCTTATTGCCAGTTTGACTTTGACTTCTTCCCTTCTCTCTATTTTGAACTTTTCTGATTTTGGTTTTGCCTTTCTCCCTTCCTAGGCTTTAGATCCTCCCTTGACGGACTGGGCGGACGTCGGCGCCGTGATCATGGAGACCGCCAGGGACGCCGAGTTTGAGACCACCAATATTGCTACCGAGGAGGCCACCACAGGGCTTGCCGGGGAGGCCAGCAAGGATTTTGCCGGGGAGAAGGTGGCCGAGGAGCCAGCCGGAGAGTTCGGCAAGGTTGCCACCAAGGAGGCTGCCACGGGGCCTGCCGGGGATCCCGGCGAGGCCACCACTGGGGAGTCCACCAAGGATCCTGCCAGGGAGGAGGTGGTCCATGACCAACACTCCTCTTCCTCAGTCCCAGCCCTGAGCAGATACTTGAAGGTTGGCAATGACCTCTTCGTCAGCATTCCGGGGGCGGCAGGCACGAGAACGCCAATCGAGGGGGAGGTCTTTGATGAGGAGATCCTCACTGCTGTCGGGCTCCAGGTTGTTGACGAACCGAGTGTCAGCAATGGCGTCTCCAAGGAGGACCAACTCCTTCTGGCTATAGGTGTGAACTTCCAACGGCTCTAGGCTCTCCATCGGGCTCGCAAGGAGAAGGTAGACTCCAGAATAGCGGTCGTCGACAAGGCCGAGGCGGACTTCCAGGAGTGCGTCGCCTAGACGAAAGTCTGGTTTGACGAGGCTTGGGAAGAGCTGAGGTCCTCTCAAGTCGAACTGAGCGAGCGCCAGCATGATCTACTCTTGAAGCAGGCCAATTTCAAGAAGGAGCAGGAGGTGGCAAAGGCCAAGGTTGCCAAGGACGAGTCTGACCAAACGCAGCGCCGCTTCTCGCTTGACGTCCAGGAGGAGGACATGGTCCCTCACAAAGCGGCGCTCGCTGCCACGCTTCGCGCCAAGGACGAGGAGATCGAGCGGCTCATCGTGCAGAGGACACAGGACGTGACGCAGAAACACTAGGAGGCGCTCGATGCCTTGGCCTTTGACCATGCTGGCAAGATGAAGGAGGCTATCGATCACGCCGAGGCGGCAGAGGCCATCAGGATTGAGTTGGCCGGCAAAAAAAGGTAGAAAAGCTGGAGGCGGACCTGGCCAGGCTCACCCAGGAGATATCCACGCTCAAGGGCGACAGAGAGAAGACTCTCTATGACCTAGCGGTGATGCATATCACCATATCTGAAAAAACCAAGCTACTTTCCAAGGCCAACGAGTCCATCGATAATCTGAAGTTGAAGCTGGACAACTAGGAGAAGATGCGCTTAGAGTCCAAGGACCTCGCAGATGAACAGCTGATGCTGCAGACTGCCGCCTCTTCCCACAACAAGCTTCTGGAAAGCATGAAGCTTTGGACCAACCACCTAGTGGACGTTGTGGAGAAGATCACTGAGGGAGTCCTGGACTAGGGGGTGTCCGGACAGCCGGACTATCATCGTCCGCCGGACTCCAAGACTACGAAGATACAAGATTGAAGACTCCGTCCCGTGTCCGGATGGGACTTTCCTTGGCGTGGAAGGCAAGCTTGGCGATACGGATATGTAGATCTCCTACCATTGTAACCGACTCTGTGTAACCCTAGCCTCCTCCGGTGTCTATATAAACCGGAGGGCTTAGTCCATAGGACACAACATACATTACAACAATCATACCATAGGCTAGCTTTAGGGTTTAGCCTCCTTGATCTCGTGGTAGATCCACTCTTGTACTACCCATATCATCAATATTAATCAAGCAGGACGTAGGGTTTTACCTCCATCGAGAGGGCCCGAACCTGGGTAAAACATCGTGTCCCTTGTCTCCTATTACCATCTACCTAGACGCACAGTTCGGGACCCCCTACCCAAGATCCGCCGGTTTTGACACCGACATTGGTGCTTTCATTGAGAGTTCCTCTGTGTCGTCACCAATAGGAAGGATGCCTCCACCCGTCTTCAAAGACGGTGTTTTCGCCAAAGGGGCCTTGGCCGCCGGCCAAACTATCCGGCTAGGTGGTTTTCTTATGACCGCCTGTCCGGCCACCGCTTCGACAATGACTTCTCAAGTCGTCAGAAGCAATCTTCGCGTCAGCTCGAAATCTGCTGAACAGTTGGATCCGATAGAGCTCTCATCCGTTAATGAGCTCTTGGATTGCATCGCCGCCCTGGGAGTCGCTGCAGACTACAATCAGATTGGGCTTAAAACCGATCTGAGAGAGATTAACTCTCCCCAGGCCACCCACCATGTCGCAGTGGTAGAGGAGCAATACGGCAACTCTTCGCCTATATTGAAAACTAGTCGCGTCTGGATTCCCGAACCCTCCATGCCGGATTTCCGCGGAGGGACGGACTTCGATCGAGCATTGAACTTAAAACCATGCATTGCTCCGGACTCGCTGGACCGTGTCTAGCAACCCAAGCTTCCGAATTCGGAAACTCCTTGGCCTTTAAGCCCCAAGACGGGCAGGGATCCGGATTTTAGTCCACCCACCCGCCCAGACATATGCGATCTATCTCTAATACGGCAAGAGCCCGGTGAAACAATACATCACTACTGGGCCAAATTCCTCCTGGTTATGGATAGGATAAAGGACTGCCAAGAGGAAAACGCAATCTCAATTTTCTGCAATAATTTCACGGACAAGGGAATATTGAACGCCATCGATCGTCGTACAATTACACGCTTCACCGATCTGGTGTCCATAGTACGAAAGTACTGTGCGATGGAAAGTTTCTGGAAAACCGAAAATGAGTTTTGGGACAATCCAGCTCCAAATACAACCCTAGTCCGCAACAAAAGGGTGCATCGTACTGAGGCACCAGATGCAAAAACCAAAAAGCAAAAACCCCTTAAAGGGCATGGAACCGTACTGGAAGGATAGCTCGGCGGACCCTGTAAGCTTCATAGTACATAGGGCGCCGTCCCAACTCATAGCCTCCGAGCATGTTGGATACTACGGCAGGTGGCCAAAAGTGGCGAGGAGCTTCTAGCCCCGGAAAACCACTCCAACAATACCGGTACGGTATCAACAGTCTTCGAGACCTTCGCATCAAATAATATGCGAAAACGAACAATCCGCGGCCTCGCTGAAGTCTACCAAGTAGCAACAGCAAATCCATGGAGCGACACAGCTATTACCTTCAATGCCAGCGACGAACCTAAATTCCGAACAGCCCGAGCACTAGCCGCACTGGTGCTTAGCCCCATAGTGGACGGCTTTCGACTTACAAAGGTCCTCATGGATGGCGGCAGCGGATTAAACCTCATCTACGAGGAAACTCTTCAAAAAATGGAAATAGATTGGAGCCGTATTGAGCGAAGCAGCACAACCTTCAGAGGAATAATCCCTAGCCGGGAAGCGCGTTGCACCGGAAAAATCACACTCAATGTGGTGTTCGGTTCGCCGGACAATTACAGATCCGAAGAAGTCACGTTCCAAGTGGCCCCGTTCAACAGCGGATATCACGCTATATTAGGATGAGAGGCATTCACAATTTTTCAAGAAGTACCTCATTACAGGTACATGAAGCTCAAAATGCCTGGGCCCAGCGGAATAATCACTCTCGCTAGTGATCCGGACATAGCACTCCGCGCCGATAACAAGACAGCCGCACTAGCCCTAGAGGCACTATCCGAAGCCTTAGCAGCAGAAGAACTCACCACGCTGCGCTCTACGGTGAATAGGGACGATGTGATACTCGATAAAAGATCCAAGTCCACCTCCTTCAAACCAGCAGATGAAATAATAAAATTCCAGGTCCACCCAATGGACCCAACAAAGACGGCCTCCATCGGGGCACAATTGAACCCCGAAGTAGATGCCGCACTGCACGAATTCCTTCGGGAAAATTGGGACATTTTCGCCTGGCACCCTTCAGATATGCCCGGAATCACACGCAGGTTGGTAGAACACAGCCTAAACATCCTAAAAGGATTTAAGCCAGTCAAACAGGCCCTTCGACGATTTTCCGAACCCAAAAGACAGGCAATGGGAGAAGAGCTAGCCAAACTATTGGAAGCCGGATTCATCAGAGATATCAAACATCCGGATTGGCTAGCAAATCTGGTAATGGTACCAAAGAAGGACAAATCCTGGCGCCTTTGTGTCGATTTTAAAGACCTCAATAAGGCTTGCCCAAAGGATCCCTTCCCTCTCCCCCGCATCGACCAAATTATCGATGCTACCGCAGGGCACGATTCGTTGTGCTTTCTCGACGCATACTCTGGCTACCATCAACTCAAGATGGCGGAGGCAGACCAAGCCGCAACGGCATTCATCACTCCATACGGACCATTCTGCTTCAACACAATGCCCTTCGGACTTAAAAATGCCGGCGCAACATATCAGTGCATGATTCAAACATGTCTGGCTACCCAAATCGGCAAAACAGTCGAGGCGTACGTAGACGACGTAGTCGTCAAAACAAAACACGTCGAAACTCTAGTAGACGATTTGAGGCTCCCATTCGACAACCTCAGAGCGTATGACATCAAGCTGAATCCGGAAAAATGCGTTTTCGGCGTACCAGCCGGAAAGCTGCTGGGCTTCATTGTATCCGGTAGAGGAATTGAAGCAAACCCGGCTAAAATCCGAGCTCTGTCACAGTTGGATATTCCAAAAGACCTCAAACAGATACAAAAATTAACAGGATGCGTGGCAGCTTTAAGCCGCTTTATCTCCCACCTAGGAGAAAAGGCATTGCCCCTCTATCGCCTCCTTAGGTGCACTGAACACTTCGAGTGGACAGATGCTGCCACTGCCGGACTCGAAGAAATAAAGGCCATACTGGCAACAAATCCGGTCCTGGCTGCGCCCAATCTAGGCGAACCAATGTTGTTATACATCGCAGCAACGCATCAAGTCGTAAGCGCGGTACTCGTCGTCGAACGAGAGACAAAAGGGCATAAATTCCCTCTTCAAAAACCAGTGTATTATGTATCCACTGTGTTAACCCCCTGCAAATCCCGTTACCCACACTATCAGAAGAGAGCGTATGCAGTGTTCATGGCATCCCGGAAGCTCCGACACTACTTTCGAGAGTGTTCGATAATAGTGGCCTCCGAAGTACCACTCAATGACATCATAAATAACCGTGATGCAACGGGCAGGATTGCAAAATGGGCCATCGAGCTCTTACCATTCGATATAACTTACAAACCTCGGCGAGCTATAAAGTCACAAGTTTTGGCTGACTTCGTTGCTGAATGGACCGAAGCCGAACTCCCTAAAGAGTACGGCGCATACTCCAATTGGGTTATGCATTTTGACGGTTCTAAAATGTTGGCCGGACTGGGGGCTGGCGTCGTATTGACGTCCCCAACCGGGGACACAGTCCAGTGCGTACTTCAAATAATGTACACAGACTCCAACAACGCAGCCGAATACGAGGCCCTGTTACATGGTCTCCGGATGGCAGTCTCCATGGGCATTCAACGCCTAGAGGTGCGTGGGGATTCAAACCTTGCAATATCCCAAATAAATGGAGACTTTGACGCCAAGGATCCGAAAATGGCAGCATATCGCAACGCTGTCCTAAAAATGTCAGCTCGGTTTGAAGGACTCGAATTCCAACACATAGCCCGAGATAATAACCAAGCGGCCGACGTACTGGCACGCATCGGTGCGAAACGTGATGTTGTCCCTCCCCCTCCAAATATCTTCCTGGAACGGCTCTTCAAGCCATCCGTACTATGGGAAGAGGAGACCGGAAGTGACAAACCGGAAAAAACAGCGCCAATCGGCAATTCAACCGATGACATAACACCTTCAGCCCACGACATAATGGCAGTAATCGCCCCGTGGACAGAACCATTCCTAGCCTACTTGCTTAGGCAGGAACTTCCCGAAGACCAAAACGAGGCCCGCTGCATAGTCCAGCGATCGAAAGCCTACAAATAAGAAAAGTACAACCGGAGTCCTTCAAAGGTGTATCTCCGAAGAGGAAGGGCAAAACCTCGTGGCTGAAATTCATGCCGGACTAGGCGAACACCACGCGGCAGCCCGGGCCCTTGTAGGAAAGGCATTCCGTACAGGATTTTATTGGCCGACGGCCCGGGCAGATGCCCAGGACTTAGTCCAGAGATGCGTTGGTTGTCAGCTCTTTGCTAATCAGAGCCATATGCCGCCCACCGCCCTCAAAACTATACCCATTACCTGGCCGTTCGCGGTCTGGGGGCTTGATATGGTTGGACCCCTTAAATGGGGAACCCACAAGCAAAGGTACCTATTGGTCATGGTGGATAAATTCACCAAATGGATAGAGGCCAAACCGGTCAAAACGGCAGAGTCCGGACCAGTGATAGACTTTATATCCGGGGTAGTACACCGTTACGGAGTCCCCCACAGCATCATCACCGACAACGGCACGAACTTCACAGCCGACGAGGTTAAGTCATGGTGCAAAAATATGGGCATCAAGCTCGACTACGCTTCAGTCTATCACCCTCAAACCAACGGTCAAGTGGAACGAGCAAACGGTCTAATAATGAGTGGCATTAAACCCAGACTAGTGCGGTCACTTACTAAATCTGACACGCAATGGGTCGAGGAGCTCGACTCCGTACTCTGGGGGCTGCGGACAACGCCTAACCGCACTACCGGATTCACACCATTTTTTATGGTCTACGGCGCAGAGGCAGTCCTGCCCTGCGACATTATTCATGACTCACCTCGAGTGCGCATGTACGAAGAAAGAGAGGCCGAGCTGGATCGGCAGGACAGCTTGGACACATTGGAGGAAGAACGCGATGTCGCCAAGGCTCGTTCCGCATTCTATCAGCAGCAGGCCCGAAGATATCAAAGCAGAGAAGTACGGGCCAAGACTTACAATGTTGGCGAACTAGTTCTACGCCTGCCGGACAAGAAAAAGGACAAGCTCAAGCCCAAATGGGAGGGCCCTTTCATTATCGATCAAGTCCTGACCGGCGGAGCATACCGTCTACGAAATGCGTCGGATAACCATCTCGAGCCGAACCCATGGAACGCAGCCCGCCTCCGAAGATTCTATGCCTAGCGCCGGACTAAGAGTTCGTCCCCTTCCTCCGTTCAAATTTTTATACTTCGGCTGTCTTTTGTTTCTCTTTTAGTAACCTTTTTATTAAAAAGCCCCTAAGGGCCTACTTTTGCATTTCTCGCATACACTTGATGTGCCATCCGCACTCATTATACCTGGGGGCTTCTTTTACAGAAGCTCAATTATAAGGGTTTCATGCCCAGCACATGTGTCAAGCTTCCACATGTACCTTTTACTCACCATTATATGCATCGATATGACTTAAGTTTTGGCCAAGCTGGGTTGCCTGGCTCCTGTGCTTACCCCTACGTTCCCGATTGTTCAGCTAGGAGGTAAAGGGAGCACCTCTGCGATTGTTACTGCCGGGTCAGCCGGATGTGTACCTCAGACTGGGTGAAGCCGAAAGCTAATGTTCTTAAGGGAATATTCGGTCGATGACTTAAAAGATGATTTTTTACCTACTCATTTATCCGCCCCCAGATGTTTCTCTGCTTTCTTCGCAGTCCGGACATGCACTTTAGGGCATGCCTCCCAGGGAAAGGAACCCTTAACGGAACTATTCTCCCTGGAAGATGTTTCTTACTAACCATGTAATATAACATAACTAGTTGGGCACTTGTCTGATAAAGCACTAATGACCCCTACGTCTGGTCTCCATGCATACCACGGTTGTTTCTTAACCAAAAAGGTATTCGGACACACTCTGGACTCTAGGGTCCCGAGGTTGAAGCGAAAAGGTCGGCAAAGACAAACGATCTACAATCTGGCTAGAAGGCATTTCACATGTCACTTTAAAGGAAAACATACATTGTCAAATTTACTGATTGTATTCCTCCTCAATCCCGTCTAACAGGTTGTCTAACTTACAGTCCCGTTGGGAAAATTTAGCAGCCAATTCTACTTGGCTGTATACTAAACTCACAGGGATCTCCTTCCCATCGGGCCCCACCGGTCCAACTTCGGCCATGTGGTTGGGATCCGCCTTCTTATAACGCGTCTTCACCATGGCCCAAGCCTCCCTGGCACCTTGACGGCAAGCCGAAACCTTCCACAAACGGAAGCGCTGCCGCACTCCCTGAAGCTTCTCCGCAAGCTCCCCAAGGCCCTCGGGTAGGGAGAGGGCTGACCATAAAGCCTGGACGACGCCGCTCATTGCCTGTCGAACTCGTTCGAGCAGTTGCAACAGCTTGGGAAGTTGATCACCCGTTGATATGGGCATCTCCTCCGCAGGGCGACCTGTGAGTATACGTAAAAGACATATTATGTCAATTTACTTCCTCGTCGAACTCTTCTTTTCAAAAGAGTCCGCTCAAGCACTTACTATAAATGCCGCGACGAAGCCGCTGATTCTCCTTAACGGAGCTGGACAACCCGGCTTGAGCGCCTTTCAGCTCTTCTCCGAGCTTGGCGTTGGCATCTTGGAGCTTGTTCCTTTCTTGCTGCACCCTATTCAGCACCCTCTCACCGGCCTTTAGCTGGCGAAGTAATTCTTGCCTGTCCGGATCTTGTCCGGCGGCACCTGCAATGTCGCTATTAGACTTGCGCGCATGCCGCACAGCGCTTGTATTTATTAATAAAAATGTGTTACCAGGAGGGGTCTTTGCGTCTCCTCCTGCGGCAGCAAGTGCGGCCTCAAGTTGGGCCTTGCATTCTTGCAGCTCCTGAGACAGCTGGGCATTCTTCTCGGTAAGAGCCTGCGTTTAAAATGATCCTTAAATCAGTTAACATAACTACTTTAAGTCTCGGGGGCTACTGGTATATATAACCATTAAAATTCCCTTACCCGTATGTCTTTCACATACTGCTCCGTGGCTCTGGTAAAACCATCTTGAGCGGCACGGAGATGCACGTCCCCTGCGTTAAAGGCGTCCAATGCCTCAGGGGAGAAGCACACTTCACGAAATACTGTCCGACGGCGCCTATGGTTCATGGCGCTCTCCACCTCGGACTTGGTGGCGGACAGTCTGTCGGTGTCCTCCGTTGGAGAAGGATCCGGCCCGCGTCTTGCGCTTGCCCCCCCCTCCAGGCCGGGCGCTGGAGCCTGGCCGGTGTAGGTTGGATCGGCAACTTCCGCGCCCGCAGTCCGGCGAGCGCTTTTTCTCCTATAAAGATCATGAGCACTCAGACGCTTCCTAGGAACGTTGCTCTGAAAATTCAAATGCGAGTTATACCTTTGCGGCGACGTTTCCGTCCGCACCGCGCTCCTTTTCTGCCTGCTGGTCCGGACTGACCTCTGTTGGTCAGCCACCGCGGGCTCGGCTTCCCGCCGTGAAGGCGCTTCCTGTAAAACACCATCGTTCGCGAAGGTCGGAAATGGGAAAGGGAGAGATAATGGTGTCCGGACCTCGGTCACAGTCACCTGGGAAGCCGGACACAATCCGGGGTAGTCCGCTGTAATGGCGACCAAAGCATTATCCATGCTGAGCTGGTAAAACACCCCGTCAATCAGCTCCACCTTGATGTCCGGATCCTCTTCGGAGGCCGGATCCAGGGATCTTCCTGGATCCTCGGGTTGCGGAGCGGGACTTACCATGTCCTCCACAGTCCGGCGTAGATCCTGCGCCGAAGACATAATGTAAGAAGCCTAAACTTCGAAAGCATGGATTGAGCCCTTAAAAGTGTTCGCTTACCCAGCCTCTAGGGTTGTTCATGGAAAACCCATTCAAAGGGTTCGTTTGAAGGAAGTCCTACTTCTCCCCCTTGTACAGGCTGGACAGGATCTTCACCAGATCCTCGGTCGAATCCGGCCCTTTGCGGCCATGACGGGTAGCATCGTCTTCCCCGTTGAAATCCCACATGGGGTGGCCTCTGTATTGCAATGGTTGTACCCCCCGCATGATGCATATCGCCATGACTCCAATCATGGTCAACCCGGAATGGGCCAGTAATCTTATTCGGCCCATCAAGTAATGGACGCTCTTGTCTTCCTCCAATCGGGGGCTCCGTGGGCGCCAGCTGAGGCGTTTCTTCAGAGGAGCAACACTAAACTCCGGGAAGCCAATCCGGACTGGGTCCGGCAGCGGAGCGTCTCCTACGTAAAACCACTCTGAAGGCCAGTCTTCGGACGCCTTCTTGGGAGTACCGGATGGGTATCCGGTCCCGGTGATGCGCCATATTTCGGCGCCTGCGCCATATTTCGGCGCCGCCCACTTGATATATGGACCCCTCGTGAGAACGGGGTACGAGGCAGAACAGCCTCTTCCACAATGCAAAATGGGGCTCAATGCCCAGGAATAGCTTGCAAAGAGCTACGTAGCCCGCGATATGCAGGACAGAGGCGGGCATGAGGTGGTGGAGCTGGAGTCCGTAGAACTGCAGGAGCCCGCGGAGGAACGGATGTATCGGGAATCCGAGTCCCCTTATCAAATAAGGGACGAAGCACACTCGCTCCCCTTTATTGGGGCTTGGGGTAGCCTCCGCTTGCCTCCCACCTTGATAAGTGACCAGCCCGCCTCGAACCGGGACCATGAAGGCCGGAGGGAGATATCCCCCCGTTTGGAGCTTCACCAGCTCGTTGTGCGGAACAGAGCACCTCCTCCAATCCCCTGGCGGTGGGCTGGGAGCGCGAGAAGAGGAGCCGCGTCGATGGTCCATGATGGAATGGATTTTTAGGTCAAAGGCGCTCCGATGAAGTATTCGCGGGAGGAAGATGGTGTGGTTTGGATCTGGATTTTTTCCTCTTTTGTAGGCAGACGACTCGCACGACTAGGGGGTGAAACGTAAAAGACACCCTGGCTTTTCGCATTCGTGCGACGCGTGGACGAAGGCCATTATTGGGCGTAGAAGCCAAGAAACACAGTATTTATGATGAAGCCGGACACTGTTCGGCAGGTACATGGAACTTGAAGGGAGAACCCGCCTTGCAACGCCGAAGACTATATACGCGCTGGACTTATCGTCATTGAAGCCTGGTTCGGGGGCTACTGAGGGAGTCCTGGACTAGGGGGTGTCTGGACAGCCGGACTATCATCGTCCGCCGGACTCCAAGACTACGAAGATACAAGATTGAAGACTCTGTCCCGTGTCCGGATGGGACTTTCCTTGGCGTGGAAGGCAAGCTTGGCGATACGGATATGTAGATCTCCTACCATTGTAACCGACTCTGTGTAACCCTAGCCTCCTCCGGTGTCTATATAAACCGGAGGGCTTAGTCCGTAGGACACAACATACATTACAACAATCATACCATAGGCTAGCTTTAGGGTTTAGCCTCCTTGATCTCGTGGTAGATCCACTCTTGTACTACCCATATCATCAATATCAATCAAGCAGGACGTAGGGTTTTACCTCCATCGAGAGGGCCCGAACCTGGGTAAAACATCGTGTCCCTCGTCTCCTGTTACCATCCGCCTAGACGCACAGTTCGGGACCCCCTACCCGAGATCCGCCAGTTTTGACACTGACAATCACCGTGCAGCTGACTGCCATGGGCATGCCAAACTTCAGGTTCTCCCACAAGGCGAGAGTGGCTGAGAGCGCCAGGCTATCCAAGTTCTTCGAGTGTGTCCTCGCCGCCCTGAAGCTACTCCAGTCCACCAGGGCGGCCTACATGGCCGAGGATTCCCGGCAACTTTGTCGGGACGCCTTGATCAAGGTGCTCACCAAGGTGGCGCACTAGAACCCCAGCGTTGACTTTGCTCAGGCGCTCGACAGCTTGCCGGAGGACATCAACCGCCAGGCACTCGAGGAGCGCATCGAGCCCATCATCAGCTGTGTCAGCAGAGTGGCGAGGCTGGAGGGCCAGCGCCGGGATCAACTGCTTCATTCCTTGTAGTTGCTGCGAATTCGTACTCAAGACAGATTATCTTAAGTTAGAATCGTGGCAAATTTTGATGTAATATAACTTTTGCTATACTTTGAACTAGTTGCATGTTATCTTCCCGTTCTAGTTCATCTTTGTATTTTCGGCACCCTACGCTTAGCTGGATAGGCCTGCCGGCACGTGCACCCCTTGCCGTAGACGCTAGAAGGACGGATCCTTAGCAGCCTGTGGAGGGCGTCAACACCAGCAGGCTCTTGGCACAGTCACCTGGACATTCGAGCGGACTCGAGGAAGAACAGGGACGCTGTTGATTACGGCAAGGTACCCCACCATTCTTAGCAGAGCGCGGCACACGAACTGTTGAGCGGACTCGAAACAGAACAGGGGCATTGCCAATCGCGGCAGGGTTCCTTTTGCGTGTAGGTTCTCCATACAAGGACTGAAACCATCGAGGCGGATAACCTCATAAAAAGGAAGAATTACTCAAAGTTCAGGTAACTTAGCTTTTTTGCTTCTGTGCACATCGTCGTTGTGGCTGTCTTCTTCTTTGGAACCATGGCAATGAAGGAGCTATTGTACTAACTACATACCAAATTCCCGCAACTAATGCCCCCTACCTGGCGCGCTAAATATGTCGGGGAAACCGATCACCTATGGGGTCACAAGGATCCCTTCTACGTTCAGTGAGGGATTAGTTGCACGAAGAGCATGTCAAGCCATTAGCACACAGAGGATTTTTATCCAGGTTCGGGCCGCGAAGATGCGTAATACCCTAGTCCTGCTTTATCTAGTTATATGTCTGTTCTTAAGCTTTTGAACTACCTACGATGTGTGCTTTGTCCAAAAGTTTGAATCCTCTCTCTGTGCGCCTCGGGCCTCCTTTTATACACAAAGGGGTTGCCACAGTGGCACATAGGAGGTGGCAAGCTACAGTGGCATGAGCTTATCGCTCGCTCAACTTAGGACAAGCGCATTTAATGCATTGCCTACGTGTCCTCTTGCTTTATTGGGGACGACAACAAAGGTCATCTCATCAATTGCCGCTCCCCCTCGCCTCGCCACGCGTCCGGGCCAACAAGGCATGTAGCGCCACGCTGGCCAACCAGCTACTGTGTTGGCGAAATGGTAGGCTTCCACAAAGATCTGCATGCCGCCACACAGGCGCTTGCTTAGCTGGCGTGCCTATCATCGTATTGGAGCGGTGGTGAAGTGGTGAAACCTTGCCGGATGCGGGTCTGGCCATGTTCAAGAGATCGTCCCCAGCAAGGCTTGTCGAGGGCCTTGGATTCATCCCCGACAAGGGTCTTGCTGGGGGTCTTCGTCTTCTGATCCCACGTGGATCCGTGGGTTGCCAATCTTTGTGAGGGGCTGCATGCTCCCAGGCATGTGCTCTCCAAATCTTGGTCTTAACATTGTCGATGGTGTCAGAGCTCTCAACCCCAAGGGTGGTGGCCCTTGGTCTCTTCGCAAGCTTCCCAAGCAAGGAGCTTGCCGGGGGCCTCGCGGGTCACCTCGGCAAGGCTAGTTGCCGGTTTTGGCCCTGCCAGCCTCCTGCTGTTTGTCACTTTGAGTGTCTGTTTTGATATTCCTTGTTCCTGGTTCGCTTCCTGCCATCCTCCTCTGCCTTACCGAGCCCTGCTGTAGGCGTGGCTGCGACCGTCCGTGCACAAGTAAGGGGTACAGAAGTACCCACACTTTTGTACGCCGACACCGACGGACCTCGCAAAACTGATGTGGCTCCTTCTCTACAATCCTACACCACCGGCCTCGCCATTCAACCAACTGCTGCTTCTGGAAACCCTCCGGGTATGCACCCTTGCACAGAGGCCTCGGGATCCAAGCAACGGAGCCAGTAATGGCATCCCCTTGCCGGACCCGAGGGACGAAATAGTGGCAAAAGAGCACTTTGTTGGGGTGGAACCCGGCGGAACCCTCGCAGTGATGGGCGAAAAGGGCCATGCATGGCACCGCATTCAGTGTGAAGTCCAGGAGATGGAAGCTGTAGGTGTGCATGATGTCATTGAAGAAATCTGAGAAAGGGGGGCAGAGCCTGCAGGAGAAGTAATCGATGAAGAAAGGATAAATATCCGGGCTAGGCTTGGCGAAGGGAGCGGGGATGACCTTCGTGGAGGGGTGCCATGTCGTCTCCTTCCCCCACAAGCACAGGAACTGGTCCTTGAGCGTGAGCATGTCGATCGCCAGAGAGAAGAGGGCGTGCTCCTTCTGCATCTTCACCAGCTCACTCTCCGATACCTCCTTCCCCGTGATGGCCTTGTCCTCTCTCTTGCCCTTGCTAGCTTTGGGCACCATGGCGGCTAAGGGGAAGTAGGGCATCGAGAGGTAATGGAGGCGCGGAGGTGACAAGCAAGGGCGCGGAACTATCATTCGGATTTGGGGAAGAAGAGGGGAACAACGGTTCCAAGATTGGGAGTAGCAGAGAAGGTAAATGAGCAGTGCCCCTGCGGTTTTTCCCTGTTTTTGTGGGGAAGGCGCGGGCCAGCTCTTTACCATTTACTGTGGCGTGACGCACGCATGTCACGCCCATCCCGTGCGCGACCCCCATGTCACGCACTCAACACGAGTTGTGGGGAAGCGCAACTGACAGAAAGATCGTGGCGGTTCACCTCTGCCATGCCCGCCCGTGCACTGCTTTGGGCCTGGCCCAACTATGCCTTGCGCTTATGTGTGGTCCAGGACCGAGGGCTCTTGTCGGTGTACAAGTGTGTACTTCTGTACCCCTTACTTCTGTACGGACAATCGCAGCCACGCCTATAGCAGAGCTTGGCAAAGCAGAGGAGGATGGCAGGAAGCAAGACAGGTACAAAGAATATCAAAACAGACGCTCAAAGTAACAAACAGCAGAAGGCTGGCAGGGCCACGCCCAATGACAAGCCTTGCCGAGGTGACCTGCGAGGCCCCCTGCAAGCTCCTTGCCGGGGCAGCTTGCGATGAGACCAGCAGTGCCACCACCCTTGGGGTTGAGAGATCTGACACCATCGACAATGTTAAGACCAAGATCTGGAGAGCACATGCCTGATGGCATGCAACCCCTCATGAAGATTGGCGGCCCACGAATCCACGTGGGATCAGAAGACGAAGAGCCCCGGCAAGACCCTTGCCGGGGCTGACTCCAAGCCCCCCCCCCCCGGGAAGCCTTGCCAGGGATGATCGCTGGGTCGCAGCCAGGCCCGCGCCCGGCAAGGTTACGCCACCTCACCACCACTCTAGTACGACAACAGGCGTGCCAACTAAGCAGGCACCTGCGTGGGGGCATGCAACTCTTCGTGGAATCTTACCATTTCACCAACATAGCAGCTAGTTGGCCAGCGTGGCCCTACATGCCTCGTCAGCCCGGACGCATGGCAAGGCGAGGGGGAGCGATGAAGGATGGGATGGCCTCTGTTGCCGTCCCCAATAAAGCGAGAGGGCATGTATGCAACACATTAAATGCACTTGTCCTATGTTGATCAAGAGATAAGCTCATGCCACTGTAGCTTGCCACCTCCTGGGTGCCACCATGGCAACCCCTTTGCGTATAAAAGGAGGCCCAAGGCGCACAGAGAGAGGATTCCGAATTTTGGCCAAAGCACGCATCGTAACTAGTTCAAATTCTCAAGAACACACATATAACCAGACAAAGCGGGACTAGGGTATTACGCATCTCTGTGGCCCGAACCTGGATAAAAAATCCCCTGTGTGCTAGCAGCTCGACCTGCTCTTTGTGCAACTAACTCCCCGCCGACGTAGAAGGGATCTTTGTGACCCCATAGGTGTTCGGTTTCCCCAACATCTACGGGTGTTCTTTATAAAACATTTGCGATCAGGAGCCATTAAAACATATAGCCATTAAAACCAAGACACGTGGTGTCACGTGAATGGTTAAAATTTGAATTATACACATAAATACATTGAAAAACTCAATTAATGCATAAAAATGTCCAAACGAACCCGAAAAATCCCGGAAATAGATAACACTCCTGTTGTTCTATGTTGACACGAGAGAAATTTTCCAAAGCAATAAGAGGCAATGGATATCATTTTGTCCCCAAAGGTGGGACGTTCCCTACCGAAACCAACAGGCTTGTTGTGAGAAGCTCTGGTTTGTGAGAAGAATATCCCCAAACCTGCCCCAAATGGGATAAAATTTTACCACGACATGTTGACGCCGCTCCATCATAGCATGCATGCCAAGTTTCATGAATTTCAGACGAGCTTTGGATTTATACTAGAATTTAAAAACTAGGTATTTCAATGTTTGCGGCCGAGTGACGGTGGCAGGGTGTTTGATGACATTCGTTCTCATTTCTTGCATGGGACCTAATGAAGCATGCAACCAAGGACATAGATTTGAATTTTCAACCAATTTATATGCATTAGAGCATATGTGTGCATGTATAGTTCAAATTTGAATTATGCACATGAATGCATAGAAAACTCAGTTAATGTATAAAAATGTCCAAGCGAACCCCCAAAAATCCCAAAAATTGACAGAACACCCCTGTTGTTCCATGTTGACACTAGGAAAAAATTGAAATCGAGAAGAGTCAATGCATATCGTTTCATCCAGAAAGGTGAAACGTTCCCTACCAAAACCATCGGGCTTGTTGTGAGAAGCTCTGGTTTGTGAGAAGCATATCCCCAAACCTGCCCCAAATGGGACAAAAAATTTACCACGGAATGTTGATGCCGCTCCATGATAGCATGCCAAGTTTCATGAATTTCATACGAGCTTTGGATTTACAAGAAGTTAAAAACCAGGTATATATATCTGAATGTTTGCGGCCGAGTGACGGTGGCAGGGTGTTTGACATTCACCCTCATTTCTTGCATGGGACCTAATTAAGCATGCAACCAAGGACATAGATTTGAATTTTCAACCAATTTATATGCATTAGAGCATATGTGTGCATGTAGTTCAAATTTGAATTATGCACATGAATGCATAGAAAACTCAGTTAATGTATAAAAAAGTCCAAGCGAACCCCCAAAATCCCAAAAATTGACACAACACCCCTATTGTTCTACGCTGACAGTAGGAAAAAATTGAAATCAAGAAGAGGCAATGCATCTCATTTCATCCAGAAAGGTGAAAAGTTCCCTACCGAAACCATCGGGCTTGTTGTGAGAAGCTCTGGTTTGTGAGAAGCATATCCCGAAACTTGCCCCAAATGGGACAAAAAATTTACCATGGCATGTTGATGCCGCTCCATGACAGCATGCCAAGTTTCATGAATTTCAGACGATCTTTGGATTTACTAGAATTTAAAAACCAGGTATATATCTCAATGTTTGCGGCCGAGTGACAGTGGCAGGGTGTTTGACATTCATTCTTATTTCTTGCATGGGACCTAATTAAGAATGCAACCAAGGACACAAATTTGAATTTTCAACTAATTTATATGCATTAGAGCATGTGCATGTAGTTCAAATTTGAATTACCCACATGAATGCATAGAAAACTCAGGTAATGTATAAAAATATCCAAGCGAACCCCAAAAAATCCCAAAAATTGACACAACACCCCTGTTGTTCTATGTTGACACTAGGAAAAAAATTGAAATCAAGAAGATGCAACGGATATCGTTTCGTCCAGAAAGGTGAAACGTTCCCTACCGAAACCATCATGCTTGTTGTGAGAGAAGCTCTGGTTTGCGAGAAGCTTATACCATAACCTAGCCCAACTGGGACAACATTTTTTTACCCCAGCATCTTGATGCTGTTTTGATGTCTACTACACAACCTTCTTCTTGTAGACGTTGTTGGGCCCGCAAGTGCACAAGTTTGTAGGAGAATAGCAAATTTCCCTCAAGTGGATGACCTAAGGTTTATCAATCCATGGGAGGCGTAGGATGAAGATGGTCTCTCTCAAGCAACCCTGCAACCAAATAACAAAGAGTCTCTTGTGTCCCCAACACACCCAATACAATGGTAAATTGTATAGGTGCACTAGTTCGGCTAAGGGATGGTGATACAAGTGCAATATGGATGGTAGATATGGATATTTGTAATCTGAAAAATATAAAAACAGCAAGGTAACTAATGATAGAAGTGAGCGTAAGCGGTATTGCAATGATAGGAAACAAGCCATAGCGCTCATACTTTCACTAGTGCAAGTTCTCTCAACAATAATAACATAGATAGATCATATAACAATCCCTCAACATGCAACAAAGAGTCACTCCACGGCCACTAATAGGGGAGAACAAACAAAGAGATTATGGTAGGGTACGAAACCACCTCAAAGTTATTCTTTCGGATCAATCTATTCAAGAGTCGTACTAGAATAACACCTTAAGACACAAATCAACCAAAACCCTAATGTCAACTAGATACTCCATTGTCACCTCAAGTATCCGTGCGCATGATTATACGATATGCATCACACAATCTCAGATTCATCTATCCAACCAACACAAAGCACTTCAAAGAGTGCCCCAAAGTTTCAACTGGAGAGTCAAGACGAAAATGTGTGCCAACCCCTATGCATAGGTTCATGGGTGGAACCCGCAAGTTGATCACCAAAACATACATCAAGTGGCACATGATATCCCATTGTCACCACAGATGAACACGGCAAGACATACATAAAGTGTTCTCAAATCCTTAAAGACTCAATCCGATAAGATAACTTCAACAGGAAAACTCAATTCATCACAAGAGAGTAGAGGGGGAGAAACATCATAAGATCCAACTATAATAGTAATGCTCGCGATACATCAAGATAGTGCCATAGAGAGAACACGAGAGAGAGAGAGAGATCAAACACATAGCTACTGGTACATACCCTCAGCCCCGAGGGTGAACTACTACCTCCTCGTCATGGAGAGCGCCGGGATGATGAAGATGGCCGCCGGTGATGGATTCCCCCTCCGGCAGGGTGCCGGAACAGGCTCCCGAGAGGTTTTTGGTGGCTACAGAGGCTTGCGGCGGCGAAACTCCCGATCTATCTTTGTCTTTGATGTTTTTAGGGTACGTAGGCTTATATAGGCGAAAGAAGGCAATCGAGGGAGCCTCGAGGGGCCCACAAGAGTGGAGGGCGCGCCCAGGGGGTGGGCGCGCCCCCCTATCTTGTGGCTTCCTCGATGCTTCCCCGGCTTGCACTCCAAGTTTCCTGGATCAAGTTCGTTCCAAAAATCACACTCCCGAAGGTTTCATTCCGTTTGGACTCTGTTTGATATTCCTTTTCTTCGAAATACTGAAACAGGCAATAAAACAGCAATATGGGCTGGGCCTCTGGTTAGTAGGTTAGTCCCAAAAGTAATATAAAAGTGTATAATAAAGCCCGTAATCATTCAAAACAGATAATAAAATAGCATGAATGTTTCATAAATTATAGATACGTTGGAGATGTATCAGCATCCCCAAGCTTAATTCCTGCTCGCCCTCGATTAGGTAAATGATAAAAGAAAGAATTTATGAAGTGTGAATGCTAGCAGGTGCACAAGTTTGATCAATGATAATTTCAATCACCTTTTCTAGCATGATTATATGTCATAACAGTAGTTCATCTCATAAAACCTTCTCACGAGCAAGTAAGAAGCAATTCACATGTTAAAGCATAGACCATAAACTTTCTTGAAAACTAGCAAACTTCATTCTTAGTCATCAAACAATTGCAATTCATCTTATTTTCAAGAAGGGTTTATGTCACAGCTTTGATTTAGCAAACTCCACATACTCAACTATCATATAGTCTTCCACAATTGCTAACACTCACGCAATACTAATGGTTACGGAGATTAAATCGGACACTGAGAAAGATAGGGGCTTATAGTGTTCCCTCCCAATGTATTCACCCTTGGGTGATGACAACAATAATAGTTCATGCCAACTTACATCCAATTGGATATATATATCAGGATCTTTCTGACATGAGGTGCTTGCCAAAGGATAAAATGAAAAAGGGAAAGGTGAAGATCACCTTGACTCTTGCATAAAGTAAAAGACATAAAGTAAAAGATAGGCCCTTCGTAGAGGGAAGCAGAGGTTGTCATGCACTTTTAGGGTTGGATGCACAAAATCTTAATGCGAATGAACGTCACTTTATATTGCCGCTTGTATATGGAACTTTATTATGCAGTCCGTCACTTTTATTGCCTCCATAACAAGATAGTATAAAGATAGTTTCTTCACACCAAAATATCATACATATTTAGAGAGCAATTTTTATTGCTTGCACTGATGACAACTTACTTGAAGGATCTTACTCAATCCATAGGTAGGTATGGTAGACTCTCATGGCAAAACTGGGTTTAAGGATAATTGGAAGCACAAGTAGTATCTCTACTTGGTGCAAGGAATTTTGGCTAGCATGAGGGGGAAAGGCAAGCTCAACATGTTTGAATGATCCATGACAATATACTTTAACTAATATGTGCGAAAACATAACCCATTACGTTGTCTTCCTTGTCCAACATCAACTCTTTAGCATGTCATACTTAATGAGTGCTCCCAACTATAAAAGATGTCTAGGATAGTATATTTATATGTGGAATCTCTCTTCCTTCAATATTCTTTCATGAATTGTTTAAATGACCAATACAATGCTTGCTAACCTTCAATAAATTTACAACCTCTACTTCTTAGATGTGAAGTCATTACTCCCCATGGGATAAGCAAATGAGAAATATATAATTTCAGATTTATGCCAATCAACTCATTCAACAATTTACTCATAGGATATAAGTGAAGCACACGAGTAAATGACAAACTACTCCAAAAAGATATAAGTGAAGATCAATGAGTAGCTAAATAATTTTGTAACTATGTGAAGACTCTCTCTCATGAAAGAATTTCAGATCTTGGTATTGTATTCAAACAGCAAGCAAAACAAAATAAAATGACATTGCAAGGATGACACAACTAATGTGAAGAAGCGAAAACTTAGGTTCAACCGATACTAACCGATAGTGGTTGAAAACTAGGACGAGGAGATCGAGCGGCTCGTCGTGCAGAGGAAACAGGGCCTGACGCAGAAACACCAGGAGGCGCTCGATGCCTTGGCCTTTGACCATGTTGGCAAGCTGAAGGAGGCCGTCGATCGCGCCGAGGCGGCAGAGCCCATCAGGATTGAGCTGGCCGGCAAGTTAAAAAAGCTAGAGGCGGACCTGGCCAGGCTCACCCAGGAGATCTCCACGCTCAAGGGTGACAGAGAGAAGACTCTCTATGACCTAGCGGTGATGCATACATCCATATTTAAAAAAGCCAAGCTACTTTCCAAGGCCAACGAGTCCATCGATAATCTGAAGCTGAAGTTGGACAACGAGGAGAAGA